>CM061140.1:81845028-82532047 GCA_030789695.1 Scilla litardierei | reverse complement strand
AGAGAGTGACATGAGATGAGCTCTCACATCGGTCAGTTCATTCATCCCCTCCCATTTTTTAACAACCATATAGCATCATCCAAAGGGGGGAGCTGGATGATCGCCACGTTAGCACCCACGGCAAAATTCCGCTAATGGGTAGCTGATGGCCATTTTGCTCTAATTGTTATGAATGGGCTTTTGTAGGCCCATATGGAGCCCACTTGTTTTTAGGGTATCCATCCATTATGTAAAATTTTTACTATAAATATAGGGCTACGGGTTCAGTATCCGGCACCTTTATAACATGTTATCAGCACACTCGTCAGCTGAGCCGAACCTCTGCCGACCGACAAATTGCGCGGAAGCGGATTGAGATTTCTTCTCCGAACTTCGCTAAATACGGCGGTTAGGATCTAGAGGCAATTATTTTTGCCCCTAGATCTAATATTTCATGCGCATGATGATGGATCTGTGTCAATTTTTCTTTGATCTACAAGAAATCTATTTTTCTGCTTAGATCCTTATGAAAAATCCTTTTTTAAAGCATAGATCTTTATTAAACTCAATGTTTAAATGGTAAAAATCAATTTTTCCCTGATTACAAAGATTAAAAATTGTATTTTTACAATAAAAACCCAAATTTGGTTTTGAAACATGTGGCCTGTCACCGCCCCGCCTGCAGCCTGTCGCCGCTACCCTGCACGACCCCCACGACATGTCGACGTTTCCCCATGCGACGCCCCCAACGGCCTATCGCCGCAAAACCCTAATTATGGTTTTTCCGAAAAAATTTTTACCGCCGGGCTATTACGGAAATTTATCGGGGCTTATAAAAATATTCTTGATCCATTTTTCAAATTAATTTTGGTCAATTCAAATTTTTTTAATGCATGTAGCATGAATTTATTTGCGATTAAATATACTACATGCCTGTGATGAATAAACAAATGCCTGCTACATTGTTGATGTTCTACGACGAATGTTTGATATTTTGTTGTGGTTTTGGATGGGCTAGTTTGTCACCATTTATTTTCCTCGCATTTTATTTCTTTTTTGAGAGAAATTGTAGTGAGGATTAAATTGTAAAATTCCAAGATCAGCGCACATCCCATGGAGGAGAAGACATACTTCAAGAAGAATAGGGGCCCTATGAGAGTTTCCAAGTTGTATTTTCTTTTTAATGGGACTGTATATTGACTTTAATTTGTAATTTGCAAATGGTGACTAGCCGATCCACACAAAAATATCTTTGTCTGGATTGCATGATTATTTATTTCTCTTCAAATATTTAATTATTGCTTGTTTAACATGCTTAGCTAAAATGGCAAAGATAGCGAGCGTCGACTTCGACGTACTGGAAGCTACATGCAAGAATTACTTGAGCTGGCAGTTGAATATTGAATTCCATCTGCGCTCACAGGGCTTGAGTCAAGCCATTACTGAAGGAGATGAAGTTTCCGATATAGATAAGGGAAAGCCATCATCTATATCAAACGCCATATCAATCGGACCCTGAAGGCCGACTATCTCACAGTGGAAGACTCATACGAGCTATGGTCTGTACTCGAGGATCGATATAAACATCAAAAGGATGGTATCCTTCCTCGGGCGTGCTACGAATGGGAGAACCTCCGTCGACAGGACTTCAAGTCCATTGCCGAGTACAACTCGGCATTATTCAGTATCACCTTACGCCTGAAGTTGTGTGGTGAAAGAGTGACGAAGGAATGCATGTTGGAGAAAACTTATACATCCTTCCATGAAAAAGATGTTATCATCATGCAACAATATTGTGAACGGAAATTCACGAAATACTCAGAGCTTCTCTCATGCCATCTGATGACAGAACAGAACAGAGCTCCATTGCTGGCCACCCATAACTTGCGCCCTGCTGACCGGCGCCCCGTTTACGGTTTGGGCGCGGTGTCGTTTTACCACAAGTGCACGGTTAGTGAGGGTGCGGGTTTATCGAACACAGGGAGGTGGATGGCTTGAGTGGCTACTAGCCTCGCCTAGGTCGTTTGCTAGCTACGCGGATGATGTGGGTGGAAGTGTAGAAATAAAAGAAAGAAATGAAAATGACACAAAATGAATCCCCGCTAACACGGGCTAGAGCACTCATGACACTTGGCATTTGACTTGATCCAGGGTGAGACATTGCCCCAAAAGGTGGTACCTAGCATCCATGGCCCGATATTCCGGTCGGTGCCAAGCACGCTAGGCCTACCCGGTTCCGGACGGTGGGCACTCCCGTGTCCATTAACACCTTCCGCAACCGGGAGCATTAAGTCCACAATGATATCTCCCAACACTTCGTCCAAGCCGCTCCCGCGCGAGAGGACTCGATGTCAACGCTTGGGGCGTGAGCTATGGCTAGGGAGTCAACTGCCAAGTTTATTCCCCCTTGGCCCGACGGTCAGAGGCGGTCTTTCTCCTGCCAATGACAATGAAACACCCCCGCGTAACCCTAATGGCCAAATAGGTCAAATGTGATTTCTAGCAATACATCGAAGCGGATCTTGACAGGACAAGCACCAGACCCCAATCCCCAACACATCTAGTGTGTCGTCGTACGAATTGGACCCAGATTGCTAGAAATCCCCATTGACGCATTTCATCGAACACATGTCATGCAACCAAGTCAAATGAAACAACCAAGCATCAATCCTGCCCTACCCCGTATTAGGGTTCATCAATACTACTTGTTAACGGGACTAATTTGGCCGGGCCCGAAAGAGCCAAGTCAACTACGACTGGTCAACCCGACTACTACGACCTTGGGGCCTCGGCCCAAGGATCTCACGGGCGGGCCGCGCTTCTCCACCCATGACGAAGGCCCACTTTCTCAGTGGAGGAAATCGGGGCCCAAGTCAAGGAAACATTCACCAAATATGGCAACCGCCAAGTGCCATCACTCTCACCGATAATGGCCCGACTTAAATGGCCTTCACTCTAATGGCCCGACTTAAATGGCCATCTAGCCATCAAGGCTCGACTTCATGGCCAGACTTAATGGCCATCACTCCCCCGCCATCATGGACCGCCAATTATGGCAATCACTCATGGCCATGACTCCACCTTCATGGCGTCATCAAGTGGGCGCAATTAGAGGGGGCCAACACTTCCCCATTTGCACGACCCCATGAATGGCGGCCATGATGTCACGTCATGGCACATTATGAGGAGGATTCGTCTATATGAGAGAAGGGTGGTCATCATCCACCAGGGGGGATCTTCACCACCTACAACGGAGGTACCTCATTCTCCGATCTTACACCTTCTTCCACCTTGAATATTTCTCCTCCAAAGCTCGGCCCGAGGACTCGAGTATCGGTCTCTCCGCGAGCCATACTCGATCCCACCGAGCACTTATCAGACCAGATCTGACTTTGGCATCGGAGGGGCTTCGGTCGGAACCAAGGTCCGACCCCCCTGACGAGCTCTCTCGTCTATTCAGGTCCAGGAGTTCCAGCGACGCCGAGGCTACCCCTCGGCGTCCTTCCAGCCGGAGCCGAGCGCCCTCGTCCCCGACCTCGTTCGTCTCCTCCGTCACGAGGACGTCGCTCTGCCGAGGCTACCCCTCGCCGAGCCGACGCGAGGATCCGCGTGCCCCGCCGCGAGCGACTCTGCCTTCAACCGATCCCGGAGGCTGTCATCTCGCCGAGGCTACCCCTCGGCCCGCCAAAGAACGGAGCCGCGCCTTTCCGCTCGAGCGAACGCGCCGTCGATCGACCCCACCGGTCATCTCTGTCTCAAGCGACAGCCACGATAACTCGGAGGAGGACATCAAACCCACGGGCCGAGGCTTCCCCTCCGCCCCTCGCCGACCACGTGATCAGCTGGACGATCGAGGCTACCCCTCGTCGTCCGACCGCCGAGGCCGAGCACATCCAACCGAGGCCGAGCATCTCAACCCGGGCCGAGGCTTTCCCTCGCCCTACCAACGATCGAGGACCCCGATTCGGCCCAATCGACGCGCTCCTCACCGTCTTCACCTCCGACTCACGCCTCGTCTGCACCGACTCAGCACTCCCGAGGGACCCAAACGGGACCCTTGACCACGTTGACCGGGTTGTCCACGGTCAACGCTCTAGTAGTGAGAAAACACTCTGAAACATCTGGCGCCGTCTGTGGGAACGAGTCAACAACCGCGTCATTTGCCACACCAACAAACGACTCGTTCTATTAACCAATATCCTCTATCTCTCGTCATCGGCTTCTTCGTTTGGATCTGAGCACTTGACACCTTGCCCAGCTTAAGGCATCTCGGCCCTGTTCAATCGAGAACGAGGTGTCTGGGCATCGAAATCGAGGACGATGTGCTAACTTCCGACCGAGAACGGAGCCTCCACGCCCCTTCTTCAACGAAGAACAAGGCGTCACTGCTCCGATCGACCAAAAGCGAGACAACCGCGCTTCATCCGATCAGAGATCTATATCACCCTTGTGTTGTCCAAGACGGGATAGGAGTCTCCCGAGCTTGGTCGAACCTTCGAGAAGGGCACACGGGTGAATCGACAAATATACCGTCGCTGCGAACACGCCGTCTAAGATCTATCTCCTACAGATCTGCCATTGCTTCAAGGCTTTGGGCGATCGATTGAGCAGAGCTATCAATACTTCAGAGCTCTAGTTGGATCTGAGAATTTCGTCTGACCTTCGAGCATCGAAGTGGAGAATCCGTCGAACGAAATTCAATGCCAACATATCGACCGAGAACACGAAGGTCGATCGACCTCGCCCCACTTCGACAGGGCTTGATCCGAGCGACACGAAACACTGATCAACGACATTAGCCTCCGGATCGATGCCGCTGCCTCCGGATCCTCCTCTGGGTCACGTCACATATTCTAGCCCTCCTCTTAGTGGATACCAACCGACCATCATGGGCCAAGCGCCTGTGAACGAGTCCGATGGTGACTTGGGTTGGGATTGCTTGAGCTTGCCAAGCCTCACCGAAGATCGGAGCTCACAGCCTGGGATTCGTCAGAAATCGAGTCTTGTTTCCCGAACCACAAGGGAGCGTGAGGATCGTAGCCTGAACCTCATCGGAGATCTCTCGCTGCCAAAGACTCGAGGAAACACGAAGCTCGTAGCCAGAGCCTCATCACAACTCGGAGATCGTTGTCGGACTGCCTCCAAGCTTAGTCCAGGCCGAGGTCGAGGGTGACCAGTTCAGTCCGAGGCCGAGGCCGACCCCAGAGGAAGCCGACCCAGCAAAAAGGTCAAACTATCCTCTTCCCCCTTACTAATTAATTGTGTGCTATCAGACAACTACAAGAGCTTCCCTAACAATTCTCCTCTCTTAAACTTCTTGCGAGATGGTGATAAAAAGCCACATCCTCCGGATTCAACAAATGTCTCACAAAAAGCTTGTAGATAAGGCTGCCATGGTCGCGACAACGACGGATCACACGGCGACCGACATTGCGGCCTCGGCCAACTTGAGGGAGAGGCGCAAGGAGTGCGTCTAGATCCGAGGACGGGCCAGGAAGACGCGGGGCTACGAGTGGCCTGGCAAGGTCGCCAAGGAGAATGAGATCTCGATCGATTTCAGACAAGAGACAGCACCGATGACCCCCGCAAATGTCGGGCTTAGCCCCGACTCGGCCTTCATCGATGGCCCTACCACCATCTCTGGCCATTGTCTCGACGTCCGCCATACCAACCCCGTGCTGCCATCGCCAAACATATGGGCTGAGCTCCCATCACTGTGCCGCCCCTGCCGAGCTACCTTGGTCGTACCGCCAAACAGACAAAAATTGGAGCTGGAGCTGGAGACGGAGCGGGAGATGCGGTCCAGACAAAAGCTGGGGCTAGAACTGAAGCTGTGTCTAGACGAGGCCGACCCATCCGAGAGGGGGCCGACCGCACCAGTTCAACCGATATAGGAGGAGGCCGACCACCTTCCAAGATCACTCAACGGCAACAGAAGAGAAACTGAGGCGATGACGTAAAACCTCTACCTTCCAAGCGGACAGTACAGGCTCCGTCATCAACACTTCAAGAGGCATCTCAAGGTTCTTGAGCTTCTCAGCTTCAGGAGTCGCCTGACCGGGAGATTCTCGCCGTCGCTCATCCCCACTTGTCGAACAACTCCTGCATCCACCGAGCTGGACGAAGCAGTGGCAGAGCGCCACCATGGAATCTTCGAAAGGCTTCACAAGGACTTCACCCTGTTCGTCGGCCATAATTCGAAGGGCAACTCCCTTCGCAACCGAACGAACGGATCGGTCTAAGGGCTGGGGGCAACCACCCCAGCAGGCCGAGCACTCCTTCGTCGGCCGTAAGCCGGGGGGCAACTCCCCTCGCCACCGAACGAGTCTCCATCGTCAGCCGTAAGTCGAGGGGCAACTCCCCTCGCCACTGAACGAGTCTCCATCGTCAGCCGTAAGTCGAGGGGCAACTCCCCTCGCCACTGAACGAGTCTCCATCGTCAGCCGTAAGTCGAGGGACAACTCCCCTCGCCACTGAACGAGTCTCCATCGTCAGCCGTAAGTCGAGGGGCAACTCCCCTCGCCACTGAACGAGTCTCCATCGTCAGCCGTAAGTCGAGGGGCAACTCCCCTCGCCACTGAACGAGTCTCCATCGTCAGCCGTAAGTCGAGGGGCAACTCCCCTCGCCACTGAACGAGTCTCCATCGTCAGCCGTAAGTCGAGGGGAAACTCCCCTCGCCACTGAACGAGTCTCCATCGTCAGCCGTAAGTCGAGGGGCAACTCCCCTCGCCACTGAACGAGTCTCCATCGTCAGCCGTAAGTCGAGGGGCAACTCCCCTCGCCACTGAACGAGTCTCCATCGTCAGCCGTAAGTCGAGGGGCAACTCCCCTCGCCACCGAACAAACGGATCGGACGAAGGACCGGGGCAACTCCCCCGGTTAGCCGACCGAAAGAATCTCCTTCGTCGGCCGTAAGTCGAGGGGCAACCTCCCTCGCCACCGAACGAATCTCCTTCGTCGGCCGTAAGTCGAGGGGCAACCCCCCTCGCCATCGAACGAATCTCCTTCGTCGGCCGTAAGTCGAGGGGCAACCCCCCTCGCCACCGAACGAAACTCCTTCGTCGGCCGTAAGTCGAGGGGCAACCCCCCTCGCCACCGAACGAATCTCCTTCGTCGGCCGTAAGTCGAGGGGCAACTCCCCTCGCCACCGAACGAATCTCCTTCATCGGCCGTAAGTCGATGGGTGACTCCCCTCGCAACCGAACGAATCTCGGGCTGACGATCTATCGTCCCAAGCCAAACTCCGCAAGACGGACCAAAGTTTTGCAGAGAGTACAACTTCTTCCCCATTATACTACATCTCCCGACCTCCACCTCAACAATGGTAGAGCTCAGAAGATGGGGGCATGTTAACGGGACTAATTTGGCCGGGCCCGAAAGAGCCAAGTCAACTACGACTGGTCAACCTGACTACTACGACCTTGGGGCCTCGGCCCAAGGATCTCACGGGCGGGCCGCGCTTCTCCACCCATGACGAAGGCCCACTTTCTCAGTGGAGGAAATCGGGGCCCAAGTCAAGGAAACATTCACCAAATATGGCAACCGCCAAGTGCCATCACTCTCACCGATAATGGCCCGACTTAAATGGCCTTCACTCTAATGGCCCGACTTAAATGGCCATCTAGCCATCAAGGCTCGACTTCATGGCCAGACTTAATGTCCATCACTCCCCCGCCATCATGGACCGCCAATTATGGCAATCACTCATGGCCATGACTCCACCTTCATGGCGTCATCAAGTGGGCGCAATTAGAGGGGGCCAACACTTCCCCATTTGCACGACCCCATGAATGGCGGCCATGATGTCACGTCATGGCACATTATGAGGAGGATTCGTCTATATGAGAGAAGGGTGGTCATCATCCACCAGGGGGGGATCTTCACCACCTACAACGGAGGTACCTCATTCTCCGATCTTACACCTTCTTCCACCTTGAATATTTCTCCTCCAAAGCTCGGCCCGAGGACTCGAGTATCGGTCTCTCCGCGAGCCATACTCGATCCCACCGAGCACTTATCAGACCAGATCTGACTTTGGCATCGGAGGGGCTTCGGTCGGAACCAAGGTCCGACCCCCCTGACGAGCTCTCTCGTCTATTCAGGTCCAGGAGTTCCAGCGACGCCGAGGCTACCCCTCGGCGTCCTTCCAGCCGGAGCCGAGCGCCCTCGTCCCCGACCTCGTTCGTCTCCTCCGTCACGAGGACGTCGCTCTGCCGAGGCTACCCCTCGTCGAGCCGACGCGAGGATCCGCGTGCCCCGTCGCGAGCGACTCTGCCTTCAACCGATCCCGGAGGCTGTCATCTCGCCGAGGCTACCCCTCGGCCCGCCAAAGAACGGAGCCGCGCCTTTCCGCTCGAGCGAACGCGCCGTCGATCGACCCCACCGGTCATCTCCGTCTCAAGCGACAGCCACGATAACTCGGAGGAGGACATCAAACCCACGGGCCGAGGCTTCCCCTCCGCCCCTCGCCGACCACGTGACCAGCTGGACGATCGAGGCTACCCCTCGTCGTCCGACCGCCGAGGCCGAGCACATCCAACCGAGGCCGAGCATCTCAACCCGGGCCGAGGCTTTCCCTCGCCCTACCCACGACCGAGGACCCCGATTCGGCCCAATCGACGCGCTCCTCACCGTCTTCACCTCCGACTCACGCCTCGTCTGCACCGACTCAGCACTCCCGAGGGACCCAAACGGGACCCTTGACCACGTTGACCGGGTTGTCCACGGTCAACGCTCTAGTAGTGAGAAAACACTCTGAAACACTACTCAATGATGAAAAACATATAAACCAACAACACAAAAGGCATGCAAACATTCATCATCAAGAAAACTTAACACAATACAAAACAATGGAGAAAGAGAGAAGAAAATACTTATCTCCGTTTGAATCCAACGATCCAATACAAGATTTATTAACCAAAAGCCCTAATCTAAACTACCCTAGAACTCACAAGAGAAGGGGGCAAAAAGCCCTAAAAACTCCAGGAGATCCCCCTCAAGTCAGCCAGCCTCGTATATTTATAGCCCCACTTCGAAACCCTAATGGTTCGGGTCCAAACCCGCAGGAAAAGCGCCACCCGATCGGTTGACAAGTCAACCGATCGGGTCATCTGTTACAAATAGTAAAGAGAAAACGGCGGACTTTCACCCGGTCATATGAACCGGTCGGGTGAGTTCTTGAGTGACCGGTTGGATCTTGGAGCAGTCGGGTGAATCGATCGGTTCGACGTCCGTGTCTTCAGCTCTTCTTCTTCAGCTACAGATGAACCGATCGGGTGAGAGTCACCTGATCTGTTAGCGTTTTGCTTCGAGAAAACAGAGAACAGCCCCCGCTGAACCGGTCTGTAAACCGGTCGGGTGACTTCTTTGTGAGCTGCGGCAGAGACCGGGTGGTGCACGCGTGCATCACCCGATCGGTTGGAGATGACCAACCGACCGGGTGAGGGGCTGAAAGATGAATTCTTTGGCGTTTGAACCCCTGGGTCACGCGTGACTTCTCCCGTTGCTCCGGGGACTTGAGATATCATCGTTAAACATCCCCTACGTGGTCAATCCCCTGTAATCATGGATAAACAATGAAAAGTGAAAGAAAACGGGAAAATACACGAAAACGAATAAGAGACGGCGGAAAAACACGGAGAAACACAAAAGAAAACGTGCGTGAATATATGAAATATAAACGCACGTCAAAATCCCCCAAGCTGAACTCTTCCTCGTCCTCGAGGAAGACGAGTGAGAGTAGGAGCTCGGAGGGAAAAATAGAGAGGAAGAAAGAAAAAGAGAACTCTATATCCTAGATCACCCGTTAGGGCCAACAAAATCAAAAATGACACACCAAGCAAGTAAACGCCAAATCACTTCACTAAACCAAGGAATACGAGTCCAGACAAGTGCCGTGGGCCCACGCGGTGAAGCGCGAGTGAGTGTGGTCGTGCGCTAGCAGTCCGTGTCACTATCTACGGTGTGCGATAAAGCTCGATATACACAAATCCAAGAAATGACCCAAATATCGATTCGATTTGAATTAAGCGGTGAATATATAGCTCAAGCATGCATGAGAATAGAGCGAGAATCGAAGTGTATCATGCATCGGGGACTCCACAACTAGGGACAAGAAAATCACCACACTATAGCCTAGATAATCTCTAGAAGGTCCCTATGCCAAGTGTTTTCGAAAACGATGGGGGTTGAGATGATGTGGAGTAAAACACTCGGTGCAAATTCTCGCCTTCCCTTTATTCTCGGCAAGTAGGAAAAAATATTCACACGGGAATTTTTTTTGGGTTTTGGGTATTTGTATTTTTTTTCTTTTCTTTTTTTTTGGGTTTTTCTTTTCTCTCTTTTTTTTGATTTTTGGATATTGGGATATTTACATGTGTACTCTCCCAAGTGGGAGAACGGTACACGACGAGGGGATTTGCACCAAGTAAAACAAAAAAAAGAAATCGGAATCTAAACACTTGGGCAAAGGAAACTATTCTCGCTAATTGGAGCATAGGCTAAATGGGTTATCCTAGTCCTTAGTTGTGGAATCCCGACACATGCGAAATGAAGTACACGATATATATATAGCATGCAGAAGCAGACATGGAAAATAAATTCCGCATATTCAAATCGAAGCATGATAATCTAGGGGTCATCCAAGGGTAGGTATATAAAACAACATCACAAAGTAGAAGCACACTATAAGCTAGATACGACACACGACTCACATAAAAGCAAAGTGGACCCACGAAGCGTGAAATGCAAGAGGACTCGATAACCTAGGGTTAGTGAGTGTGATTATCGATGCCATGCTAGGTGTGTGTGATTTTGTGGCAATTCATCATATGGGGTCATCTCTAGGAGAGAGAGAGAGAGAGAACAAAAGATGAGAAGAAAAAGAAAACCACGATGGAAAATGACTCAAAAACGAAGAAAAACGACACAAATGACGCACGAAGTGCGACTCCCCCAAGCTGAAACTTGCATTGTCCTCAATGCAATAGTAGTGAATACGGGAGGGCAATGAAAATGGGGGGGTTACGCACTGACACAAAAAATGAAAAACACGAAAAACACATGAGCGAAACTAAAAAATAAAGAAAAAGAAACACTCAAATAAAAGGTATAAAACACGACAAAAGAACACCTAGACACAGACACACAACAACGACACACGAAAACATGCACACAAATCGATTTCCCCCAAGCTGAACATGACAATGCCAGCGAAACGATATGATCAATGTGATGCAGAAATATGCAAGGGGAAGATCGGAAAAGAAAAGAAAGAAATCAAAATGCAGGAGAGGCGGTGTGCTCATTCTCCTCGGAAGAGGATGAGGGTGAAATGATAGAAGGGCACGACATGAAGGGTTATTATGATGCAAAAGCAAACCCTAGATACGCTCCCCTCGCTAATGAGAGGAGACGAGATTATTCAAATCTAAACTAGAAAGCGGTAAATTTTTACACTACTGGATTAGGATACACCTGAGCATAGGCGGATCCAAGATCTGAAGTGGGGCAGGTAGCTGCTCTAACTGCTCCTTCTGTGGCTCCGCCAGAAGCGCTATGCCACGTGTGCCAATGGACCCAAGCAATGCACCTCCAAGCATCCATCGTAGGTGTCCACCTGTGACCTGCAAAGGACGAGGTGCATTAGTCCATGGCAAGAAATTATTTCCCAAAACAAATGTATCCCAGAGATAGTCGCCGGTAAATGATGGTAAAATATATGAAATGTGGCGAACACTCCCTGGAAATGGTATGCTATCCTCTGTGCTAGCGACGATCAAATCCCCGCTCTCCATGTGAAGTTGCTCTCCAGGTGGTGACACACCGCAACATACCTCAAGGGAAGTCGATCCTGTGTCCTGCGAGAGATATGGTGTGTCATATATATATAAGTCTAAAGAAATAGGACGTGAAAAGCGAGACTCAAATGTGGAGTGAGAGTGAGTATGAAAATCTCCCTGAATAGGGGCAATATGCTCAAGTAGATGCTCAGCCGCAGAAGAAGTGGAGCGTGACGGTAGAGGTAGATGTGGCTCGGGCTCCATGAAGTGGACGATCGTATCCAAGCCCTCATGCACATCCTCCTCGACGATATGCTCATGCTCCTCCATCTGCCCGATGTCCTGAATGACATCCTCATGGTTGACCACCGACCAAGGAGGAAGCTGTGACAGAGATGGCTGTGGAGGTGGATGTGGAGCGGACCACTCGTATGTGGTCGTGGTGTCGTCGTCCTCACGCACATCCTCCTCGCCGGTATGCATAAGCTCTGTGGTCTCCTCGGTGCTCTCATAGGACTCATATGGGGTATCCAGATAAAGATAAAAAGTCTCTCCCACAGATCCTAGAGAAATCTCCCCATCCTCACTATCATCATCAAAACATGCTTCGTCATCCAAGTGGTAGTGTGGGAAAATGAAGACCTTGCTCCAACTCAGTTCATTACCGAGGATTTCTCGAACGATGACCTCCTACACTGATGCTCCATTTTATCTATCTCTGCAATCAAATGTAGTTGAAAAACAATTTCCTTTTAGATGTTTGTTTTCTTTCAGCATATTACTTTAGTTTCAGACTTTGATTGAAATTAGCTTATTGTGCCTTATATTGATGTTTCTTTCTTACTATAGATGGATAATAATGCCTAGTGCACAGTGCTTCTATGCACACAATCCTTCACGACATTAGCTTTTTTCAAAGCATCAATAACTACGATGGCACCGTAAATACCATTTCGGGCCATCAAGTATAATAGAAGGATCAGGAGAAGCAAACATTTTGCTCACCAATAAAACACAAATCACAATAAAAGATGCCCTTTTTTCTCCAAGCTCAAATAGAAACTTACTAAGTTTTAAAGACATCCGTCAAAATGGATACCACCTAAAAACGGTGGACAAACATGACAATGAATACTTGTATGTAACTACTCTTAAAAATGGTGCTAAAACCATCGTTGTGCATTTTAAGGGACTTCCGTCGGGTCTCTATCATACAATAATTCGAGCAATGGAAGCTAATATAATTGAACTCCAGACGTGTAAAAATCAACCGGAATTCCAACTCTTGTATAACAGATTTGACACACCGGATCGACAATGATGCACCGGATTGGCAATGATGCACTGCATCATATCCCAGTCCCGTGGACATAATTTGAAGAACCTGAAGTTACTTCAAAAGGGTGATTTTCCTTGTCCTCCTTGTTACAAAGGTAAATTGATTACGAGACCATCGCCACTTAAAAGGGACTCAGAGTCTCCCAGCTTCTTGAAGAGAATACTTGTAGAAATTTATGGACATATTCACCCCTCAAGTGGCCCATTCCAGTACTTTATGGTACTAATAGACGCATCTTCTAAATGGTCATATGTGTGCCTACTGTCCACCTGCAATGTAGCCTTTGCAAAGCTATTAGCACAAATTATTAAGTTGCGGGCACATTTTCCAGACAACCGGATTAAGAAAATACGTATGGATAATGCTGAGGAATTTACATCACAAGTCTTTCTAGACTACTGCCAAGCAACTGGCATCGAAGTTAAATATCCTGTAGCTCATGTTCACACCCAGAATAGGTTAGGTGAATCTCTTATAAAGAGACTACAATGGATCGCTCGTCCATTGCTAAAGAAATCTTAGTTGCATGTGACTGCATTAGGGCATGCAATCTTGCATGCTGCATCACTAATAAGAATAAGACCATCTGATAGTCAAACTTATTCTCCGATGCAACTCACATATTGATCTCCACCAAATATCTCTCACTTGAGTACATTTAGATGCACGGTCTATATCCCCATCGCATCACCGCAGAGGACAAAGATGGGTCCTCAATGTCGCCTAGGCATCTACATATGGTTCGACTGACCATAGATCATTAGATACCTGGAACCCCTAACGGGGGACGCTTTTAAGGCACGTCTAGAAGATTGTGAGTTTGACGAAAATACCTTGCCCAAACTAGGCTTAAATACTAAGAAGCCTGAAGCTTCAAAGACCATTTCATGTGATACCAAGACTTTATCCCACTTCAATCCGTGCACAAACTAATATGAAGACGAGATCATGAAGATCCTCCAATTACAAAACACAGTTCACATACTACCGGACAAATTCACTGACAACCAGAAGATTCTCATATCACACATCCATGCTGCAAACATGCCAGCTAGGATTGACATACCCAAAGATGGATGCAATCCACCTATAGCAGAGGAGACCGTACCTCAACAAAAGAGAGAACGAACCCCAAGCCCCAAGGATAAGTTTCCTCGAAAGAGGAAAACTCCTGGAGAAAATATAACGATACCACCACAGGATGCTGAGCTCAGCCCAAAAACCTCTCCCCTCCTCAATTCCACAAAAGAGGAAAATATAGAAGAAATATCATTAAATTATGTACGTATTGGGGAGGTACTGGACAGAAAAAGCACTGTCATCGATGACGACTTCGCGTTCGTTATTACTAATCACGTCACTGAATATGACGATGATATTGATCCACGCTCCCTAATAGAATGTAAACGCAGAGAGGATTGGCCAAATTAGAACGAGGCAATAGGAGTAGAGCTGGACTCACTCTTGAAACGTAAAGTATTTGGACCTGTAGTCCCAACACCAAAAGGTGTAAAACCTGTGGGCTATAAATCGGTATTCGTAAAAAAATGAAAATAATTAGATCGTACGCTACAAAGCGCGCCTTGTTGCACAAGACTTTTTCCAACGACTGGGAATAGATTATGAAGATACATACTTTCGGTCATGGATGCGATCACTTTCCGATTTATAATTAGCTTAACAGCTACGGAAGGCCTAGATATGCAGCTCATGGACGTTGTGATTGCATACCTATATGGTAATATAGATAAAAATATCTATATAAAACTTCCGGATGGTTATAAATTACCAACAAAAATGACAAATAGACCTCGGGACGTCTATTCCGTCAAACTGCAAAGATCATTGTATGGTCAAAAAAATCGGGAAGAATGTGGTATAACAGACTCAGTGAAGCAACAAGGATTCACCAATAATGAAGTCTGCCCTTGCATCTTCATAAGAGCAAAGGGAACAAGATTTGTAATCATTGCCATCGACGTAGACGATTTAAACCTCATAGGATCTCCCAAGGAGATATCTGAGATATCCATAAGCCTCACAAAGACTTTTGAGATGAAATACCTTGGCAAAACCAGATACTGCCTTGGCTTACAAATAGAACACCTCAGCGGAGGAATCCTATTACATCAATCCACTTACACAAGGAAATTGCTGAAAAACTTCCAAATGGACAAATTTCACCCGCTGAGTACACCAATGGTTGTTAGATCATTGGATGTTCATAAAGACCCCTTCCGTCTGCTGGAAGAGGGGGAGAAAATACTTGGTCCTGAAGTACCTTACCTAATGCCATTGGAGCACTCCTCTATCTGTCAAACTGCACGTGTTCTGATATAACGTTCGCAGTAAATCTACTAGCCAGATAAAGTTCAACGCCCACAAAGCTCCACTGGAATGGAGTGAAGCACCTTCTGCGCTACCTCCAAGGGTAAGTCGATCTGGGACTATACTATAAGAAAAGCGTATCCTCCAACTTAATTGGTTTTCCAGATGCAGGATACAGATCAGATCCCCACACCGCAAAGTCCCAGATTGGTTTTGTATTCACCTACAGCCGGACGGCCATTTCATGGAGATCTATGAAGCAGACCTTGAAAGCAAACTCATCCCACCATTCTGAACTCATTGCGATCCATGAAGCTAACAGAGAATGCTTTTGGCTATGTTTCGTCATTCACCACATCCTAATGACGACCGGCCTGAAGACGTGCGACCTTGAACCAACCACCATGTTCGAAGACAATGCAGCCTGCATAGCTCAACTACGAGGTGGCTACATCAAAGGCGACAGGACGAAGCACATTTCTCCTAAGCTTTTAATAAGGCAAGACCTCCTAATTTACGATCCGGAAGTATCCATATCCTCATGATCAGATGAGCACTATAAATCCAAAGGCATTCATATACCAAGCTTACAATGATGTATGGATAAGGGGAACTGTTATGAATGGGCTTTTGTAGGCCCATGTGGAGCCCACTTGTGTTTAGGGTACCCACCCATTATGTAACTTTTTATTATAAATATAGGGCTACGTGTTCAGTAGCCGTCACCTTTATAACACTAATATAATTCTTAAAACTTCAAAACTTTATGATAATTTTATTCTTCTTGAAGTTTAAGATATTTTGATGGAAAGTGGCCAAGGTTCGAGATTGTTTTAATAAACATCAAACAAATAATATGAGAAAGCATTTAAATCAAGAAAAGAGTTAAAGAGAATAGTTACTAAATTGAAGATCAAAGTTACACTCCTTGAGCAGAAAAGAAATCAATAAAAGTTCTTCAAGAGTTCAGGAGAATAAACATGAGAAAATCTCTATGAAAAATGTCCTCAAAACCTCCTTCAAAAGTTGTATTTATACCCCCTACCAAGCCTCATCAAATTCAGGTTCAAAAATCAAGTCAAAATCCCATCCTGCGAGTTTGGCACGGCCATGCACAATTTGGCAGGATCGTGCAATGTAACTATGCAGGAACCTGGACGTTCTGTTTACTTAGCACGGCCATGCAAATATGACACAGTCGTGCGGAAATTCCAGCTCCACTACACTGTCTTCTAGAAAATGTAGAAAATAGAAATGAGCTCAAAAAACTCCTCAAAAATATCCGTTGGAATTGAGAGAAGGCCATATTTGACTAAAAAATAATAGAGAAGATAAAAAGTAGATAATAAAAATCATATATTGCACATACATAGAAGATAATCTCTAATATTGAATGATATTGAAGAAATGCATGGATAAGAGTCAAAATTAGCGACCAAAATACCCATGAATGGGGGATAAAACTTGCCAAATTATACTCTTATCAGAGAGCCAAACGGCTAATCATGAATTCCTTCATTGATGCAGAGTGTTACAATCGGAGCTGATTAAAGATCTAAACGGTCAGCTAGGCTGACGCTTCAAATGGAGCAAACCCCAGCCCTACGCAAGGTTTCGTGGCTGTTGGATCAAAGCTGTTTGTTGTTCTCGGCTCTTGGATCAAAGCTGTTGGATCAAAGCTGTTTGTTGTTCTCGGCTCTCGGATCAAAAAAACACAATACTCACTTTTACAACACTATTCACAACTTCAACCAACCCAAATTTAAACGCAAAAGAACATGCCCTTAGCCAACTCAGATAATGAATTAAGTTCGGGCGGGGCCAACGTTGTAACAGCACCCACGGCGGAATTCCACCAATGAGTGGCTGATGACCATTTTGCCCTAATATAATTTCTTAAAACTTCAAAACTTTATGATAGCTCTATGCTTGTAGACGTTTAAGATATTTTGATGGAAAATGGCCAAGGTTCGAGATTGGCTTAGGGCGTGTTCTTTTGGGGTTAAGTTGGCGTGGAAGTGGGGGCTTTACACTATTTCGGCTACTGTAGCCCACTTTATCTCTCTCACTTTCCCTTTTGCGTTCGCCTACGCCCGCTGCTTTCGCAGCTGCTCTCGTCGCCGTGGCTTCCAAATTTTCGCGTTCGAAATCTCCGGATTTTCCGGCGATTGCAGCTGTGATTCTCGTTGTTATGGGTCCCTCGTGCTTCCGATCACCACTCTTCACAACCCAGCAGCCTCTCCATCTCCCACGACCCCAACGGCTCCTTCAACGGTCGGTTTTTTTTTTGAGATTTGTCAACCCTAGACTGCGGAAAAGATGGGTTTTTGGGGGTTTCTTGCCAGATCTGAAGCTAGGGTTGCGATCTCTTCTTCGTTGCCTCTGTAAATCCGAATCTAGGGTTTTGGAGGTGGGAGTTGGACGATTGGCGAGGCTGTGGCTGTGCTGCATCGTTGGATCTTGCTCAATCACCTGGATCTGAGGTATATTTGGGTCTGCGCTTGATATTTGCTCCTCTTTCAGCTCTGATCACTGAGGTATAACATCTATCTTTGCATTTCATGCACTATTTGTCAACTTGGGCTTGATTTTAGGGTGAACTTGTGGCTGTGCTGTGCTGAATGAGTATGATTTTCTTCGCTTTATAACTGAAAATGCTTGGGGGAAAGATTATAGACGGATTTGATGAGTTCTTGCAACCTGTGGGTGGTATATATTATGTGCCAGAACCCATACGGGAAGGCAAGATCGATGCTTATTCTGTACACCAAGCAATTTCAATGCCAATGAATCCGTAATTATGTCGGTTATATTGCACTATTTGCCCAATGATGATACACACATAGTGTGGATAAAGGGATGGATTTAAAAATTAACAGAATTTATTTTGCACTTCGGAGGGCTCGGGGGTAATGATTGAATCATTGGTTGTTCATGATGTGAAAGTTGTGACGGTATACGATTTTAATGTTTGAAGCTTGAAATGCAATCAATTTATATTTTTGATCAAGTTTCATAGATGAGATGGAATAAATTATGTTGGCTTGACGGTAATCGATGCTGCATTTGGCTACAATACCAGAAATAGTATATGGTGCCAAAGTACTATATGTTGTTAAAGTCGGGAGCTACGGTGGGAAATATTTTGTAAATATATGAACCCTACTTAAACGAGCCCAATGATGAGGCAAGTGCAGCGTATTTTGAGATGTTCGGGAGTTGGTATTTTGGTTGGGTATGCTTGACGTATGTCAAGAAACCACCAAAGGAAATTAATAGCTTAATCTGAGGGCAATTAATTACGGATTCATTCGGATTGGAAATGATTGGTGGAGGATGAATATGTTGGCGTTAAAATTATAAAGTCGCTGGGTTATGTTTACATGTAGGTAGTATACAATTTTTGCTGTCACATATACATTGGTTTTTCTATCTATGAAGCATTTATATGTAAATTGCACTATTATATTATAACTGTATATGCATTGTACAAAGTGTGATGGAAAATATGTCTGATTGAATTAAGGGGATGATGGAGGAAAGTGGAGAAAGTCCGGTTCTTTCATTGTGTGCATCGGCCGCAGCTACTGTCATGTTTACCATCGTATTCCAGGAGTTATACGATGACGATAGGGCTCCCCAGCTACCTAGGGAGCCTTCATCTATGCGTGATATACATAGAAAATCACACATGCGTCGAATTCTATATGGTTCTGAAAGTAGTTGTTTACACTACTTAAGAATGAGGAGAGGGGCTTTTCTGAATCTTGCTACATTAATGCGAGAAGGCGGTAGTCTCAAAGACAGTAAACATGTGTCAATCGAGGAGCAGTTGGCAATGTTTCTGCACATCGTTGGGCACAAGTCAAAAAACAGAGTGATGCAAGTTGATTTTATAAGGGCCGGGGCGACGGTTAGCAATTACTTTAACAAAGTAATGTATGCAGTATGTACCATTCGTGATAGGTTCATGAAGCAAGCAGCTAATGAGACACCGGCAGAGATACTTAATAATCCTAATTGGTTCCCGTATTTCAAGGTCAGTTTTTAATGAATATCTGGATTTGGCGTTAGATGATGTATGGTTATGGATAAAGTGACCTTTAATGTTTACGGTGTAGGATTGCATTGGTATGATTGATGGAACCCACATCGATGCCATGTTGCCTGCCAAACTCGTACCACGATTTAGAGGACGTAAAGGGGTTACACAAAATGTGCTTGCAGCTGTAACACCTAATAAAAGATTCACCTACGTAATGGCCGGGTGGGAAGGATCTGCGAATGATTTCACGGTCCTTAAAGATGCGTTGTCATTACCCCCACCCCAAGGGCTGCGCGTGTATGAGGGTAATATGCAAAATCTACCTATGATATCTTTTTTACTTAAGTATGAAAACATGTGAAAATAAATAGGGTTTTATTTTTCGATTGTAGGTAAATATTATTTATGCGATGCTGGATATACAACAATGCCTGGTTTCATATCTCCATACAGAGGCGTTAGATATCATCTGAAGGACCACACTGATAGAGTGCCTAGAAATCGCAAAGAGCTGTTCAACCTAAGGCATTCTTCATTAAGAACAAAGATCGAGTCAACCTTTGGCATTCTAAAGAACAAGTTTAAAATTTTGACGGCAAAGCCTCATTATCCATTCAAATCTCAGGTCGAAACCGTCCTTGCTTGCACAGTGTTGCATAATTATATCCAGATTGCCGATCCTCATGACCCACATTTACTTGAGGATGTAGAGGAGATTGATGAGGATGGGGATGTGATGGATGAGGCGGATGACTCGATTATGGATCTTTCCCAACAGCTGCCCGTACGTGAACAGACTTCCCAAAGGGATCAGTGGAAAAGTCGAAGGGAACAGATAGCGTGGGACATGTGGGTGGACTACTGTAACCTGCATAACAATGGAAACACTACCGAACGTGGGCTTTGATGGAAGTGTGTACTGAATAATTTTAGGGAATTATGTTACTTTGAATGATTTGTATAACAGTAGGATTATGGATGTTTGATATGTTAGTGAATGCATGAGCTGTGGTGACAGTATAATGCTTTTATCGGTTTAATTTATTTCTAACGAGGTGGAGTGTGATGATATGGGTGGGTGACAGTAGTATGTTAGATGATGTTTTTTTCAATACATATTTGTGTGTACATGTCAATGTTTCAAATATTCTGTTATTGTGGAAATAATAATTTTGTAGGCATGGATGGGTCATCGCATGAAGGGCAGGGGAGTGATCCTATGCCTCCTACGCATCCATATTACGACCCGGCTTACTATACACAGTGGTCCGAGGAAGCAAGGCGGCATGATCCTTTACTTGGTAGGCCAATGCCGCGTCGGCCAAGTGAGTATCAAATGCCACAGGCTAGCTACCAAGGTGGTGGTTCTCCCCTTCCATTTCAACAGTACCCTGCGTATAGCTTGCCGTTGCCCATGCACATGCCACAACCACCGGGGTACATGCAAATGCTCCAAGGTGGGGGGCCTATACCCCCCTATGGAGGCCAAGCATCAAATACTCCGTTTGCCATGCCTTCACCACCAAGTGGGCATGCCACAACTGGTGGGAGTGACTCTTCGAGAAAGTCTGGAAGGAGGGATGAAGGCATAGAAGATTCTGTGTCAAGTCCAAGGAAGAAAGGCAAGCAACCATCAAAGAAGGGGCTGGCAAATAAAGTGTGGATGCTTGAGCATGACATTGAACTAATTCCATTCCTTGCCTCCCAAGCTCGTCAAGGCCTACGAGCAGACAAGACCTTCAAGAATTCGGCCTTCACCGCTGCAGCCATCCATATAAACAAAAAGTTTGGCACTGATTACAGTTGGGTGAATGTAAAAAATCATATGAAAGGGCTTCAAGGGCGTCTGAAGGATGTGAATAAGTGCTTGGAGCTAAGTGGGGCCGGTTGGTCATCGCAGCTTCAGATGATTGTCCTCGACCCAGAGACATATGCCACATGGGCCGCGGTATTAACTTCTCCACTATCCATATATGAAATTAAAGTTGGCTTACGTAATTTTATTATGATATGCAATGTTTGCTCTTTATTTATGAAGGCAAACCATAGATTGAAGGACTATGTGAACAAACCCATACCGTGGCTGGACGATCTGAAGCTGATTATAGGCGACGATGCGGCGAAGGGTGACCATCGCCAGCTTGTTTACAACGATTTTGGAGTCCCCGATAATGAGAGTCACGGTGAGCATGTTAGTCCCCCAAACTACTCACAGGCATCAACCGACTATGAGGCTTATGCGGACATCCCCACTCCGACGTCGACGGGCCCTTCGCAGGCAGGGACAAGCCATGCAATCCCCCCTGTCGGTGGACAAAAGAAAATGCGTCGTCGGGCATTGAGGGACGAACCAAACCTCTTGAAGGAAATGGTTGACAATGTCAGACATGTTGCATTAGCCATAGAGCGTGCCTACCCGAACACTCTTGCTCTTCTATCGCAGCAGTTGTATGCAATGACTGAGTATCCACCAGAAATTTTGGATAAGTTGTATATGCAACTCAGCGATAATGAGAAAAACGGTCGTAGATTTGTAAATTGGACCGATGAGGCAAGGAAGCGCTACGTGCAATCTAAGGTTGTAGAGATGCAGCGGGCTAGGGATGCTGTCGGTGATGATGGGGACGAGGACAATGATTGGAATATGTGATTTAATGGGTGGGGTGAAGAAGGGATTCAAAAGGTGTGGGGGGTACCGGAGGTGACTGATGGGAGTAAGATATCATGTTTTGATGTATTTTTTGGGAGATGTATGTTTGCTGTGAGATCGGTAGGTTATTTGATGGATGTCTGTGATGTATATGTGGATGAAGATAGTGGGACATTTGATATTAGTAGGGTATTAGTAGGATATTAGGAGGTAATATTACGTATTAGTAGGTGGATGAAGTGAGTATCAAACTTGAGCTGCAGAAATTAACACTCATTTTGTTGTTTGAGAGTGTCATTTCTGTATTTAATTTTTGTATCATGCTATCCTTTGGTATGCAATGTTTGAGTGTGACATTTTCCTGTTGTTGGCTTGCTCTATGATATATGATCTGAGTGTGTCATATATGATGGAATGATATAATAATTTTTTTCCCTTTGGATGAACATCCCCAATGATGCTTATGTTGAAAATTGGGTATCCGTCAATATGGAAGTCAGGCAAATGGTCTCATTCATTGCTACTGTGTATATATTGGTTTTTCTTTGGTGTATTGCCTTTGCCCAATGATGATACTGTGGATCCTTGAACTGAACATCTTCTAGGAGGGCTTGCAATTAGTTTCCTAACTTCCCAATGATGATATTCATAACCCCTTCTTGGAGGGCTTTGCCCAATGATGACAATGTGGTTTAAGCATGCTCATATCTGAAATCTTGCTTGGTTTCAAATCATGCATTGGGAAATAATGGGGATATTATGTTGGAACCAATTGCAAGCAAGCAATTGGGGAATAATTGATTCATGCATTGGGGAATAATTGATGGATTTTGCAAGCAACCAGAAGTGGATTTGATTGAATAAATAATCTGAGGGCAAACTTCTTGGTTGGTTTCAATTCTTGGTTACTTTCCCTGCTATATGCTATACCTTGGTGTGTTTTTGCTATATGCTCTTTGCTTGAGAGTTATGTTTTGCTAGATACTGGACTTTCTCCTGCTCTTGCTCCAGAAGTGGGTTTAATCAAATTTTGACTATGCTCTGGCCAAGCTGTAGCCCAGGAATTTGTGTTTTTGACTATGCTATTGAGCTCTCGCATTGGGCTTTCTATGGTGTTCATGTGGTGTATTGGCTGGTATTGTGCAATTGTGAAAAGCCCCCACTTTCACATCCACTTAACCCCAAAAGAACATGCCCTAGGTATTGTGCATGTTGAGGGCCTGATATGCATAAGTCTACACATTTATCTGGCATGCATTCAGTTTTTATTAGGCAATGTGTTTGTCATTGTGCTGAAGAATGCAAGCACATGGTATACATAAATACTGGTTGTTTGATTGGGTTTGTTCAAGCACATTGCCTGCTGAAGAATGCAAGCAAATGCTGTGTCTGTATGCCCTTGCCTGCTGTTCAAGCACATGCAAGCACATTTGCTGAAGAATGCAAGCAAATGCTGTGTCTGTATGCCCTTGCCTGCTGTAGTTTTACCCAGCATTTTTAGTTGTTTGCTTGGGTTTGTTCAATATGGGGGATGGCCATGTTCAATGTGATCTGTCCTGATTTGCTTGGGTTTATTCATAGGGTCCAAGCTGCCCTGTGCAATTTGTTCTGTCCTGCTGAGCTATCAGCTCTTGACTGCTGTACCTATATGCTCTTGATTGATGGGGGAATGTGAAAATTTGTAATCTATCTTTGTGTTTGTTCAATCTGGGTGCTGGCAATGTGCAATGTGATCTCTCCTGATGTTTTCATAGTCCCCATGATGTCCTGTGCAATTTGATCTATCCTTCTTGATCTATATGCTCTTCACTGATCTGTATGAATGAAAGACCTAATGCTGGCAGTCAGCTGTGGGCTCACATGGGTTTGTCATTGTTATACATTGTTATACATTGTTTACTATGTGAAGGTCCTAATGTCCACATTGTTCTACATTGTGTACTATTGTTTACTATGTGATCATCCTGGGGAAGAACCTGGGGATGATAATCCTAATGAAAATCCTAATTAAAATAGTGTCAGGTCCTAATGAAAATCCTAATGAAAATCCTACTGTCCACATTGTTATACATTGTTTACTATGTTAAGAACCTGGGGATTGATATCCCCAGTCAGCTGTGGGCTCACATGGGTACACAACATTGCAATTCCCTCAATTGTCATTGTCCTCTTGTGTGCCTTCTATATGCTATATGCTCTGAGTTTGTCCTATATCTGGCATGCATTCAGTTTTTATATGTCAATGGGTTTGTCATTGTGCTGAAGAATGCAAGCACATGGATCTATATGCTCTTCACTGCTGGAGCTAGATGCTCTTCCCTGCTGTTTCATTTGCTCTTCCCTGCTGTAGCTTTCCTGATCCTTTTATTTGTCATTGTGTTTTTCATTGTGCTGAGGCATACAGGCACATGATATGCCTGATAATGGCTTTTTATAAAATGCATCAATGATATATAAATTTTTTGGCCTTTGTTTGGAGTAGCCCAATGATGATTATGTGTAAAAATGGGTATCCGTAAATATGGATGGCGGGCAATTAGGATCCTTCACTGCTACTGTGGATATGTTGGGGTTTCCTTGGTGTATTGGCTTTGCCCAATGATGATAATGTGGCTCCTTGAACTGAAATTCTTCTTTGAGGGCTTGCAATTAGGATCCTACATATACAAATAAATACTGGGAAGTTAGTGTAGGAACCAGTTGCAAGCAACTAGAAGTTGACATGTACAAATAAATTATCTGAGGGCATCATATTGAAATCCAGGTGATGTGGCGAGGTAGCATCAAGCTGCAGTCCATCAGTATTGTGTAAGCAAGCCAATTTATCTTATGAGTTCTGAGTTCTGGGTAGAAAATGAAGGAGCTATTGCCATGCAACCTAATGGGGATATGGATAATTATAATCTGAGGGTACTGATTGGTAAAGTATATGAAAGTCCCCAATAAGCTTCCTGCATGTTTTTAATCCAAGTGTTTGGTTTCGTTGTATTTTTTGGGGGTTGAATTACTTTTACGGTTATCTTTAATATGCATTCTTCCATTGCCAATCCTCTTCTATTATTATATGATCTTTTTTCGGACTGTTCGTTCTGAGCTCTGAACGCTGCCCCCACCCTTCCATGCCAATGCTCAATACAAAATCGTAGGTACGCTTATTCGTCTTTCATTTAAATTTATCACTTTTTATATGTAAAATTTTATATGTTAATGGGGAATTTTTTTTGCTTGCCAGGTACATATGAGTCAACAGTCAAGCTCCTCTTGTCGATCTCGACAGAGAGATGCGACCCATGGCGAATTTGATGCCGATTACGAGGACAGCAAGAAATGCTATTGTGGGAATCAGGTCCCGAGGAGGACGTCTTGGACACGAGCAAACCCTGGGCGTAGATTTTGGAGTTGTACTTCTCGAGAGAAGCGCTGCCCCTTCTTCTTATGGAAGGATCCCCCCACCCTGAGTTATCCAGACTGGTTATCATGCATTACATGGACGAGCTTGACCGACTGCCCACTACTGCAAGTTCGACGCCCGCTTTTACCGAGCGTAGGCTGTTAGAGATGGAGGGCCGGCTGGATACTGTTGTCGGACTACTTGAGAGGACCACTGGGCAGCTGGAGAGCATCGTATCCGATTATCGTTCCATTAAGGCCGGACTGCTATCTCTCTTAGTTGTACTAGGTTGTTATGTACTTTTGATGTATAACAATGGCCGTTGATGTAAACACTGTTATGGATTATTTGTTGTAACAGCTTGTGGATGATGGGGTTTTTAGGTATGTTTGTTTATCGTTGGGATCTAGTAATTGATGTTTACCACTGTTTACCACTGTTTGTATAACAGTAGGCGTTGAGGTTAAACACTGTTATGGATAATTTTTGGGATCATGATGTTGCTGTGGAGATGTACCTTTGTGTCTTTGCTGTCGTGCTCGAGGGTTGTATTTTGAGTTGGTTTGTATTTGGACGACTTTTTGGTTCACTTTACGGTTTATATATGTTGCTGATGTTTTTTGGGTATACGCATCACAATATCATCAGTTTATGTGATTTTTTCTTAATTATTTATTGATGGTGACATAGAAATTACGGCAATGTCAAAATAAACCGTGTTTATTATTTGGGATATTTTAATTAGTTTGTCATATTGCAAGGAGGGCTATTGTTCTTTTATATTTGTTACAGACGAATATTTGGTTTTTATATCAATTCCATTCACAACTGCTAGGGGGTCATTGTTCCCCTATTCTTACCACATCCCACCCACAACTTTCACCCTCCAACTTTCACAACAACTTTCACAACAACCTTCAACACAAAAAAACACAATAAAGTTATGTGGGGCCCACACACAATTTCAACATCCTCATTCACAACACACTTTCATCCAAAAAAAACACAATACTCTACCTTATCAACACTATTCATCACTTCAACTAACAAAGCATTTCAACCTAAAAGAACAGGCCCTTATAAAATTTAGCCGAGGAAGAATTCGGTGGGAATTGTTGAACGACCATTCCCATTGGGCCGCTGCCATCCACCGGTAAGAACCATTGATTGGCTCCCTGCTGCACATGACCTCACATAGCCATGCTGCTACTTGCGGTTATATTTTTCTGGTCTCCCGAATTCCTCTCACCATCCCTTGGTTCTTGCAAGAAACGAATTTTGATCTGCTTTTTTTAAAATTAAAATTTGGTCGATGTTAGGACAACAAGCTGCCACGTGCTCATCCATCATTGGCTTGTCGTCCCCCAACCTCTCCTCTCCCCAAAACCACCCGCAAAAGAGCTCCTTAAATACACATCGCATTGGATAACAATCTTTTACTAGTTGTTATTGCGTCACCATCTCTCTGTTGCAGGCTGCAGGTGAAGATTTGGGGGGTGAACTTGAAGAGGGCGAAGGAGGGCCCCCTTCTTGTTCTTCACCTAATCTTCATCTCTCCCTTCCCCTCTTCTTCTTTTCTGTGCCACATCTCTATCCCAATTCTTCACAGATCTCTTTCTTGGTAGTGTTTTGGGATTTGGTGACCATCTGGGTTGTTTGAATCTGTGGCAATTGGATCATTTATATGATTTGTAATTGAGTTTGGTTTATCTGATGCTTTTCTTCCTTATATCTGTCATTCCCTTGTTCCTTCTCTTCTCCAAGTCACTCCCTCTGCAGCCTCTCCCCGCTGCATGGGCCAGTGAGGTGAGGCTGCTGTCCATCTTGTTCTGGCAAGAGCTCCTCTGCTTTGCGGTGCACTCGGTCAAGAGCTTCTTTGGGATTTCATTGACCATGGGTTCGAAGAGGAAGTGCGCCCAGAGAGTCGAGAATGCGGCGGGGCGGGCGCCGGAGATGTCGGTCTTGGATCTGCCCGACCTGGCCCTGGAGCTCATTTTGGGGAAGCTCCCGCCCGCGGCTCTGTGCAACATGGCGGGGGTCTGCAGCTCGATGAGGGACTTGTGCAGGAGCGATTACTTGTGGGAGAGGCACATGAGGGAGAAATGGGGGAGGGTGATTGGCCAGGCGGCGCGAAGGGAGTGGGACTGGTACTTGGCCACGGCAAGGAACCATTCGGCGTCGGCCGCTTGCGTTGAGAGGAGCAGGAAGCGGAAGAGGTGGCTCGGGTCCCTCTCCTGCGTCTGGCCTCTCTCCTGGATCAAGTCTCGGCTTGACAGCGGCGGCGCCCCGAGGAGCCCGGTGATCGATGGGTCCATCATGTCTTGGTACCTGTCGCTCGAGAGCGGCAAGGTGTGGTTCCCTGCTCAGGTCTACAATCGCGAGGTACACACACATATATATATCTTCTTCTGATCATACATAGATTGATGCTTAGGAGATATTGATTGGCTGCTTTTGTGAGGGCGTTCTTCAGAATGGGCATGTGGGATTTATGTTGTCTTGCTACGACGCTGAAGTCATTTACGATCGCCGGACCGACACCTTTCAGGCAAAGTATGTACATTAGCCGTGTGAACAATTTAGATTATTTATACCTCAACTATGTGAACATGAATTGGGGGTATCTAATCTTAAAATGCAATGGTTCGTTGCGCTGTAGGTACCCGCCGCACGGGCGGAGAGCGTCGGTTGTAGAGGAGGGGGTTGGGTGGGACAGGATAAGAGCCCCGCCCGTTGATACCCCTGCTCATGATCTTCATACCTCTGACTGCCTGCATGGTCTGCGCCCGGGCGATCACATTGAGATTCAGTGGCGAAGGAACAAAGAATTCCCTTATGGTGTGTTATCTTGAGCAGATCAAATTCTTGAACGTTCGCTTTGATTGGTCCATTCTTGGATCTGAAGTTTCAACTAATGCGATTCTTTATTGGGTATGTTTGATTTGTGCGTGCCAGGCTGGTGGTATGGAATCGTTGGTCACTTGGAGCCATGTGATGGGAGTGAACACTTCTGCCGTTGTCATCTAAATGGTAATGTAGTTTCTTCATTCATGTATGTACCTTACAATGTTCTGACACTCGGCCTGCAAATTGTTGCAGATACGATCGCGTTAGAGTTCAATCATTATGCATCTGGCTCGCGATGGAGGCGAACAACCATTAGCCGGAAGGATCACAGGGAAGAAGGCAACGAGACGGTCGGATTCTACGGAGGAATCAGGAAACTCTGCGCCAAGGATGAGATCTCTACATGGAAGCAACTATGGCCGGTCGAGGTTTTCGAGTGAGCATTGGCTCGATCCATTGTGAATGTTTCGGTTCCCACGGAATTAGGATGAAATTTTTGTATTGATATAGCTACTAGCATATCCTGCATAGCTGTAAGTTTCAAGTATTTAGCTGCTTCACATTATATGATTGAATGTTGATATGATACACATTGGGCAATGGCAAGTTTCATTCGAATTGTTGGTTGTTTCATTATAAACTGGACAGACTATATACACCCATAGGGATAGGGGCTGTATGTGATGATTATGCGTTAAAAAGGGTTAAAAAAACAAGTGAGAGACCAGATGAAATGGCACTGTGATGTGAAATTATTTCCTTATTTAGCACATAATCATCACATAAACTCATATAGCATAGCAGAGGTGTGTATAGCAATTCTCTATACTTATACTAATAATGATATCAAGTGAAAGCAGCACGCAGCATAATACTGCTCTTTGTGAAAAATGAGTTGTGACAAAGACTAGACAATGCCCAAAGTCATCAAAGTGTATGCATTATCATTAAACATTTTGTCTTTGTTTTTGAGAATAAACGGTGGAATAAAATCCCTTCACGTTTCATTAAAGGCCATTGACAGGGACTTATCTTCTTGATCTCAAGTTGAATGGATATTACTGAGCTAACATATCCGAAAGTCCACGTCAAAAGCAAATTCTTTTCGAAAGTTGAGCGAATGAGATAATTATTTTTTTTTTTGATTAAAATGAGATAATTATTCTTGATAGGGACTTGGAAACCATCCCAAACTGGTGACGTAATCAAACGTTAAACCTCCGCAAACCATCTTACATTTTATTATGCTAATCTTCCGGATGCTTGCAAAATGCACGTGTTGCACAAAATTTAGTCCTGCACCTAGTTTTTCGGTTTTAATTACATAGGCTCCAACCCGGTCCTCCCCATGTGACTTCCAAGTTCGAACCGGCTCTGTTTGTCTCCGGACCGGCCTAATCAAACGTTTCCCATTTAATTGACATCTCTAGGAGCTTCGGTGCACACCCTAGTGGTTGAATCACTCGGCTGTTTCGGTGGAAGTCCAAGTTCGAATCCTACCACTCATTATCCTCCTTTTAATTTTCTTTATTTTCCAGCTTTTAGGTATCCAATGGATACATGTCTTCTCCGTATTCGGAGTTAAGCGATCAGAGCCGGTGTATCCCTGTTTCACGACCCATGTTTTCTGCTTTCTGATAGATCAAAAAAATCTCTAAGGCTGCGTTTGGTTTAGGGTAAAATTAAAGAATGAAAATGAAAGTGAAAGTGAAAGTGAAAGTGAAATAAAAAGAAAGTGAAAAAAAAAACAATTTTGATATTTGGTTGTTGGGAAAGTTAAATAAAAAATTGCATTGAAAAATAATAATTTTGAGTTAGTTTGGTGGCTTGCAAACCTTTCCTCTTCCTCTTCAAATATGTCCCCAATTTAAATTTTAATGTCTTTCTCTCATTTTCCATAGGTGTTGGAAGGGAAAATTAGAAAGAAAATTGTAATGTATAATTTTCTCTCATTTTCGTTTCTTTTCATTTTCCTTTTGCTTTTCTTTCTAACCAAACAATGGAAAATAGTTTTCCTTCTAACTTTCTTTCCTTTTCTTTCCTTTTCCTTCAAACCAAGCACACCCTAAGGGAATTGATTTGCGAACCCACCAAATTGATCAGCACACGTCCCATTTAAATTTTTTACTTTGGGCACATATCAATTAAATATTATTAGTTAAGTTTTTAAAGAGCGCATAATCAGAAATACCAAAAATACACATCAGTTAAAACACACTAAATCAGTTCAATGCTTTCTTTTGCATAAACAAAAGATGCTCCAGTGCACATGCCTTTGTATAAATTCATTTTAATTCCAAAAAAATTTGTTACATATACCTACTAAAGGATGATACGAATCGCGTTAAAATTCTTTCTAACAATTTTAGGTCTATGTAACGATCTGATTTTGTTGTACACGTAATTCCGTAATCAAACGAGTTCAAAAATGGGTAAACGATTTGTTTTCCTACTTTTCGTACTCAAATATAAAAAATGACTTCATTTTCATGATATTCGTGACGATACGAACCCGTAGCATTTTTTTCGTAATTTTTTGGAGTCATATGTGAAAATTGATTTTTAATAATACTATTCTTTTACTAATTACCGTTTTTAATTACTTATTTACCTTAACCATAATTACCTACTTATCCCGATTAGCAGCCCAAATGAAAAATGTGGGTGCACGTTTAATTTTTTCCTAATCTTAGTCAAACCCCAAATCTACCTAATTAGAGCTATTAAATTCACATAATTATAGTACTATTATTACTAATCCTATTTAAACCCCATATTTCCCCCTCTTCCCCGATCAGCCACACATCAACCAAAAACCCATTCTCCATACCCCTCTCCCCTCGCCTGCTGCCTTACTCCGGCGAACCGCCATCGTTGCCCTTCGCACTGCCCTCCGCTGTCCCCAGTGACACCCCCCCAGCCCGCGAGCCCCCCAGCAATCGCGGCGCTCCCCGCCGCCACTCACGCCGATGTTGCCGCTGTCGCCGCTCTTGCCTCCGCCGTCCGAACCGCCGCTGCCTACCGCCGCTACCAGCCGCCGACAGTCGCCGCTCGACAAAGCCCCCCCCACCCGGTTAGCGTAAGGAAGGAGAAGGTGAAGAGAAGAGGAAGGTATAAACACGTAGGAATACATATGTATGTATATACGTGTATATATATTATAAGGGTTTATTAGTTCAAAATTCATAATAAATAATATACGCACATGAAAAATACTCTAAGACCACCAGAAAATTCTATGTGTTGCCACGAACACGTAGACGATGAAATCATCCCAATCAGAAACTTATTTTTCTTAAATATGAATTTTCAAAGTTATACATAATTAATTTTAATTTGCTTTTAAAATATGTATATTCTTGTGCAACGCGTATTTTCAAATACAGAAAATTTCTGATGAGTACATTTTTATAAATAAATCATTAAACGTTTACGATAAGTATTTTATAATTCCAAAAATTAGTTTTTATTCATTTTAAAGCTAGAAAATTGATTTTAAGGGTTTAAAAATTTTTAAAATTACATATGAGCTTTAGAAAATTATTTTCTTCCTAGATAAAATTATATTCTTCACATCTAGTATTTCTAAAAATTATTAGTACGTGTTTTGGCATGTTTAAAGCCGTTATAAAATAAAAACGTTAAGATAAATAGTTAGAAAAATAGTTTAGTTTTAACCCGTGATTTCATATGTTTGTAGGTACCGTTTCTCGTGCATGAGCACTCCTGATAGCTTTAGCTCCAGACGCATCTTTCTATGACGATCTCAAAACCTGCAAGTCACCCTAATTCTAGCTGTAGAAGTTTAAACAAGTGTACTAGTATGAACTATAGAATAACACATGAACATATCATAGAAAAATGACTATTTTGGACATTCGACATTGCCAACGTAGAGACCTAATTAAATAGAAAACTATTCAATTGTGTAACCCATAACTATATTGATAGAGCAAAAGATGATAATCGGCGTTCTTAATATCGGACCCCGATCCGGTGTCTAGGATCGTTTGTGTCCAAGTCTGGATCACCCTACGAGGATATTGATCCTCCTTGGCAAAACCTGTCTGACCGTGTTCGTGTGGATCAAACTAGAATTTCAATTATCATCAATTTGCAAACATTGATTATAAATATCTTAAAATAAGTTACTTCGACCTTTTACAGGCATCTCTCTACTATATACATCGCATATGAACCCAGGATCAAGATATTATTGTTGGATCCTATGTGTTTACGGGTGTTTTCTCACCACAGAATCGTTGACCGACGACTTGACGGTCAACGTGGTCAAGGAGTCGGTTGGGATCCCTTGGTTCCTCTGAACGTATGTGTCCTCGATGGTGGTTGCGCTGAGCCCCTCTTTGGCTCGGGAAGTGGGTCGCTTAGCGGGCTGAGGGCCTCGGTCGCTGGGGTTCGGAGGGGTAACCTCGACACCAAGATGAGCGCTCGGGCTCGGTCAATCAAGTGCCGAGGGGTAGCCTCGGCGCCCTGACTATCTCGGGGTCTCAGTTGATGACAGCGCTCGTTGATGGCGAGCGGGCTTGTTCCGTGTTGAGGTGTAGCCTCGGTGCCTCGGTTCCGCTTCTCCCTGGACAGACGAGGAAACTCGTCAGGGAGGCCGGACCTTGGTTCTGGCGAAGTCCCCTCCGATGCCTAAGTCAGAACGGATCTGATGAATGTTCGACGGGATCGGTATGGCTCGAAAGGAGGCCAGCGCACGTATCCTCGGACCGAGCTATGGGAGGGAATATAATGGCGGAAAACAAGGCCAGTTAATGGAATACCTCCGTTGTCGATATTAGGGATTCGATCCTCTCCTTGGTTGCCTCTGTAGTTCCTTTATAGGGTTTGGCCCACGATTGCCCCCGATCCATGTCCCCCTGATGGCTCCCCCCTCACGCCCCCACGATCCGCCTGCATGCGTTGTGGGGGAGTCGATTAATGGGCTCCTTAATGGTCATTATGGTGCCGCGCTTTTAGGGGGACGGTTATCTCCGTCGTGCATGGGCTAATCGTACACACGCCAGATCGCGGCCGGTCCGACTCCGAGTCCTTTCGTGGGCCTCGTCGGTTGGGCCAAATCCCGTTTGTGGGCCTCACGCCTTTGGCCTGGGTTCGAGCCTCTTGCTCTTGGGCTTCTCCAATATAGTCATATCAATTCCCCCCATCGTCCGAGCCGTTCGGATTCTGCCGGTTCAGTTCGGGCGATGTGACTCTTGTGGATTTTGACAGGCGCATCAGTCGAGGTCAATCCATTAAATGGAGGACATTATGATGCGGCCCGTTTGAACTTTTCTTGGTGCTAGATTCGAAGCACCGTCAGCCTCCAGATGCTTCCACGTCCCCCTCCCCAGACGGTCTTGATTCTGAGATTGCCCTCCATATAAGGATGTCAGCCTCCCGATTTTCGATTCTTTCGCGCCTTTTTTCCTGATTCTGGTCTTGCAAGATCCTTCGAACCCTCCTTCGTCTTTTCTTCCTTCGGATTCCTTTCAAGGTAACTTTCTTCCTCCTTCCTTTGCCCCACTCGGTTATTCCCATGGACGTGCTTAGAATAGGTGGTTCTGCGCGGCGGTCCGGGGACCTCCCGGTGTCCGAGTCCGGCGGCCCCCCGTCCTCGAGGCCCAGCGCCCCCTTGGTGGCACGCCCCGTTTAAGACAAGGGGAAGGGTCGGCTCTTCGTGGGCCCTGGCGGTGATGATGTGGTCCGGGCTGCTGAGAGGTTCGACGTTCCCTCGGTGATCCTCGGGTCATCGTCCATGGTCCCCTTCTCGAAGGTCAAGAAGATCCGAGAGAAGTACATGTGCCACCCGTACGACGTCCGAATCCCTTTTAGTGACGAGCGGATTTGCTTTTCGCAGAGCAGGGAGGTCGGCGTCTACGTCGAGATGTTTCTCCTGGGACTCCGCTTCCCCCTTCATCCTTTCATCATCCGGGTCATGGAGTTCTTGATGGTGGCACTGTGTCAGCTGACCCCGTACTCCATCGTAGTGTTGGTTGGGTTCATCATGATATTTCACGTCCACGGCTAGGAGCCGTCCCTTCCCCTTTTCTTTCATTATTTCCAGGTCCAGACGGTCGACCGAGGGTCGTGGCAGCACCTCCAGGCCCGCGCGGGGAGGGAGTGCTTGCTTGGTCTGTCCTGCTGGGTGGGGGACTGTAGCTCGAGCTTTGTTTTCGTTGTTTTCCCTAGGGACGTCGAGATCCTGACAGGTTGGGGAGGGTTATGTCAATATGACTTGACGTTGACCCTCTACGAGGCCGAGCAGGCCACCGTCCAGCTTTTGTCATCTCTGCCTCTAGAGGAGAGGTCGGTTTGGCCTCTGCTGGACGACCTGCTTCTTAAGACCATCATGTGGTCCCCGGTAGGCGCTCCTTTTACTTCCCGCTTTCCCTCTTGCTTATCTTGATCTTCTTTCCTTCTGCAGAGATGGCGGGCCGTGAATCTACCCGCAATGTCGACGAGATCATCCGTCGGGGAGCTAGACGAAGCCGTGGAAACCCTTCGGGCCAGGCGCCCCACCGCAAGGTGGAGGAGGAGGTTCGTCAGGCCGAGCCAACGGTGGAAAGGCTGGAGCCCACGGTCGTGACCACACCGCTTGCCCCTGTCGTGATGGATCCCCCCGTAGTGGAGGTCCTGACCACCGAACTTCCCCGCTCTGTCTGTGTCGAGGGAGGCAATGGGGATGACGGCCCGGCGCCTCGTGCACCCACGGGCAGATCGCGATGTGGAGCGGAAGCGTTCCCCTCCAAAGTCTGCGTGGCCTAGCGAGAAGAAGAGGAAGAAGGAGACCTGGGAAATCCACCCTTCTGCGGTTTCCGGGGCGTTGGTCGCCTCGGGTGAAACCCTTCCACTGGCCCTAGTGGCCACCCCTGTTGATTCAGTCGAGCCATCCCTGGTGGGGGACGCACTGGTGAACCTCCCGACGGGCCCCGAGGTTACGCTCGGGGACTCGGTATTTGTCGACCAAGCCGTGGCCACCCAGCTGGCACAGAGCTCCGTCCTTCCGAGGGACCGCTCTCTCCTGGAGAGGGCCCCCTCCGACCGACTGACGGACTCCTTAGTCTAGCAGCTTCAACAGGTCAGTCGCTCTGCTGCTTTCAAACCTGCTTGTCGATTCCTCTAGCTCAACTTTTTCATCTTGCAGTCCACTGCGATGGTCGTTGAGGCATAGCGCCGGGCGGCCCAGGCGTCCAACCTCGAGGAGTCTTTGGCACGGGAGCGCTTGAAGGCTGGAGCGGCCGAGGTGGCAGCTGAGGAAGCCCGCATGGAAGCTCGGCACCTACGGTGTCGGGTCGATGAGCTCATCGCCGAGGTGCTGGACCTGTAGGGGCGTTGGTCGACTCTCGGTAATCGGCCCAGGAGGTGGAGGATGCCTTCCGTCGGGAAAGGGGCGACCTCTGGAACGAGATTGGGGCCCTACGTGAGGCGCAGGACGCGCACCCTGCCCGGCTCATCGAGAAGTGGAGAGAGGGTACGAGGAGGTCTTGCTACCGCGGATTGCGGAGGCCCTCAGGGACGCCTTCAGCACCTACGATCACCTCTTGGCCCCAAGGATCATGGAGGTCTTCCATGACTCTTTCCAGAGGTTCAAGGAGCACATCCAACTGTCGCATCTCCGACCTCTGCCAGGTCCCGACAACCCTCCTCGCTCTAGGCAAGGCGAGGTACCGGAGGATGCCTCCTCCCAGGCCTCGGGCCCCTAGGTGGTGTTTCTTCCTTTTTGTTCCCATCCCCCTCCTTTGCCTTGTAATACAAACAATTTTTGAGGTGCAATGTATAAAGCCTTTTCGTTGGTCTATGTATCTTTAGCCATTTTTCTTGTTGTCTGGGCATTCTACTGGCGGAGCTGCTTCATAGAGGAGGGAGACCCTTGGTCTTTTATAGCCGATGTTACGCTCAACCCAGTTGGGGAGGCGATCTATCATTATCCTTTCATTATTCGTTGTGAATGTGAAGGGTCCGAGAGACTTTGTTTTGATCAGCCCGAGAGACTAGGGCCTTGGATGTGTTCTCGGCCGGCCTGCTGTGGCTTCCCCTCATTCACGATCCTCAGACCGGTCAGGTGACTGATGTGTCCATATTTTCTATCTTTTTCATATCATTATCTCATCGCATTGCATATCATTCTCACTCCCAAATCCCACTTTTTACTACGATTCTGCATTTCTGACGATATTTTCGAGTTTTGTAGTGTTTCGTGAATTTTCAGGGATTTTGGAGTGATACGGACCCCCACTTAGGTATGGACACATCCGATGTGCCCATGAGCTCGTTGGCGAGGCTCTGGAGGAGTTCGCCGAAGGAGAGAGAGCAGAGAGAGAAGCCCAGGCTCAGACCCAGCATTTCCCAGAAAATGCTCGGTCCGAGCAGCTCGTCTACTCGGACCGAGTCGTATCAATTGCAGTTGAGGTCAGATACGGGCTGACCTGGATCGAGCAGCTCATCTGCTCGGTCAGATAGCCCCAGATTTCACAGCCTGAGAAGCACCCGAGCAGCTGACCAAGTAGGTCCTACTCGGTCTGGATCAAATTCTCCAAGCAGCCGAGCAGCAAGCTAAACTGGCCGGATTACTGACCGAGCATGAGTAGCCTACTTGGTCGGCAACACCAAGGGCATTTCTGGAAGGATTTGAACGAGCATGCATCGCGCGATTTCGGCAGCGCCTGAAGCTGGCGTTTGGGACTGCGCAAGGACATCGCTGAGACTTTTGTTAGGGATTTTTTTGGAGAGCCAAGCTCCGGCAATTTTTGGATAGAAACCTTTGGATTAATTTTTCTTGTAAGGATTTCTGGATCATTTTACGGAAGATTATCGTTTCTTGTTCTTGTCTGGATCTATTACTCGTTCATCCTCGCTGTAAGTTCTTTTAGCCCTAATCTCTCAATTGTTAAGATGTTTTGCTCTGTGAAATTGATGATTTTTTCTGCCGTTATTATCATGAGTGAGTAGATATAATCTAGGGTTGATGGGTTAGCCCTAGGATTTTAGGGGGGAAATGTAGATCTGGATCCCTGCGTTGAATTGGGGATTTAGGGTTGTATTTTGGTATATCTTACCGAATCCGTAGATAACCCATACTGAGATCATGCCTACGGTCTGTGGAATTGATGTGCTTAAGGGGTATCTAGGGATTCGAATAGGGAAATCGATGGATCCAATAAAGGCACGTGACCATGCCTGGCTCGCGCCTTGAGGGGATCCATCGACGAACTATATCGCTACGTTGACGGCTACTTCCATTGCGTCAATGAGAGCCACCGAAATACCATACAATTCTAACCCATGAGAGTGATACAAATTGGGGGATTAATTCCCTAACCCTAATGCAATGTGAGGATCCTATCCGACATCAACCCCCAATGATCCTAGTGGCGATCCCTAAAGCCATAGTCCTTTTTATTTGATATTACAACTACAACAACCAACCCCAAATCTGTTCCCCCGACAGCTACCTTACTTCCACACTTAGAAATAGACTGAGAGTATTATAGACACTATCACCGTCCCTGTGGGATCCGACTATCTTTTATACTATAACTTGACACCGTCCGCTTGTGGATTGAGCCTGGAATTGTAGCTAAGGGGCCATACTACGCCTGGCGATCGTGACACCGCCAGGTGGAACCTAGGTGTAGGTTGCGGGTGCGTCAAGTTTTTGGCGCCGTTGCCGGGGACGGCAATAGTGTTTTTATCTCAGTTTGTTTTTATCTTTGTGTAGTTTGCTAGTATTCTCACCATTTCTCACCCTACCATCAATTTTTATTCTTTTTTATTTTTATTGCGGTGCTACTGACGGTGTTCTTCTGAGTTTTGTTGGTGCATGAACACCCGCCACAAGGGGACTTCCAGAGAGCTATTGTTCGATCCTGAGATCGAAAAGATAGCCAGGGCTTTAAGAGCCTCTAGCAGAAGTTCATCTCCATCTGCTCCGATGGGAGAGAATCCTCCACCACCTCCTCCTCGCACTGGGTCCATCAGGGACCATATGAAACCGATGTTTGGGAACAACTCCTCGATGCTTAGACCGCATCTGACCACGGTAACCTTCGAGCTTAAGACGAGATTGATAAATCTGATGCAACAGGATCCCTTCCACAGGCATCCTCACGAGAATCCCAACCATCACATTGACTCCTTCTTGGCTAAGTGCGATACTTTCAAGGCGAAGGACGGCAATGATGATGCGGTAAAGCTGCAGCTCTTCCCTTTCACCTTGAGGGACAAAGCCTCCTAATGGCTCCGGGCGCATCCTCCCAACCACTTCACCACATGGGAGAAGCTTGCGCTCGCTTTTGTGGATAAATTTTATTCACCCTCAAAGACGGTCCGGATCCGTGGGGCCATTTCCAATTTCAAGCAGCTCCCGCAGGAGTCGCTTTACGAGGCTTGGGAGAGGTTCAAGGACCTCCAACACCAGTGCCCACACCACGGAATCCAACCCTGGGATTTGGTGCAGAGCTTCTACAACAGGCTCCAACCTAGCACCAAGATGATTATTGATGCTACGGTACAAGGCGCCCTATTGGATAAGTCTCCTGAGGAGGCTATAGATCTGTTGGAGTATATGGTGGCCAACACCCAGCAGTGGACTGATGAGCGGACCGTTGTGACCTGGACTTCCGAGGTCAAGGTCGCCACTCACTTGGACTCTCACATTGAGACCTTGTGCAAACAAGTGGCCCGCATCGAGCAGCGCCTGGACTCCATTCCAGCGGCACCCAGCACCTCCTATCATCCTGCGGAAGAATATGTGGATCCGGGATATATTCTCATTGAGGGTCACTATGAGGCTGCTGAGACGTCCGAGACTATTCAGTACGTCCATGGAGACCAGTGGCAGTATCCTGCTGCTAGAAATCACCCGGGGTTTTCCTATAGGAACCCAAGCGGAGGGTTGCAACCTCCGCAGTTTCAGAGACCACCACCTCCTCCTCAGCAGCAGCAGAGCCAGCAGCAAGGCAGCTTTAGGCCAGCTGGGCCTTATAGGCCATCGGGATATTGCCTCGTCTCAAATGATGTGAGAACTACTCCCAAGCGCAGGAGATCGTGCAAGTAATATCCTGGTGATCCAGGTATCGAATCTGCGGGACAACTGACCTGCAAAACTACGAACGTCAATCTGTAAAGAATAATAATACGATGAGAACCAACCACCTATCAGGTATAATCAAGAGTATCAAGAGTTTTGAATAAGAAAAGAAAATCTTACGATATTTACGGTGACTTCGGTAGGGATACAAGTATGGGGAGTATGTGATACAAGTATGGGGAGTATGTGCTGGGTTTGATTTCGTTAGGGTGTGTGCAATCGATGATTATCAATACCTTTTCTATAACTCAACGTTTCATCCGGTCAGGGCACGAGAACGTCGGAAAGTATGGCGTTCAAGTATATAAAAGCGAGCCAAAGAATTAATCACGTGCAAATAGGGCGAAAAGATATAGAAATCAATGAATACGACACCCTAACTACGTCAACACCAACACATATGAAGTGGATGTGCTACGGTTGTGAGTTCATTAGGAGTTAATAATCGCTGAAATATCATGTCTTTTATATAACTCAACGCTTCACCCGGTCAAGGCGTGAAGACGTCGGAAGATGAATCGATAAAAACTAGTCAAAATAGCCGTATACGTATCACTAGCAACATTGATTTCATTAAACGATAAACGCAACAATAAGTTCAGATTAGTGAACATGAGTTGGCTAGCCTTGTCAGGGCCTAGCCATATAGGATGTAAACAATATCGACAATAAGCAAATACCCAACAAATACGTTGTAGAAATCAATGTTACGAGCAATTTTGACATGATAAAGATGGACATACACACCCCCCGACTAAGGTCTCATACACACCCCCCGACTAAAGATGGACATTGTCCTCAATGTCGAAGAGGGTACGAGTTTATTCAAGCAAGCATCCTAGAAAGCATATAAAATTCTACGCTACTGGAAAGAGCACACCGTGTTTAAATGGCGGATCACGAATATGTAATGGTGGATGAAGTTGTTCAATTTTATCCTTGCGCTCCTCGGCGAGTAATCTTCCTCCTTTAGCTAAATTGGACTCCAGCAACACAACTCCAAGCATCTCTATAAGCTGTTTACCAATGTCATGCAAGAGATGAGTTATGTCAGTCCAAATTATTTTAAAATTCTTCGCCATAAACATATTCCAAATATAGTCATCAAAATAGGTGAAGTAAAATATAGCATGGTGATGAGAACTCCCTGAAAAATGTGCACTACGCTCGGTATGATGCTCAGTCAATGTGGAGAGTGGTAAATGATCTTGGGAAAAAACTGGGGAAGGGAATGGTTCGGGCTCCATAGAGATATTCTTTAAACCAATGTCCCTAGTCGTCTCCTCTTCCTGTTCATCCAAAATTGCTCTCTCATCCTCTACTTTGCACACACTTCCTGCCATGTCAATGTTTTCATTCGTGACTTCATCGTGACATGGCTCGCTCGGTATACCTACAATAGAAGATAAACTCACATTAGATTCTGGAAATTGAATTTCAAAAGATTTATTTTCTTCTAAGCAAGTGGCAATCAGCTTAAGATTTTCAATAGATTGCTGGATCTGCCGACTCTGAGCGAGGAATTTCTCTTGGAATTGATGGGACGTGGCCTCCTGTGTCTGAATAAGCAGTTGAACTTTCTCTTTCAAGTGTTGCAAAGGTACGTCTACGCTTTGCTCTCCTTGATCAAGGCTTGAAGGCTCCGTTGAATCGCACTCTGAAGTCTCTTTCATGATTTCTTCGTTCTCTTGTAAAGACTCCATGTACTTCCACGCCTCTGTCGGTGTCATGACTCCCAAGAATTCCTGCAGCAGTGGTCGTATTCCACCTAGGAAGGACTCCATAAGCTCTTTCTTCGTGTACCCATGCTGCGGATAGCTCGATATTATGTCAGTGAACCTCCTCCAGGCCTGAAAGAAAGTTTCACAATCAGTCTGATTAAAACTAACAATCTTGAGCTTCTTCATCCTATGTTTGTGTGCCTTATCATATTCTGCATCATACAAATTGTTCGTGCAATAGAATTTCATGTATTCCATATACTCCATTTTTTTAAAGAGAAAACCAAAAAAATAAAAAAATTCCTAGACTATAAGATGGAAGGATCTCACCGAATGGTCATCCTAACAAACTGAAATCGTAGATCGCAAGTACTGTTGTCCCCGGCAACGGCGCCAAAAACTTGCCTCGTCTCAAATGATGTGAGAACTACTCCCAAGTGCAGGAGATCGTGCAAGTAATATCCTGGTGAGTCCAGGTATCGAATCCGCGGGACAACTGACCTGCAAAACTACGAACGTCAATCTGTAAAGAATAATAATACGATGAGAACCAACCACCTATCAGGTATAATCAAGAGTATCAAGAGTTTGGAATAAGAAAAGAAAATCTTACGATATTTACGGTGACTTCGGTAGGGATACAAGTATGGGGAGTATGTGCTGGGTTTGATTTCGTTAGGGTGTGTGCAATCGATGATTATCAATACCTTTTCTATAACTCAACGTTTCGTCCGGTCAGGGCACGAGAACGTCGGAAAGTATGGCGTTCAAGTATATAAAAGCGAGCCAAAGAATTAATCACGTGCAAATAGGGCGAAAAGATATAGAAATCAATGAATACGACACCCTAACTATGTCAACACCAACACATATGAAGTGGATGTGCTACGGTTGTGAGTTCATTAGGAGTTAATAATCGATGAAATATCATGTCTTTTATATAACTCAACGCTTCACCCGGTCAAGGCGTGAAGACGTCAGAAGATGAATCGATAAAAACTAGTCAAAATAGCCGTATACGTATCACTAGCAATATTGATTTTATTAAATGATAAACACAACAATAAGTTCAGATTAGTGAATATGAGTTGGCTAGCCTTGTCAGGGCCTAGCCATATAGGATGTAAACAATATCGACAATAAGCAAATACCCAACAAATACGTTGTAGAAATCAATGTTACGAGCAATTTTGACATGATAATAGGGCTAAAGACATGAAATTTAGCGAATAAATACTCCTAACTACATCACAACCATAGCACAAGGAGATTATCCACGTATGGTGTAAAGAAAATCAGATTTCATAGCCAAATACATCGTTTTAATAGCCAAAATACAATGAAATACACCAAATACGGGGTATAAGTTCAAGAATTTATCACCAAATCTCCACTTTAGAACCCAAAACTCCCTGGAAAGTAGAAGAATAGCCTCTGGGATTTTTCAGAATTTTCCCCTGGAGAAATACGCACAGTAGTTGCTCCAAAAGTCCCAAAATACGCCAGAATACGCCCCAAAACCCTAGAAATACGCTTATATAATTGCATTGCGGGTTTGGGGCGCTTAACGGGTTGAAACCCGCATCCATTTGCTCTTAAACCCGATCCGCCAGCCGCATCAATTATAGGCCGTCCGATCTGGGCGGGATCGTCCCACGGAGCGCCACGTTCGCTCCAAAATTCGTGCACCGCCCGATCCGAGTTCCTTCTTCGAATCTGATTCATAATGAATATGGACCGTTCGATCGAGAGATCGAACGGTCGAGATCTCGCCCGCTCGCGAATTCGAATTCACGGCGGCTTCGCTGTCAACCGTTCGATGCGACGACAAATGAATGGATGCACGCCACGTGTCCTCGGATTCTCCACCGCTGCGAGTTCGAGCGGGCGAGATGTGGAGCGTTCGATCGAGATCGAACGGCTACAAAGTCGCCTGCTTCAGCTTCGTTTGGGCGTAGATCTGGCCGTTGGATCTCAATCCAACGGCAATTATTAATCCCGCTCGATAATTCCCCGTTGCCGTCGGATTTGAGCGGGAACGGCCAGATGGTCGCCACATGTGCGCCAAGATTCGTGCGGCCGAATTTTCTTTTTATTTCTTCTTTTTAAATTGTATTCTGCATTCAAAAATTCATAGTAATTAGCACATATATCAGAAAAGTACAAATAAATAGTCGTTGGAATCGTGAGATCGAGACGATGCTAGGAAAAATATAAAAATGCAGAAATACTCAATAGAATTCATGTTTTGTGCATAAATCAAGTAATTTCTCTAATAAATGATGATGTTAAAAATACGAATGTAATAGAGAACAATTAAGCATCATATGAGTACAAAATAGGACTAATTAGGGGGTTAACTATGCAATATTCAACCTGAATCAGATATATCAGTATAACCGGCCGCCTCAGCAGAATTATGTACCGGCTCCTCTAAAGTCTAATCTCGAATCTACACTTGAGACCTTCATGAGCGGCCAGATTCGCTTCAATCAGGACACATCGAATTAGTTTAAGAATATTAATTCTTCGCTCGATGAACTGAGGGGGCAGATGTCGCAGTTGCTGAAGAACCAGGGGAGATTACCCTCCCAGCCGGAGACCAACCCTAGAGCTCAAGCCAACGCCGTGGTTTCAGTGACCACACGAGGAGGACGGGTTACTGACCCTGTTATGGTTCCGGTGCTGAACAAAGAAAGGGTCGCCATCGAAGAAGTTGTTGATGATATTGCTAGAGTTGAGGCCACTGAAGGGCCTGTCACTATTGAAGAAAAGGCGGATGTACCTCTCGTCGTGCCTGCTACTACGCCGCCATCTGTTGATGCATCTAAGGACAAAGCCTCCAGGCCCCCTCCTCCGTACCCTCAGAGGCTAGCCCAAGCCAAATTGGAGAAGAAGTACTCCAAGTTTATGGAGTTACTGAAAGGGATTCAGCTGAATATCCCATTTATTGATGCCATCACCGAGATCCCAATGTATGCCAAGTTTCCGAAGGATCTCATTACGGGAAAGAGGAAGCTGGAAGATTTCAAGCTATTGGAGGATTCTACCTCCATTATCTAAAATGACCTCCCCCAAAAGCTGCCGGATCCGAGGAGCTTCACCGTCCCGTGCTCCCTCGGCAGTATGCCACTCAGCAGGGCGTTGATAGATTTGGGGGCTAGTATCAGCCTTATGCCCTTATCCATCTTCAGAAGACTCCAGACGGGAAGTGAGCTGGAACCGACGAGCATGTCCATCCAGCTCGCCGATCACTCCACCACTTACCCGGTCGGAATAGCGAGGGACGTCATCCTCCAGATACCTCCAGGGCTATGTATCCTGGTCGACTTCATTATTATGGACATGCCAGAGGGAGGAAGCTCTCAACTCATACTCGGCCGCCCCTTCATGGCGATGGCCGGAGTTCTTATAGACGTCCGAGAAGGGACCCTTTCCCTCAATGTAGGGAATATTGAAGCCGAGTTCCGGCTACAAAGGCCGATGAAGGAGAAAGCTTATGAAGAAGGAGCCAGTTATCTGGAGCTTCTTGAAGAGGAAGCAATCGAAGAATTCACTGCTGAAGGGGTCATGAAGGACCTAATAATGGCAAGCATCGACGACGACGGCGACCCAACCTACAACAAAGCGGTCGCCACGTACATCCAAGTATTAGATGAGGAGTTTCTACACCGTTCAACAAATCATCACACGTCGGAGACCATTTCTTATGAGAAGGAAAATGTTGGAGTAGGCGAAAGTCAAGCGCCGCCGGTTTGCACCACCCCGAAGACTGACGCGTGACCACCGCGTGTGCCAAGTGAGCATTGATATATCATAGGGAGTCGAGCTCATGACTGAAAACGAGCGCTTATTGGGAGGCAACCCAATTCCGTAGATTTTGAAATTTCTTTCCTATTTTCTTATTTTCTGTTTTATTTTGTATTTTTAGGTAAAATCGCAAAAAATCATAAAAATTTGACGAGTTTGTGTTTTGTGTAGGACGGACAATTGGGGGTATGCAAATGGACATTATAAACGGAAGGAAGCCGGAGGAAATCGAAGATTTGAGAAGGAAAACAAGGGAAAAGAAGAGAAAAAGAGACATAGGAAATCCGGACCAAGAAGCTCAGCTGCTCGGTCGAGTCAAGCAGATACGGAAAAAGGAGATACTTAAGCTTGGCTTGAGTAGGTTCCTGCTCGGTCCGAGTAGAAATTGACACGGACGAGCAGACCGCTACTCGATCGAGTGGTACAGGGAAGAGATTTGAGCGAAAAAAACGTCACTCTGTCGACCCGGGCAGAACACTATTGGCTCGGCCCGAGCAAGACATGACGTGGACCGAGCATCTACCTGCTCGATCGAGTCGTACAGTGTTGAAACTTGGGGAGAAAACGTCACTCTGTCGACCCGGACAGAATATTATTGGCTCGGCCCGAGCAGGATGCGACTCGGAGGGAGTATTTCATTCAAAATTTTACGTTGACCAGCTCGAGCAGGCTAGCTGCTCGGACCGAGTCGAGTCGTTTTATTTAAAATCTCTTTGCATTGACCAGGAAGAGTAGCCTAGCTGCTCGGATCGATTCGGATCGGATCCAAAAACCCGATGCCCGACTATTAATAAACGCGGTTAAAAAAAATTTACCCCTAAATTTTCTTACCCCCGATAATTTCCCCCCGAGCTCCTAACCCCCCTACTCGTTCAACTTCTTCACCCCCCGGCCGTCTCCGCCCACCCCGCCGTCGGGGTCGCCGGCCCCACTTCCGCCGCCATACTTCGGTCATCCATCCTCCCCTCTCTCCCCTTTTCTCTCTCTATCTCCCCCGACCTCCCCCTCTTTCCCCCCCCATCGCCACCCGCCCACTACACAACGGTGCCACCGACGATGGCGCCACCGCCGCCGACGGCACCACCGTCTGACCCCCCCACTCACAGACCCCCCTCCCACTCTCCCTCTCCCTTTATCACCCTCCTCATCACCTGATTCGACCCCTCATCGCCCTACTGAGGCGACGGCGCAGTCGACGGCGCCACCGTCGCCGACGGCGCCAACCTCCGTCATACCCCCCGTTAAACCCCCTCCATCTCCGCCCGATACCCACCCCCTCCCCCTCCCTCTTCGTGAAGATCATCGAACCCCCCGCCCCGCTTCGTGCCCTAGGGTACAGAACGAGAAGCCCATCAACTCGTTCAAAACCCCCTTCTATGTGCCATAGGGCACAGACCGAGCACCTAGGTGCTCGGTCTCACCCAGCCCCGAGTCGTACCCTAGGGCACCACTTGTTCAACGGCCTGCCCCGAGTCGAACGGCTCGTTCACAAGACCCACACCGAGTCACCCCTACTCCTGAGTGCACAACTTGGACCGAGCAGCACTTTGCTTGGTCCGAGTCACAGTTTTCCACCATTCCACGCATTTTTAATCGATTATCTGACGTTTTGCCCATTTCGAATTGTAGGTCCTCTCTGCTGAAGTCAGTTGCTGTAGCGTGGACTAGATTGGGGGATACTTTGCGCGTCCGCATCATTCGCTCCTACGGTACACTCGTTCCCTGCTCTCTTTTCATACCGTAGCTTTATACTACGCGCAGCACTATGGTTCGCACACGCGGATCTATCACAACCCCTGCTCACGGGAAGAGACTGTCTTCTTGCGCGTCCTCTTCCTGTCCACTGCGCCGTGCACGCACCACTTCCACTACCACACCCTCTGCCACTGCCACTACCTCTACCACTGTCACCACCACTACCTCTACCATCCCTACCACCACCGTACCCATCCCATCAGCTGCTATCCCCTCCACCTTTGTCTCCACCATGGCTACCTCATCACCCCCACCCAGTGATGACCCCACCGCCCACATTCCCACACACGACATTACTTTTTGAGATGCCGCTACAGATCACGATACTCTAGGATCCACCAGCGCCGCCTAGTGCCTACGTTCTTCGTTGACGTTCCTACACTCCTGTCCCTGGGCATCCTCCAGGGAGTGCACCGCCTGTACTGCACGATCGGTTTCGACCGATTCCTCGGTGTCCACGCCTCCACTTACACATGCCTATCCCTCGAAGGTCTTAGCTCCCTTGATTTCAGCGCAGCAGGTGACGGCATCACCTTTCGACTTCTGGATCACGATTACACTATCACTTTCGATATGATCTGGGATTATTTTCACTTTCCCACCGTCCCTGATCCTAGGGTGGCTTTTTCACCTACCTTTGACCTCACCGATTTTTCTACGTGCACCTTTTGGGAGCGCATTTCTGGCCTACCTGAGTACCGCCCTAGCCGTGTGAAGACATCGTGCATAGTGCACCCTTGCCTTCGCTACGCCTAGAGACACCTAGCATGCACACTCTTCTGCAGACCAGAGGTCGGGACTATGTCCCTCCCTGAGCTTACCCATCTTTGGGGTATGACCTGACCTCTTAGATTCCACCCGGATGGCTTTGTGAGACCATTCATGCTCTCTGACGCAGCCCACTGGCTGTGTCAACGCCTCTACCCGACTGCCACCATATTCCATTCCACCGATATCTGCTGCGGTGGTTTCCTTACTATCTTTGCTAGGATGCTAGGTATCCCCATCCCAGCTGACTTGCACCTCCTGGCCCGACACGCCTTACCATTGGCGTGCTCGAGCACATGCATATCCTCTGTCCTTGTGGTGCTCGTCACTGACATTACCTAGTAGGTACCATCCACGATCCCTACATGGTCCTCCCAGCCCCTCACCTGACTCATATACCCGCCGTCCAGCTTGACTAGATGATTCCTCCAGTTTTCCCACTCCCTCCCATTCACGATCTCGAGCCCCCTGGAGCTCCGGTCGAGGCACTTGCCGATGACCCGGACCCACTCTCCTCGGAGTTCGAGATGCTCGACATAGCTACTCTTGTCGCCGGCCTCCCTATTCCTCCAGCCCACCCATCTTTAGGAGCCAACCCTTCCACCGATGTATCTTCCGTATCTACCGTCGTTGAGTCCTCGGGGACCGTCCTCACTTCCTTCCACGAGACTCAGATCTCTTCTGCCACTGTATCGGTGCCGAAGGGCACCGATTTACCTTTTTCTGACAACGTTATAGATTTAGATGCTCCTTCGCACGACCCTGTCCCCACTCTCCCCCCTCTTTCAGAGCTTATTGCTTCAGCTCCTCCTGCTGGCACCACTTCCTCCTCACCCGTGGCCATTTTCACGGAGTCTGTTTTCGACGTCTGTCCACACCTCTATGTCAAAGACAGCTCTATTTTCCGCCACCCCAGATTTACTTACGAGCTCACCTTCGCCCACATTCCACGCCTGACACGGTGCCTTAGTTGCGCCAGGCCGCTTTCAGCGAGTAGTGACTTACAGACATCCCAACTGTGCCCCACCCGACTCTAGCACTTCCGACTCTCGCCTTACTGCTTTAGAGCAGTTGACCTCCTGCTTATAGCGGGATTTCGATGACTTTCTCGTCGAGACTAGGACACATAGATCGAGAGTAGAGTCGGATCTATTATCCATCATAGACCTTCTTCGACAGTGGGGACCGCCCACTGTCATACTTGCTCACCCACCACCGACCAGGCCGGACACTGTGACCCACCCCGCACCACTTAGTGCTTCACTGCCTCAGGCTTCTACAGAGCCTGTTTCTTCTACCTTTGAGTCGTCGGTCACAGTGGATCCACTCTCTGCCCTCGTATCATATACTGCTGAGCCCTCCACATCTGCCGTAGACCTCACCACTAGCCCTCCTCCAGCGTCCCAGCCAGACCTGCCACCTCCCACCACCCCTGTTCCACATCAGAGGGACCCATCACCACCCCCAGAGGGTGGTGCATCTGCTTGATGTAGTCCGTCCCAGCTTTTGCCTCCCCCATATCTTTAGTGCCCATCTGTCTTTTCGGGGCCCTGCTTTCACATAGCTTGGGGGAGGATACACCCATGCATCATTCCATACATTGCATTGCATCATATCATTTTTTTTATTTTTTATTTTTCTTTTATTACATAGTTTTTATTTTCTTTCCCCACCCACACCACCCCTTTAGCATCATCTCACGCTCACGAGCGTTTCCTTAGCAGTGAGGACACTGCTTGGTTTAGCTTGGGGGATGAGCGCTCCCGCTTTATTTTTATTTTTATTTTTACTTTTTCATTTTTTTCACTTATTTTCAGTTTTATTTCACTTTTTCACCACTTTCCCACCTCGTTTTATTATTTCTCATTTTGCATCATATTTTATGTTTTTCTCCATGCATGCATCTCTTTTTATCCTTTTCCCCCCTTTTCTCTGCTTCTTTTTATTTTTGCTAAGGATGTTCCACATGATGATATCTCTCTAGGCTTTATTAGTTTTTGTGATGCTCATCTCTTTGACATGCTAGTAGGGATAATTTCAGTTTTATTATCTATATACATGCATTTCTTTTGATGATCTGTCCGAATTAATACCTGAAATGAATTGAAAATCAATTGCATGAACTAGTATTTAGTATGATTTATGTTGGGAAACTCACTCAGGTTCACGCATCACTAGAACACTTGGAGCACCAGCTTTCTTATCTTTTTCACTTCTGTTTGCATGCCTGCTAATGATGTGATTATTACCGCATGCCATTTTCAGTATTCAATTAGAAAAGTGAAAATATCTAAGCTATATATGAGTTTAGTTAGGGTTTTATTTTATCAAACTGGTGTGCACCATCTTATGAGTGAACCGATAGTCCCATTATCTTCTTTCTCCACATATCTATTTTATCTCTACATATCAGTTTGTTACACCCCCATAGCTACTTTACCGCATCTCACTTCCCAATCCCAAAAAGAAAAAAAAAGAATAGCTTCTAAATGAAAAAAATGTGTATATATTCATATCTAAAAAAAGGAAAAAAGAAAAAAAGAGAAAGAAAATGAATAAATATGATTTTATTTCATTTCATTAGAAGCTATTAATTATTCTGGGAAGAAAAATTACATTCCATATCATTTTCATTGATGTGACACCTCAAACTAAGCTTGGGGGGTAAACCAACTGATCATACGAGTGAGCTTGACATTAGAGTGGAGACGGTGCACATTGGAGAGATTTTATAAAACCCAAACTTTACGAATTACTTTAGTTTTGGAGATTTTTCATGTATCTAATGGAATATTTGAATGGCTTGATCTTTCCTATTCTTTATTGCATGTTGTGTGAATCTTTTGTGCTCCTTATGTATCTGTAATTGAAAGGGCGTTGCCAACTCTTGTATACTAGACTCTAGGGATTGCATGAGATTGATATGATTTGACGGTGTTATTTCAGTAAATCCATGTTCTTTGCCTTTATTGCATGTCATATGATATATAAAGCTAGAAATTACAAATAGCATGTATGTTTAGCACTCAGAGCATCGTGATAGACTTTTTAAGCCTGAGATCTGACGGACCGTCCTTAGCACTTTCCTCTTACCTCTCTCTTTTTGTTTTTCATTCCTCTTTATTTTCATTTTTCTTATTTTCATTTTATTTTCCTCCCGGCGTACCGGTTATTCGTCTTCCTCGAGGACGAGTAAGAGGTAAGCTTGGGGGATTTTGATGTGTCCATATTTTCTATCTTTTTCATATCATTATCACATCGCATTGCATATCATTTTCGCTCCCAAATCCCACTTTTTACTACGATTCTGCATTTCTGACGATATTTTCGAGTTTCGTAGTGTTTCGTGAATTTTCAGGAATTTTGGAACGATTCGGACCCCCACTTAGGTATGGACACATCCGACGTGCCCATGAGCTCGTTGGCAGGGCTCTGGAGGAGTTCGCTACGTTTCCCCGAGCCATTGGAGGAGAGAAGAAGGGGGGGGGGGAGAGAGAGAGAGGGAGAGAGAGAGAGAGAGAGAGAGAGAGAGAGAGAGAGAGAGAGAGAGAGAGAGAGAGAGAGAGAGAGAGAGAGAGAGAGAGAGAGAGCAGAGAGAGAAGCCCAGGCTCAGACCCATCATTTCCCAGAAAATGCTCGGTCAGAGCAGCTCGTCTGCTCGGACCGAGTCGTATCAATTACAATTGAGGTCGGATACAGGCTGACCTGGACCGAGCAACTCATCTGCTCGGTCAGATAGCCCCAGATTCCACAGCCCGAGCAACACCTGAGCAGCTGACCGAGTAGGTCCTACTTGGTCCGGATCAAATTCTCCAAGCAGCCGAGCAGCAAGCTACACGGGCCGGATTACTGACCGAGCAGTAGCTGCTCGGACCGAGTAGCCTACTCGGTCGGTGACACCAAGGGCATTTCTGGAAGGATTTGAACGAGCGCGCATCGTGCGATTTCAGCAGCGACTGAAGCTGGCGTTTGGGACTGTGCAAGGACATCGCTGAGACTTTTGTGAGTGATTTTTTTTTGGAGAGCCAAGCTCTGGCAATTTTTGGATAGCAACCTTTGGATTAATTTTTCTTGTAAGGATTTCTGGATCATTTTACGGAAGATTATTGTTTCTTGTTCTTGTCTGGATCTATTAGTCGTTCATCCTCGGTGTAAGCTCTTTTAGCCCTAATCTCTCAATTGTTAAGATGTTTTGCTCTATGAAATTGATGATTTTGTCTGTCGTTATTATCATGAGTGAGTAGATCTAATTTAGGGTTGATGGGTTAGCCCTAGTATTTTAGAGGGGGAAATGTAGATCTGGATCCCTGCGTTGAATTGGGGATTTAGGGTTGTATTTCGGTAGATCCTACCGAATCCGTAGATAACCCGTACTGAGATCATGCCCACAGTCTATGGAATTGATGTGCTTAAGGGGTATCTAGGGATTCGAATAGGGAAATTGATGGATCCAATCAAGGCACGTGACCATGCCCAGCTCGCACCTTGAGGGGATCCATCGACGAACTATACTTCTACGTTGATGGCTACCACCATTGCGTCAATGAGAGCCACCGAAATACCCCCCAATTTCAACCCACGAGAGTGGTACAAATTGGGGGATTAATTCCCTAACCCCAATGCAATGTGAGGATCCTATCCGACATCAACCCCCAATGATCCTAGTGGTGATCCCTAAAGCCCTAGTCCTTTTTATTTGATATTACAACTACAACAACCAACCCCAAATCTGTTCCCCGACAACTACCTTACTTCCACACTTAGAAATAGACTGAGAGTATTATAGACACTATCACCGTCCCTATGGGATCCAACCATCTTTTATACTATAACTCGACACCGTCCGCTTGCGGATTGAGCCCGGAATCGTAGCCTAGGGGCCATACTACGCCTGGCGATCGTGACACCGACAGGTGGAACCTAGGTGTAGGTTGCAGGTGCGTCAGTGACCGCCTTGCAAACTGTGAACTTGCCATCAGTCTTATAGTCAGTCGGGGGATCAGCCTGCCGAGGGGTATCGCCCCCAGCCCCTCGACCGATCGGATCGTCCGAGCTGCTTGGGGTGCTATCCCCAGGCTTACACCCAACCGATGTTCCAACCCGCTGGAGGAGTTGCCCCCAGCCTTATGGTCGACCATGCTGATCCGTCCACTGGGGAGTTACCCCAACCTTACGGTTGATCAGGTCGACTGGTCAGCGGGGGAAGCTACCCCTCGGCTTATGACCAACCGATTTTCCCGCCTGCTGGGGGAGTTGCCCCCAGCCTTACGGACGGGCTCAGTGATCGGCCTGCTGGGGTAGTTGCCCCAGCCTCACGGTCGATCGGGTCGGTTGGTCAGCGGGGGGAGCTACCCCTCGGTTTATGACCAACTGATTGTCCTGCCTGCTGGGGGAGTTGCCCCCAGCCTTACGGACGGGCTCGATGATCGGCCTGCTGTAGGAGTTGCCCCAGCCTCACGGTCGATCGGGTCGGCTGGTCAGCGGGGGAAGCTACCCCTCGGCTTATGACCAACCGATTGCCCCGCCTGCTGGGGGAGTTGACCCCAGCCTTATGGACTAGCTCAATGATTGGCCTGCTAGGGGAGTTACCCTCAGCCTAACGGTCGATCGGGTCAGCTGGTTAGCGGGGGGAGCCACCCCTCGGCTTATAACCAGCCGTTTGTCCCGCCTGCTGGGGGAATTGCCCCAAGCCTTACGGACGGGCTCGGCGATCGGCCTACTGGGGGAGTTGTTCCCAGTCTTACAGTCGATCGTGTCATCATTCTCTCTCGGGGGTGATTTCCCGCCTGCTCTGTGATCGATCGTCCAGCCAAATAAAGTGAGAGAAACAGAGCTATACTAACACGGTTCTCTTTCCATTCCTTGAACCCGGGTGTACATTTAGAGGAAAACAAAAAATGGAGGAGGCGAGGGCAAGCTAGCCTTGCCCAGGCGAGGCGTCTGCTGATCGTCCCGTCTGCTTACTCGATGATCCGCATGGCCGCCTAGACCACATTCACCTTCTTCTCCTTGTCCAATTGCTTGGACGTCCCTTCCCCGGGGCAGGGGCTAAGTCGTCGGCGAAATTCTTTAAGTGGCCCTGGCTGACCAGCTTCTCTGTATTCTTCTTTAGATGCCAGCAGTCATCGGTGTCATGGCCATTGTCCTTGTGATACTTGCAGTATTTCTCCTCGTCCCTTCTGCCTCTCTTCATCCTTGGAGGCGGCCTGCTAATGCGCCCCTCCTTTTGGGCATGCGCGAGGACAACGTCCGTGGAGGTGTTCAGCTTAGAGGGTCGTGGCTCCTCCTTGCACTGCTTTCCTTTGACCCTCTTCTCCTGCCGATGCTCGTCAGGGCCGCGGTGCTCGCTCTCGTCACACTTGGATCCCCGCCTAGCCCCCGTCAGGTAACTTCCATCATCCACGGCCAGCGCTTCTTCTGTCAGCATGTAGCGCTCCGACCTGGCTATGACGCTGGTGAGGTCTTTCGGATGATCATTGTGCAGCGATTTCTTCAGGCCCTATGTCGGAGCCCTTTCTTCGGGGCCATCTTGACGACCAGCTCGGGACAGCTCTCCACGTTTAGTCGTTCCATGTTAAAGCGACGCATGTAGTGCATCAAGGTTTCTCCAGGACCCTGCACCACATTGAACAGGAGCTCTAAATCCGGTTTTACCGACACCCGGCCATGAATTGTTTGCATACTGTTGAGAGAGGTCCTCGAAGCTGTCAATGGATCGATTGGAGAGACTGTGGCACCTGTAGGATCCTGACAAAACAGCGACGTTAGGATCGAAATAAAGTAGAGACTTACGTTTGCGTACGCAGCACCGTAATCTCTGAACTTTGCCCTCGGATTCGCCACGACGGTCGATACTTCGTCACAGAGGATCGAAGCAGAGTTTCACCGCCTAAATCTCTATCTAGAAGAGGATTTTAATGGAAGGGAGAAGAAGAACATAAGATGCCTTATGCAAACTTATGGCATGGAAAGTGTGGAATGAATGCCTTACCCTTGGGTCCTATTTATATGCTTTAGGGGTGGTTATTGTAGGAAATAACCAATTATAAGCTTATTAGCCTATAGAAGCACATTCATTTATCCTCTTCTTCATTCACTTATCAAGTGCCTTTATGCACTTATAAAGTGACTTTTTCCACTTATCGAGTGGCTTTTTCCACTTATCGAGTGGTCCTTTTCACACGAGAAAAGGTTCCCTTCGTGCACGCTTTCGTGCACGCGACATCTGAGGTCCGTATATCCTCATACATCCCCTCATGGGTGTATTCATGTCGTCCATATCCAACATCTCCCACTCACACTTGAGGGGATTGTAAGGAAACATCTTTCCTTTAACTCTTCTGTTTATCATACCAAGAAATAGGCCGTGTGACCGTCATGCGCATAGAGTCCACTGTTGTGCACTTGTTAGAGATATACAACACCCCTCGAGGTGCAAAGTTGAGTAGATCAACGCATGCTTTACCCTAGATTATTTCTTCACATTTCTTATACTTTACATTCAACAATTGAATCACATCTGGATTACAATTGGCTGGCCAGCTTTGAATCTCTAAAGTCCAAATGTGAATATGAAATTAATCTTCCTCTTCTTGCGATCCTTTTGATCTTGACTTGACTCGCTTTTCTAACATGCCCCGCCGGATCGAATTAACCATAGTCCATAAGCAACATGCTAAGATAGCAATCACCCAGTCAAATCTTAAGGAACCAATTAGAGTCCATAAGGGTAACGAGTTAAGACCCATGTGGTCTTTGGGTCTCACATAATAGTAAACTTATTTACTATTCTAACCCAATGGTCAAAAATGCATACGTAGTATGAATACGTATTACAACATCGCTCCTTTCCCAGGGAGTGTATGTCTCAATGATGTTGTAAGGATGATGATCAGACACCACAATGTCTGATTTTGAGTCCTTTTTTCTACTCAAATAATCCTTTGGACTCACATCCCACATTTAGACAGATAGGATTTCAAAATCCTCTTAGATCTTCTGTAAGCATCCATATGATGCAGATCTTTCATGCGACCATTTTGTTTAAGTCATGACTCTAAATCATCCGTCTGATGATTTTGACTTTAAACAGGTCTCATCTCTATTCTATCCGTCTGATAGAATAAGGCGGTTGCTCATGTGAGAGAGCCAACCTCAATCTGTCCGACATACTAGAAAGTATAGCTGAGATTTCAAAAAATGTACACAAACATTTCTTAAGAAATTCATATGCAATGTTGAAAAGAACTTATTCTTTTCAGACATGGGAATTTACATTGGTACAACTCAGCTCTTACGCAATCCTTGAGATGATAAGTGTTTGTAAAACACATCTCTGGGGATCGCCTTCGTAAGCGGATCCGTTATCATCTCATGCGTAGATATGTACCTTATGTCTACCTTCTTGGTCTTATCATAGTCTTTTGCAAGTCTGCAGTTCCTTTAAGATACTGCATTATCCTCTTAACCGCTTTCCAGTGTTCTTGCCCTGGGTTGGATTGGTAACGACTTACCATTCCAACGGCAAAACAGATGTCCGGTCTTGTACGCATCATAGCGTACATAAGACTACCAACTGCACTGGAATATGGAACTTTTTCCATAATTTCCTTTTCCTTTTGGTTCTTTGGACATGATTTCAGACATACATTATCGCATCTGCTTATAGGAGTATCAATGGACTTGCAGTCCTACATATTAAACCGTTCTAGAAACTTCTTTATATAAGTCTCTTGTGAAAGAGAAAGAAGTTTCTTCGAACGATTCCTTGAAATCTTAATTCCAAGGATATATGCGGCTTCTCCCATGTCTTTCATCTCAAAACTGATGAAAGCCGAGCCTTGATATCCATCACAAAGCCCTTGTCATTTCCGGCTATTAAAATGTCATCTACATATAGAGACATAATAACGTACTCGCTCTTAATCCTCTTGATATATATACGGTTATCTTCATCAAGCATGAAAAATCATTTGATAAGACAACTTCTTGAAATCGTATATACCATTGCCTCGAGGATTGTTTAAAACCATATATGGACTTACGAAGTTTACAAACCTTATGTTTGTTTCCTTCTTTTACAAACCCTGTTGGTTGTTCCATATAGATCTCCTCGTCCAATTCTCCATTGAGAAAAGGCCTTCTTTACATCCATCTGATGTAATTCGAGGTCTAAGCAAGCTACCATTGCCAGAATCAGGCGAATCGAGGTAAAACGCACAACAGGTGAGAAGGTCTCTTTGTAGTCTATCCCTTCCTGTTGCGTAAAACCTTTCGCGACAAGGCGAGCTTTATATCTGTCTATAGAGCCATCAGCCTTATGCTTGATCTTGAGAACCCATTTGTTCCCAATTGCTCTACGTCCTCTGGGTAAGTTAACTAAGTCCCAGACTTGGTTAACTTTCATGGATTCCAATTCCTCCTTCATCGCTTCCATCCATTTGTCTTTTGTAGGGCATGATACGGCCTGTTTGAAATTAGCAGGCTCGTCATCATCTTGTAGTAAAGTCATAAAGGTTTGCGGAAATTCCTCCTCAAATCTTAGAGGAGCCAACCTTGTACGACTACTACGTCGTATTTGAGATTTTCAAGTCCTTGTTGACTCGAATTTAGATCAATTCTAATATCACTCCCATTTGGAATGTCGTTAGAAATGCTCCCACTTGGATCATTATTCCCGTATGGAATAGGATTAGTATCATTCGTATCATCTATTGGTGAAGTTTGAAACGTATTTTCTTCTTCACCAAGAATTCTCCCACTCAAATGAGGTAATCCTTCTTGATCATTAATCTCAAATAGAGATAAGTCCTGACTTATCTCGCCCTGTCTTGGAAACTCGTTTTCCAAGAAAGTGACATCCCTCGACTCAAATTCAATTAGACCACCATTGTCTTCCTGACTAATGAAAACATAACCTTTGGAGTTCTCTGTGTATCATATAAAGATACATTTCCTTCCCCGTGGCCCAAGTTTGCCATACTTATGGGAGGAAATATGTGCGTAGGATGCACATCCCCAAGGTTTAAAAATGTTTAAGTCAGGAGACATTTGGTTCCACAACTCATAAGGAGTGGAGCTAACTGATTTCGAGGGTACGCGGTTCAAAATGAAAGTGGTCGTTAATAATGCATCACCTCAAAAGGTAATTGGCAAGTTAGCTTGCGCCATCATTGAATGGACCATTTCCATTAAAGTCCTATTTCTCCTTTCAACAACACCATTTTATTGAGGAGTATAAGGCATAGTTACCTGATGTACTATGCCCTTTTTTATCACTAAGTTCCTTAAAACTTGTTGATTGATATTCACCACCCCTATCGGTTCGCAAGACCTTAATCTTGTGATCTAATTGATTCTCCACTAAACTCATGTAGTTTTTAAAGCATGTTAATGCTTCACTTTTGTGGGATATCAAATAGATATGTCCGAATCGGGTGAAATCATCAATAAAAGTGATGAAATAGGACTTCCTGCGCCTTGTCTTGACATTCATCGGACCACATATGTCCGAATGGATGAGCTGTAATGGAACCTCGGCCTTTGTGCCGGTTCCAAACGGCTTGCGACAAGATTTCCCCACAAGGCAATGTTCGCAGGTCGACATATCGACTTTTGAAATATTAGATAGAAAGCCACGTTTTGGCAAGTCTATCCATACGCGTTGGTCCAATATGACCAAGCCTTGCGTGCCAACAAATTATATCAGACTCATAAGTCGAAGAATTTGCATCAAGGAAATTTTCATTACAATCAGAGGAATCATACATTGTATTTAATACAATAAATCCATTAAATACATACCCAGTGCCAATTAAGGAATTATTACAAAAACAAGTCCACTTTACAATTTTGAAAGAACCAGTTATAACCAAGACCCATTAACACGACCACAGATATAATATTCCTTCGAATTTCTGGAGCGAAGAGGACATCACTAAGTAGGAGAGTGCGGCCGTTGTCCAAGACTAGCTTGCAAGTCCCAACGCCTTTCACTTCAACACGTGTGTTGTTTCCTACATAGATCCACTTCGTTCCTTGGGGTATCCGGTGATACTCCACGAAGGACCGTCTGTCCCTTGTTATGTGGTCGGTGGCACCTGAATCAATTATCCCAAAATGGATTAGATTCCACAAGAAATATTGAACTAGTAACACATATGTAAATAGTATTACAAGTTACCTCGTCACTTCCACTCGTACACGAACGAGCATAGTGACCGAGCTTGTTGCACTTGAAGCACTTGATCCTTTTCAAGTCTTTCTTCTTGTGCCATTTCTTGTGCCCACCCTTATGTTTGGGTTCCTTGGTAGACTCAGGTTGCTTATTACGTTCATTAGAAGACTTCAAATTATCTTTACGTTTCTTTCCCCCGTGTGAGGAACTAGCAACCATGTGCACTTCTGCACTTGGCTTGGCAGCCGCAAGCCGCTCTTCCTCTAATTCGAGGTGCTTAGAAACATCGTTGAAGGTCTTGATGCTCTCATTATGAGTGAGATGCATCTTCATCTGATCCCACCCATTTGGTAGGGAACGTATGACTGCTTGGATTTGTTGCTCATCAGTGAGCACATGACCTGCATCCTTTAACTCTGAGATTAGATTCGCCATATGTCGCAGATGTTTCCCCATGGAATGATCTGGACATTTCTTGTATGAATCAAATCTTATAGTTAAGGCGCGAAGTTTGGACACCGATGTGCCACCAAACTTCTCCTCAAGCTTGAACCATATGTCCATGGCTAAGTCATATTCTCGGAAGATGCGCATTATGTCATCAGCCATACTGCTTAATAACGTAATGCATGCTATCTTGTTCTTCCGAGACCAAGCATCAAAAGCTTCCTTGTCTCGTCTGTGTTGGGCCGTAGTGCCCAACTCGGGTTCAATCATTACGTTCTTTAGAGTTTCGAGCACTTCTTGCTCCTCTAAAACGTATTGTATCTTGATGGGCCAAAGTTTGTAATTATTGCCGTTGAGTTTTTCACCTCTGTTTAACTCAGCGACGATATTCTTTGAAGCGGAAGACATTTTACTTTTAAAATGCTGCAAAAAGACACAAAACCGAAGGTTTGATCAAAAACATTGCATTGAAAATTCTTAAAATATAATTCCCACTTGAAATGATAATAGAATATCCCATTTGGATAGTTCTAATTTCAACTCCCACTTGGAATGATATTTATAATTTGATAAGTTACTTTCGAAAAATATTGAATGTGTTACTCTAGAATCGAAAAGGTCACTACGTTTCCAATCACCACCTTGAGTAACTTTCAATATTTCCCCATCATTTTATCAAATAGAAGTACTTGTATAGTACTTTGCAGCGGAAAAGCGTTTTTTGAAAACGTATTTTTCAAAATGTATGAAAACGTATTTTTCAAAAAATATATATTTCAACCTAGTACCCTTATGATACTAGTGAAATATTCGGCACTTCCTGGCCATTTGCCGGGGATGAGCCGTAGCCGTGCCAAGGTCGGATCCCCCCTTTGGGGATTTTTTCTGCAAGCTATCGTCGCCGGTTCCCGTATGGATCCAGGCGCTTCCCCCTTATTGGAGAATTTCACCGCAGACGACTGTCGTCGGCCCCGTATGGGCTAGCCTTGCATGTTGCCGGGGCCAAAACCATTGTCAAGGCCTGTGGCTAAATTGGTCGACCAATAATCCCGAATTGGTCGACCAATACCGACCAATCAAATATCTGGCACCCCTTGGCCAGGGCCTCTGCCCTGGCCGGGGCTGGCTAAGGGCCGGCCAAGGGCCTCTGCCATGGCCGGCCAGGGGCCCTGGCCCCTCGGCCAGGGCCTCTGCCCTGGCCGAGGCCGGCCAGGGGCTGGCCCTGGCCACTGCTAGGGCCGGCCAGGCCCTGGCAGAGGCCAGGGCGCCGGCCCTGGCCACTGCCAGGGCCGGCCAGGCCAGCCCCTGGCCTTGGCCGAGGCCGGCCAGGGCCCACTGGCCCTGGCCTGTCCTCGGCCAGGCCTGGCCATGGCCTCGGCCAGTGCTCCCTGGCCATGGCCTGGCCGGGGCCGGGGCTGGCCGGCCATGGCCCGGCCATGGCATATTGGCTTAGGCCGGCCATGGCCCTTTGGCCATGGCCGGTTTCCCCCTTTGCATGGGGTGGCCGCATGCACTCGCTGGAGGGGTGGCCGTGGTGGTTATTGGCCGTAGCCAACCCCCTCCGCATGAGGAGGGGAAATGCGTTGCCTCCATAGCCCATTTGGCCATGGTGATCAAGCACCAAAAGTCATCTTCCCCGATGGGAATACCTTCCATCTTCTTCCTCAATGTAGCATCCGTTCGTCGATGAAGCACCCGTTCGTCGAGAAAGTAGTTATTCTCTAATGGCCGTGTGCCAAAATGAAAAATTAACATACTTTAAAATTCGTAAACTACGCGCTCCACATGAAGAGAGTTCACATTCCCTATGAATGGAGACTCGGCATCCATGAAGAGTGCGAGCTTGACGATATGAACGGTCGGTTCTTCCCGTCACGGAGAGTTCCTGCCATATCCGTAATGACAGGAGACCCTAACGTGAAAAGAACAACCGCTGCGTTCTCTCCATCACGAAGCGTTCCTACCATATCCATAATGATAGGATACCCATTCATGAAAAAGACAACGCCTCGTTCATCGGTTCGACGGGGCGGCGGTTTGACTGGGGCGAACCCGTATGGCTTTGATACCAATGTAGTATCCTGACAAAACAGTGACATTAGGATCGAAATAAAGTTGAGACTTACGTTTGCGTACGCAGCACCGTAATCTCTGAACTTTGCCCTCGGATTCGCCACGACGGTCGATACTTCGTCACAGAGGATCGAAGCAGAGTTTCACCGCCTAAATCTCTATCTAGAAGAGGATTTTATTGGAAGGGAGAAGAAGAACATAAGATGCCTTATGCAAACTTATGGCATGGAAAGTGTGGAATGAATGCCTTACCCTTGGGTCCTATTTATAGGCTTTAGGGGTGGTTATTGTAGAAAATAACCAAGTATAAGCTTATTAGCCTATAGAAGAACATTCATTTATCCTCTTCTTCATTCACTTATCAAGTGCCTTTATGCACTTATAAAGTGACTTTTTCCACTTATCGAGTGGCTTTTTCCACTTATCGAGTGGTCCTTTTCACACGAGAAAAGGTTCCCTTCGTGCACGCTTTCGTGCACGCGACATCTGAGGTCCGTATACCCTCATACATCCCCTCATGGGTGTATTCATGTCATCCATATCCAACAGCACCAACTCCATGCCACTCTCCAGAGGGTGGAATAAAAACCTCTGTAACGGCCGGTACTCACTATACGTTATACGGTTGTGCGTATAGCAATTTCGGGTACCTGATTGGTTTTGTTGCTTTGTATGTGAGTCTTGTCGCTGAGTCAATAGGGTCGTAGCACCTTGGTTGCATCCTTAGCAAGCCAACCCCCGACGTGTGCCCAATTTGGGATTACTGTCGCCTTTGGACCATGTATCCTTTGTATACGTATTTTTCCTTGAAGTTCGCGTATTTTTTCTTAGCCTTATCTCTCATTCGGACACACGCTATGATATGTCGTTGTGACCATATGGAAGAGTGGAATTTTGTGGTAATTTTTAGGAACGTCATTTCACGTGTCGTTCTTCCATAAATTAGCTTAGTTTGCAATGTGTGTTTGGATCCTCTAGTTGGCTCAGGATTAGTTTATTTTATTTAGTGTTTTCCGCCACCCTTCGCATGTCCAGACCCCAGCTATCCCCATCCTCTCGTCGTCACGATCGCTACGGTATTTTTATCGTAATTTTCTGACGTCGTTTGCCCAACCCGCCTTTCGCGCACTATTTTAATATTTTATTTCTCTTCCTAGCTATGTTAATAAAACTATTCATATGATTACTTCCTGCCGCTAGGCTCTCTATTCTAAATCTCATCTAACCCCCCACCAACCTCAACCGTACCCCCGCTCTCCCCATACCTCCTCCCACGTTTTACCCACAAACCCCTTTCTAACCTACTCTATCAAATAGAAACATAAAGCTAGGGACACTAGCAGCATCCTCCTATTTTTTTAAAGCACTAGAGTCATGCAAGTTATAAACCTAGGCTAAACTCTAAACCGGTTCCCCCTAGGCCTCACGTGCTCAGTCCTCAAGCCCTACAATATCAATATTAATACCCAAGTTATTTCAACCCGATAGAGACTAGGGCATTTCTCCTCCTCATCGCAAGCTGTGCTGTGCCACAAATTTTCCCACGTGAACATCATCTCCCAGCGCCGCATATCCTTGCGAGCAGCCCTCGCGAAGCCCTCTCCCCACATTCGCCACCTCCATCGCCAACCCTAACCTCTCACCGGCAGCCACAAGTCCAGCGAGCCGTCCTTCTCATCGCTCGGACCCCTCGACTTCTGTCAGCATCCCCGGCCTGTCCTCACAACGCGCAACACCTAGTTTCTCTCTGACTTCCAGCCCTCACCGACCATGTCCCCGACGTCCGACGTTCTCCCCGGTCATCTGAACCTCCGGTGGCCCGACTTCCGTCGCTTAGCCCTCCCAGCGATCCACCGTAGGACTGTGCTCTGCCAGGTCACGCAGCAGCGTCGCCAGGCCATTGGCAACGGCTGTCCGGCATTTTTTCGCGCAACGATCGCCTCTCCGGTGACCCCCTTCGTGCTCAGCCCTCCCACGACGTTTCATAACCCCCATCAGCCCTCCGATGCCGCCAGCCAAACCCCTGTGCCCAGCTTCTCCTCCCCACGTTGCGCTGGTCCCTGCTCAGCCCGTGTGACAGCTGCCGCTCGCTGCACATTGCACCATTGGCTCCATCTGCAAGCTAGCTGGCAGCGAAATAAACGTATCGCATGCAACTGTAAGTGATCACTTGGTTTATTATATGTGAGTATTATTATACATGAGTTAGGAGTTATGATGTTATGAACAGTGTTCTACACCATTATTATACACATATAATCTATAAGTTTATAATATCAGCAAGTTAGTATCATAGCACATAAGTTATCACCTATATTAGCTTATCCTGTCTGTGATCAATGTCCTATTTTGTAGCTGAGTACCCGATTCTTTGTTCTATATGGTAAATGTATATAACAATATGTGTTATTAATATTATCATCCCATAACGTTACGACTTATATGCATGCTAGTTCATTAATGCATCTGAAACAATTAGAAGTTATAAATTGTGTTATAAGCTAGGGTTAGAATGATTAGCCATTTCTTTAGATTGATGTCTTAGCTCATCCTTGTCGCAGATATAGTACGTTGTTCTTCGCGACTCGTTCATTTCTGTACCGTTCACGTTACTGGAATCCAACCACTGACGTCGCTGCCCGACGTCAGTGTAGCTCTCGCGTCGTGTTAAGGTATATCTGAACCGTAGGAACCCACACCGCATATTAACAAGATAAAAAATGTGTTTTTACTGCTTTGAAACTCACTAATCCAACTTAATAATACGGGACTGTAGGCTGATTGTTGGACTGAGCGTGGGAGCTCTGGACGTTGTGAATCTGTGATTGGACTTTGAGGATTGTGATACCAGCACGTATTGCAGGCAAGTGAAACTTGCCAACTTGTGCTTAGGTCATGTCTTAGGCCATTCCCTGTTTTTAGCGTAAAAGAGACTAGGCGAGGAAATGATACTCGCCTAGACGCAACTTTAAGATCTAGCTTGACAACGAAGCTAGGTCTGTCACCCTGCCATGTCATGCATGCATTATTTCCTGTCACGTTTAATTTCCATATCTGTATGCTCATTACTTTTGCTCTGCCATGCCTGTCACGTTTAAATTCCTTACCTGTACGCACTTAAATTATACTGGCCATGCCATGCATCCTACATGTCATCCATGCTTGAATGTTGCATTCGTAGCACACGCTACTTGTACTTCCTTGTTCAGGCTAGGCACCTGCGTTGCAGGCACAACCCTATGCCAAATACACTTCCTGGCTTGTGATCCAGAAGTGGGCTACATGTGTTGGTCAAAAGCCAATGCCCGATACACGTGGAGGGGTAGAGATAAGCGATCACTTGAGCTTAGGAGTTGGCCCGTACAGCCACTCCAGCCAAAAGGCGTAATCTCTGAGCACGACGTGTTTACTTGACGTGTTTACTTGACTTGTAAAATCCATGTGAATGTTAGTAACTTGCTACCCTTGCCATGTCATATTTGTTGCCATGTCATACTTGTTGCACTTTCTCACTTGTTGCATCCATGCCCTAAACTGCCATGTCATCGCATATTTTAGAACTGCTAGGTTGTTTCCTTGCACAAGTCTCTTGTAGACTTGCTGACATGCGCCCTCGTCTCTTTTGGGTGTCGCATCTTAGTTGCTGAGCCAGAGCCTGTTGCTGAGGACGAGGTGTTTGTCGATGCTGAGTTTGAGTCCACTGTTGACGTGGAGTGTGAGGACACCGGCGACCAGTCGTAGAGACTGCTTTTGTGTCGCTTTCTACATAATTGTTGTTAGTTGTCGGTGCGTAGCACCCTTTCTTTCTGTACGTTTGATTATTTTTGTTGGCTATACTTGGGCCTTTTAGACTCTTCGTTTTAGCCTGGTGGCTTTTCCGTGATGTTGGAATTTATTGTGGACATTTTGAGATTGAAATAATTTTATCTGTCTCTTTTCTTTATTATTATTTTTGTTCTGCTTCGCATTTGCAAGGACCTATACTTGGTTATTCCAGACACTTTACAGACTGGAGCCTCACAGCTCCAAGTCTGAGCGGATTTCTCACGCCTCGCCTCCATTTTAGGGAAGCGGGTCGTGACAGGTTTTATTGGTGGCCCATGCAGGTCACTCTTGCAACTGTGAATTATCGGAACAACGATAATTAAAAATAGAATGTCCTTTAAATAAATTAAAACATCCAAATTATAAGCCTTGAGTCTATTTTTTATCGTTTCATATGTCTTAGGTGGCTGGTAGACGTGTTGCCCGAACATCTGTCTCAGCTTAGTAGGGAATCCATTAGATCAGGACTATAGTAAGACTTAGTTAGACATCTGTGCTTGCTAGTTAGAGGTCCTTGATTGTTAGCTAGACTCCTTGCTAGAAATTGTTATAATCGTCTTAGGAGTTACCTTACTGGTTCTTGCCTAGCTCTGACCATATTAGACTTCTAGAAATTCTTTAGTCGTTTGCTTGGGTTCATCGATTTCGGGCCAAGCCGGACGTAGTTCATTACAGTCTAGACCCTTAGGAAATCTTAGCGCTAAGTTTCCTAATCTTTAGTTGGTCGACCGTAGGAGTTCCCCGTAGAGTTTCATGAGTCATATCCTAGGCGTATTTTGTTTAAGACCACACGATCTTATTCTTGCCCTCGTATCACGTGATCGCTTCATGGCGATTATCGTTGATCTTTCGAATGTCCTCCGTTGCAAATCTTGAATCCTTCAAAGTCAATTTCGATTTTTTTTCCTTATTAAAAGTTTTCGCTCAGTTTAATTGTTGTTTTTAAAACCCTCTTCTTATATATATAATTCCTCACTATTCGATAGAGTTAAAATCCTTTCGTAGATTTTGGAGTCTATTGGTTGTAATTTTTAATTACTATCTCGTAGCTATTTGCTAACCAATATTTCTCGTATTTTGGTTTTAAAACTTTATTACTATTTTAATAATTCGATATACCATCTTTTTCTAAACTACGAAATTCATTTTAGCCATTTACCATACATACTTTAGAATATTTTCCAAGATAAATAGAACTTCAATTATTTTTATATATATCAGTTCTAGGTTCGTGGTACTCGTACTTTAAGATCTTTGTATAAATCAGTTCGTTTGGCAAATCCGGGTTTCTCTAAAAGTATTTTCAATATTATTTATTTGAAATTTCTCTCTAGTTTTAAGACTTGGAAAACATTTAGCACGAGCTTAAATTCTCTACACTATAGTTGATCTGATTTCATTCTTTGAATTTCGAAATTTTTGTCGAAATTATATTAAATTACTACCGCATAATATTTCCTAACCTATGTCCTTAATGTTCGTGTGAATGTTTTACTTCTTCCTTATAATAAGTTTTCAATAAGCAAATAAACCATTTTCTCTTATTAGGTATATGCGACTCAAACTTATTTCGAACAACTCATTTTATCGACCTCCAAATATTTTTATACAGAAGAGAACTCCAATTTTTGATGTACGACCGGTTTTGTACTCTTCGTATTTTAACTTATATCTTTTACACACTATTTTTTTGTATCCTATAAGAGTATCATTACATCCTTCTTTTCACACCTAAACATTCACAATTATACCCTTGATTCACCTGACCAAGCTGTCTCCTTATCTTCGTCCTATTTGAACTTGTGCTTCTTGATCTTTCCTTCGTTACGCTTTTGGCTTCGGTTTCTTTCCTATTGTTTAGCCATTAGTGCTTGTCGTTGCCTGTGTCAACCTTCGTATAGTTTGGTGGGCCCATTATTATAGATTGTGATTTTGTTGTTGTGCCTATAATTACGTGGTATATATGAAGTTGTATGTGTGTTAGTATTTATAAATATGTGTGTGGATAGCTATACCACCCTAGGGATGTCTGTGTATATGAGAATTAGTGTTGGAATATCTAATGGTGATGTCTGTAGTTAGAGATACTTAATAATGGTTGAAATAATATGTTGGTGAAATTGTGTGTATATTAGGTATAATGATACTAGGGTACTTATGGTTAAATGTGCATGCTTATTATTTGATCTATATGTTAGTACGTGTGGGCGAGTGCTCGTACGTAGGTATGTGCTTACTATATGAATATGTGTGATATACGTACGGTAATAGGGTTATAAATTTTGTTTGGTATTGTTTGCCTTTACCGGATGTTGTGTGTGTGCGTGTATACCTCGAGGTATACACGATTATTGCATGTCTTAACTATGTATGGATAAGTAGATGTGTTGTTATACTAATTATAGGTATATGGATATGTTGTGAATAAATATGTTACATGTGTGTGACTATACGATGAATGCAGGTATTAGGGAGGGTATTATAATTATACGTGTGCTGATGTCTGTAATATTATTATGGTATATAAAGTGATTGAACTATGTGGGTGTTACCTGACTAAATAATAAGTGTGATTGACATTATGGTATGTATATGGTTATGTTGGTAGATGTGTATACATTGGAGTGGTATTGGTATAGGTATAGATACCGTGTTACGTATATAGAGTATTTTGATATGTGTTTTGAGTCTCACTCAAGCTTGGGTGGGTATACTCTAAGTATATTGTTACATATGTCTGTGGCGTGCGAGTAGTACCATGAATATAGCGATGGATGATGTATGTATAGTGATAGGATTGTTTGTGCCCGGTTGTGTTACGCACATGATTATGGGTGGCTATACCAGTATGTAGTTATAGGTGTTGATCTTGTGGTTTAGTTATTTACTAAGGACTTGCCTGTGTGAATATATATGTTCTAGCTAAAACTAAGTGTGTATATGTGCTGAGTATATAGTGGTATGAAGGAATGTTATATTAGCGTGTGTGGGTGTGCACCATGCACGGGTAAGTATGTGTTTAGTTATAGGTATATGTAATTATGGTGCGTGTGATGAGTCTTGAATATAGTTATAGGGCTATGTGATGTGAATATATGGTGAAGTACCAACGTACTTTTGAACGACTATAGATTTGTGAAATTATAGTAGTTGTGAATGTACATTGGGTATAGTAAACATGATTTAATGTGGTATGGTGTAATTACTTATGTTGTTATGATTGAACGTATACTAGGAGATATAGGGAGTAGTATATCCATGTTTGTTCGTTCATAGGTAGTTATATGAACGTGAGTGCTATGATTGTATTTGCTAGAGTGAAATTATTTTCATGAAAGTATGAGTGACTTGGTTATGTGATAGTGTGTGATAGTTATTTAGGGGATGTACGTGACAACATGAATGATTGAAGTATGTGTATGGATTTGGCTGTTTATGATAGGTATAAGTATAGAGGGTGCATGTGTATACATGTATGTTGTATTAATGTTTGACTATCTAGTGCAATATTAGCACTTGGAGTGACTATACCTAGTTTGAATTATAATGTGATATGATTGGGGTAGCTACTGGAGTGGCTAGATATATTTATAGTTAGAAAGTCCGGGGACGGACTTTATCCTAAGGTGGGTAGGATGTAACGGCCGGTACTCACTATACGTTTTACGGCTGTGCGTATAGCAATTTCGGGTACCTGATTGGTTTTGTTGCTTTGTATGTGAGTCTTGTCGCTGAGTCAATAGGGCCGTAGCACCTTGGTTGCATCCTTAGCAAGCCAACCCCCGACGTGTGCCCAATTTGGGATTACTGTCGCCTTTGGACCATGTATCCTTTGTACACGTATTTTTCCTTGAAGTTCGCGTATTTTTTCTTAGCCTTATCTCTCATTCGGACACACGCTATGATATGTCGTTGTGACCATATGGAAGAGTGGAATTCTGTGGTAATTTTTAGGAACGTCATTTCACGTGTCGTTCTTCCATAAATTAGCTTAGTTTGCAATGTGTGTTTGGATCCTCTAGTTGGCTCAGGATTTGTTTATTTTATTTAGTGCTTTCCGCCACCCTTCGCCTGTCCGGACCCCAGCTATCCCCATCCTCTCGTCGTCACGATCGCTACGGTATTTTTATCGTAATTTTCTGACGTCGTTTGCCCAACCCGCCTTTCGCGCACTATTTTAATATTTTATTTCTCTTCCTAGCTATGTTAATAAAACTATTCATGTGATTAGTTCCTGCCGCTAGGCTCTCTATTCTAAATCTCATCTAACCCCCACCAACCTCAACTGTACCCCCGCTCTCCCCATACCTCCTCCCACGTTTTACCCACATACCCCTTTCTAACCTACTCTATCAAATAGAAACATAAAGCTAGGGCCACTAGCAGCATCCTCCTTTTTTTAAAGCACTAGAGTCATGCAAGTTATAAACCTAGGCTAAACTCTAAACCGGTTCCCCCTAGGCCTCACGTGCTCAGCCCTCAAGCCCTATAATATCAATATTAAAACCCAAGTTATTTCAACCCGATAGAGACTAGGGCATTTCCCCTCCTCATCGCAAGCTGTGCTGCGCCGCAAATTTTCCCACACAAACATCATCTCCCAGCGCCGCATATCCTTACGAGCAGCCCTCGCGAAGCCCTCTCCCCACATTCGCCATCTCCATTACCAACCCTGACCTCTCACCGGTAGCCACAAGTCAAGCCAGCCGTCCTTCTCATCGCTCGGACCCCTTGACTTCCGTCAGCATCCCCGGCCTGTCCTCACAACGCGCAACACCCAGTTTCCCTCTGACTTCCAGCCCTCACCGACCTTGTCCCCTACGTCCGATGTTCTTCCCGGTCATCTGAACCTTCGGAGGCCCGACTTCCGTTGCTCAGCCCTCCCAGCGATCCACCGCCGGACTGTGCTCTGCCAAGTCACGCAGCAGCGCTGCCAGAACATTGGCAGCAGCTATCCGACGTTTTTTTGCGCAACGGTCGCCTCTCCGGTGACCCCCTTCGTGCTCAGCCCTCCCACAACGTTTCATAACCCCCCGTCAGCCCTCCGACGCCGCCAGCCCAACACCCGCGCCCAGCTTCTCCTCCCCACGTTGCGCTGGTCCCCGCTCAGCCCGTGTGACAGCTGCCGTTCGCTGCACATTGCACCATTGGCTCCATCCGCAAGCTAGCTGGCAGCGAAATAAACGTATCGCATGCAACTGTAAGTGATCACTTGGTTTATTATATGTGAGTATTATTATACAGGAGTTAGGAGTTATGATGTTATGAAGAGTGTTCTACACCATTATTATACACATATAATCTGTAAGTTTATAATATCAGCAAGTTAGTATCATAGCACATAAGTTATCACATATATTAGCTTATCATGTCTGTGATCAATGTCCTATTTTGTAGCTGAGTACCCTATTCTTTGTTCTATATGGTAAATGTATATAATAATGTGTGTTATTAATATTATCATCCCATAACGTTACGACTTATATGCATGCTAGTTCATTAATGCATCTGAAACAATTAGAAGTTATAAATTGTGTTATAAGCTAGGGTTAGAATGATTAGTCATTTCTTTAGATTGATGTCTTAGCTCATCCTTGTCGCAAATATAGTACGTTGTTCTTTGTGACTCATTCGTTTCTGTACCGTTCATGTTACTAGAATCCAACCCCTGACATCGCTGCCCGACGTCAGTGTAGCTCTCGTGTCGTGTTAAGGTATATCTGAACCGTAGGAACCCACACCGCATATTAACACGATAAAAACTGTGTTTTTACTGCTTTGTAACTCACTAATCCAACTTAATAATACGGGACTGTAGGCTGATTGTTGGACTGAGCGTGGGAGCTCTGGACGTTGTGAATCTGTGATTGGACTTTGAGGATTGTGATACCAGCACGTATTGCAGGCAAGTGAAACTTGCCAACTTGTGCTTAGGCCATGTCTTAGGCCATTCCCCGTTTTTAGCGTAAAAGAGACTAGGCGACGAAATGATACTCGCCTAGACGCAACTTTAAGATCTAGCTTGACAACAAAGCTAGATCTGTCACCCTGCCATGTCATGCATGCATTATTTCCTGTCACGTTTAATTTCCATATCTGTATGCTCATTACTTTTGCTCTGCCATGCCTGTCATGTTTAAATTCCTTACTTGTACGCACTTAAATTATACTGGCCATGCCATGCATCCTACATGTCATCCATGCTTGAATGTTGCATTCGTAACACACGCTACTTGTACTTCCTTGTTCAAGCTAGGCACCTGCGTTGCAGGCAGAACCCTATGCCAAATACACTTCCTGGCCCGTGATCCAGAAGTAGGCTACATGTGTTGGTCAAAAGCCAATGCCTGATACACGTGGAGGGGTAGGGATAAGCGATCACTTGAGCTTAGGAGTTGGCCCGTACAGCCACTCCAGCCAAAAGGCGTAATCTCTGAGCACGATGTGTTTACTTGACGTGTTTACTTGACTTATAAAATCCATGTGAATGTTAGTAGCTTGCTACCCTTGCCATGTCATATTTGTTGCCATGTCATACTTGTTGCACTTTCTCACTTGTTGCATCCATGCCCTAAACTGCCATGTCATCGCATATTTTAGAACTGCTAGGTTGTTTCCTTGCACATGTCTCTTGTAGACTTGCTGACATGCGCCCTCGTCTCTTTTGGGTGTTGCATGTTAGTTGCTGAGCCAGAGCCTGTTGCTGAGGACGAGGTGTTTGTCGATGCTGAGTTTGAGTCCACTATTGACGTGGAGTGTGAGGACACCGGCGACCAGTCGTAGAGACTGCTTTTGTGTCGCTTTCTACATAATTGTTGTTAGTTGTCGGTGCGTAGCACCCTTTCTTTCTGTACGTTTGATTATTTTTGTTGGCTATACTTGGGCCTTTTAGACTCTTCTTTTTAGCCTGGTGGCTTTTCTGTGATGTTGGAATTTATTGTGGACATTCTGAGATTGAAATAATTTTATCTGTCTCTTTTCTTTATTATTATTTTTGTTCTGCTTCGCATTTGCAAGGACCTATACTTGGTTATTCCAGACGCTTTACAGACTGGAGCCTCACAGCTCCAAGTCTGAGTGGACTTCTCACGCCTCGCCTCCATTTTAGGGAAGCGGGTCGTGACAACCTCTGTAGAGTAGCGTGTCGTCGGCCCCTTGGAACGCCATGACCCACTCATAGTCCATTACGTGGTCTCCTGGATCGCCCGTGCCATCATACTTCTCCAACGTCAGCACCTTGAACCTGGAGGGTACCTGTGCCTCAGTTATCCTTCGGGATAACGGACAATGATCGCTTCTGGTGCCTCCTGGGCACCCTCCTATGCTCTCACAGTGGTTACCCTGTCATGGTGAGTGAGTGGGGTCACGCTAGGAGCTCGCCCGAGTCCCAGCCGAGCTGGGGGCAGGAGTTGATCGACAGGTGTTCTTCTTCTCTCTCTGATATTCTCGTTTACCCAGCCTTACTCAACGGGGGCTTTTGCTCAGATGGGGTCGGTCCCGTGAGGGTCGGCGATCAGTCGGTCGCCGATTTGTCGAGCCTGGTCGCCGAGATAAGGCGGTAACCGATTTGCCTTCAGCTTGCTTGAGGCTTATCCCGTCTCCTTCGCGAGGCGAGGTGGGAATGAGGGATCGCACCTGGACAAAGCCCAGCATGGTAAATCGCCTTTCCGGGCTAGTTACTCGCTCCCCATGGTCGGTGACCATGGCAGACCATATAGGCTGGCGGTTCCCTCCTCGCTGGTGAGCCCCTACCGTTCCGTCTCACTGGATGGACGGGTTGCCGACGAGCTGTTGAATCATGGGGACCAACGTCTGGAGGTTAGTGTTGGTTTCCTGGACGAAGAGACGGAGCTGCTCTTGGGTTACCTATCGGGATTCGCCTGTCCCCTCGGTGGTGTGGCTGTACTGGTTCTCGGGAGGGATGTAATCACCCTCCTCATGGATGGGGGGTATGCGCCCCAAGCCGTTACAGACTGGATCCATTCTGGTGGTTTGACGTGGGTTAATTCGGTTTTCCACAAACGACGCCAGATGTTTACGGGTGTTTTCTCACCACAGAATCGTTGACCGACGACTTTACGGTCAACGTGGTCAAGGGGTCGGTTGGGATCCCTTGGTTCCTCTGAACGTACGTGTCCTTGATGGTGGTCGCGCTAAGCCCCTCTTCGGCTCGGGAAGCAGGTCGCTAGCGGGCTGAGGGCCTCGGTCGCTGGGGTGTAGAGGGGTAGCCTTGGTACCAAGATGAGCGCTTGGCCTCGGTCAATCAAGTGCCGAGGGGTAGCCTCGGCGCCCTGACTATCTCGTGGTCTCAGTTGATGACAGGCGCTCGCTGATGGCGAGCGGGCTTGTTCTGCACTAAGGTGTAGCCTCGACGCCTCGGTTCTGCTTCTCCCTGGACAGACGAGAAAACTTGTCAGGGGGCCGGATCTTGGTTCCGGCCAAGTCCCCTCCGATGCCTAAGTCAGAATGGATCTGAGGAATGCTCGGCGGGATCGGTGCGGCTCAAAAGGAGGCCGGCGCACATATCCTCGGACCGAGCTATGGGAGGGAATATAATGGCAAAAAACAAGGTCAGTTAATGGAATACCTCCTTTGTCGATATCAAGGATTCGATCCTCTCCTCGGTTGCCTCTGTAGTCCCTTTATAGGGTTTGGCCCACGATTTCCCCCGATCCACGTCCCCTAACGGCTCCCCCCTCACGCCCCTGCGATCTGCCTGCGTGCGTCGTGGGGGAGTCGATTAATGGGCTCCTTAATGGTCATTATGGTGTCGCACTTTTAGGGGGACGGTTATCTCCATCGTGCATAGGCTAATCGTGCACATGCCGGGTCGAGGCTGGTCCGACTCCGAGTCCTTTCGGGGCCTCGTCAGTTGGGCCAAATCCCGTTCGTTGGCCTCACGCCTTTGGCCTGGGTTCGAGCCTCTTGCTCTTGGGCTTCTCCAAAATAGTCATATCACTATGGATGGCAAACAACACTAGAAGGGGGGTTGAATAGTGTTGTATGAATAAAAAACTTTTTCGTAAACTAACAACACAACGAATAACTTCCCTTTCTAATGTTACCTAAGGAACCAAGTAGAGTGATCTACGCTTGGTCCGTAATCAACACGAGGATCTCCAAATAAATATGAGGTGATATATCAACGATTGAGATCAAAAGAGTAACAACCATAAAATAAATCTCACAGCATAATGAAATAAAAGCTTGCGATTAATGAGCAAGAATATATTAACACGTGATTGCAAGTGACATATACTTAAACAATAAATAAATGAGCGTAAAGTAAATGACAATAAACAATCACAGAAAATTCACACAGAGGGACAAGCGATTTTATCCTGGTTCTCCACCGTGGTACATTCAGTCCCCGACCATCACAGATCGAGATTAAATCTACTTTGCATTTGCAGTACAATTACCTAGCTTCACTCGCAAGGATTCCAATGACCTAGTTCCACCACTAGGATTTCCAACCACCTAGTCTCAACTAGGATTTACTACAACACCACCTAGCCTTAGCAAGGATTTTCTACACCATTATCTCCAAGGGACTCAAAGTAAGATCAAATCCAATTCACGACAATAAATTAATGGAGATCGGTTTTACACCCAATAATTCTATAACCAAGATGAATGTGTAATTGTGCTCTATGTGGCTAAAGAATTAATCTTTTCTTTGATCACACAAAGAATATTAGATGATTCACTGTGATCAAAAAACTTTTGTTGCTTTAAAATCCTTTAAGAATATTCAAAAATAAAGTAGAAAGGATTTTGAAAAACAACTTACAATAGCCAAATAAAAGTGATCTTAGAAGAAGATAGAAAAAATACGCATAATAATAAGATCAGAAATTAAAACAGTTTGGCTATGAAGAACTTGATAGAGATGAGAATTTAGAGAGCTTGAATAGCTGGAGAGAATTTGAACTCTGCTCAAGAATGATTGGTAAAGAACATGATCTCAAAAAGCTCTTTATTTATACAGCTAAAAAGGGATTTGAAATAATTCAAATAAGGTTTGACTTCAACCCAAAAATCAGCTTAGAATAAATGAGAGAATGAATCAAGGAATTCTGGTCGCACAGCTGGTAGTCAACTCCCAACTTTGGTAGTCGACTCCCAGAGAAGTTTCTGAGAAATTCTACTACAGCTAGTAGTCGACTCACAAGTTTGGTAGTCAACTCCCGTAGCAGTTTTTTCAAAAAATCTGCTGCTGAAATACAGTCAACTCTTGGGTATTTGGAGGTTGACTTCTTCTTGAAAAATGATTTTCTCAAGATGTTTTGCTCTCATATTATATAAAATAAATTTAAAAAGATTTTCAAAGTTCTTTTTGTATGTGTGTGGATATTCTTCTTGGCTTTGACATAATCCTAAGAAAATGAAAAACAACTTACACACTAGACACTATGAAGAATTTGAAGCCATGGTTGAACTTGATCATGTTGCATAGGCTTCACTTGAATTTGAGCTCCTCTTTAGCCTGGGCTTGAGCACATTCTTGAGCTTCATCTTTGAGCTCCTCTTATGCTTAAACAGAAGCTTCAGAATGTAGACATGGATTGTGAGCTAAATCCATCTTCATCTTCTATATGTGTAATTATAGCTCTTTTCTTGGAATATGCTTTGAGCTTCAAATAGCGTATTGCACAACCTACACACTTAAGCATTAATTAGTATACAACAACATTTGGTGTGATCATCATCAAAACCACTTGGGGTGGGACTAGATTACCCAACACTCTACCCCCTTTTGATGATGACACCCAAATGAAAAACATATGAATAATATGACTTTGAAAACGATGAGTAAATATACTAACTCCCCCTGCTTAGATGCGGTATGAAATCATATCATACTCCCCCTGCATTAAAGCTGGTTAGCGATATATTATTCATTTATGTTTTTGCTTTTCACTTTTTCTCCCCCTTTCATCATACAAAAATATGATAGTAAACATAAATTGTTTGACAAATGGAAAAAAATTTAACATGAGTGAAAATAATCAATCTCCCCAGGAAAAAATCTGCACAAAAGAGTTTAGTATATAACCCATGCAATTTCATTTTCAACCAAGCAAGTTATACGGGAGATATCAATAAATAATAATAGGCTTGTCACAATAACTAAAGCGGTTTAAGGATGGTGTATCAAGCATATTACACATTAAGTCATCAAGACATAAAAACATAAAAACATCAACACATCATATGTGAAAAGTAGTTAAGAATTATTACAAACCATTTTTTTAAAAAATATTAAGCATGTAATCAAATAATCTAAGAAGAACCACCGTTCTCCTTCTCCTTCTTCAGTTCCTTTATCTCATCAAGGATCTCTTTAAGAACGTTTTCAGTAATCTCATTTGTGCTCACCACCAAGTCCTTCAGATTCTCCACTATGTTGTTGAGATCTTTGAAGCCTTTGACTTGAGAAATCTTCAACCTGTTAATCTTTTTCAGGAGCATATCCTGAAGCTCAATGACATATGCAGAAACTTCATCAGAAGGGGCATGCTCTTCGTCTTCATCTTCATTCTCTTCTTCATCTTCAGTCTCTTCTTCTTCTTCTTTGACTTTCTTACCTTTCCTTCTCTCCGTAGCAGAACTCGATTCACCCACTAACCTCTCCTCTGGAACATTCTGGCCTAAGTCTCGATGAAGTCCCATACAAACAAGAGTACGAGCATTAAAAAAGAGTTGGTTCCAAGACATCAGATTCATTGTCCAGGGTGATGTCATATGCCCTAAAGAGGATGGTATGATAGTGGCCATGGGCTAAAGGAGTGTGGACTCTATTGGATAAGGCAGAGTGGAGGATGGAGTCCATAACGATCCTAGCCCAGTTTACTTTAATGTTTCCAAGCATAGATGCACTTAGCCTGACGCTTAGAAAGAACAGCATGGCTACCAGACTTTTGGGTGATGTTGTAGGACAAGATATTCGTTATGATCCTAGCGGGATATCTAAGATCAGTACTAGGAATTTTGGTGAGGAAATACCTTCCAGGCAAGAACATCTTGTTCAAAACAGTTTCATCAACCATTTCAATCTCATCAAGGAGTTTCACGGTGTAGGGAATTCCTAATGCTTGTCCTAAAGATCGAACAGTAATCTGGAGTTGAGTGTCTAAAACTTTAGTAGGAAAGCGAGATTTGTTAAGGTCGGCATCAATGTTGGCATAGAATAAGTGAACCAATATGGGAAAGCAAAGAAATGAATTGTCTTTAGATAATAGATTCGACAGATTTTGATCTTCAAGAATGCTATCTATTCCATAATTTTCAACATCTTCTAGATTGACAAATCTTTCATGAAGAACTTGCCTTTTAGAGATGCTCGGAAATTTGGCATAGGAACTGGAATTAACACGATATGATTGAATTACTTTTCTTTTGCTTACTGCTTGAGAAAATTCATCTATTCTCCTTTTCTTTGAAACAAGCACTTTCCTAGGCATGATTTCTAGGAATTGAAATGAAATATTAAGGAGAGAGTGAGGATATTACCTTGATGAAGAAAGTTTCCTTGAAGAAATGATGAATCCTAAAGATATTTAGGCTCCAACAGAAGTGATAGCTAAGAGAGCCAAGAAAAATCTCAAATGAAGCTCCCAATGGTGGTAGTCTGCTACCTAGGGTTTGAGAGTTGGGTGTTTTATAAAATGTTAATGAAGAGAAGGATGAATTATGTCCATTGATCTAAAGAAGCAATGGTTGAGATCAAAACCACTTATTGGGCATAAGTTATCTAGTGGATATGAACCCAATAAGGCTTGGAAAACCCACTATGAGTTGGTCAAAATTTGCACAGAATTTCGGCAGACACCACTCTGGTAGTCGACTCCCTCCTGGGTTTGAGAATTTTCTCATCCCAAGGGGATCCAATTTGCTAGATGAGTATTTGCCAAATTTTTGAAAAGAGTTTTTAAAGAACATTAAAAATACACATATATGAAGTCACTAAAAATCATAATTATACTTTTAAACTCTTATATACATCTTGCGCACTTGCGAAGCGATGAAATTTAGACGTTTTTCCGCAATGTGATGATTTTTGTTCCAAGTGTTGAAAATATGTCTTTTACCATCCTCCTTCGTTTTAGAGTACTTGAAAAGATTTAAACGTTGTGGTACTCTCATATTCTTCAGTCCGAATGATTATTTTATAGGAAGCCAAACCCAATATGGTTTAGCTCCTTCAAGAGAAACATATTTATAATTTTTAATCAAATGAATATTTTGGATAAAATCAATTGCGTACCTTTGTTTCCTTTGATCGGTCTCATGCTTGGGAATCCATACGCATAAGAATTTAGTGTTAGCATGATGCACCCTAGTATGCTTATTTTTTTCTTAGTATGATTAGAGTTATACCCAAGTCCGGACTTACTAGATGATGCTTTCTAACTATCAATTAAGATATCTAGTTTTTCTTTTCATATATTAAAATTTTCAACAATATTCATAGTGGAGTCATATTTATCTTTAATAGACACTAGAAGATTATCTAAACCTTCTATCTTTTTACTCATGGAATCAATATCCTTTTCAAGCAATTCATTTTTCTCATTTAAAACTGTATTCTTTTTGAATAATTCTTCTTCATCTTTTGTACTTTTCTTAAGCAATTTAAGAGTTTTTCTATGCTCTCTAATGATTTTTTAATGAAGGTCGCAAAGTTCTTTATATGCACCCTTATATTCCATATCGTCATTATCACTAGATAAAGTGTCATCTTTGCTAAATAATGAGTGTTGGGTTGAGTTTATCTGAGAGGATGTGGAAGCAATGAAATACATACGAGCTCACTCTCTTCTATCTTCTTTGTCGTTGGATGAGGATGACGATTCTCGGAGCTCGACTCATCACTTTAGTCAAAGGCTGTATATGCTTCCTTTCTCACTCATCGGAAATTGTTTCTTCTATTGCTATTTTTCTCATTGCCATCTCTGCTTTTGCCTCGATCTTTGTTGTCTCTATTATTCTTCTCTAGCGGACAGTCTCTATTGTTCACGTGTCCTGGTCTGTTATAGCCAAAACAGATAATATTGTTAGTAGAACGAAAAGACCGTTTACCATACTTACTTGACATGAAATTCTTGAAATTTTTCGAGATGAATGCAATATGTTCTTCTCTGTCAGTATAGTCGGAGTCTTCTTCGCTGACGTTGAATGCTAGGTTCTTTTTCTTTTGCTTTTCTTCCACCTTCTTATCTTTTTCGAGTTCAATCTCATATGCCATAAGGTTTCCCATCAGCTCTTCAAGAGTGAGGTCACTTATGTTATGAGCTTGTCGAATGGCTGTCGTCTTTCCTTTCCATTTGGTCTGAGCGATCTTAAGATCTTCATTACCTGATCATTTTCAGATACCTTTTTTCATAACCCTACAAGCTCATTGGTTATATTAGTGAAGCGCATATTTAGATCACTGATAGATTCGCTTTCTTCCATTTTAAAACTTTCGAACTTTGAATTAAGCAAATTAATTCGAGACTCTTTTACCTTAGTCGTTCCCTCATGACTTACCTCAAGTGTGTGCCAGATATGATGAGCAGTCACACATTGAGAGATTCGGTTGAATTCGGGTCTGGTTACAACACTGAACAAAGAGTTATTCGCTTTGGCATTTAACCTCGTCATCCTACCCCAAAAATTCTAACCATCGTGCCCTTGGTTCCCCACATAAATACAAATTCAGTGTTAACAGATTCTCCCTGCAACACCAACAATCTCTCCACTTTTGATGATGACAAACTAATATAAGAATTGAGCAATAATGATTCATATGATTTCATCATGACATGTGTGTGAAGTGTGAAGATGGAGGATGTATGCAATATGCAACAAGTATGGCAATGATGTGCAAGCATACAAACATGCAAACAATGATGTTCAAGCATTCAAAAATTATGCAATAGTCATAACCCGTCCCCCCAGGCACGGTTCATTTAAGATTTTACCCCGTGAAATCTTTGTTCCCCAAAAAATTATTTCCACAGCTAAAATTGCGCGGATCAACAAATTAGCGTAAAAATATTTATCGGTACGGACGCCTTCGGTGCGAAACCAAAAATTTGGCATGAACGCCTTCGACATGTAACAACTACTTAGTGTAAACAAATCGACGCGGGTGTCTTCGGCGCAGAACAACAAATTCAGCGTAGAACAATAAATTCGGTGTGGATCAACAAATTAGGGTAAAAAATTGTGCAGGCGCCTTCGGCGCAGGAAATTATTCTCATCTTGTTACCACATGCGTCGAAGAGATAATGGGCCCTGTGTTGAGGGAGAGATCATTCAATCTGCAGCATTACGTGCAAGTTAAAATTTTTTTTCAAAATGCATTAATTGTGTGCATTCTGCTATTCCCCAGAAACTTTCATTCTCCATAAAGTTTCATTTCCCCAGAAACTTTCATTTCCCTAGCAATGTTTTCCCTCCAAAACTTTCCACAAAATCTCATCTCAACCATTCATTCCTCAAGATTAAATCTTTCTATCAACCTGTTTGTCCTAGTCAGCCCTAGAATTCAAAAACAGTTGTGTTTTAATTTATAGAAGCTCCCCATATATTCATGCTCCCCCTTGAACCAATATTCATATATTCAATGAGCACATTTTCATTATTATACATTAATCCTCCCCCTCGAACCAATATCCATATATTCAATAAGCACACTTTCATTATTATACATTAATGCTCCCCCTTAAACCAATATTCATAAATGCAACATATATTCAAGCATTAATGCACAACAAATCTTCCCAATTTTTTCTCCCCCTTTTGTTATCATCAAACGCGTATAAACAAAGTCTAATTCATGTCACATGCAAACATAGAGTATTATAAATTACAACGAGCACTTGCATGTCATTTTTCTTAAAATAAGTACTTCAAATTCAATGAAAAGTGTAAAGTAGACTTCTACACCATCGTGTAAGTGTGATAATTAAATAATTGAAGCATAAAAGTATATACTCTTAAGAAATACAACCAAAACCAATCCACATTTTTCCATTAAACATGAAATCATCTAGGATTGATTTTCCCCACCTCATTAAAAATGAGTTCAAGATACCATACCCCAAAAACATAGCCTATATGGACTCTTAGATGTGGGGGTGGAATTGCTTGACAAATATAACACCAACACTAAAGATTATGCATAACGCATATGTTGGATACTTGTGGGTAATATACTTGCCATGAATTGTATCCATTTTACATATAGAGCAATATTCATGTATTTTTTTAATATTCAATTCTTTTGAGCTCAAATTTTATCCATGGAAAATACACATCACACCCCTTAGATTTTCAGTTATTATTCATCCTACATTCACTTTCCAGTATTTCATAAAAGAATCTTCAATTGTGCAACTTATTCAATACTAATGGAAGTGAAAGTGTAGGTGTAGAAATCATGTTATTCAATTCATTAAACATGTCATGGCTATTTAGGAATTCTAATATGTGTATGTAGCTATAACAATACTACAATGATTTCTACAAAGATAGGAATGTCATTCATAAATATTACTTGAATGATACAAAGGAAAAGATATCCATTAAGCTCCATTGAAAAGATATACATTAAGCTCCATTTTTTTTATTTTTGCCCTTTTTCAATTTTTTATTTTTCTTTTATAATGAACTAAAACAAACTAAAAATCAAGCAAGCTAGCACATAAAATAAAAAAAAATCAAGCACACACAAAATGCAATGAAGATATGCATTAAGTGCAAATTAGAAAAAATATACATTCGCGTCGTCGCTTAGCTAAGGAACTAAATAATGAAGCATTCAATTTGTAGTTCCTCGCCAAATCTCCATCTTACCTACACGGTAGATGTTATGTGTGACATTGGAATCCAACAAGGTCCACTCATGTTAGTCATCAAAGATTTAGGAACCCAAATTTGTTTGAATTTGATATTAGTGTTCTTATATTTACAACAACACTGTCAAAAATAAAGCACTTTGCATGAACATTTTTGACTATAGTAGGCACATTGTGGATTTTCTTAAAAATAGGCTTTTTAGCATTTTAGAACCAAATTCAAGTCCTCATCTATTATTTCCATATAATTGATTTCCAAGAATGATATCTAAAGACTGTTTTCCTATGGAAAATTTCTTAATGGACAATTCAAGACTAGAGACTTGGGTTTTAATAACGCATTCTCATACACAAGCAAAGTACATTTACTAATAAAAGCTTTCTTGTTTTTCTCTTCTTTCTTTTCAAATTCAATCATTTTTCTTTTAAGCTTGTTATTTAGCATGCATAATTTATCATTAAGCTCTCTAATCACATAATCTTTTTCAGTTTCGAGCTTAATTAAATCTTGCTTAAGCATGCCAATATTATTCAATAAAGAAGGACAAGAAAGACACGCAACTTTTTCAGGTGAGCTAGATCTTTCTTTTAATAGGGTGATGATAGATTTGCATGCAACAAGTTCTTATTTTAAAATTTTAGATTTTTTGATCATGTCGCAATTTTCTTTTTGCAATTCAAAACAAGAATTTCTAGAGCATTCCACAGTAGAATCTAGCCCATCAAGTGCCTCCTGCATTTTCTTAAAAAGTTCAGCTCTAGTGTAAGATGTTACCTCGTCGTGCTTTGCCATCAGAGCAAGATTGATTCCAACTTCATGCTCCTCATTCTCATCTTCAATATCCATGTCCCACGTTAGCACCACGGCTTTTCCTTTCTTCTCTATAACATTAGACGTCTCTTGTGAGCAATTCCTCGCGTAGTGTCCCTTCCTCCTGCATTTAAAACATTCAACTTTATCATTAGTAGTATTCTGTTCAGAAGTATTTTTTAGCAAGATTATATTTATTGGAACGATTAAACCTTTGTGCCATTTCAGCTTTTCCTTACTTTGTCTTGATGTATCTGCTGAATCCTCTTACCATAAGTGCATGCTCCTCCTCATCGTTGTCATCCTTGCTAGTTTGAAGAGCTAGTGGTTTTGGAGCTTTTTCCTTCGCCTCAGGTTTCTCTCTCTCCTCTATATTCTGCAACTCAAGCACGTGGGACATTAAGTTGCCCATCAAGTCCTCCACTCTCATTTGCGATAAATCCTTAGCTTCTTGAATGGCAGTGACTTTAGGCTTGAACGATCTTGGCAGCGCCCTTAATATTTTCCTTACATGTTCAAGGCTAGAATATGGCTTACCGAAGGAGCTAGACTTGTAGACAATATTGGTGAACCTTGCAAACATTGCTGAAATTGATTCTGATGGTAGCATGTGAAAGCCCTCGTACTCTGAACTCAGCAAGGCAAGTCTAAACTCCTTCACCTGTGACGTTTCCTAACGCGTCACCTCTAACGTATGCCATATTTCCTACACAGTTCGACAATGTAAGATACGATTGAATTCAGATTTATCTAAAGAACAAATAAGCGCATTCATGGCTTTAGCATTAAGAGAATAAAGTCTCCAATCATTGTCATCCTATTTATCATCAAGTTTAAGCATCTCAACATTTTCGACTAAAATAACAGGTGGCTTATAACCTTTTTTGACATTATTCCATGCTTTATAGTCAACATATATTAAGAAGATTTTCATTCTATTTTTCCAATAAGCATAATCTATACCATTAAATTTAGGGGGATGTGATATGGACTGACCTTCAGCAAAAGCACAATCAAAATAATTTATGTTCAATCTAGCCTAGATCCTCTAACCTACTTTGATACCATTTGTTGGATCTGGATCTAAGCCTAGAGGGGGGTGAATAGGCTAATAAAAATTCTCGTGCAACCCACGAGATATCACACGCAGTTATAATCACAGGCAGAGTAAAAAGGATGCAATCACAGAGTACGTGGAGATTTACCCTGGTTCGGTCGCCCTAACGACATACTCCAGCTCCCAAGCAGATACTTGCATTAATATGTTCCTTTTGTACAACTACAATGAGTCCTGAGCTACCTATCCCCCACCTAGTTCGTCCCACACTCCAGCGGTGCAGAACACTATCAACCTAGAAAATGCTCTATTTTGACTAGCTACAACTCGTTAAGACCCTCTTGTCTAGCTCCCACTAGACAAGTCCCCAAAACATGTATCAATGGTAAAGTTTTTCCTACATAGATATATACAACTACACAAAATAATAATAAGGAGTTTACAGTATCTTAGTTTGTGTAGCGACAGTCGTCTCTATCAATCAGCTCAGGTCAGATTATATCTGACAGGATGTCGTCGCCAATGTCACGTCCTCGTCTTTGGAACTTGCATCCTAGGTGCTTTACCTCCTTGTAAGTTGCAGCCTTGGAGTATTGGATGGAGGTAGCTTGCATAATGAATGAGTAGGAGATGTCCTTGCTTTGAAGATGACACTTGAAGGTTGCGACAATGAATGCTTTTCTAGGATGTTGCGCAACTTGATAAAGAGATGGGCTTGAACTCTTGGTAGATGGTTGTGCAACTTGGATGGGATGAGCTTGGAGAAGTTGCACAAGGGTGCTTTGGCATGTGGTTCTCTTGGCAATGGAGATTTGCACAAGTTGTTATGGCATGTGGAGCTCTTGGCAATGGAGTATCTTGGAGAGATAGGTTGCGGCCTAGGGCTCTTGGAGATGGTCTGAAGTTTTGGCCTTGGAGATGCTTGATGCTATGAGGAAGGAGATGGAATTTTTGGCCTTGGAGATTGCTTGGACAATGGAGTTTTTGGCAAGAGGCTTAGCTTGAATGAGTTGCGCAATCTGTAACCTTGTTGACATGCAAAGTTGCACACTTCCCTTTCTCCCCTTGACGGCCAAAATTTCCCCCCTTGTTTGATTTTCATCTCCCTCTCTCTCAAAAACTCTCTCTTGGAGTATGGGTTTATATAGGAGAGTGTGTGATATGATAGAATCAATTAGAATCCCATATTTGATGGAGATTGAAAGGAATCCTAATTTGATTAGGATTTGAATAAATCTTAGGATATAGAGTTTGAATATGAATAGCTATGGTATTCAATTTGTGTAGCTATAGGATTTGAATTAGATCTTATTTAATCACCTTTGATTTGAATGAGATTCTCCTTATCTCTCCATCTTTGACCAAGTCTCCAATTTGCTTAGCATTAGGATTTGAATGTTGCACCAATTGATTTGAATCAATTCAAATATGGATTTGAATTGATTTGCTCCTTATGTTCTCATCTTTGACTTAGTCCAATTGTTTTAGCCATATTCTCCATTTTTGACTTAGCCCACTTGAAGTGTGTATAGCAATTCCTCCATCACTTTTGGCTAGTCTCTCTTTGAGTATTCGCGGGAGTGTCATTCCTGAAAAATCTTAACACACACATTAAATCGTTCACACACGTTTGTTATCATCAAACACGAATTCATAGATCTTTGTATCCAACTACACATTGTATACAACAATATCCCCATTTTGATTATGACAAACTAATATAAGATTTGAGCAATAACGATTCATATGATTTCATCGTGACATGTGTGTGTGAAGTATGAAGATGGAGGATGTATGCAATATGCAACAAGTATGACAATGATGTGCAAGCATACAAGCATGCAAATAATGATGTTCAAGCATTCAAACATGTATGCATGCTCCACCTTTATTCATGCTCCCCTAGAACCAATATTCATATATTCAATAAACACATTTTCATTATTATACATTAATGCTCCCCCTTAAAACCAATATTCATGAGGGTAAATAACTGGAAAATACCCTAACGCTTTAGCGTTTATCGTTCATTTTGGGACACATTGGTCCCAAACATTTAGCAAAATTGACAATGTTGTACCCTTTTTGAGTTTGCCGTTAGCCAATTTTTGTTCTGGGTACCAATGTGTCCCAAAATGAACGATAAGGTATTTTGTGAGAAACGCTGAAACGTTAGGGTATTTTCCAGCCATTATCCCAATGCCAAAAATGAAGGATAAATGACTGAAAAATATCCTAACGTTTCAGCATTTCTCACAAAAATACATTATCGTTTATTTTGGGACACATTGGTCCCAAACATTTGGCAAAATTGACAACGTTGTACCCTTTTTGAGTTTGCCGTCAACCAATTTTCGTTCTGTGTACTAATGTGTCCCAAAATGAACTATACGGTATTTTTGTCAGAAACGCTGAAACGTTAGGGTATTTTCCAGTCCTTAACCCTATTCATAATGCAACATATATTCAAGCATTAATGCACACCAAATATTCCCAATTTTTTCTCCCCCTTTTGTTATCAACAAAAGTGTATAAACGAAGTCTAATTCATATCACATGCAAAAATAGAGTATTATAAATTAAAACTAGCATTGCATGTCATTTTTCTTAAAATAAGCATGTCAAATTCAATGAAAAGTGTAACATAGACTTCTATACATCGTGTAAGTGTGATGATTAAATAATTGAAGCACAAAAGGATATACTCTTAAGAAATACAACCAAAACCAATCCACATTTTCCATTAAACATGAAATCATCTAGAATTGATTTTCCCCACCTCATTAAAAATGAGTTCAAGATACCATTGTAGGATCATGTCAAAACAACGACGTTAGGATCGAATAATAAAGTAGAGACTTACGTTCGCGTACGCGGCACCGTAATATCTGAACTTTGCCCTCGGATTCGCCACAACGGTCGATACTTCGTCACGTAGGATCGAAGCAGAGTTTCACCGTCTAAATCTCTATTTAGAAGAGGATTTTAATGGAAGGGAGAAGAAGAACATAAGATGCCTTTTGCAAACTTATGGCATGGAAAGTGTGGTATGAATGCCTTACCCTTGGGTCCTATTTATAGGCTTTAAGGGTAGTTATTGTAGGAAATAACTAAATATAAGCTTATTAGCCTATATTAGCACATTCATTTATCCTCTTCTTCATTCACTTATCAAGTGCATTTATGCACTTATAAAGTGACTTTTTCCACTTATCAAGTGGCTTTTTCCACTTATCGAGTGGTCCTTTTCACACGAGAAAAGGTTCCCTCCGTGCACGCTTTCGTGCACGTGACATCTGAGGTCCGTATACCCTCATACATCCCCTCATGGGTGTATTCATGTCGTCCATATCTAACATCTCCCACTCACACTTGAGGGGATTGTAAGGAAACATCTTTTCCTTTAACTCTTCTGTTTTTCATACCGAGAAATAAACAGTGTGACCGTCATGCGCATAGAGTCCGCTGTTGTGCACTTGTGAGATACACAACACTCCTCGAGGTGCAAAGTTGAGTAGATCAACGCATGCTTTACCCTAGATTATTTCTTCACATTTCTTATACTTTATATTCAACAATTGAATCCCATCTGGATTACAATTGGCTGGCCAGCTTTGAATCTTTAAAGTCCAAATGTGAATATGAAATTGATCTTCCTCTTCTTGCGATCCTTTTGATCTTGACTTGACTTGCTTTTCTAACATGCCCCGCCGGACCATATTGACCATAGTTCATAAGCAACATGCTAAGATAGCAATCACCCAGTCAAATCTAAAGGAACCAATTAGAGTCCATAAGGGTAATGAGTTAAGACCCATGTGGTCTTTGGGTCTCACATAATAGTAAACACAATTACTATTCTAACCCAGTGGTCAAAATGCATACGTAGTATGAATACGTATTACAACATCACTCCTTTCCCAGGGAGCGTATGTCTTAATGATGTTGTAAGGATGATAACCAGACACCACAATGTCTGATTTTGAGTCCCTTTTACTACTCAAATAATCTTCTGGACCCACATCCCGCATAAGACAGATAGGATTTCAAAAATCCTCTTAGATCTTTTGAAAGCATCCATATGATGCAGATCTTTCATACGACCATTTTATTTAAGTCATGACTCGAAATCGTCCGTCTGACGATTTTGACTTTAAACAGGTCTCATCTTTATTTTATCCGTCTGATAGAATAAAGGCGGTTGCTCATGTGAGAGAGCCAACCTTAATCTGTCCGACATACTAGAAAGTATAGCTGAGATTTCAAAAATGTACACAAACATTTCTTAAAAAAATTCATATGCAATGTTGAAAAGAACTTATTCTTTTATTAAATTTGATCATTTACAGACATAGGAAATTACATTGGTACAACTCAGCTCTTACGCAATCCTTGAGATGATAGGTGTTTGTAAAACACATCTCTGGGCATCGCCTTCGTAAGCGGATCTGCTATCATCTCATGCGTAGATATGTATCTTATGTCTACCTTCTTGGTCTTATCATAGTCTTTTGCAAATTTGTAGCGGATATCTATGTGTTTGGTCTTACAATGGAATTTAGGATCTTTGACATAGGCTATAGATGCTTGACTGTCGCTGTGTATAGGTACAACACCTGAGTCACTTGCATCAATTAGCCTGTCTAAGAACTTCCTAAGCCAAACAGCCTCTTGGACTGCCATGCTAAATGCTACAAACTCGGCTTCCATAGTTGAAAGTGCGATGCAGGATTGTTTCTTGCTACTCCAGGATATTGCACCAGATCCGAGTAGAAAAACAGATCCCGAGGTCGATCATCGCTCATCGATATCACCCGCCCAATCAGCATCAGTGTAGCCTTCGAGCCTCAAGGCATCTCCTTGATAGCATAAAGCATAGTCTGCAGTTCCTTTAAGATACCGCATTATCCTCTTAACCGCTTTCCAGTGTACTTGCCCTGGGTTGGATTGGTAACGACTTACCATTCCAACGGTAAAACAGATGTCCGGTCTTGTACACATCATAGCGTACATAAGACTACCAACTGCACTGGAATATGGAACTTTTTCCATAATTTCCTTCTCTTTTTGGTTCTTTGGACACGATTTCAGACATAAATTATCGCATTTGCTTATAGGAGCATCAATGGACTTGCAGTCCTGCATATTAAAACGTTCTAAAACCTTCTTTATATAAGTCTCTTGTGAAAGAGAAAGAAGTTTCTTCGAACGATTCCTTGAAATCTTAACTCCAAGGATATATGCGGCTTCTCCCATGTCTTTCATCTCAAAAACTGATAAAAGCCAAGCCTTGATATCCATCACAAAGCCCTTGTCATTTCTGGCTATTAAAATGTCATCTATATATAGAGACATAATAACGTACTTGCTCTTAATCCTCTTGATATATACACAATTATCTTCATCAAGCATGAAAAACCCATTTGATAAGACAACTTCTTGAAATCGTATATACCATTGCCTCGAGGATTGTTTAAGACCATATATGGACTTACGAAGTTTATAAACCTTATGTTCGTTTCCTTCTTTTACAAACCATGTTGGTTGTTCCATATAGATCTCCTCGTCCAATTCTCCATTGAGAAAGGCAGTCTTTACATCCTTCTGATGTAATTCGAGGTCTAAGCAAGCTACCATAGCCAGAATCAGGCGAATCGAGGTAAAACGGACAACAGGTGAGAAGGTCTCTTCGTAGTCTATCCCTTCCTGTTACGTAAAACCTTTCGCGACAAGGCGAGCTTTATATCTGTCAATAGAGCCATCAGCCTTATGCTTGATCTTGAGAACCCATTTGTTCCCAATAGCTCTAAATCCTCTGGGTAAGTCAACTAAGTCCCAGACTTGGTTAACTTTCATGGATTCCAACTCTTCCTTCATCGCTTCCATCCATTTGTCTTTCGTAGGGCATGATACGGCCTGTTTGAAGGTAGCAGGCTCGTCATCATCTTGTAGTAAAGTCATAAAGGTTTGCGGAAATTCATCCTCAAATCTTAGAGGAGCCAACCTTGTACGACTACTACGTCATATTTGAGATTCTTCAAGTCCTTGTTGACTCGAAGAAAGATCAATTCTAATATCACTCCCACTTCGAATGTAGTTAGAAATGCTCCCACTTGGATCATTATTCCCGTATGGAATAGGATTTGCGTCATTCGTATCATCCATTGGTGAAGTTTGAAACGTATTTTCGTCTTCACCAAAAATTCTCCCACTCGAATGAGGTAATCCTTCTTGATCATTAATCTCAGATAGAGATAAGTCCTGACTTATCTCGCCTTGTCTTGGAAACTCGTTTTCCAAGAAAGTGACATCCCTCGACTCAAATTCAATTAGACCTCCATTGTCTTCCTGACCAATGAAAACATAACCTTTGGAGTTTTCTGCGTATCATATAAAGATACATTTCATTCCCCGTGGCCCAAGTTTGCCATACTTATGGGAGGAAATATGTGCGTAGGATGCACATCCCCAAGGTTTTAAAATGTTTAAGTCAGGAGACCTTTGGTTCCACAACTCATAAGGAGTGGAGCTAACTGATTTAGAGGGTACGCGGTTCAAGATGAAAGCAGCCGTCAATAATGCATCACCCCAATAGGTGATTGGCAAGTTAGCTTGCGCCATCATTGAACGGACCATTTCCATTAAAGTCCTATTTCTCCTTTCTACAACACAATTTTGTTGCGGAGTATAAGGCATAGTTACCTGATGAACTATGCCCTTTTCATCACAAAGTTCCTTAAAACTTGCTGATTGATATTCACCGCCCCTATCGGTTCGCAAGACCTTAATCTTGCGATCTAATTGATTTTCCACTAAACTCATATAGTTTTTAAAGCAGGTTAATGCTTCACTTTTGTGGGATATCAAATAGATATGTCCGAATCGGGTGAAGTCATCAATAAAAGTGATGAAATAGGACTTCCCGCGTCTTTTCTTGACATTCATCGGACCACATATGTCCGAATGGATGAGCTGTAATGGAACCTCGGCCCTTGTGCCGGTTCCAAACGGCTTGCGACAAGATTTCCCTACAAGGCAATGTTCGCAAGTCGACATATCAACCTTTGAAACATTGGATAGAAGGCCACGTTTGGCAAGTCTATCCATTCGTGTTGGTCCAATGTGACCAAGCCTTGCGTGCCAACAAATTATATCAGACTCATAAGTCGAAGAATTTGTAACAAGGAAATTTTCATTACAAAATGAAGAGTCATACATTGTATTTAATACAATAAATCCTTTGAATACATACCCAGTACCAATTAAGGAATTATTACAAAACAAGTCCACTTTACAGTCATGAAAAAACTAGCTATAACCAAGACCCATTAACACGACCACAGATATAATATTCCTTCGAATATCTGGAGCGAAGAGGACATCATGTAGTAAGATAGTGCGGCCGTTGTCGAAGACTAGCTTGCAAGTCCCAACGCCTTTCACTTCAACACGTGTGTTGTTTCCTACATAAATCCACTTTGTTCCTTGGAATATCCGATGATACTCCACGAAGGACCGTCTGTCCCTTGCTATGTGGTCGGTGGCACCTGAATCAATTATCCAAAATGGATTAGATTCCACAAGAAATATTGAACTAGAAACACATATGTAACTAGTATAATTACAAGTTACCTCATCGCTTCCACTCGTACACGAACGAGCATAATGACAGAGCTTGTTGCACTTGAAGCACTTGATCTTCTTCAAGTCTTTCTTCTTGTGCCATTTCTTGTGCCCACCCTTATGTTTGGGTTTCTTGGTAGACTCGGGTTGCTTATTACGTTCATTAGTAGGCTTCGAACGATCTTTACGTTTCTTTCCCCCGTGTGAGGAACTAGCAACCATGTGCACTTCTGCACTTGGCTTGGCAGCCGCAAGCCACTCTTCCTCTAACTCGAGGTGCTTGGAAACATCGCTGAAGGTCTTGATGCTCTCATTATGAGTGAGATGCATCTTCATTTGGTCCCACCCATTTGGTAGGGAACGTATGACTGCTTGGATTTGTTGCTCATCTGTGAGCACATGACCTGCATCCTTTAACTGTGAGATTAGATTCGCCATATGTCGCAAGTGTTTCCCCATGGAATGATCTGGACATTTCTTGTATGAATCGAATCTTATAGTTAAGACGCAAAGTTTGGACACCGATGTGCCACCAAACTTCTCCTCTAGCTTGGACCATATGTCCATGGCTAGGTCATGCTCTCGGAAGATGCGCATTATGTCATCTGCCATACTGGACAATAACGTAATGCGGGCTATCTTGTTCTTCCGAGACCAAGCATCAAAAGCTTCCTTGTCTCGTCTGTGTTGGGCCGTAGTGCCCAACTCGGGTTCAATCATTAGGTTCTTTAGAGTTTCGAGCACTTCTTGCTCCTCCAGAACGTACTGTATTTTAATGGACCATAGTTTGTAATTATCGCCGTTGAGTTTTTCACCTCTGTTTAACTCAGTGACGATATTCTTTGAAGCGGAAGACATTTTACTTTTAAAATGCTGCAAAAGACACAAAACCAAAGGTTTGATAAAAAACATTGCATTAAAAATTCTTAAAATATAATTCCCACTTGAAATGATTATAGAATATCCCATTTGGATAGTTCTAATTTCAACTCCCACTTGGAATGATATTTATAATTTGATAAGTTACTTTCGAAAAATATTAAAGATGTTACTCTAGAATCGGAAAGGTCACTACGTTTCCAATCACCATCTAGAGTAACTTTCAATATTTCCCCATCACTTTATCAAATAATAGTACTCTTATAGTACTTTGCAGCGGAAAAGCGTTTTTGAAAACGTATTTTTCAAAACGTGTATTTTAATCTAGTACCCTTATGATACTAGCGAAATATTCGGCAATCCCTGGCCATTGCCAGGATTGAGCCGTAGCCGTGCCAAGGCCGGATCCCCCCTGAGGGGATTTTTCTGCAAGCCATCGTCGCCGGCTCCCATATGGATCTAGGCGCTTTCCCCCTTATAGGAGAATTTTGCCGCAGACGACTGCCGTCGGCCCCGTATGGGCTAGCCATGCATGTCACATTCATGCAAGCCGCCCCCCCAAAACAGGGTCAACCGGGGCTCGGCACTGACCGAGGCCGGCCAATGCCGGCCAAAAGTTCCACACTGGTCGGCCAGGGCCCCTGGCCCCCCCGGCCAGGGCCTCTGCCCTGGCCGAAGGCCGGCCAGGGCCGGCCAGGCCCTGGCCTGAGGCCAGGGCGCCGGCCCTGGCCTCTGCCAGGGCCGGCAGGGCCCTGGCCTCTGCCAGGGCCGGCCAGGCCCTGGCCGGTGCCCTGGCCTCTGCCACCAGGGCCGGCAGGGCCCTGGCCGGGCCCTGGTTCCCAGCCAGGGCCGGCCAGGGCCCTCTGGCCCTGGCCGAGGCCGGCCATGGCCTGGCCATGGCCCTTTGGCCATGGCCGGCCATGGCCCATATGGCCATGGCCGGCCACCTCCTTGCATGGGGTTGGCCGGACACACTCCCCCCCCCCCCCCCCCGACGGGCTGGTTTTCGTTGTCATTTGGCCATAGCCAACCCCCTCCGCATGGGGAGGGGGGATGCATAGCCTCCATGGCCCATATGGCCACGGTGATCATGCCCCAAAAGTCATCTTCTCCAATGGGAATAACCACCATCTTCTTCTCTAATGAGACACCCGTTCGTCGAGAAAGTAGTTATTCTCTAATGGCCGTGTGCCAAAATGAAAAAATAACATACTCTAAAGTTCGCAAACTACACGCTCCACCTGAAGAGAGCACCCATTCTCAATTGAATGGAGACTCAGCATCCATGAAGAGTGCGAGCTTGGCGATATGAACGGTCGGTTCTTCCCGTTACGGAGAGTACCTGCCATATCCGTAATGACAGAAGTCCCTAACGTGAAAAGAACAACCGCTGCGTTCTCTCTGTCACGAAGCATTCCTACCATATCCATAATGGTAGGATACCCATTCGTTAAAAAGACAACGCCTCGTTCATCGGTTCGACGGGGCGACGGTTTGACCGGGGCGAACCCGTATGGGTCTGATACCAATGTAGGATCCTGTCAAAACAACGACGTTAGGATCGAATAATAAAGTAGAGACTTATGTTCGCGTATGAGGCACCGTAATCTCTGAACTTTGCCCTCGGATTCGCCACAACGGTCGATACTTCTTCATGGAGGATCGAAGCAGAGTTTCACCGTCTAAATCTCTATTTAGAAGAGGATTTTAATGGAAGGGAGAAGAAGAACATAAGATGCCTTTTGCAAACTTATGGCATGGAAAGTGTGGTATGAATGCCTTACCCTTGGGTCCTATTTATAGGCTTTAAGGGTAGTTATTGTAGGAAATAACTAAATATAAGCTTATTAGCCTATATTAGCACATTCATTTATCCTCTTCTTCATTCACTTATCAAGTGCCTTTATGCACTTATAAAGTGACCTTTTCCACTTATCGAGTGGCTTTTTTCACTTATCGAGTGGTCCTTTTCACACGAGAAAAGGTTCCCTCCGTGCACGCTTTCGTGCACGCGACATCTGAGGTCTGTATACCCTCATACATCCCCTCATGGGTGTATTCATGTCATCCATATCCAACAACCATACCCCAAAAACATAGCATACAAGGACTCTTAGATGTGGGGGTGGAATTGCTTGACGAGTATAACACCAACGCCAAAGATTACCCATAAAGCATATGTTGGATACTCGTGGATGGTATACTTGCCATGAATTGTATCGATTTTACATACAAATCAATATTCATGTATTTTTTCTTATTCAATTCTTTTGAGCTCAATTTTTATCCATGGAAAATACACATCATATCCCTTAGATTTTCAGTTATTGTTCATCCTACATTCACTTTCCAATATTTCATAAAAGAATCTCCAATTGTGCAACAATGTTCAATACTAGTGGAAGTGAAAGTGTAGGTGTAGAAATAATGTTATTCAATTCATTAAACATGTCATGGCTATTTAGGAATTCTAACATGCGCATGTAGCTATAACAATAATACAATGATTTCTACAAGGATATGAATATCATTCATAAATATTACTTGAATGATACAAAGGAAAAAATAAACATTAAGCTCCATTGAAAAGATATCCATTAAGCTCCATTTTTTATTTTTGCCTTTTTTTCAAAAAAAAATTGATTTTTGTTTTATAATGAACTAAAACAAACCAAAAATCAAGCAAGCTAGAACACAAAATAAAAAACAAATCAAGCACACAAAAAATGCTATGAAGGTATGCATTAAGTGCAAATTAGAAAAAAATATACCTTCGCGTCGTCGCTTGGCTAAGGAACTAAATAATGAAGCGTTCAATTTGTAGTTCCTCGCCAAATCTCCATCTTACCTACACGGTATATGTTATGTGTAACATTGGAATCCAACAAGGTCCACTCATGTTAGTCATCAAAGATTTAGGAACCCAAATTTGTTTGAATTTGATATTAGTGTTCCTATATTTACAATGATATGAAGTATGACCAACACTATCACAAGTAAAGCACTTTGCTTGAACATTTTTATGACTTAAACATTTTTTACTATAGTAGGCACATTGTGGATTTTCTTAAATATAGGATTTTTAGCATTTTTAGAACCAAATCCAAGTCCGTGTATATTATTTACATATAATTGATTTCCAAGAATGTTATCTAAAGATTGTTTTCCTATGGAAAATTTCTTAATGGACAATTCAAAACTAGATACTTGGATTTTAATAACGCATTCTCATCCACAAGCAAAGTACATTTACTAATGAAAGCTTTCTTGTTTTCCTCTTCTTTCTTTTCAAATTTAATCATTTTGCTTTTAAGCCCGTTATTTAACATGCAGAATTTATCATTAAGCTCTCTAATCACATAATCTTTTTCAGTTTCGAGCTTAATTAAATCTTGCTTACGCATGTTAATATTATTCAATAAAGAGGACAAGAAAGACAAACAACTTTTTCAGGTGAGCTAGATCTTTCTTTTAATATGGTGATGATAGATTTGCATGCAACAAGTTCTTATTTTAAAATTTTAGATTTTTTGATCATGTCGCAGTTTTCTTTTTGCAATTCAAAACAAGAATTTCTAGAGCATTCCACAGTAGAATCTAGCCCATCAAGTGCCTCCTGCATTTTCTTAAAAAGTTCAGCTCTAGTGTAAGATGTTACCTCGTCGTGCTTTGCCATCAGAGCAAGATTGATTCCAACTTCATGCTCCTCATTCTCATCTTCAATATCCATGTCCCACGTTAGCACCACGGCTTTTCCTTTCTTCTCTATAACATTAGACGTCTCTTGTGAGCAATTCCTCGCGTAGTGTCCCTTCCTCCTGCATTTAAAACATTCAACTTTATCATTAGTAGTATTCTGTTCAGAAGTATTTTTTAGCAAGATTATATTTATTGGAACGATTAAACCTTTGTGCCATTTCATCTCTCATTTCCAATTCTCATTTCCAAGCTATCTCTTCTCACAAAGAATCTCTCCAAACTCCTTGAGCCCTAATTTCCTCAAGAGAGATTCTCTTCATTGTGAGCCACTCAAGCCAAGAGCTTGATTCAAAGTCACCAACTCCATCTTAGCCTTCGATCGCTGTTCATCTTGGTGGAGCTAGGGTTTGGTGACATTCTCTCCTTCAAAATCTTCCTTGCCCTAAAATCAGTAAGTTTACTCATGGCATAGGATTTTGTTGGTAAGTGTTTATTGTTTCATTTACTTTGCTATTAAGTTTATCTCTCGGTTGTGAGAGAAGATCGTGATCCCGAGTTGTGAGAGTCACGTTTTCATTTGTGTATGATTTGATCTTGTAGAGGTTTTCTACAAGAATTTCATAGTGCAAACTTGGGTTAGAGGATTCTAACTCAAGTAGCCGGAGGGGATCCGGGTGTCTGGGACGTAGGATCGTCGGTAACAAGTCGGGGAGACTTGGGTGGATCCGAACCCGTTACATCGCTTGTTTGCATTGTCTTTTATTGTTTTCAATCTTTCATTCCGCATTATTGGTTGAGTTTGCACAATAATTAGGAATTATACTCTTGATTATTTTAAAGTACTATGCACCCCCCTCTAGTACTTGTGCAGTAGCTATCAGGGCATTACATTTGGTATCGGAGCCAAGTTCATAGCTATGTCTACCAACGACAACAAGACCGTTCGTCCACCTTCAGACTATAGCACCTTCAGGAACCGTGAAGGAACTTCTTCGGTGATGGAAGGACACTCGTCAACTAGTCCTCCTTACTTCAACGGTGCCAATTATGGGTACTGGAAATGCCGGATGGAAACGTTCCTACGAAGCACTTCACTATGGAGAGCTACGTTGACGGAGTATGTCGAGCCCGTCGAACAAGACTTTGCTAAGTGGACTACCGTAGAGGTCGCCGCGGAGGTAAACAATGCCAAGGCAATGAATGCCTTGCAATGTGCGTTGGAGCCCAAAGACTTCAACAAGATATGCACATGTAAGAGTGCATATCAAATCTGGAACTCACTCCTCAGCTTGCATGAAGGAACGAGTAAGGTAAGAGACTCCAAACTCACTGTTGTAAATAAAGATTACGAATTATTTCACATGCAACAGGGTGAGAAGATGAAGGAGTACTATGCTCGCTTCGTTGACATTACCAATGAGTTGGAGGCTCTTGGAAAGACTTACACCCAAAAGGAGAAAGTCTCTAAGATCATTGACGGACTTCCTTCTTGTTGGGAAAAGCATACCTTCGCCATCGAGGAAGGTAACGATATGAATAAGTATACTGTCGTACAACTAATGGGTATCTTGATGTCCTATGAGGTACGCAAGGACAGTAAAATAAAGATGCAGGACAGGATGAAGTCGTACTTGAAGCAAGACGAGCCGAAGAAAAAGGTGATTGCATTCAAGGCCGCTCCATCTACATATACCGATGATGAAGAATCGAAAGACGAGTTGGACTTAGAATCCATTGCCCTTATGGCAAAGAAGTTCAACCGATTCTTCCGGAAAGGTAACTTCAAGAACAAATCTAAATTTAGTTCTACTAACGCCTTCGCTCCTTTGTGTTTTAAATGCAACAAGCCAGACACATCAAAGCGGATTGTCCTCAAAACAAACAAAAGGAGAAATGGAAGGCGCCAAAGTTCGACAAGTCTCGAAAGTACAAGAAAGGGTACAAGAAAGGACTTGTCGGCACATTCACCGACTCCGAAGAGGACTCCTCAAGTGGAGAGTCGAATGATGAACAAGTGGAGAAAGCACACATGTGCTTCATGGCTAGAGAGGAACATGATCAAGAGACCTCCTCCGATGAAAGCGAGGATGAAGGCGATGAGGTAACAATGGATGACCTTAGATTAGCTAATGAGCAAATTTGGTCTAAGTATTCTAAACTAGTAAATAGATATACTAATGTTGGTAGCAACGATCTGTGAACTTCGTGTTTGATGATAACAAACGTGTGTGAACGTTTTAACGTGTGTGTTAAGTGTTTCAGGAACGGCGAACGTACGACTTATTCACGGAAGGACTTGGTCAATGTGCAAAGGAGAACAGGAAAGTACCAAGTTTTATTATATACTTATATAAGTACTTATATATGCTTGGTCGTTGTGCAAGGTCAGCCAATGTTTTTTTTATAAGCAAATCACAAGAGGCAATTATACCCTGCACCAAAAAAAGGTTAGTGGAGGCCAAATACAAAAATTAGTGGCAACTAATTACTTATAGGATCTGTACTTATTTTTCTTTTGAGTGGGGCATATTAACTAGGGTGATTCTTCATTAAAAAAATATCTAATTGCCCTTAATTCCTAAGAGCTGCTCCTTGAAACAAAAAAAGGGGGAACACTTCATAAATAACCCCCCCAGGCTGTATTCATCACAGCCTACACAAAACAAAAAGCCCACCCATCACATTTCGTTCTAAAAGAGCAAAAACAATGACCTAGCACGTTTGAGTTAAAAGTGCCGGCCATATACAAAAATTATGAGCCCTGAAAAATTCTGAGAGCCGGCCTATTAAAACCCCCTCTCTCTCTCTCGAAATACCTTTTGAATAACCCCAAGATCTCTTCATCATCAGCCGCCAGTATCAATCCCCCAGGCCGAATTCGTATTGGAGAGCAAACAAAAAAAAATCAAAAGAGATCTCCAGACTTCATTTGTTTATGACTGCCGAATTCTTATTGGAGAGATCTCTTTGTGCAGATGTTTTTTTTGTGCAAACATTTTTTGTGCAAGATCTATTCTTTTTGAGTTGCCAAATTTTTGTGTGCTCAATATTCAACTAGGTGCCGATTTGTTTTGGTGTGCAGGCAAAATTCAAAAAGGCCAAACACTTCTTTCTCTCCCCAAAGATCAAAGCCATCTGTTGCTTTTTGATCAATGAATTGTGACAGACCGATTTTTTTAGGGCAAGATATTTTGAGCCACTTCATGGAATAGATGAGAAAGGTTCACAAGGCAAAGGTTCACAAGGCAAAGTGTTGGGCGGCTGAAACATCTGCATGTGGATCTATTGAATAAAGAAAGAGAAAGACTTCTCTTGCAGGCAACCATCCCAACAACTTGCGGTAAAGCAAAGCAGCCGAAAATTTTAGGGAGAGCTGCCCAAAATTTTAAGGGCACTTGAAGAAAGAAGCATTGACTAGGCCGGTGCAATTTTGTTTGGAGAGTACAGCAGCCGCAACTTTCAGTTTTTGGGAAGGCGCAAGTTTCATCGATAGGGGAGATCTACAAAGAGGGGTACTACCGCAACCTGAGTTGCCGAGAGACATCTACATCTACGTCAGACGAGTTCTGACCGGTGCTGATTGACGAAGACGACACCGCTACACGATCTAAGCATTCTAAACTCTCTTGTTTATTATATTGTGTAGTATTTGTGTTAGTTCTTCGTAGGGGAAACTTTACCTGTTTGTGTTACTTTTGGGGACCTGACGGCTTGGGAGTCGTCACGGAGGGAGAGCATCTGACTAGATTGATAGTGTAGAGCACGTGGTGTGCGTACGAGCTAGGTGAGAGTAGATTTGGGATCTTGACTCATTGTAGCTGTACTTGATTACATATCTATCTAGTAGTTGCTTTCGGGGGCTGGAGTAGGTCGTGGGGACGACCGAACCAGGGTATATCTGTGCGTACTTTGTGATTGCGATTTTATTGCTCTGTCTGTGCTTATAACTGCGTGGGATTGTTCGTGGGTTGCACAAATATTTTTAATAGCCTATTCACCCCCCCCCCCCTCTAGGCTACGATCCAGATCCAACAAGTGGTATCAGAGCCATGTTAGAGGATCTAGCCTAGATTTTTAGATGACCATGAATATATCTGATTGTGCTTTTGCTGAAGGTCAGTCTATAGCCCGCCCCCTAAGTTTAACGTTGTAGACTTTGCATATTGGAAGGCTAGGATGAAAATCTATCTAGTGTCTGTAGATTATGATGTGTGGGATATTGTTGAAAATGGTTATAGTCTACCCACTATTAAAATTGAAGACACTGTTGTGATTAAGCCTAAAGACAAGTGGGATTTAGCTGATAAGAAACTTTATACTCTTAATGGTAAAGCTATGAATGCGCTTATATGCTCTCTTGATAAATCTGAGTTTAATCGTATCTCACATTGTTTAACTGCGCAGGAAATTTGGCATACTCTGGAGGTGACCCACGAGGGAACATCGCAAGTAAAGGAATCCAGACTTGCGTTGCTGAGCACTGAATATGAGAGCTTCCGCATGCTACCAACAGAATCAGTTAAAGACATGTTTGCGAGGTTCACAGACATCGTATACAAATCCAGTTCCCTCGGTAAGCCATACTCTAGCCATGAACAGGTACGAAAGATCTTAAGGGCGCCACCTAGCTCGTTCAGGCCTAAAGTCACCGCTATTCAAGAAGCTAAGGACTTGTCAACAATGAAAGTGGAGGACTTGATAGGCAACTTAATGTCACACGAGCTTGAGCTACAGAGTATAGAAGCCAGAGAGAAACCTAAAGAGAAGACCAAAGCTTCCACACCATTAGCTCTTCAAGCTAACAACGACGATCTTTATGAAGAACAAGCCCTAATGGTCAGAAACTTCAGGAGATACATTCAGACTGATCAAGGAAGAGCTGAGATGGGAAAAAGGTTCATTCGTTCTAATAATTCTAATTTTGGTAGAAATTCCTATGATCAGAAAGCTATTAATAGAAGTGAATGTTTTAAATGCAGGAAGAAAGGGCACCACATAAAAGATTGCCCACAACAACACACAGCTCAAGTTGCAAAAGGAAAAACGAAAGTGCTAACGTGGGACATGGATAGCGAAGCTGAGGAGGAGGATGAGGAACATGAAGCCCACTCCTGCATGGTACTGATGGCCAAACACAATGAGGTAGAATCTCCCACTAAAGCTGAATTCTTAGAAATCTGTAAAGGAATGCAACATAGAATTGATGAGCTAGAAGCTGATATGGAATGTTATAGGAATGATAATTTTGATATGCAACAAACTGAGTATGACATGTCTATAGAAATGAAAAATATTAAACAAGAGCTTGTTGCATGCAAATCTACCATTACTATGTTAGAAAAAGAAAAAGCTAGCTTGTCTGAAAAAACTGATTGTCTTTCATGTCCCTCTTTATTAAAGGATATTAGCATGTATAAACTTGATAAGACAAAGCTTGAAGTTGAAAATGAATTGCTTTCTGAAAAGATTAACTTGCTAAATCTTGAACTTAAAGAAAAAATGAGGGATTTTGAAAAGAAAGAAGAGGAAAACAAGCAAGCTTTCATTAGTAAATGCACTTTGCTTGTGAACGAAAATGATCATTTGAAATCCAAAGTTGCTAGTTTAGAATTGTCATTAAAGAGATTTTCCATCGGAAAACAAAATTTGGACATTATACTTGGAAATCAACTTCATGGCAATAATAGACGAGGACTAGGATATGGTTCTAAAAATGTTGAAAAATCAAATTATAGAAAAGTTCACATTGAAACAACAAAAGTTGGAAATTGTCATGCAAAGTGCTTTACATGTGGATGCGTTGGTCATACTTCATCTCATTGCAAATATAGGAACAAAAACATTAAGTTCAAACAAATATGGGTTCCTAAATCTTTGATGACTAACGTGAGTGGACCTTGTTGGATTCCAAGGTCACACACGACACCTCTTTTGTAGGTGGATGGAAATTTGACGAGGATCGATAAATTGAATGTCTCATTACTTTTTAGCTCCTTAGTCAAACGGCGACGCAAAGGTATATCACATTCTTTGAACTTAATGAATATCTTCATAGTCTTTTTGTATGCGTGACTTTTCTTTGTTTGTGTGCTAGTAGTTGCATTGCTATGTGTGCATGATTTTTTTTTCTTTGTTTGTGTGATTGCATCTCATGTTTGCTTTAGTACTTCATGCATATTTAAAAAAAACTGAAAAACTGAAAATATATAAAAAAAAATTGGTGCTTAAATGTGTATCTTTCTCTTTGATTCATTAAAAGAAGTATTCATGAAAGATTTTCATATCTATGTAGAAATTGGTGTATTATTTCTTTTGCCACATGCGCATGTTCATCTTTCTAAATATTCATGGCATGTTCGATGATTAAAAACAACTTGATTCCTACACCACCTACTTCACTTTCACATGTATTATTATTGTTGCGCATTTGGAGATATCGTTTATGAAGTATGGAATGTGAATGTAGGAGGAAAACTTAACTGAATATCTAAGGGATATGATATACCTTGCCATGGATAAAAATTGAGCAAAAGAAAGTGTTGTTATAAGTATTTTAAAAAAAATGAAAACAAAAGATAATTGCTCCGTATGAAAAATGGATACATTCCTTGGCAACGGTATTACCCACGAGTATCCAACATAAGCTTTATGGGTAAACTTTAGCGTTGGTGTATTTACTCGTCAAGCAATGCCACCCCCACATCTAAGAGTCATTATAGGCTATGTTTTGGGGTGTGGTACCTTGAACTCATTTTTAATGAGGTGGGAAAAATCAATCCTAGGTGATAGAATGTTATTTGGAAAATGTGGATTGGTTTTGGTTGACTTTCTTAATGATTCTCCCTATGTGCTTCAATTTTAATCATCACACTTTACACGTTGGTGTTGAAGTTTTAGTTGTTTAATTTCATTGGATTTTGACTTGATTATTCTATGATTGTATTCATGCAATTGTTGGTAATGATTAATAATACTCTATTTTTGCATGGTATATATTTTTGACTTCGTGCTTTGACTTTTGATGATAACAAAGGGGGAGAAAAATGTGCAAAAGATTTGATATTAATGCTCGTGAAAATATGATTATTTGATTAAGGTGGAGCATTAATGAATATTGGGGTGGAGCATTACTGAATATTGGGGAAGCACAAAAATAGGGGGAGCATGCATCTTGTTAACTCTGTATATCATTGTTTGCACATCACTATATCTCATTGCATGTCACCCACTATCGTCACACTTTCACACACACGCTATTTGGAACGTTAATGCTCAAATCTTCTATTTAGTTTGTCATCATCAAAAGGGGAGATTGTTGGTAGCAACGATCTGTGAACTTCGTGTTTGATGACAACAAACGTGTGTGAACGTTTTAACGTGTGTGTTAAGTGTTTCAGGAACGGCGAAAGTACGACTTATTCACGGAAGGACTTGGTCAATGTGCAAAGGAGAACAGGAAAGTACCAAGTTTTATTATATACTTATATAAGTACTTATATATGCTTGGTCGTTGTGCAAGGTCAGCCAATGTTTTTTTATAAGCAAATCACAAGAGGCAATTATACCCTGTACCAAAAAAAGGTTAGTGGAGGCCAAATACAAAAATTAGTGGCAACTAATTACTTATAGGATCTGTACTTATTTTTCTTTTGAGTGGGGCATATTAACTAGGGTGATTCTTCATTAAAAAAATATCGAATTGCCCTTAATTCCTAAGAGCTGCTCCTTGAAACAAAAAAAGGGGGAACACTTCATAAATAACCCCCCAGGCTGTATTCATCACAGCCTACACAAAACAAAAAGCCCACCCATCACATTTCGTTCTAAAAGAGCAAAAACAATGACCTAGCACGTTTGAGTTAAAAGTGCCGGCCATATACAAAAATTATGAGCCCTGAAAAATTCTGAGAGCCGGCCTATTAAAACCCTCTCTCTCTCTCTCTCTCTCGAAATACCTTTTGAATAACCCCAAGATCTCTTCATCATCAGCCGCCAGTATCAATCCCCCAGGCCGAATTCGTATTGGAGAGCAAACAAAAAAAAATCAAAAGAGATCTCCAGACTTCATTTGTTTATGACTGCCGAATTCTTATTGGAGAGATCTCTTTGTGCAGATGTTTTTTTTGTGCAAACATTTTTTGTGCAAGATCTATTCTTTTTGAGTTGCCAAATTTTTGTGTGCTCAATATTCAACTAGGTGCCGATTTGTTTTGGTGTGCAGGCAAAATTCAAAAAGGCCAAACACTTCTTTCTCTCCCCAAAGATCAAAGCCATCTGTTGCTTTTTGATCAATGAATTGTGACAGACCGATTTTTTTAGGGCAAGATATTTTGAGCCACTTCATGGAATAGATGAGAAAGGTTCACAAGGCAAAGGTTCACAAGGCAAAGTGTTGGGCGGCTGAAACATCTGCATGTGGATCTATTGAATAAAGCAAGAGAAAGACTTCTCTTGCAGGCAACCATCCCAACAACTTGCGGCAAAGCAAAGCAGCCGAAAATTTTAGGGAGAGCTGCCCAAAATTTTAAGGGCACTTGAAGAAAGAAGCATTGATTAGGCCAGTGCAATTTTGTTTGGAGAGTACAGCAGCCGCAACTTTCAGTTTTTGGGAAGGCGCAAGTTTCATCGATAGGGGAGATCTACAAAGAGGGGTACTACCGCAACCTGAGTTGCTGAGAGACATCTACATCTACGTCAGACGAGTTCTGACCGGTGCTGATTGACGAAGACGACACCGCTACACGATCTGAGCATTCTAAACTCTCTTGTTTATTATATTGGGTAGTATTTGTGTTAGTTCTTCGTAGGGGAAACTTTACATGTTTGTGTTACTTTTGGGGACCTGACGACTTTGGAGTCGTCACGGAGGGAGAGCATCTGACTAGATTGATAGTGTAGAGCACGTGGTGTGCGTACGAGCTAGGTGAGAGTAGATTTGGGATCTTGACTCATTGTAGCTGTACTTGATTACATATCTATCTAGTAGTTGCTTTCGGGGGCTAGAGTAGGTCGTGGGGACGACCGAACCAGGGTATATCTGTGCGTACTTTGTGATTGCGATTTTATTGCTCTGTCTGTGCTTATAACTACGTGGGATTGTTCGTGGGTTGCACGAATATTTTTAATAGCCTATTCACCCCCCCTCTAGGCTACGATCCAGATCCAACAACTAAGACTAAAGATGAGCTAACTAGTCTCCAAACCTCACCTAAGCATATCATTATCAACAACGACACCGTTGTTGAAGGCTTGAGAAATGAGATTGTAAATCTCAAATCTCAACTTGAGCATGTTCATATTGAGGACTCGGAGGAACACGAGATAGCGGATTGGATTTCTCGAAACTCAACTTTGAGTATTGAGAATGAGAATATCAAGTCTCGTGTTTGTGAACTCACTACACAAGTGTCCACTTCGGATGCTACTGTACTTTCTCTCACCGAGAAGTATGAGTCCACATTAGGCCGAATTGATAAATTCAACCAAGGCAAGGATCATTTGGATAATATCCTAAATGACTTACTTCCGGCCAATCAGCGTATGGCTTGGGGTATAAAAAGGGAGACTCATCCAAATCGTCCACCACCTTTGTTAGGCCATCTTCCGAAGCCTCAACGAGTGGAGCAAACACCCCGTTGGTAGTTCATCTACCAATGGTGCTTCCACTTCGTACATACCCCCGTTTGGAAAGAAACCCACTTTGGGTGGACCTCTAAAGAAGGGTCATGCATTCATGTACACCAAAACTATGCCACGTAGGAACACACCTCCTACTCCATATATTCACAAGTATGATGATTTTTATGCTCCACATCCACGGGCACGTGCACACCAAGTGAGACACACTCACGCGCGTGCTCTTCCACATGCTTATGTTCAACCACATCATTACTATATGAATGATTACCATCATGCACCATATCATATGTCGCCACCATCATTTCATCATGTGCCATATGCTTATCCACGACATGCATTTCCTAGGCCACCTCCTCGTAGGCCACATGCATCACGTAGACATCAACAACGTATGCATGCTCCTAATAGGAATAGGGCTCCCAAGACATTCACTATTTGGGGCCTGAAGGACACAAGCATGCATGAAAAACAAGCATACATTAATTCTTATTTCATGAATGTAGTGCACAATGATGATTATGTTGGGAAGTCTAAGTCCAATTGGACTTGGCTTCCAAAGGTCTAATCTTTTAGGACCCAATGACCTTGGGTACCATGGAATGATATTTTTATCTTCAGGTACTCAAGAAAAAGAAAAGGAGCAACAAATCAAAATTTAGCTCCAAGAATAAGTGGATACTCGATAGCGGATGTTCAAAACACATGACGGGTGAAGCTCAATTGCTCTCCGGAGTGGTGCCCATTGAGAATGGGAACCGAGTAGTCTTTGGAGGCAACGAGAGCGGAACCATCATTGGTGTTGGTAAAGTTGGTAACCCATCTAAACCTCTAATAAGTGATGTTTACCTTGTTAAAGGCTTAAATCACAATCACATTTCAATAAGCCAACTTTGTGACAAGGGTTACAAAGTTAGCTTTGTGAAAGGAATGTGTCATATTTTGAGAAAAGATAATAATAATTTGTTATTTTCTGACACACGCCATAAGGATATATATATCCTAGACATCCCCAAGTCACATGAACAATGTCTCATTGCCAACACAAGTGAACAACACTTATGGCATCGACGTTTTGGTCATGTGAACTTTGGAACACTTTTTAAGCTATCCAAGTTGAATTCTATTAAAGGATTTCCGAAGCTTACTTTTCAAAAGAAAAGCTTTTGTGACTCGTGTCAACGAGGCAAACTTCCAAAATCGTCATTCAAACCTAAGAAGAGCATATCCTCTAAATGGCCTCTAGAGCTTCTACATCTAGATCTTTTTGGGCCAACTAGAGTTGCTTCATTAGGGAATGCTCGATATGGACTTGTCATCGTTGATGACTTTTCTAGATTTACTTGGGTATTTTATTTAAGTAATAAAAATGATGCTTTTGAAAACTTCACAATATTTGTGAAGAAAGTACAAAATCTCATTGGAACCACCATTGTCACTATTCGTAGTGATCATGGAGGGGAATTTGAGAATGAGTCTTTCTCAAATTTTTGTGATGAAGTTGCTATTACTCACACCTTTTCTTTCCCTTGCGCACCTCCTCAAAATGGTGTTGTTGAGAGAAAGAATAAGACGCTAGTGGAATGTGCTCGCACAATGCTTGATGATAGCCAACTTAGCCATCAATTTTAGGCAGAAGCGGTACATAAGGCTTGCTATATATTTAATAGAATACTCTTGAGGCCCGGCACCAAACAAACTTGTTATGAATTGTTGTTTGGTAGATTGCCTCAATTTAAACATTTTCGAGTTTTTGGTGTTAAAAACACGTATGGGAGTTTGGACAAATTTGATCCAAGATTCGATGAGGGGATATTTGTTGGATATTCCTCACGTAGCAAAGCATACCAGATATACAACAAAAGAACCTCAACGATCGAGGAATCACTTCATGTTTCATTCAATGAAAATTTTGTCACGTCTAGAATTATCAATGATGATGACTCCATGGAAGTTTTATGTGATTCTATTGGTAATTCTAATTCTATTGATTCTATTGATACTAACCCTACTGATGATTCTTTTGAGAATGTTCCTAGTAATCAGGGAGTTCCCAAACGGCTTCATACAGTTTGTGACCATCCCCATGAGCAAGTCATTGGCAACATACTTGATAGTGTCAAGACGAGATCTCAAGTCAACTACTTCGCTCATTATGCCTTTGCCTCTCAGTAGAGCCAAAGAATATTAACGAAGCATGCGAAGACAGTGCTTGGATCCTAGCCATGGAGGAGGAACTCATTCAGTTTGAGAGGAATGAGGTTTGGGAGCTAGTTCCATTGCCTTCGAAGAACCACACCGTTATATGAACAAAGTGGATCTTCAAGAATAAGACCGATGAGAACCAAAACATCGTCCGGAACAAAGCTCGGTTAGTAGCTCAAGGCTACAGGCAAGAGGAAGGTATAGATTTCGAAGAATCCTTTGCTCCTGTAGCTAGATTAGAATCTATTAGGTTGTTGTTATCTTTTGCATGCCATAAAGATTTTAAACTCTTTCAAATGGATGTAAAAAGTGTGTTTTTAAACGGAGATGTCGTTGAGGAAGTTTATGTTTCTCAACCTTTAGGTTTTATAAATGAAAAGTTTCCAAATCACGTTTTCAAACTTAAGAAAGCACTTTATGGTTTGAGACAAGCTCCTAGAGCTTGGTATGACCGCCTAAAGAACTTTCTTTTGGATTTGGGTTTTAAAATGGGTGAAGTTGATTCTACACTATTTGTTAAGTATGTGAATCATGATATTATTTTAGTTCAAATTTATGTTGATGATATCATTTTCAGTGCTACTAAATTCACTCTTTGCGAAGAGTTTTCTAATGGCATGAAGGACCAATTTGAGATGATCCACATGGGTGAGCTCAAATATTTCTTAGGACTCCAAATTCGCCAAATGAACGATGGAATCTTCATCCACCAAACCAAGTACACGGTGTAGTTGCTAAATCGATTTGGAATGGAGAACGCTTCTGGCAAGAAGACTCCAATGAGCACGACTACACATCTTGATAAAGATACGGCCGGCAAAGATATAGACATTCGTCTATATCGAGGTATGATAAGGAGTTTATTATATCTTACTACCAGTCGGCCTGATATTATGTTTGATGTATGTGTATGTGCTCGTTATCAATCACAACCTAAGGAATCACACTTAGTAGCGGTAAAACGTATTTTCCGTTATTTAAGTTACACACTCGACTACGAATTATTTTATCCAAAGTCTAGCACATATGAGTTAATCTCATATAGTGACGCAGATTATGCTGGATGCAAATCTGACAGGAAAAGTACTAGTGGCACTTGCCATTTTATAAGAAATTCTCTTGTCTCTTGGTTTTCCAAGAAGCAGAATTCTTTATCACTTTCTACCACCGAGGCGGAATATATTGCTGCCAGTGCTGCATGTGCACAGGTTCTTTGGATGAGACACACACTTAAAGACTTCGGTATAAACTGTGATACTTGCCCTATCTTGGTGTACAACCTAAGTACAATATGTCTCTCTAAGAATCCGGTACACCACTCCCGTACCAAACACATAGATGTCCTTCACCATTTCCTAGATGATCATGTTGCTAAAAAGGACATCATTTTAGTGTACGTTGAAACCCAGAAGCAAATCGCCGATATTTTCATGAAACCACTCAAGGAAGACTCCTTTGTGCGGTTACGTCGAGAATTGGGGATTATGGGTGAATCCGAGATTTAGGATTCATATTTTCAATAATCATGCATGATAATAATGATTTCTATATGTTCATGCTAGATTTGTTGTGATTTTCTGGATTTAAGATTGGTTTATCGATTTGCACGTCGTATTTATGATTTTCTATATTTTATGGGGTAGAATAATGATGTATGAGAGTATTTCGATGTTTCGTCCAAGTGTTCTTTGGAGAGAACCTATAATTTAAAATTCTCAAATTTTTGGACTCTCTTAGTCGGTCCAAGTTCAATAGCCGACCGACTAGTTTCAGTTCTAGTTGGTCAGTGATTGAACTCAGACCGACTAAATCATGCCCTAGTTTTGACTATCTGTTACTGTTTGCACTTAGTCGGTCCAAGCTCATTGGCCGACCGACTAGATTGCATTCTAGTCTGTCAGCAGTTGAACTTAGACCGACTATTTTTGTAGGGGCTTTTAAGTCTTTGTCTCTCCCAATCGTTTTATTACTCACCCGCACCGATTAGAATTCATTCTAATCGGTGCTCGATATTTTCCCAAACCCTAACCCCGCGTCTCCTCTGCTCTCTCCGTCGTTTCCGGCCGCCGACTATCGCGACGGCCATCTCTCCTCCGTCCTAGGGCTTCCAGGGTATATCTCCCCTCTATCTCTCTCCGTTTTAGGGCTCGATTTCTTTAGTTTCAATTCCGTTCGTTTTAGGGTTCACTTTTAGGGTTTTCAATTTCGTTCGATTTCGTTCGATTTCTCGTTCGATCTCGTTCGATTTCTCATTCGATCTCGATCGTTTTTGTGTTGTCTCGTCTCTATATCATGGTGAAAACATGCATCCTCGTCCGTCCTACCACTCCGTCTCCCATAACCGTCGAGCCTCCACCTACAGACCCTCCTCAACCCAAACGTCGTGCCAAAACCACTCGTTCGCCTATCTCTCCATCTTCCTCTTCGCCTCCTCTCAAGAAGAAGAGGACTGCCGTCTACAAGCCCAAACCCCAATCTCAATCTCAACCCAAGCCCCGGACCAAGGCCAAAGAAAAGATTTTGACTCCAGGCCCCTTCCGTGCTCCCACACCACCCTCTGACTCCGATGATGACTATATCCCGGAGACTGAGGCTACCAAGAAGGCACCTACTCCTCCTCCTCACTCTACGTCTCGTCAGTCTAAGGGGAAGGCTCCCATGCCTTCTGGTGGGGTCGATATCTTGTTGTGTCGCGATGACCCGATGTGTCTTGCGGCTTACAACTGTATCGAGCACTGTCCGTTGATCCTCGAGCACTTTGTTCAGTTTTCTGATTTTCCACAGCTCGCCGATCTCCTATCGTATAGCGGCCTACTAGATTATCTTCACCATGATCCCAAGGTGAATCCTCATCCCTATCCTCGACTCGTCAAATTGTTCTATGCCAATCGAGTTTGGGGTGAGTATGATGACACCCACTGCATTGAGACCACTGTCTTGGGGACACCTATTGTCCTCACGGCAGAGATCTTAGGGCAGTTGATTGGTGTCTCCTCCTCTGGCCTGCTCCCCTCAGATATCTCCGTGGATAATATCCATGATCTTGACCAGTCGATGCTTGCTGAGATGTTCCACGTCATTCCTCCCGCCATGATTGGCGTTTCTTCGAAATCCTTCAAGCCGAATGTGTGGGTCCTTAATTTGATTCTGAAGTCGTGTCTTCTACAGAAGTACGGCTCCTCCAGCTTGCCCTCCCAACCTTTCCTGAAGCTTATCTACGCTCTTTTCATGGGGAGCGAGATAAATTGGGCCCGCATTATCTTAGATAAGATGGACTCCTTTGAATGCATCCGAAAGTCCACAAAGTCAGCTCATATTCCATATCCTTGCTTATTGACTCTTGTCTTCCGACACTTCGGTGTTCCTCGCCCACCTGATGACCAGCGTCCTTTGGGTCCTCCCCTGAACGTGACTGCCGTCAAGAAATCTCTTGCGGCATTGCGTCACGTTCAGAGGACTACTCCTTCAGCTCCTCCTCCTCCTCCTCCTTCACTCTCTGAGTTTTCTGTTTCCTTGAGCCGTCAGGAGGCTCGTATTTCTCGTTGTGAGGAGATGCTGGCTCGCATCTACGAGTATCTGGATATTGATGTTCCTCCTACACTTTCTGATGAGGAAGCCATGGACATTGGTGAGGATGAGAAGCGAGATGCTTCTCCAGCTCGTGCCCCCGAGGGTACTTCTGTTGGCACTTCTTCTTCTGCTGCTCCCAAGAGCACTCCTGCTGCCACCCTTCCTTCGGTGGACACACCAGTTGTTCCCGAGACCACCACTTCATCTGCACAGCCTGCTGCTGGTGAAGATCCTGCCTCCACCTCCTGAGCTTGCGTTGGAGGACTCTCCCATGTGCACTTGGATGATCTACTTTGTCGTGAGAGAGTGGGGTAGGATAGTTTGGGTGGTTATGTATTTTGGATGTATTTTTGGATGTTTTGGTGATACATTTTGATGTATATTCGTTTTTGATGTATGTTGAGACATGTGTTGTATGTTGTGCACCGATCTGATGATCGCTTATATTTGTGTTGGCGGATGTATACCTTTTGATGTATCCTGTTATACACACACACACACACACACACACACACACACACACACATCGTGTTGCCATTTACTTCTGTGTGCACATTATATTTCTTTTTGTCTCTGATGTTGATTTCGTCGCTCGACGATTATATTGATTAAATAGAATTGTTTCTATGAAAACATAGAATTATTTTCCATGCACTAAATTCACTAAGAATGTTGATATTGGAGAGTATGTTCCATAACTCAATACGTGAAATTGATTTGAGTTTTGATGATTTCATTTTTCGATTTTCGACTATGGTCTCGTTGGCACGCTTTGATTTTCTTTGTTATTTTACATTGGTGTCATTTGGACCGTGGTCGTATTCTTCGACTCTCGTGCTTTTATTTTAGCCATTATTGTTGTCGTTGATCTCCTCCCGCTTTTTTTGCTAATGCCAAAGGGGGAGAGAATTAATAATGACGATGTGCTAAATGATAATTTAAAGCAATTTACCGTGAATCTAATTTGATATGTTAGATTCAGGGGGAGTTAAGATATAAAAATGGGTTTAGATCCTAAATTTCAATAATTGGGTTCATATTTTATACTTTCCTCGTCTGCTTGATGTGTATGATTATTATTTAATACGGAATTAACGTGTCATCATTGCAGGGGGAGTGTAAGTAAATTTCATTTGACTCATTATTATTGATTATTATTTATGTTGGTTTGTCATCACCAAAAAGGGGGAGAATGTTGAGTATTGATTCCCCCGATTTGGTTTTGATGATGAACAAACATAAATATCGTGAACTAACTCTTTGTGAGCGCAGTTATGGAGATCGTCGCCAAAATTCTATGTACATCAAAAGCGACGTCTCAAGACTTCTCAAAGCGCGTGATTGTATGCCTGAAGCTTCGATTGAAGCTCAAGGAGCATTATTGAAGTCAAGAGATTCAAATTGAAACTTTGAAGACCGTTCGTCTAGTTTATTTTATAGTCGTCTAGCTTCTTTTCGTAGAATGTTAAGCCTTGAGTAGGACTTACATTATAATCTTCATAACGCTCATATCTTAGAGCTAGGATTATCTTAGAAGCACATAGTAACTTTCCCGAAGCTTTACGCTTCATTTCGCGGCTTCTTGTGCATCTTAGTTGGTTCAAGAAGAAGAACCAACCGACTAGATTGTCATCTAGTCGGTTAAGAATCCTTCTTGAACCGACTAGATTTCCTTGCTCAATTCAGCCTAGGCATTGTTGACCAATTAGTCGGTCCAAGAAGGTTCACCGACCGACTAGTTGTCAAACTAGTTGGTTGGGAATCCTTCTTAGACCGACTAGTTATACTTTCATTTCTTCAGCCTAGCTTCTGTTGACTAGTTAGTCGGTCCAAGAACATCCACCGACCGACTAGTTGTGAAACTAGTCGGTTGGAATTTGTTCTTAGACCGACTAGTTCTCCTAGTAATCAGCCTATTGATTTCAACTACTTAGTCGGTCAAAGAACACTCACTGACCGACTAGTTGTCAAACTAGTCGGTTGGCAAGTCTTCTTAGACCGACTAGTTCTATCTCCTGAAATTCACTATCTTGGCTGTCTTCCTTCTAGTCGGTCCAAGAAGAATCACCGACCGACTAGTTGCAAAACTAATCGGTCAGTGATCCTTCTTAGACCGATTAGACTGCTTCAGAAATAGATCCGTTGGGCATTTAATGCCACGATTTTGCTTCTCTCTTCTCTCACTCCTATATATACTTGAAGTGATTCTAACCTAGCATTCAAGGCTGCCATTATTGAGTTTTAGAGAATCAAAGAGAAAGCATTCAATTCTCATTTCCAAGCTATCTCTTCTCACAAAGAATCTCTCCAAACTCCTTGAGCCCTAATTTCCTCAAGAGAGATTCTCTTCATTGTGAGCCACTGAAGCCAAGAGCTTGATTCAAAGTCACCAACTCCATCCGAGCCTTCGATCGCTGTTCATCTTGGTGGAGCTAGGGTTTGTTGACATTCTCTCCTTCAAAATATTCCTTGCCCTAAAATCAGTAAGTTTACTCATGGCATAGGATTTTGTTGGTAAGTGTTTATTGTTTCATTTACTTTGCTATTAAGTTTATCTCTCGGTTGTGAGAGAAGATCGTGATCCTGTGTTGTGGGAGTCACGTTTTCATTTGTGTATGATTTGATGTTGTAGAGGTTTTCTACAAGAATTTCATAGTGCAAACTTGGGTTAGAGGATTCTAACTCAAGTAGCCGGAGGGGATCCGGGTGTCTGGGACGTAGGATCGTCGGTAACAAGTCGGGGAGACTTGGGTGGATCCAAACCCGTTACATCGCTTGTTTGCATTGTCTTTTATTGTTGTCAATCTTTCATTCCGCATTGTTGGTTGAGTTTACACAATAATTAGGAATTATACTCTTGATTATTTTAAAGTACTATTCACCCCCCTAGTACTTGTGCAGTAGCTATCAGGGCATTACAGAAAGGCCCGACGAGGATGGCACCAACGTGGAGATGGAAGCATACATGCAGTATCAAAGGGATGCAAAGAAGGCCAGGTGCCTTACTCCGGCCTCTATGACCAATGACCTGCAAAGGAAGCATGAACATATGGATGTTCGAAGTATGCTTTTGAATGTAGAGGAATTGTATGGAAAGCATTCTAGAGCTGCCAAGTTTGAGGCCACCTGCAACCTTTGGGGAGCCAAGATGACGATGGGCCCTGTGCAGGATCATGTTATCAAGATGATCGGCTACAAAGAGGATGCAGCCCAACTTGGATTTATCCTCGAAAATGAAATGAGTGTGGACATAATCCTTATATCTTTGAACCCCGACTTCAACCCGTTCATTACGAGTTTCATAATGAACAGCACTGAAGTGGATCTTCCTGGTCTGCTGAACATGCTCCAGCAGTTCGAGGAGATTGAGAAGAAGCCAACAGCAGCGTTTGTTATCGGATCTGCCCCTTCTCACCAGCCTAAAGGCAATGAAAAGAAGAGGCAGGCCCCTCAACCTGTGAAAGAGAAGAAGGGGAAGAAGAACAAGGGGGCATCGTCAAAATCTGAATGCTTCCACTGCCACAAGCGAGGTCATTGGAAGAGGAACTGCAAGGTCTACCTTGCAGAAAAGAAGAGGCATGGTGATGCCTCTACCTCAGGTACAAATCTTATTTAAGAGCATATAAATTTCCATAAAGCTTTGATACATGGTATGAGATACCAGTATGAATACTAAGACATCTGTATACTGTTTACAGGTGCATGAAGCAAAGGATGGAAGAAGTTCCCAACACGGTCGGCAATCAGAGTAATCGTTGCTGCTGGGGCCGTCTAGGGATTTCAGAAGATATCAAGAAACAGACGATACTTTTTTATTTTGAATAAATGTATCGATGTTTTGTTTTAAAACAATGATTGAGTGAATGTCACTCAAATTTACTATGATGAACAAGTTTTTCATTCTGGATGAGATCGTTGATATCTTGGCAATATATGCTCTGGTTGAAATATGATTTGTTGTGAATGGTTGTTTGATGTATATGGCTAACTGAGTTATTGAGTATGTTTTCATAAGCTGTCGTAGATGCTTCTGAGTTAATGAAATTAATTGGAGCTGTCGGTATATTTAACTAATCCTAAGTAACAAGTAAGTCCCAGGAGCGTATAAATTAGATGTGATCTTAATTATGCGCACAATGAGAATAGTTCTTGTTGGACTGCATTTAATACTTCAAGTTAGAAGATTAATGCAGATAAAGGAAATAACAATGTAGGAAGTTTTGATTGAGTAAGTTGTCACCAAGACTCCTATAGATGGATCTTGATATGACTTATTCGTCAAATCAACCTGACACTGGTACATTTCACTTCAATTAATTCAGCACGAATAGGCTGGTTATACTTAATAAATATTCTAAATAAGATTTAGAAATTTAAGTTCAAGTATTTAACCAGACGGTTCTCAAAGTCAGTGGGAGCGAGCATATTACTTAGTTCCGGTTTTGGCTAAGTAAAAGTTCCAAGTTATAAAACCATCTATATGTGACATGAAATCAAAAGAGTTTTAATTATGTCAAAGATATAGAAACCTTGGTGTCATTAATGTACTGGACATAATTGACACAAGAATAATTGGAATATAATATGATTGACTTGTAGGAATGATAAACATTACATCGAACTGTGTACGCAAATCATTAGCTATACAAGAAGGAAAATCGTTGGATGAGATCCAAAGACGTTTCGAAGGATCACCCCTGTGTGATAAAATGATGTGTAAATAATAAGACTACATAAAACTGCATAATAGATACGTTTTAGCAGATCCCTTTTAAGTTTGACATATGAACGTCCGTAGTGACTGATATGCTATAGCGGTATGAGATACCGAGATAAATAGCCTAAGTGCTAGTGGGAGATGTAGGAAGATATATGCCCTTGAGGCAATTTACCCTAATTAACATCTTGTTCAATATATAAATTGTACTAATTATCCTAGTATAAGTTCTATGAAATATATACTTGGATAATTTCCTTAGACTTAAAGTGAGGTCATTACAAATCTAGATGTAGATCTCGATTATGGGAATTGAATGACCGATAGGAACTTAAGTCTTAAAATGTTCATGGTCATAAATGTGTCGAGAAAGGGATATCGGCACATCGGACAGACCATTGTGTCGTTGTCTTATCCTAAAGGGTGATGATGATCTCATAGTCATTCGATCTGGCAAAGTCGAAGACAAGGAACATGTGCTCATTAGAGAATGAGTCTATTGAACGACCCAATGAAGAGTGATTAAATGGTTAAACTTTAAATAAACTGTCATTAATAACTCTATAGTGATAATAGGCAAGTTGGTCCTTAAGACCTGAAGTCTTTGTACGGACATGTGCGTGAATAGTGTCACTTAGATCTATGATCTAGCTTCGAGGCCAGGCCTGCTGAAAGGTCTTAGGTTAGGTGACACCTGAAGCATAAGAGGTAAGTAAATGACTTAGATGGGACTTGTCTCTTCCGTAAAAGGGAAGTTAGTGTGTAACGCCCCGCTTCCCAAAAGACACTTGAAGCGAGAGCGTTACGCGGTCCGCATGAACTGGAGCGGTAAAGCTCGAGTCCAGTGAGCGTCTGTGATATAAACAACAAAGCAGGTCCTTGCACACATTTCAAAACAATAAGAAACATTCATAAAATTAAAGCCACATCCAGAAATAAAAATGTCCATATACGAAATCAAACGTCCAAGCCACAGCTGGGCCAGAGTAGCAACAAAGAGAAACGTACACTAAACAACAACTGAAAGTAAATCTAAAGTGAAATGACAACGGTGAAGGTCCCTAGCCCTCCGCAAGGAGAGGCTCGGCATCTACGTCGAACTCCTGGCTGTCTAAGTCAGGCGTCTCTAAAGGATCCTCCTGGTACACGGCTCGGGATCTGACATACATCCAAAAACATGAATGTATGTCAGCAAGGGTCTGCAAGAAGAGGTTAGAAACCCAAGGCAAGATGTATAAAATAATATTGAATTTAAGAGGAATTAATAATTTATATGAGATGTCAACAACAAGTTTAAACATGCCAGTTCTAAGTGAAATAAAGTAAGACATTCCTAACATGCAGTTCTAAACAGTTTAAGAAGTAAAGCTTTTCTTTTAATTTATTAGCATGTCAATTTAGCTGAGACAACAATAGTATTTTCAAGTTCCGTGTCAATATTTTATATCTCTCATAGGGTTCACGTCTTTAGGTCGTGATGAGTGGATCGTTCTTCTCACGGGGGTTTTACCGTGATTGATGCTACCCCACCGCATACGGGTGGTGCTCTTGAAGAGAGGACCCCTTCATATGCCTAGTGGCCGCTCAACCCTAACCCCACCCCAGATTTGTGCTGGAACACGAGCCAGCCTAGGCGACTCACACGACATCACGAAGTCACGATTTCACCTTCGAGGTGCACGATTTCATGATGTCACTCATTTGTTAAATATTCCAAGACATGCACCAATTTAACAATATCATCATTTCTTTTCATACAACATTTTCAATAATTTAAAAGAGTGTTAAACAACATTTACAATAATTTACAAAAAAAGTGTTGAACATGTGGATTTAACGAACATGTTACGGAAACTAATTTTCTTCGCCAATGTTTAAATTTAGGGCATAGCAAGTTATATGTCGATGGGTCACATTTTTAGTCCAGAACATCATGGTATTAATTTCATGCGTTATTTCACATGTAAATTTTGAGTTATACAGCTTTAAACAAAAATGACTAAAATGGCATCCAATTTCAAAAATTCATAGTAAATTGTACACTTGCCTGATTTCAGCGTTCTTGGTGTCGTTGGATTCGTCTCGACAGGTACTACGATATGGTGAGATTGGTTCGCTGTTTTGATAAAACATACAATCAGATCAGGTCCTTTTTGATCATAACAATGTTATAAAAAGTTCATACGACGTCTAATAGTCTGTTTTTTTTAATAGGTTCTCTACATTACGGTGTGGGTTGATGATTAGTGATAGGTTTTACTAACCGTTAATGTAGGGTACGGAGTTGACGTGTAGCAAAGGGCAACAGCGTGAACGGTGTCTAACAGCGGCGAGTTCGACAACAACAGCAGCTGTTCGAGGTGTTTCTCGTCGCTGGGGGCTATCGAGGGTCTGCCGACGGCTCTGAGGTTCGCAGGCAGGCAGATCTGCTGTCGAGTTGCGCGGCAGCGAGGAGATGGATCTGCGGCTTGCTGTGCATCGGATGGGTGTGAACGGCCTAGAGCGTGGTGGCTGGGCGCGGGTGAGAGGCGGTGAGGAGTTGCGCACGGCTACCGGTGACAGGGAAGGAGATGGGTGACGACTGGACAGTGGAGGGGTTGTGTTCTCTCGCATGTGAAGGAGGAGTGGGGGTTCGATGTAGGCGTTGACATGTGCGGCATGTGAGAGGGTAGTTGTGTTTTCACGTGTAGGCTGGGATGGTGGCCACTGAGTTTTATGAAGGGGTGCGCTGCAGTTGATGGGAGAGAGATGCTGTTATAGGTTTTTATTTTAAAAGCCCTAGGGTTAAAAATATATGGGCGGCTGAGGGTTTCCCAGGGTACTGACGTGTGAGTTCTTATGAGTCCTAGGTTTACAAAAGTAGAGTTTACAATAGGAGGGTGCGGCTGGGAAAAACTAGGGCAGAGTTTATTAGGAAGGGTTTATAAAATAGGAAAGAGTTTTATTTTAAGTTAATGGAGTTGATTAGGAAATTAAAGATGATATTATTAAGGGAATTTTTTGAAAAGAAATATTAATATGGGAGGAATTTAGGGGTTAAATAAAGTCAATTTTAATTATAGGTTTTAATAGGATTAATAAGGAAGGTATTCAAAAATATTTGAATTTTAAAGAGTTTGAATTTTGAAATTTGAACTCGAAAAAAATAAAATTGAAATGAGTATTTAAAGAAATTGTTTGATAATAAAGATGTTAAAGTTAATAATAATAAATAATACGCTTTAGGATACGCAGCTAATACGTCTAGCACTAATACGAAGTACAGATATGGACAAGACGTGCAACCAGAGAAAACGAAAAACGTAACACTAAAAACTGGTCGTTACATGTTACCCACCTTAAAGACAATTCCACCCTCGGAATTCCTAACAATCACATATCAGGAAACAGATGTGGGTAACGCTCTCTCATCTTATCTTCTCTCTCCCAGGTGGACTCTCCTGGCGAGTCATATCACCACATCACTCTAACAAGATCGAAAGTCATGTTCCTGAGTGTCTTCTGACACCTGTCAAGAATATGCACTGGCTGTTGGTCATACGTCAGATCCAGACGGACGGTAATCTTAGATTAGTCCACAACGTGAGATGGGTCGCTGATATACCGACGAAGCTAAACACATGGAAGCCATCGTGGACTCCCCTCCAAAGATGGTGGCAAGGCTAAGTGGTAGGCTACCTCGCCAACTCTCTCCAGAACATCGAAGGGTCCGATGTATCTTGGGCTGAGCTTACTGCGTTTTCCAAAGCGAATCACTCCTCGATTCTGGAAGATCTTCAGGAATACATGGTCTCCCGGCTGAAACTCCAGAGGACGTCGTTTAGTAACTGCCCAATGCTTATAACGGTCCTGAGCGATCTGAAGCTTGTCCCTGATATCTCGAACAATGTCCACTGCTTCAATAATCATCTCATGTCCCAATAGCTCTCTATCTTCAATGTCATCACAGCTCAGTGGCGATCAACATTTCCTCCCGTAGAGAGCAGCGAATGGAGCCATGCCAATGCTCGCCTGATAGCTATTGTTGTAGGAGAATTTAACCAGATGTAGATGATCCTCCCACGAGCCTTTGAAATCCAGCATGCATGCTCTCAGCATATCCTCCAAGATCTGAATGGTCTGCTCTGACTATCCATCCGTCTTCCGGTGATACGCAATGCTGAACTTCAGACTGGCCAGATTAGTCTGCAGACTCTTCTAGAACTGAGATGTGAACCTCGTATCACGATCTAACACAATGCTCACAGGGACTCCATGCAAGCGCACGATCTCCTACATAACATAATTCACGTCACAACTTGTATTAGGAGGAAAATTATAGAGGTATAAGTTAGGTCATTACCTCCATATACTTCCTTGCCAGTATCTCCGTGGATTGTCCTACTCGAAACAGTATAAAATATGTAGACTTGGTCAATCGATCAACGATGACCCAGATATCGTCACTCTGCCTGGTGCTCCGAGATAAGCCAGTCACGAAGTCCATCGTGATGTGCTGCCACTTCCACTCCGGAATCGACAGAGGTTGTAGCAATCCAGCAGTGCGATGATGCTCAGCCTTCACTTGCTGACACACGAGGCACTTGGCAACGCTCTGTGCCACACTTCTTTTCATCCGATGCCACCAGAAATTCTGACGAAGATCCTTCTATATCTTCGTACCTCCAGGATGAATGGAATAAGGCGAACTGTGAGCCTCATTCATCAACTCCTCTTTGATATCTCCTGCAGGTACGCAGATCCTACTACCATATCTCAAGGATCCATCCTCGTGAATCAGAAAATCTGTCCGGAGTCCAGCTTCGACTTGCTCTCTGATCTTCTTTAACTTAGCATCCCTGGCTTGAGCAGTCTTGATCCAATCCACAATCATCGACTGAATCTGCATGTTCATCAACGACGATGTGACTCCTGGTAGGACAGCTTCAACATCCATCTCTCGCAGATCTTGCTGCAATCTCTACTGAGCTATGAGAATCATCACCTCGGACAGTCGACTCAAGGCATCTGTTATGACATTCACCTTCCATGTATGATACTGAAGGTCGATGTCGTAGTCAGCCATCGATTCCAACCATCTGCGTTGTCTCATATTCAGCTCCTTCTAAGTGAATATATATTTCAAACATTTATGATTAGTGAAGATTTTCACTTTCTCACTCAGTAAGAAATGTCGCCAGATCTTCAAAGCAAAGATGACAGCGACTAACTCCAGATCATGGGTCGGATAGTTTTTCTCATGGACCTTCAACTGTCGCAAATCATAAGCGACCACATGGTTGTGTTGGTGCAGAACACATCCAATTACCTTGCCCGATGCATCCCAGAAAATCTCGAAGCCTCCGCTTCTGTTTGGAATAGCTAGGACCGGTGCAGTAGTCAGTCTCTCCTTCAAAGTAGAAAAGGCATGCTCACAAGAATCTGACCAACTAAACTTAACATCCTTCCTCGTCAATCTCGTCATAGGCTCAGCTATCCTCGAGAAATCATTGATGAATCTGTGGTAGTATCCAGCCAATCCAAGGAAACTCCGGATGTCCGATGCCGACCGAGGTGTAGGCCATTCACTGACTACTCTGACCTTCTCCAGATCCACTGAGATGCCAGCTCCTGATACTACATGTCCAAGAAATGGAACTCTGTCCAGCCAGAATTTGCATTTGTTGTACTTGGCATATAGTCTATGATGACGAAGCGTCTCTAATACCATCCTCAAATGATTAGCATGCTCCTCCTTACTCTTTGAGTACACAAGGATGTCATCTATGAAGATCACTACGAACTTGTCAAGGAAGTCATAAAAGATAAGGTTCATGAGATTCATGAATACAGCAGGAGCATTAGTCACACCGAACGACATGACAACGAATTCACAATGCACGTACATCTTCATTTTTGACTCTGACTTGATGGTATCTGCTCCGGAGGTCCAACTTCGAAAATACCCTCGATCCACCAAGCTGATCGAAGATATCATCAATACGGGGCAGTGGATACTTGTTCTTCACTGTGCAGCTCCAGATAGTCAATGCACATCCTTCTCGATCCATCCTTCTTCTTCACCAGCAAGACATGCGCACCCCAGAAAGATACGTTGGGATGGATGAAATCCTTCTGTAGTAGCTCATCCAACTGCTTCCTCAGCTCTTCCAACTCTACAGGAGCCATACGGTACGTCGCCTTTGAAATCGGTTGAGCTCCTGGCATGAGATCAATGCCGAACTCCAACGCTCGATCGGGCGGCAATCCAGAAATGTCTTCAGGGAAGACATCTTCGAAATCTCTCACTACCGCTGGCTTCTCCAGTTCAGCTATCATGGATGCAACAGTCAATCTGTACGGCTGGCCCTGGAACTTGACAGGTCCAAGCGAACGTCCTCCGCTGACGAATGCGAACACTGGGTGGTCAGGAATTTCGAATACCACTTTCTTCCGTGACAGTCGATCATGGCATAAAAAACTCCTAATCAGTTAATGCCGAGAATAGCATCGAAATTGGGTATGTTGTTGACAATGAAATCAGCATATAGCTCGTGTCCACTAACCACCAACGGGCATGGTCTACAACCCAATGCAACCTTCACTACACCATTCCCAGTTGTAATATTCCAACACTTGGGAAGTGTGTAGGTGGGTATCGAGTGTTCGACTACGAACTTCCGAGATAGGATACATATGGAGGCTCCAGAATCGAACAGGGTCAAGGTCGGGTGAGATGAAACTAAGATGACACCTAAGGTAATATGCAACTAGGTTAAACATGGATCTAACTAAGCAAACATAAATGTATAAATAAGGAAAAACTAGTCTAGATGTTACCTACAATCACGTCATCCCCAGCTTCAGCCTCAACAGCCGTCATAGTGAATGCACAGCGCTTCGGCTGGTTGGCCTGCTGAAAGGCTCGATCATACGGTATCAGAGGTGGTCCTCGCTGTCCAGTGCAGGCACTATCCGCTGATCAGGTCCAGGTGCTCTAGCAGGTATGGGTCGAGAACCGCGGGGGCAGTCCTTTGCACTATGGGCCGGAGATCCATAGACTAAGCACTGATTCAGCATCCTCCTGTAGTCCTTCTTCACATGGCCAAGCTTGCCACAGAAATGGCAAGTCAGCTGGGCTCGGTTGGGAACAGGTGTAGCTGGCCTCTTGAACTAGGTGGTCTAACTGGACGAACACCAGGCCTAGGTGCACTCCTCTGCAGCTCCATCTGGTGCGTGCCTGCCTGACGTGCCTTCTTCTGATTCACAATCTGCTCATGCTTCTTCACAGCTATCAGGACTTGCTCATGAGTGGTAAAGGTGCTCCCGGACAACACACTCTGTCTGTTTAGATCTAAGCCCTGTAGAAAGCGGTGTGCACAGTCCTCTGTGTCTGCCACCAGAGTCGGGGCGAAGCGACTCAGCATGGTAAACTTGGCCTCATACTCGTCGACTGTCATGGTGCCCTGCTCCAGGTTGATGAAGCGCTGCTGCATCTCTCTCTTCATAACCTTTGGGAAGTATTGGGCATCAAACCTCTGACGGAAAGTAGCCCATGGAATCGGCTTGGTCAGCCTAGTCTTTTCAGCATCCCACCAGTGACAGGCATTATCTGTTAGCTGCTTCTTGGCGAGCTCCACCCAATCATTCGGATTGACTCGGGCAAGACCCAAGTTATCTGTAGTGCTGCAAAGCCATTCCTCGGCCGCTAATGGGCCCTCCCGTCCAGAGAAGCTCTTCGGATGCATCTCTCGGAACTGCTTGGCTTCGGACTCATAGTGGGGTTGTGGTGGTGCAGCTGGCGCAGCCTGACGTCCCTGCTGGACCAGATGGTGGTGAAGCTCCAGCATATCTCTCATAACTCCAAACATCTGGTGGATGTCATCCTCTCTGTCTCGAACAGCTCCGGGTCCATGTCGGGTGTTACGTCTTCCAGCCATACTGAGACAAGGAAAAACACCCGAATTAATCTCGTGTATACAATTACTCTAGATGTTTGGCTAATGAAAGTGTTCCTACTGTTCTGAATTTTCGCAGATGTAGGACCTGCATAGGCCACCACTAAAGCCTGTAACGTCCCGCTTCCCAAAAGACACTGGAAGTGAGAGCGTTACGAGGTCCGTATGAACTGGAGCGGTGAAGCTCGAGTCTAATGAGCGTCTGTGATATAAACAACAAAGCAGGTCCTTGCAAGCATTTCAGAATAATAAGAAACATTCATAAAATTAAAGCCACATCCAGAAATAAAAATGTCCATACACGAAATCAAACGTCAAAGCAACAGCTGGGCCAGAGTAGCAACAAAGAGAAACATACACTAAACAACAACTGAAAGTAAAGCTAAAGGAAAACGACAACGGTGAAGGTCCCTAGCCCTCCGCAGGGAGAGGCTCGGTGTCTACGGCAAACTCCTGGCTCTCTAAGTCAGGCGTCTCGAAAGGATTCTCCTGGTACTCAAGCTCGGGATCTGACATACATCCAAAAACATGAATGTATGTCAGCAAGGGCATGCAAGAAGAGGTTAGAAACCCAAGGCGAGATGTACAAAATAATATTGAATTTAAGAGGCATTAATAATTTATATGAGATGTCAACAACAAGTTTAAACATGCCAGTTCTAAGTGAAATAAAGTAAGACATTCCTAACATGCAGTTCTAAACAGTTTAAGAAGTAAAGTAAAGCTTTTCTTTTGATTTATTAGCATGTCAATTTAGGTGAGACAACAACAGTACTTTCAAGTTCCGTGTCAATATTTCATATCTATCAAAGGGTTCACGCCTTTAGGTCGTGATGAGTGAATCGTTCTTCTCACGGGGGTTTTATCGTGATTGACGCTACCCCACCGCATGTGGGTAGTGCTCTTGAAGAGAGGACCCCTTCATATGCCTAGTGGCTACTCAACCCTAACCCCACCCCAGATTTGTGTTGGAACACGAGCCAGCCTAGTCAACTCACACGACATCACGAAGTCACGATTCGCCTTCGAGGCGCAAGATTTCACGATGTCACTCATTTGTTAAATAATCCAAGACATGCACCAATTTAACAATATCATCATTTCTTTTCATACAACATTTTCAATAATTTAAAAGAGTGTTGAACAACATTTTCAATAATTAAAAAAGTGTTGAACATGTGGAGTTAACGAACATGTTACGGAAACTAATTTTCTTCGCCAATGTTTAAAACTTAGACATAGCAAGTTATAGGTCGATGGGTCACATTTTCAGTCCAAAACATCATGGTATTAATTTCATGCGTCATTTCATGTGTAGATTTTGAGTTACACAGCTTTAAACGAAAATGACTAAAATGGCATCCAATTTCAAAAATTCATAGTAAATTGTACACTTGCCTGATTTCAGCGTTCTTGGTGTCGTTGGATTCATCTCGACAGGTACTACGCTATGGTGAGTTTGGTTCGCTGGTTTGATAAAACATACAGTCAGATCCGGTCCTTTTTGATCATAACAACGTTATAAAAAGTTCATATGACGTCTAATTGTTCGTTTTTATTAGGTTCTCTACATAACGATGTGGGTTGAAGATTGGTGATAGGTTTTACTAACCATTGACATAGGGTATGGAGTCGAGGTGTAGCGAAGGGCAACGGCGTGAACGGCGTCTAACAGCAGCGATTTTGGCAACAACAGCAGCTGTTTGGGGTGTTTCTCGTCGCTGGGGGCTGTCGAGGGTCTGCCGGCGGCTCTGAGGTTCGTAGGCGGGCAGATCTGCTGTCGAGTTACACGACAGAAAGGAGATGGATCTACGGCTTGATGTGCATCGGATGGGGGTGAACGGCCTGGAGCGTGGTGTCTGGGCGCGGGTGAGAGCGGTGGTGAGGAGTTGTGCGCGGCTGCCGGCAACAGGGAAGGAGCTAGGCGACGACTGGACATGGGAGGGGTCGTGTTCTCTCGCAGGTGAAGGAGGAGAGGGGGTTCGATGTGGGCACTTGCGTGTGTGGCGTGGGAGAGGGTGGCTGTGTGTTCACGCGTGGGCTGGGATGGTGGCCACTGAGTTGTATGTAGGGGTGCGCTGCCGTTGATAAGAGAGAGATGTTGTTATAGGCTTCTATTTTAAAAGCCCTAGGGTTAGAAATATAGGGGCAGCTGAGGGTTTCCTAGGGTACAGACGTGTGAGTTCTTGTGAGCCCTAGGTTTAGAAAGTAGAGTTTACAATAGGAGGGTGTAGCTGGGAAAAACTAGGGTAGAGTTTATTAGGAAGGGTTTATAAAATTGGAAAGAGTTTTATTTTGAGTTAATGGAGTTGATTAGGAAATTAAAGATGATATTATTAAGGGAATTTTTTGAAAAGAAATATTAATAGTGGAGAAATTTAGGGGTTAAATAAAGTCAATTTTAATTACAGGTTTTAATCGGATTAATAAGGAAGGTATTCAAAAATATTTGAATTTTAAATAGTTAGAATTTTGAAATTTGAATTCGAAAAAAATAAAATTGAAATGAGTATTTAAAGAAATTGTTTGATAATAAAGATGTTAAATTTAATAATAATAAATAATACGCTTCAGGATACGCAGCTAATACGTCTAGCACTAATACGAAGTACAGATACGGACAAGACGTGCAACCAGAGAAAACAAAATCGTAACACTAAAAACTGGTCGTTACATAGTGTCACGGGCTTAGTACGATTCTTTCTGCTAAACCTCGACGGGGTACGTTGTAAGATGTACAACATGTATATAACAAAGACCAAAGTATACTGACCGATGCTAGTTAGTAGGGTTGACGGTTTACCATACACTAGGCCATGCAGGGGCATAGTCATGACGAAGGGACTAAAAACGCGGTATTCATCACTTATATAGTCAGAGTGATCCCGACGACACTTGTCGATGGGTCAATTACGTAATTATGATGCTGAAACAGGGACCTACTGTTCGTGGTTACTGTCGCCTAGGGGTTTCGAGTCCCAACCTGTAGTAGGGTCAGGCTGTAGGGTCTCACATCGAGTTCGGTTTACGTCTTAGTAATAGAAAGAATTTAGGAGGAGTGCACTCGGGTGCAAGAGAATAAATGAAGTCACTAAGAGTTAGTGACATTAAGTCGATCTATATTAAATATGATTTAATAGGGTCGCATAAGTTTTTGACATTAAATGAGATTTAATAATTTAGCAAAATGTTTGCGACTTCAGCATTAGTAGAATGATGTATAGGATTATTTTCAGTTCATTTGTATTTGATGCAAATGGATTTTAACATTAAAGATATGAGTTATTGCAATATGATGCAATAGAAAATAATATATATATATATTGTAAAATGTTTCCAAATATATTTTATAAAGGCACAAAAACAAAGAGGATTTTCCACTAAAGTCGGGGAGAAACCCACGCTCAAATCGGAGTCCAAACGGGTCCGAAAAACCTATTTAAAAGGCGTTTTAAATAGGAGAAGAACAAATTCAAGAGAGAGGGCTTTTAGGCCCAAACCCAACCCCAAAAGGGGGCTAGGGGCACCAGCCCAAACTGGGCTGGGCGCCCAGGCCCGTTTTGGGCCTGGGCGCCCACCCCAGTAGGCGGGGCCTGCCTGCCCGAACCGGGCGGGTCAAGCCCTCCCGAAAGGGCGGGCGCTGACTCGCCCATGCGAGCGGGCGCCCACCTAGCCCGTAGGCTGGGGCCCTACGGTTGCCCAGCCCAGATCTGAGCGCCCAGATCTGAGCGGGTGGGGCCCGCCAATGGGCCCCACCTGCTAGGGTTTTTTGTTCTACTTTTGACGGCTGGTTTTCCAAGCTAAAATCAGATTTTTGCTAAAATTTGTGACGATGTTTGAGGGGACAAACGAATTCAAAATTGAGCACCGTTTGTTTCTATGCATTCACCGTGCAGTGCTCTTCGAATTGATAGGTTGTATCAATTACGAAGCTCAACGGTAATGGAGAAACAATTCGCTAAAGATTGCCTTTGTGAAAAGCAAACTTTAGTTAATTTTTCCTCGCTCCATATCTTTAGTCCCACAGTAGATATGATGAGAATGGGAGGGGTCGGCCGCTTATATAAATAGGGGGCCAACACTCTCATTGAAAACTTGCACCAAGTCTTTGAAATTGAGTAGCTCCAAAAAGTTTTGAGCACGCTCAGTTCGAGACAAAAAATATTCTCTCCTTTTTATTCTGTTTCCTTCACTCGCGAGAAGGATTTGGATTTGATCCGAAGTCTAAGACGTTGGATTGCACTCAAGTGAAATCTTCTTCGGTAAGTGGTTGGCCCGAAGGCACAGTGTCGGCTCGCTTCAGGTGGATCTGTTCGGGAGCGCAAAGGCAGCTAGCTTGGGGAGCAGAAGGCGGTTTGGTACACTTTTTCGGTGCAAGCAAAGTTCTATGTATGTAGTTTAAAAGCTTTCATTTAATTATATTGCAGTAGTTTAGATCTATCTTGGGGTGGTCAGATCCAACTCAAGATAGCAAAGATCATGGCTATGGTTTTGAATCCTTAGGGTTTTTCGTTAAATAGTTTAACGCTTCTTTTTTTGATGCATGTTATTCTGCCTCTATCGTCCATCCGACGTAGGACGGGCATAGAATAACGCCCTAAGGGTCCTACAAAACCCACCAGTCCTCCACTCTTATTGGCGATAGATCCTTCGCTTCTTGAATGGCAGTGACTTTAAGCCTGAATTACCGAGGGAGCTAGACTTGTAGACAATATCGGTGAACCTTGCAAACATCATTGAAATAGATTCTGATGGTAGCACGCGAGAGCCCTCGTACTCTAAACTCAACAAGGCAAGTCTAGAATCCTTTACATGTGACGTTCCCTCATGCGTCACCTCCAGCGTATGCCATATTTCCTGTGCAATTAGACAATGTGAGATACGATTGAATGCAGATTTATCTAAAGAACAAATAAGCGCATTCATGGCTTTAGCATTAAGAGCATAAAGTCTCTAATCATTGTCATCCCATTTATCATCAAGTTTAAACATCTCAATATTTTCAACTTTAGTAACAGGTGTCTTATAACCTTTTTCGACAATATTCCATGCTTTATAGTCAACAGATATTAAGTAGATTTTCATTCTATTTTTCCAATAAGCATAATCTACACCATTAAATTTAGAGGGACGTGATATGGACTAACCTTCAGCAAAATCACAATCAATAGAATTCATGGTCAATCTAGCCTGATCCTCTAACCTGCTCTGGTACCACTTGTTGGATTTGGATCTAAGCCTAGAGGGGGGTGAATAAGCTAATAAAAACTCTCGTGCAACCCACGAGAAATCACGTGCAGTTATAACCACGGGCAGAGTAAAAAGTATGCAATCACAGAGTACGCGCAGATTTACCTGGTTTGGTCACCCCAACGACCTACTCCAGCCCCCAAGCAGATACTAGCATTAATATGTTCCTTTTGTACAACTCAATGAGTCCTGATCTACCTACCCCCCACCTAGTTCGTACCACACTCCACTGGTGCAGAATACTATCAACCTAGTAAATACTCTATCTTAACTAGCTACAACTCGCCAAGACCCTCTTGTCTAGCTCCACTAGACAAGTCTCCAAAACATGTATCAATGGTAAAGTTTCCCCTGCAGAGATCTATACAACTACACAAAATAATAATGAGTTTATAGAATCTCAGTTAATGTAGAGGCAGTCGTCTCTGTTAATCAGCTCAGCTCAGATCGTATTTGATAGGATGTCGTCACCAACATCATGTCCTCACCTCTGGAGCTTGCGGCCTAGGTGCTTTGCCTCCTTATAAGTTGCGACCTTGGAGTATTGGATGGAGGTAGCTTGTGTAATGAATGAGTAGGAGAGCCCCTTGCTTTAAAGATGTCACTTGAAGGTTGCGGCAATGAAAGCTTCTGTAGGACGTTCTGCAACTTGATAAAGAGATGGGCTTGGCATCTTGGTAAATGGTTGCATAACTTGGATGGGATGAGCTTGGAGAAGTTGCACAAGGGTGCTTTGGCAAGTGGTGCTCTTGGCAATGGTAATTTGTGCAAGTTGTTATGGCATGTGGAGCTCTTGGCAATGGAGTATCTTGGAGAGATAGGTTGCGGCCTAGGGCTCTTGGAGATGGTGTGAAGTTTTGGCCAGGGATTTGCTTGATGCAAGGAGGAAGGAGATGGAGTTTTTGGCCTTGGAGATTGCTTGGACAATGGAGCCTTTGGGAAGAGGCTTAGCTTCAATGAGTTGCGCAATATGTAACCTTGTTGACATGCAAAGTTGCGCACTTCCCTTTCTCCCCTTGATGGCTGAAATTTCCCCCTTGTATGATTGCCCTCTCTCTTAAAAACTCTCTCTTGGAAAATGGGTTTGTATAGGAGAGAATGGGATATGATAGAATCAATTAGAACCCCATATTTGATGGAGATTGGAAGGAATCCTTATTAGATTAGGATTTGAATAAATCTCTTAAGATATGGAGTTTGAATATGAATGTCTATGGTATTCAATTTGTGTAGCTATAGGATTTGAATTAGATCTTATTTAATCATCTTTGATTTTCACGAGATTATCCATATCTCTCCATCTTTGACCAAGTCTCCAATTTGCATCGCATTAGGATTTGAATGTTGCACCAATTGATTTGAATCAATTCAAATACAAATTTGAATTGATTTGCTCCTTATCTTCTCATCTTTGACTTAGTCCAATTGTTGTAGCCATATTCTCCATCTTTGACTTAGTCCACTTGAAGTGTGTTTAGCAATTCATCCATCACTTTTGGCTAGTCTCCTTTGAGTATTCACGAGAGTGCCATTCTTGAAAACACTTAGCACACACATTAAATCGTTCACACACCTTTGTTATCAGCAAACACGAATTCATAGATCGTTGTGTCCAACTATACGTTGTATCCAACATAGTTCACTCGACCGAGTGACTAATTCTACTCGACCGAGTGGGAGACTGCAGCAGAAACATCAAAATATCCCACTCTGTTTCGATTTCTCACTCGACCGAGTGGGACTTGTCACTCGCCCGAGTGACTTGAACCACTTGGTCAAGTCATTCGACTCAGCTGAGCGCTAAAATTTTAAAAATTCTCAGCAGTTGGACCACTCGACCGAGTGACGAAAGTCACTCGACCGAGTGACTTAAAGTCGGTAGCCCTATTTAATCCACGGGATTCACTCGCCCGAATCCCCAAACCCCCCAATGGAGTGCCCCCTCCCGAATTCCCCAGACTCGCCCGCAGCTTCCCCCGACTCACCCGCAACTTCCCCCGACTCTCCCGAGCAACCCGTCGACTCGGTCACGGCGCCGCCCTCCGGCCACCTCCGGCAGCGATTCTCCGGCCATCTCCGGCCATCTCCACACACATTCAACCTTATTTCAACCTCTATCTTCCCATATCCATCTCGTAAGCCCAAATTAAACCCACAATCCTAACCAACCCTATTAATCTCTGATTTCTCTTGATCAATCTCAATTTTTATGAATTCAGAATGCTAATTATCTATTTTTTTGCAACATGAAAGCTTGGGGTAGATATTTTGCTAATTTGAAGCTTAGGGGAGCCATCTCACACTCATCCACTTGCTTGGAGTCGCATCGTGCTTTGTTCATTCGTTCCATATCCTATTTTGAGAATTTTATTAGCACATTGCTTAGTGTGCGTCATTTCACGGCATCCATCGATGCCTTCATACATCCGTTCTTGTGGTAGGCAGCCAGCTACTAAGAGGAAGAAGACTGGTGACCCTGGTCCTTCTTCCTTTGGGACGGTGCCCCCACCACATAGCGACCCCATAGCAGCACTCCTAGTGTCCACTGTATCTCCTGCACCACCACCAGAATAGCCTCCCCCACCGATCGAGACGTACTGGATCAATTTCAGAGATGACACACACATGTAAAATTTGAGAGGATATCCAGATGCCAGATCATACTCACTAGGTTCGCCCACATCGATACATTTGAGTGCCTAGGGGTATTTTAGGGGTTGCACAAGTTGTATGACAATGTATATGGGGTGATTTCTTGTCTATGTCGACGGACACCTTCGTTCGCCCGACACTCGAGGTCTTGAGTTCTATCCATAGGACTCCAGGGGCTACTCATTCAGGCTCATGGACCAGAGTGTGAGATCTCGCACAACATGGCCCGAGCATACTGCCATTGGCCCCTTGTGCCAAACCCCGACCGAGCTTATGGTCCCACACACCACACCCCTTCTGTCTTTGCAACTGATGCATTTTGGGACGTCATCACGGGCATACACCACTTTGACCCTAGTAGGGCGAAGGCCTCTTCCATTGTCCACCCCTGCCTGCGGCTTGCACAGCACCTTTTGGCGACCACTATACTAGCTGGGCCAGAGGTTAGGACCATGTCCATGCCCTAGTTGTTATGCTCTGGGAGATGACCAGGGAGAGAACCTTTGAGGCTGGTGGGGCGTCTTAGCCCCTGCAATTTCTATTGATATTGTCGGATGGTATCTTGACAGCATCTTTTACATGGTCGCCTCCACCAAGGCGATATGTTGTGGCGATCTAATCACCCTCTTGGTACCTATTTTCAACATCCAGCCTCTTACTGGCCTGCACCGTGTTATATGCACTACCTCCTTATTTGCCGATGTTTTGACCCGCATACACATGAATCGTCCTCATGGACAGCGTCATTGTGTTTGGTTACATGGTCCATTCTCTGCAGACTATATAGTGCTTTCAAACCCCGTTTGGACCCACGTTGGACCAGCACACGCAGAGTGGAGGTTCCCCAAGGACCTCCTCATTTCGCCTGTCTATGTACTAGAGCCTGATGACGAGGACCAGCAGGCACACCCAGTCGAGCCTCTTCACCATGTGATCCCCATTTTTGAGCCTACCACAGTTCCACTTACTGGACCCAGTACTTCTGTCTCCACTTCTTCTCGTGCATAGTGTTCCACTTCTGTACCTGTCATGGTGAGCACCGTAGCTATGTCTGATCCCATCCACACCACCCCGCTGAGAGTTAACCCTATTTCATATATAAGTTCTGAGAGTAATGGCCCCACCATTTTTGAGAGAGCTGATCCTTCCTCCTCTGTAACTGTAGAGACCCTCGACACACCTGATTTCTCGGCTCATGGGGTGTCCTTATCTCATGATTTCATGACCACTCCCCTTATCTACATTCCAGTCTCTGCCGCCTCCGTATATACCGAGAGTGTCGTGGTGTCGTCACCACATCTGTTACCATGACCTCTGCTCCTGCCTCATCCTCTGTTGATATTTCAATCACCTCCTCCGTTGCACACATTTCTGAGAGCATTCCTACGTCTCAGCCTCACTTGGAGGCTGAGCGACATGTCGTTAGCTCCACTCACCACACACACCCTATAGTGGCCCCACTAGTTTTTGGAGGCTGTATGAGACCTGCTCGTACACCTACACGTCCCTCTACCTCCGCTCCTGATGACAGAGAGCTGCGCCTCCGTACAGTCGAGTTGACAGTGGCTGGACTTAGGGTTGACTTTAGAGCTCTAATGGCGGCCGTCACTGTCCAGCAGGCCCATATAGCCATGATTCCTGGTATTCAGTTTACACTAAACCAGATCCTTCAGCGCCTCCAGCAGCAGTCAGCCCCTCAACTGTCATCGCCCCCACCACAGGGAGGTGATGGCGATGCACCAGAGTAGGCACATCTCTTGATGCATGTCGTATTTTTGCTTCACATCTCACCCCATTATTTTGCGTGCCCATCTATCTTCACCTTTTTGCAGGGCAAGATATATTTCAGCTTGGGGGACAATATGTATTTTTGGCCACCATCTTGCATCCATCCACCATTTTGCATGCCTGCTTTGCACATATCCTTTGCATAGACCATCATAATTTATTTTTCCTTTATTTTCATTTTCTTCGCATCATATTGCATCCACACCTACCCACCCCTATCTTATATGTCATAGTGCCACACTTTGCACATTGAGGACAATGTGATGTTTAGCTTGGGGGAGTAAGTGTACTCACACACTTTTTGTTTTCTTTATTTTTATCTTTATTTTTCACTTTTCTTTATCCTTCACTTATTTTCACGCTTTTTCATTTTTTTACCATGCATCATATTTTCCTTACTTTTGGTGTGCTTGCATGTGTATAGTTTGATTTTATTTTGTCCTTACTTCTTTTACTTTCTTTGCTAGAAATGAATTCGCTATGATGAATACAGCTTGGATTTCGCTTTACTCTGATGCACATATCTCTTGCCATGCTAATGCTTTTATTTCTGATATCATCTGCGATGTATTTGTCGTGCACTTGAGAAAAAGAACTTCCAATGTGTTATTATTTGTTTATGAATGAATTATAGCGTTGACCCATCTGCGAATTACTTTATTGTATACTTTTTATAGAAAACACACCAAGATTCACACATTGACTGCATTATACTTGGAGTACTGCTTTGTATCTCAATATCACTTCTTATTGCATGAATCGTGTATTAAACTTCCAAGTTGAATGAATTGATTGTCGTTTGATATGAATAGACTAGTTTACTTTTAGAAATCGAACTTAGTAGATGACAATACCCTGCAGAAGTAGTCATGCACATACAAAGAGTGAACTGAGTGATATCATATATTCTTTCTCCATATATCTTGAAAAATATTTATATACATATTATTATTGGTGATTCTCCCCTAAATATTTGATATGAATAGACTATTATAGAAAAATATTTCTATACATATTATCTTGAAAAATCACCAATACATATTATTATTGGTGATTCTATACATATTTCTATACATATTATTTCTATACATATCTTGAAAAATATTTCTATACATATTTCTATACATAATATTTCTATACATATTATTATTATTGGTGAATCTCATTATTGCATCTCCCCCATGCCAAAAAGAAATAAGCTCCATGATCCCAAAAACTCACAAGAAAAGAAAAATATATTTCTTTGCATCTTTCTTTGGGATTGTTCTTATGTATCAAAAAAAAAGAAAAAAAAAGAGAAGAACGAAAAAGAAAAAGAAAGTTCCATTGTATATACACAATCCCCTTCTTTACTTCTTTCTTATTTTCCTTTTTATATATGGAGATACAAAAAATTGGGAAAAAGTTTATATTCTCTATTTTGATGCCACAACGCTTATAGATAAGTTTGGGAAGCAGATCCAATGATGTGTGAGAAAGTGACTACTTATATGTGTACGAGGACCTAAGCTAGGTAATTTCTGAGACTTAGGTAGATGACTTTGAGAATAACGACATCTATGAATTGAAAAGTTGACACGAAATTCATGAAAACCATATCTTTATATTCTTATTGATTTGAATTGCGTGATATCTCTTATACTCCAAATAGAAGCAGTCGATTGAAAAGTGTGTTATCTATGATTATGTATACCGTTTTCTATGCCATAGACGATGTTTGATGCTAAAATGTTTTCATATTTCATATGATTCGCGTTATGTACCCATATGAAATGATATCGAAATAAAAGCTTTAGTGATGTTTATATTCATTATTGGTGCAATTTGAGTAAGTAAACCCGAGTTCTGAGAGAATGATCTAGCATTTCTGTTGTGCCTTGTGGTAGCTACTGCACACGTACTAGAGGGGGGTGAATAGTACTTAAAATAATCAAGATAGTTATTCCTAATTATTGTGCAAGAAACAAACGACAATGCGGAATTAAACAACTATCAACAAGAATTAAAACATACGCAAACAAACAATATTACTGGGTTCGGATCCACCCAAGTCTCCCCGACTTGTTCCCGGTGATCCTACGTCCCAACCACCCGGATCCCCTCCGGATACTTGAGTTAGCAACCCTAACTCAAGATTTCCACTATGAAGTACTTGTGAAAAACCTTCACAAGTCAAATCATACACAAAGTAATTTGTGACTCCCACAACCCGGGATCACAACCACACTCTCACAACCGAGAGTGAAACTTACAATTCAAATATGAAATGAAATAAACATTTACCTACAAAATCCTATGCCTTGAGTAAATCTTACCAAATTAGGGCAAGGAGGGATTTTGAGGAAGATGATGCCACCAAACCCTAGCTTCAAGAAGATGACCAGCAATGGAAGCCTAGGGTGGAGTATGGTGACTAGAATCGAGCTCTTGGCTTGAGAAGCTCACAATGGAGAGAATCTCTCTTGAGGAAGATGGCTCAAAGAGTGAAGGAAGACATTCTTGTGAGGGAGAGAGAGCTTTGAATTAGCTTGGGAGAGCTCTTCTCTTAGGTCTGAAATTGCTTGTAAAATGGACCTTCAACCTTGCCTCAAACGAATCAGGTTTGTATTTATAGAGGCAAGGAAAATCGTGTTGGAAAAGATCCCAACGGCTCTATTCTGAACCAGACTAGTCGGTCAAGGAAGGATCACTGACCGACTAGTTCATTAACTAGTCGGTCGGTGATACAACGTAGACCGACTAACGGTTGAACAGCCAAAAGGTCGAAGTACAGGAAATGACAACTAGTCGGTCTAAGAAGACTTGCCGACCGACTAGTTGCACAACTAGTCGGTCGGTGAATGATCTTTGACCGACTAACAGTCGAAATAGAGTAGGTTGACTTCAAGATGAATTAGTCGGTTTAAGAACAAATGCTGACCGACTAGTTTCTCAACTAGTCGGTCGACAAACGTTCTTTGACCGACTAACTCGAAACAGTAACTCAGGCTGTACAGAGGCAAGCTCAACTAGTCGGTCCAAGAATGATTCCTAACCGACTAGATCGTCACCTAGTCGGTCGGTGACTCTTCTTTGACCGACTAATTGATCAACCTGGAATGAGCTGAATATAGCAAGGCATCTAGTCGGTTCATGTAGAGTTACTGACCGACTAGATCGTCATCTAGTCGGTTGGTGACTCTTCTTGAACCAACTAACATGCACTCGAAGCCGAGGGAAGAAGCGATAGGCTTCAGGAAAGTTTCTAATGGCTTCTATGAATATCCTAGCTCTAAGATATGAGCGAAATGAAGTATATAATGTAAGTCCTACTCAAGGCTTAACATTCTAATCTATGAAGCTAGAAGACTATAAATTAAACCATACGGGCCGTCTTCAAAGCTTCAATCTTCATTCTTGACTTCAATAAAACTCCTTGAGCTTCAACGAAGCTCCAGAAACACGATCACGCGTATTGATAAGTCTTGAGGTGTCGCTTTTGATGTTCGTATTCTTTTAGCGACGATCTCCATAACTGCGCTCACAAATAAGTTAGTATACATTATTTATGTTTGCTCATCATCCAAAACCAAATCCGGGAAATCAATAAACAACAATTTCTCCTCTTCATCTTCTTTCTCATCTATTTGTTTTTCTTTATTTTTGTTCGCCAAGTTCACCGTTTACTTATCTTCCTCGAGGACGAGTAAAAGGTAAGCTTGGGGGATTTTTATTTTACAGTTTATTTCTGCATTTTTCCATGCCATAACGATTGCTCATATCGCGATTTTAATGTTTAAACGACAATTTTACGATATATTTCACTATTTCATTATTTCGTCCAATTTCAAGAAATATGGAGCAATCGGGAGCAATTTGGAGCTATGAGCACTTACACGCGTGTCAGAGCAGCAATCACGACGATATCGGAGAGCTAACGGAACTGGATGATGAGGAGAAGAGGAAGAAAGGAGAGAGAATCGAGAAGGAAGCGAGAAGAAAGAGTTTTGAGAAGAGAAACAGGCTACTCGGCCGAGTGACGCAGCTCATTTGACCGAGTGAACCTGACACGTCCAATTCCAGCCTGAAGAAGTGGAGCAATGTACTCGGCCGAGTGGAAATTCCACTCGACCGAGTGAGAATCCCACTCGACCGAGTGGAGATAGGAAATTCAAAGAAATTCATTGACCGATCTCTGTTTTTTGGGAGAATCTACAGTCAGTCCCACTCGACCGAGTGAGAGGCTCACTCGACCGAGTTAGCAGACAACTCGACCAAGTGGTCTGAATGTTCCAGAATGCCAAAAATCTCAGTTATTTAGCAGAGCTACCACTTGACCGAGTGAAAAGTTCACTCGGCCGAGTGCGCCGTCGGCTGAGTTTTGAAACTAGGGTTTTGTAGCGATCCAGGGGCAGATCTGTCATGATTTTTTGGACTTTTTGGGCGGCTATAAATACCCAGTTTTGTGGACAGCCCAAGGAGAGACTCTTTTGATTAATTTTCTTAGGAACGATTTTAATTTTAGTTTTCTTTTGACGAAAGAATTGGAGAGGAAGATCTAAATTTTCTTATTCATTGGAGCTTGAACTCAATTGGTTTTGTCTAAACTTTTCAAGTTCATAGTTTTATGATATATTTCTATTCAATTCTGAGTTTTGTGATGAATTCTCTTCCACATCTTATTTCTATTGCTTTTTCTATGATAAATTGTGAGTAGTCTCTTTGCTCTAGGGCAAAGGGATAAACCCTATGGATTTAAAGTATGATATGTGAGATCTATTAAATTGACATGTTGCTAAGCTTGTTAAGGATTAGGTTGTGATTGATTTAATACGAATAGCTAGGGATTTCTACTGGAACTTGAGAGCTTGAGAGAGGATATTGATCTATGGGAAGCCCTAGATATTCGATTTATATCTATAATCGAGATTCCCTAGAATTGGTGTGCGAGAGCGACCAAAGCTAGCATATTTATTATATTTCTATAATTATATTCATTTGTACGACGATAAAAAGGATACAAACTATCACGATCAAGATTCGAATTTAAGTTGCATGAGAGCAAGCTTGAATTAGAATTGGATAATATTGTCGATCTTAATGCTAGTAGTTTGAACTAGGCTTGCGCGAGAGCGATGCTCTAGTTTAGATTACTATAGACTTGTGATCACTCCATATTTAACACCTTTTTTCTGCATATTTGCATACCGTTTTGATCGCCCATATCACGCTTTTCACAATTATTCGACAATATTGCGATACTTTTCACTATTTCTTGTTTTTGTCGTATTTCAGGAAATATGGAGCGATTTGGATCGATTGTGAGATCAAGAGGATTTGCACCCACTCCGGAGTGTCAACCATGGCCCTTTTGAGGGTTATTCTGCAATGGAAGAGGAGTGGAAGAAGAAAGAACGTCGTAGGAGCGACGGGGGAGCGAAAAGATGAAGATTGGGCATTTTCAGCATGCCACTCGGCCGAGTGAAAGAGTCACTCGGCCGAGCATTGAGACCCCGCTCGGCCGGCCAGATCGGACACGCAACAGAGATGTATCGGCGTGCACTCGGCCGAGCATCGCACGCCGACTCGACCGAGTGAGGAGACTCCGTCCGCCCGAGTGGCACCCAGACAACGGCAAGCCAAAATGTCCAACTTACTGTAATCCGTCAGTCTGCCCCAGAAGCCCGACTCGGCCGAGTGACGAAAGCTGTCCGCCCGAGTACCAAATGCCCCTCGGCCGAGTGACATTTGCCACTCGACCGAGTGATGCCGAGGACATGCAGCGCCCAGATTTTCAGACAGCCTCTCACTCTTTTGAAATCTGCTATCATTCCATCAATCAAAGTATTTTTCTCATATTTTTTATGGATAGTAGACTTCATGACGGTTCCAACGCCGCCAAGAACGCGCAAATCGGAGGTCGGATGAAATCTGGGGAATTTCTGCAAGTTGACGCTGCAGTGCTGGAATTTGCATGTCAGTGTCACTCGGCCGGGTCACATATTCCACTCGGCCGAGTGCAGCCTGGGCCCAGATTTTAAGTTGCGGTTTGGGCTGTTTTTGGGCACGAATTTGAGGGGTTTTCTAGGGTTTTTTGCTAGGGTTTTGGGGGAGTATTTAAGGGGTTTGTAGCCACCATTAGAGGGGGTTCCCAAGATGTTTTAGGAGGATTATTTTAGAGGTTAGGCCATGCCCTGGCCCCCTCTTGGATCAAAAAGCTTGTATTTGGATTGGAATTCTTCATCTAAGCTAAGTATTTCTATTCTTATTATTTGAATCTTTGTTTTTCTATCTTTTTGTATGCAAGCAATGATTTCTATTGATTCTCATATCCTTGTTGCTATGCTAGAGTAGATTTGTTGTTCTAGGGTTTGGGGATGAACCCTATGGATCTAATTTCATATTTGTGATGAATGAATTTCGAAATTGCTAGAATTGCTAGGAGGTTAGGTTGTGATTGATTTACTACGGATAGCTAGGGATTTCCATCGATTTGGGATTTGCAAGAGATTGGATTCTAATCGATGGGAAGGCCTAGATATTCGATTTAGGTTTACAATTGGGTTTCTCTAGATTTGGTTTGCAAGAGATTGGACCAAAGCTAGGATTTTTAATTGTAAATCTATACACATATTCGTTTGCAAGAGATTGGACGAATACGAACTATCACAACCTAGATCGTAACTCGAGTTTGCACGAGAGTGGGCTCGAGGAGCGATTGGGCGATGATGTCGATCCTCATGCTACGACTTAGGTTAGGGTTTGCAAGAGATTGGGCCCTAACCTAGGTTTGCTATAGACCGGCAATAGCGCGAGAGCGTGAGCTTGGTTCTCCATTAAGTTGCGACTAGTTCACCTCAATGCAAGTCTAGTAATATTGAGATTCACTATTCACAATGATGCATGACGGTCCGTAGTGGGGATTCCCTAGCCCTAGACGTCTTTATTTGATTTTATATCCCCATACTTTGCCCGACGATTGTGACAGGATCGTCGCAAGGCAAATTCCCTCTTTTATTATATTGTATTTGAATCGACATTTGACCGATTTCTTTATCATCGACACCGACATCCACCACCATTTCCATTATATCATACCATAGCCATCTCCACCAATAAAACCATCGTAGTCAAACCAACCTAGGATAGATTGGAACCAACACCACCTCCTCGTGTTCGATACCCGCTCGCCACTTTGCCGTGCGCTTGCGGTAAAACTACAATCGTTCTTTGGGTGTGTATCCGGGTCCGATCAAGTTTTTGGTCGTGATCTTGGGTTGCATTCCGGGGCCGATCAAGTTTTTGGCGCCGTTGCCGGGGAGGTGTTTCCGTTGGTGCCAATTTGTCACAATTAGGTTGATTAGACTACGAAAAAAAAATAAATAAATAAAAAGGAAATTTTCACCCCTGCCACCATTATTATCATTTCTATATTCTTTTGTGCCACTGATATCTTTTCTCCAGGTATTTATCTTTGTTGATCAAGTGCTATGGATTATACTACGTGGACCACAGATTTTGATCAGAATGCTCAGACGGGAGATTACTATTTTGATCAGAGTGCTCAGATGGGAGAATACTATTATGATCAGAATGCTCAGATGGGAGAATACTATTTTGATCAGAGTGCTCAGATGGGCGAATCCCTTTTTGAGGAGATGCACTGGCCCGAGCTTGATGAGAGACAAAGGATCTTTTTTGATGAGATGCATGCACACCAGGTTGAAGTGCAAGCCGGGCTTGAAAAGGGTAACCTTCTATTGGAACGGGTGAAGAGGCAACTTGAAATGAATATGCTCATGCTTAAGGTTGAAGGGATTTCCAAAGATATCAGTTCTGCTTCTTCATTTTATGGGCAAGAAGCATCGCCAGACTTACTACCAGAGCCAGAATGTGCCGTCGTCGATCCCACTTCCTACGATACATCTATTGCATATGAAGAGTGGATGGACGAAGAGGCAGTGAAGGAAGCAGAAACTGAGTCATATGCGCAGCCAGAGGAGGACGCATTTCAGAGATTATTGGAGGGTCTCTTGGAGTCAGTGAGGTTCACCGGTTCAGAGAGCATTACGGCAGGTGATGCATTTGAGCTACGATTTGCAGATTTTGTTATGAACCGTGTTTCAGCTACAGGAACAATTGAGGAGGACATCCATGTCAGACTTGAGGGGGATAGACTATATTTTCGGATTTCTTGCGGGCATTCCCCTCCACATGATACATCCCCACAAGCTGACACACATGAGCAGCCAGCATCACCATCCCAGGGAGAGCCTACATTGATAGTTGATGAGAAGGCAAATGAGCACACTATCGAGCCAGAGCATGCTTTTGAGGAGGCCTTACACACAGAGCCAGAGCTTATCACCGAGGAGGTCATGCATCGGGACGAGGACACAGCCATTCATGAGGATCCCGAGCATTATCCTCCTCTATTAGAGCTTCCGCAGCCACCTCATCCTCCCACTGACGCAGAGGACTACCCCACAGAGCTTATGGCTCCCCTTCAGGGAGATCTCTTTACTCCCTCGCCCTTTATCTTTGATTTCCCTCCAGTGTATGATGTTTTTTATGATTCATCGTGCCTTTTGCAGGATTCATGTACATACGATCAAGAGGTACGATGGGACGTATATGTGGAGGAGAGCGAGGAGTTAGCACCCATGGACACATATGAATATGATCAAGGGGTGCACTGGGATGAGTCCGACGATGATGAGGAGCATCTTGATGGGGTCCACACCTATGATCTAGATTTACCTGAGCAGCATAGAGAAGACACAGTGGAGACAGCTATCACGGCACGTGAGGATATTGGATTATTTCCAGGGAAGTATCGTCCACCACTATTTATTTCATATATTTCTATTGATGATCCTCTTTGGAATACTTTTATTATGAGGGTGAAATTTTTGCAGCGAACTGATGCATCCTATTCTCTGCAGGGTACAGGTGGAGTCCTTGTGGGAATGCTGGAGGATGCATTGCTAGAGTTCGTTGGTGTCCGTGGACATGTGCGCCTGGCAGAGCCACGGAAGGAGCAGTTGGAGCAGTTGCCTGCACCGGCAAAGATACTGGATCCGCCTTTTGCTATAGGTGATATCAATCCAGTAGTGTAAAAATTTTATGCTTTCAATAAACCCGAATCCTCTCGACAGCGAGAGGACCGTATAGATTTGCTTGAATAAATATCATCTCATATGACGGCAACAAAAATTTTTACACCCCAAACCCATTATATATTAATTGCCCACTTTATATTTTGATGTGTCACATCCTTTTTGCTCACCACCCACCGAGCATTTCTTTCAAGTGAAACCTTACTTTCTTATTTGTTTGACTTGATATCGCTTAGCGAAGCCGTGATATTTTTGATCGAGTCATTTGAATAAGATTGTTTGGTATAAGCTTGGGGGAAAACGCTCCCATGTATCATTGTATGTGCATGTAGTTGCATTAGGATTTCATGTCATTCATTTCATCATTTTTCATTCACCCCCTTATTATTATCGTTGTTCCTCATATTCTTTCATTATGATCACATTGAGGACAATGCGAAGTTTAAGCTTGGGGGAGTGCATTTCCATGCATTAGTTGCATTTTTACTTTATTTTTAGTTGCATTTTTACTTTATTTTAGGGCTTTTAAAATTTTTCAAAATTTTGCATCATCTTTTTGAATTTTTCATCTTATTTTCCTTTTATGTGTGTTCATGCATCATGATGTGTGCTTGTTTTTCATTTCTTTCCTATCTTTTATTTTTTATTTCTTTATTTTCCTTTCTCTTCTTTTGCTAGATTTGTTCCTTATGACGATATCTCTTATTGCTTTAGTAACCATCACGATGCTTATTATTCCTTGCCATGCTATTTAGAGTATTTCAGAGTCTTGCTATTCACATGTGCTTGCAAATCTATTTCTCTTGATGATTCCTCTACATGAATGCATGATATTAATTGAAGCTGAATTATGGATTAGTGTTTAGTATGCTTTTGTTGGAAATGCACCAAGATTCACGCATCATTAGTATATCTGAAGCAAGTTTTATTGTCTTATTCACCTCCTGTTGCATGCTTGATATGAAAGTACTCTTTACCGCTTGACTTCGCTTTTTATTGAGATGATTGAGAATATCCATGCTTACATATGAGTTTTAGTTGAAGTATTATTTTATTGAACCGTTCGTGCACATCTTAGAGTGAACCGAGTGTTACATTATTTCCTTCTCCACATATATCTTTTTATTCTCTACATGTCACTTGAGTTCACCTCCTAAAGCTACTTATATCGCATCTATTTCCCAAAAATCCACACAAAAGAAAAAGTTAGCTCCAAAAAGTCCAAAAAGCCAAAAAGGAGCCAAAAACCAAAAATACAAATCAAATAGCTCCTACAAAAATCCAAAAAGAAAAGTGAGAAACAAAAAAAAGATCAAAAAGAAAAAAAAGAAGAAAAAAAAAATTGTTTCTCTATCTCATTATTGGAGCCACAAAATACTTGGGAAAACCAAGGCAAAAATCCCATTTTCCACTATCATATTCCTTTAGATGCGATGCCTCAAGCTAAGCTTGGGGGGGTTGAATTCATTTGACCATATGAGTAAGTACGACATTAGAGTGGAGAGGTGCACGAATGGGGAAGTTTGATAATGCTGAAACTTAGCAAAATACCTAAGTTATGGAGATTTCTTATGAATTGAAATAAATATGTGAATGCCATGACTCTTATTCTATTCTCTATTGCATGCTTGTTGTGTATCTTATATGCTTCATTTATAACTTTTGATTGAAAAGTGCATTGCCAACATTTGTATATTAAGTTCTATGAAATGTATGATGTGGATATGAATTGATTGTATGAATTTAGAGAGTCCCTCTTATTGCTCTTAAAAGCTTGCAAGTACCATGTCTAAGTAAGATTTGAAATCCTTATAGCATGTGATTCGTATTTTCCAAGTTATCGTGATGTGTAGCTTATGGCTTGAGATCTGAGAGAATAATCTAGCAACCACTTCCACCTCGTGTTCTTTCTTTTTCTTTCGTTTCATTTTCTTTATTTTCATCTCCCGAGTTCGTCTCTCTACTTATCTTCCTCGAGGACGAGTAAGAGGTAAGCTTGGGGGATTTTGATCACTCCATATTTTACACCTTTTTTCTGCATATTTGCATACCGTTTTGATCGCCCATATCACGCTTTTCACAATTATTCGACAATATTGCGATACTTTTCACTATTTCTTGTTTTTGTCGTATTTCAGGAAATATGGAGCGATTTGGATCGATTGTGAGATCAAGAGGATTTGCACCCACTCCGGAGTGTCAACCATGGCCCTTTTGAGGGTTATTCTGCAATGGAAGAGGAGTGGAAGAAGAAAGAACGTCGTAGGAGCGACGGGGGAGCGAAAAGATGAAGATTGGGCATTTTCAGCATGCCACTCGGCCGAGTGAAAGAGTCACTCGGCCGAGCATTGAGACCCCGCTCGGCCGGCCAGATCGGACACGCAACAGAGATGTATCGGCGTGCACTCGGCCGAGCATCGCACGCCGACTCGACCGAGTGAGGAGACTCCGTCCGCCCGAGTGGCACCCAGACGACGGCAAGCCAAAATGTCCAACTTACTGTAATCTGTCAGTCTGCCCCAGAAGCCCGACTCGGCCGAGTGACGAAAGCCGTCCGCCCGAGTACCAAATGCCCCTCGACCGAGTGACATTTGCCACTCGACCGAGTGATGCCGAGGACATGCAGCGCCCAGATTTTCAGACAGCCTCTCACTCTTTTGAAATCTGCTATCATTCCAGCAATCAAAGTATTTTTCTTATATTTTTTATGGATAGTAGACTTCATGACGGTTCCAACGCCGCCAAGAACGTGCAAATCGGAGGTCGGATGAAATCTGGGGAATTTCTGCAAGTTGATTCTGCAGTTCTGGAATTTCCACTCGGCCGGGTCACATATTCCACTCGGCCGAGTGCGGCCTGGGCCCAGATTTTAAGTTGCGGTTTGGGCTGTTTTTGGGCACGAATTTGAGGGGTTTTCAAGGGTTATTTGCTAGGGTTTTGGGAGAGTATATAAGGGTTTTGTAGCCACCATTAGAGGGGGATCTCCATTATGTTTTCCTAGTTCCCAAGATGTTTTAGGAGGATTATTTTTAGAGGTTAGGCCATGCCCTAGGCCCCCTCTTGGATCAAAAAGCTTGTATTTGGATTGGAATTCTTCATCTAAGCTAAGTATTTCTATTCTTATTATTTGAATCTTTGTTTTTCTATCTTTTTGTATGCAAGCAATGATTTCTATTGATTCTCATATCCTTGTTGCTATGCTAGAGTAGATTTGTTGTTCTAGGGTTTGGGGATGAACCCTATGGATCTAATTTCATATTTGTGATGAATGAATTTCGAAATTGCTAGAATTGCTAGGAGGTTAGGTTGTGATTGATTTACTACGGATAGCTAGGGATTTCCATCGATTTGGGATTTGCAAGAGATTGGATTCTAATCGATGGGAAGGCCTAGATATTCGATTTAGGTTTACAATTGGGTTTCTCTAGATTTGGTTTGCAAGAGATTGGACCAAAGCTAGGATTTTTAATTGTAAATCTATACACATATTCGTTTGCAAGAGATTGGACGAATACGAACTATCACAACCTAGATCGTAACTCGAGTTTGCATGAGAGTGGGCTCGAGGAGCGATTGGGCGATGATGTCGATCCTCATGCTAGCGGCTTAGGTTAGGGTTTGCAAGAGATTGGGCCCTAACCTAGGTTTGCTATAGACCGGCAATAGTGCGAGAGCGTGAGCTTGGTTCTCCATTAAGTTGCGACTAGTTCACCTCAACGCAAGTCCAGTAATATTGAGATTCACTATTCACAATGATGCATGACGGTCCGTAGTGGGGATTCCCTAGCCCTAGACGTCTTTATTTGATTTTATATCCCCATACTTTGCCCGACGATTGTGACAGGATCGTCGCAAGGCAAATTCCCTCTTTTATTATATTGTATTTGAATCGACATTTGACCGATTTCTTTATCATCGACACCGACATCCACCACCATTTCCATTATATCATACCATAGCCATCTCCACCAATAAAACCATCGTAGTCAAACCAACCTAGGATAGATTGGAACCAACACCACCTCCTCGTGTTCGATACCCGCTCGCCACTTTACCGTGCGCTTGCGGTAAAACTACAATCGTTCTTCGGGTGTGTATCCGGGGCCGATCAAGTTTTTGGTCGTGCTCTTGGGTTGCATTCCGGGGCCGATCAACTTGCATAGCGTGAGAGTGTGCGTTGGTTTATAACATGGTTACGACAAGTTCACCCTAAACCAAGAATAGTAATATGGAGATTCATGTTTCACGTTGATGCATGAGATCTATAGTGGGGATTCCCAAGCCCTAGACATTCTTATTAATTGAATTTACAAACAACACCTTACATGATTGTGACACCGACACTTCTTGACTATAATTTCACCTCTGCCTAGTAATCTATATAGATACCAATAGTACCTCACCGTGATTCGATACCTGCTCATCACTTAACCGTGACCTTGCGGTAAAAATACACTGTTTTCGGAGTTGTATTCCGAGATGACCACCCACTAACTAGGTCACATGTATTTGGTGTATTGCTTCATCAATAGAAACTCACGGCATTAGTGTATTTGCGAAGTTCCAAGCAATGGCAACTCTCGTGCTTTGGCCTAGGATTTCATCAAGTATCCTAGCTTCAACCCACAAGCCAAGGAATTCATCAAGCTTCTAAGTTCATCCATCAAAATATCAGAATTCCTCTCGGGAAAGGCTCTGCAAGTCACGGGCTTCTTGTTGACACAGTCGGCATCAGATTTTCATGAGCATAGCATGGTGATACATAGTAACCCATGCACTAGGACACTGCTTGGTTGCTAGCTCATCTGCATACTACTTTTCATCAAGCCATGATCGTGGAGAGAAAATGCCCCAACCGTTGTTGGCATGTATATGCAGCCCATTGAAGCCCCAAGTCACGACCACATCGTCAAGCGTGTTTCCAGGGGTTTGGCACATCAGAGCATCATGCCACAAGCATTGTTGGCACTATCGCTGGCGCTTACTTATCGCATAGCTCACAACTTACGTACCGCGTCACACAGCTAATTCTGACCGAGTGCAACATGTGCCAACTGTCACGCCCCGCTTCCCAAAACGACGGAAGCGAAACGTGACAATGCCCGCTTAGGCCGAAGCTGTGAAGCTCGGACACAATAAGCGTCTGTAGGTGTACTATTTTAAAATTTTCAGGTTCTTGCATTTATGAAATCCGGAACAACAAAAGTACAGAAGGAAAAGAATGCATTCATTTAAAATAGAGATAATATCCAGCATATGACAAATCTAATAAAGGGAGCCTAAGCATAGCAACAAACTGCAGGAAAAGAAACTAATAGTGTGAAGCACCCAACCTAGGCAGAGAGTAAAGTGGTGCTACCCACCCAGACTAAAAAAAGTAGTAACCTCTGGAAGTCCGCAACGGTGCGAAACGTCTAAGTCTGGTCCTCGTCAGGTATGTACTCCGGGTCGACGTCCACTGGCTCCACGTACTCAGGAATGTCTGACTCGTCCACGTACTCTGGCTCAACACCTGACGTACAGCACCCAAGAGAAAAGGAACTATACGTCAAGTAAAGTCTACAAGGAGGGTTAGACTTTACTGCAAGTGTACTGAAATTTAAAGCAACGTTTTACTGGTTGATTAGCATGCTGGGGTTATAACAGAGTTACAAAAGGAAGTAAACGCAGCAGGAAAAGTACAACGCGACAAGTAGTAGTCGTAGCGTGTGCTACGGACTACGGGACTAACCTAAACGGGTCCAGACAAGATGTGACAAGACAAGACAAGACAGGACAAGACAAGACGTGTGTCACCAAAGTTCACGCCTTTCGGTTAGAAGGCGGCCAGCACCTTCTCAACCGAGGGAACGCTCAACCTTGTGCACAGGACAAGACAAGACAAGAAGTGTATCACTAAGGTTCATGCCTTTCGGTTAGAAGGCGGCCTGCACCTTCTCAACCGAGGGAACGCTCAACCTTATGCACGGGAACAAGACAAGACATGTGTGACACGAAGGGTTCACGCCTTACGGTTCGAGGGGGATCAGACCCTCTCCCTGTGCGCACGCTCAACCCTACCCTAACCCCAGTGCTCAAGACAAGACAAATCCGTACAAGGGATCACTCGGAGAGTGCCCTATTGCCTGCAAGCTGTGTATCAGTACAAGGGATCACTCGGAGAGTGCCCTATTGCCCGCAGGCTGTGCAAAACAAGACGCGACATGATAAGATGGGGATGGTTCTTCTAGGGGGTCCACACGCACGCACGCACAAGATAACCCTAAGGTGTCAAAAGTTGTTGTTGAGCTTAGACTTCGTCGTCAAGTCTAAGCTGTCAAGGGGCGTCCCGGACGCTATCATTTCACGTCCGGTTCTCTTTGTTCACATTCTAACAGTTCTAGAAGTCTACGGCCAAAACACGGCCGAAAGTGCAAGTGAGTACACTTGCCTGTGGTGGCGAGAGCGTTGTCTGTCTGGAGCGTCCCGTTGAAGTGGTGCGTTGGCGAGGGTCCGTCTGAAACGGGTCAACGGAGGTTTCAGGACACGTTTTTCATCATTCCTATTAGAGTTCATTTCTAGGTTCAACGGGGCTATCCTAGCAGTCAAAGTCATGTTTTTGTTTTGGTTCAGCCTAATTGACGACTATCCTATGTGCACAGATATCAAGTCCATTCGTCGATTTCTAGAGTTGAACACCGTTTTAAAGAGCGTAAAGTAGACTTTAGCTAATGTTGATCAATTTTAGATTAGGTTTTGGATTCTCTATGATGTGGGTTCTTACTACATGTTAGGGGTCTAACCTTGTATAACGATCGCGCGTAGATCCGACGTCGGGTCTGGAAACGGCAACGGTCGCATGAAAGACATATTATATCTGCGTCATGGATATAAATATCGAGTTAAAAGTATAACTAAAAAATTTAAACTCGAACACCTATTAGTAAGATTCAATCACTGGTTGCTTATGTAATTATAACAACTATCCTATATTATAAAACGTATTAAAACTAAGACTAAGTTCTGATGCACAATTATAAAAAACACCAACTGAACCTATATGCCCTTGGTTATAATAAACTAACACATATGTACCTCCCTGCTGATATAATATAATGGACTTTCATCAAAAATACTTATTATAACACTCAGATAGTACTAGCACTATCAGTGCACCAACATACTAACATTTAATATGTTGATGACTTTATGAAATTGTTATCACATCAGAAAACCCTTTGAACTTACACGTTATGTTCTCCATGTGAGCTCTGCAGGTGGGGCTCGGGAAGAGGAAAAGTGATCGGAGCGGGGAGCTATGGTTACGGTGGGCGTGGCGTCTAAGTCGACGGCGAGAGGAGCGGTGAAGGCGACGTGGGCATGGGGTTCAATCGCCGGGGAGGAGCGGCAACGAGCACGGGAGGCATGGTGTTTTGGTGTTGGTCTAGGGGGTTGGCCAGGGCTGAGGCCGTTGGGATCGACGCTCGTCGATGTAGCGGTTGGGGGGGCCGACGTTGAACAGGGAGGATGCCGAGGGCGGCAAACCCCGACGACGTCGAGGTGGTGGCATGCTAAGAGACGCAGTCGCCGAAGAAGGAGGGCGGGGCATGGTTCTGGTGGTAACAGTGAGGGGGCACCAGCGGAGAACGGCCTGGTGAAGTGGTGAAGGGGCGTTGATAGTAGAGTTCACCGGAGGAGCGGCGAGATGCGGTTGAGAGAAGGGCAGGTCGCCGGCGTGGGAAGAAGCACGGCGGAGGCGGCGCCTGGCGAGGTGTGTGTGGAGCTTATGGCGTTGCTGTTCGCTGGAAGTTTGGCCGCTACCGTGGGGTTCGGGTGTCGAAGTCCGTCGGAAGTTGGAGGGAGGAAGGGTGGAAGGGGTGGGGTCGGCGATAGGGAGGAGGGAGATGTTGCGGGTGGGGCTGGATGGCGAGGCTTGGTGCGGTTGTGGGTCGACGTGAAGAAGAAGAAGAAAGGGGAGGTGGTCGTGTGCTGAGGTTGCTCGGTGAAGGGTGGAGGTTGCGGCGATCTTATGGGATGCGGGGGAGAGGCCGCCGGCAGTTACAATGGCGAGCGGAAGTTTTGGCATTGGCGATGCAAAGAAGCCGATTGATGGGAGGTAAGTTACGTGGGCATGGGTTGTATGCGGCTGGGAACTAAAAGCCTAAGCTTAGGGTATAGTGTAGGTTAAAAAATATATAAGAGGATTGCAGATTCCTATCTTTACACTAGCCCTAGAGTTCAGTTATTAGGGGGGAGAGAGAGAGAGTAGAACGTGGGGGAGAGAGATTGGACGTGGGAGAGGGAGAGGTTGTATTGTTAGAGGGGAGAGATATACATGGGAGAGAGAGATAGGGTCAATAGGATATTAAGGGGAATAGATTTGTTTTGGATTCCTATCTTAAAAGATTTGATTCTGCGATTAAAAAAAGATTAACTGTATTAATATTTGGTTAAGATTTGTTAATGGGGTTGGTTAAGGAATCGAGTTGATTTGTTTTTAAAGAAAATGTCAAAGGTTAACTCCCTTCAACAGTCAGATCATGGGGTTAGGTTTCCTTTTTTTTTAAAAAATAATAATAACGAAAATTGTTTAGAAAACGGAAGCACAGAAATTCCATTGCTATTTAAAAAAGTTTTATTTTAAAAAAATGCTATTATTGTAGATTGGTCCATTGACATCCTAAAATTACAAAGGAGGTACAGGGGTGGTCGCGCCTTCGAGAGGGTCGTGAATACGGGGTCCGGTCACGTGCTAGGCCTACCGAAAACAATAATAAAAATAAGGTATGAAAATACACATTCCAAGCAAAAATACGCACGAAATACGCGCGGTCAGGAAGCGACCGTTACATTCTACCCACCTTAAAAATGATTCCGCCCTCGGAATCACTTATACTAATAGTAATAATATCTATAAACACTATGCCTGCAACTCCCATATCTACACATAATGTTCGCTAATCCCAAAATTTCAAACATCGTTCCTCAATTAATCCATCTTAACACGTCTCTCTACTGGATAACGCTACAACTAGAATCACGCCCTAACACTTAACTATAAATCCACATTATCGTCTACCAGTCATCAATCATCTTGCCCCAGATACATTCTCCATCATATTGGCTCATAAATCTTTCCACCATAAATAATGAACCATCAACTACATCTACCCTTACTCCTATCGTCTAATCTCATAATCATATAAAATACGTATTCCTAACCATACGTTCATATCAATACGTCGTGTTACTTCCAATGTTTTCTCACGTCAACTTAATAATCAAGTCTTAATGCTTTTAAATGCTCTACTCATTCTCATGATCACTCGAAATCGTACTATACCTTCCTAGCTACTCATATCTACCACTCGTCCAAGTTTCAGGTCTTATAAGTTCTCATCTTCATGTATATAATTTCATCCAATCAGAGTTCTCCATTGAGTCCTTCACACCTTGGTATTATAAATAAGTCTTGGACACCTCGTTCTTTTCATCCGAATGATATCTAATCTAATATCTTTGTGTTCCAAAATCAACTATCCACCGGTACAGCATATCTCATCTCACTCTAAGCCTACCAGCAAACATAACCCTATAACAATAATAGCTATTACTATCAATATCATAACAATCAAACATAACACTCCCGAAGAGGGTAGGAAAGGAAGTTTAATGCCAATGGCGTATTTTAAAACATTTGGAAAAAACGTGTGGAGTTGCGGTATTGGATGAGGGAAGATCGGGGTTGTGATCTTGTGTGCTAGTCTCAAACTTTAAAGATTTGGTTTAAAAGAAAACAAAAGTTTTGATACAATCACATGCAGCCAAGGATAAGCTATACTATAATACGAAAGACTAAGTCCAAGGAGTTGCCTGCTATGACGCAATTCACACCCATATGAATACTATCATTCAGACAACTTCTTACATGTATTACGAACCACACTGATTATACACACATGACATGAGAGACGATCATTAAAGTCCTAAGGGTAGCACACTCATACAGGTCCACACACTCTACCTATATACATGCACCATGACGACGTCACAAACCAAAGGGCCCACTACTAAACTGGAGATAACACAGACAACTACAAGCACTAATGTCTACACAAAAGAAGGGAACAGAAGCCAAAAGTGTAACGAAATAAGATCGGAAGGAACGTGTTCAAATAAACGAGATAAAGAGATAGCTGGTTGGGTGGGACAAAAATATTGCTCAAAATAATTAAATGGACGAAGGAAGAATTACGTGTAAAATATGGTATCATATACGTTTATACTTATAAAAATATGTAGGAAAAAGTGAGCAGATATAGAAAATTCACAGCTCAGAAAAGAGTTAGACGAAGGAAGAAGAGGAGGATGAGGTAGTGATTGTTTTGTAAATGAAAACAAGTTTATACAGAGATTTTTGAAATGTGAGCACGATGAACATAGAACTGATATATACAAAAATTAAAATCCTCCTTAGTTTAGAAAATATTCTAAAAGTACGCACGATAAATGGTTAGAAATAAATTTTGTAGTTTAGAAAAAAGAATAATATATATATTGAATTATCAAAATGATAACAAGGTTTTAAAAACTGAAATATGGAAGATACCGATTCGAAAATAAGTACGAGATAGTAACTTAAAAATTATGACCAAGAATGTTTCAAAATTAGTGAAAGAATTTTAACTCAACCGAAAGTAAGAAATTTAATTATTTAATAAGGGTTTTCAAAGGAGTTAAACTGAGCGGAGCGAAGAATTTAATAATAAATTTCAAAAATATTTTTAGAGGAAACAGAATTGGCAAAGGGAAAGATTCGAAGGATCAACGATAATCGTCAGGAAGCGATCACGTGAATCGGGGAAAAGGAATGTGATCATATGATGAATACACCCAAGATATGATTCATGAAATCTACAATGGAATTCTACGGTCGGTAACACAAAAGCGTAATGATTAGCAGGATGTTAGAAATCAGGGTTTCTAATTATCGGGCCGTCTAAAGATCAGGAAACTCAGCACTATGACTTCCTAATGAACTAGACTGTAATAGAGAGATCTCAGGGAAGGGCCCCTAAGAGAATCAAAATTACGTTCTGTTGGGCCCGAAGTCGATGGGCACGAGCGAACGACTAAAAGAAGGGCTCTAGAAATCTAACACGGTCAGAGTCAAGTGAGAGGCTACTAGGGTATCCTAAGACGGGTATGACCAAGTCTTAACCAAGGCGTCTAACTATCAAACTGGGACGTCTACCTAAGTCTTCCTACCATGTAAGACTGGGAAAACCTAATTTAGACTTGTACATGGATATTAAATGAATGCAGTACTCTTATTGTTTCGAACTTTTGCAAGACCTGCATGGGCCACCACTAAAACTTGTCACGCCCCGCTTCCCAAAACGACGGAAGCGAAACGTGACAAGGCCCGCTTAGGCCGGAGCTGTGAAGCTCGGACCCAATAAGCGTCTGTAGGTGTACCATTTTAAAATTTTCAGGTTCTTGCATTTATGAAATCCGGAACAACAAAAGTACAGAAGGAAAAGAATGCATTCATTTAAAATAGAGATAATATCCAGCATATGACAAATCTAATAAAGGGAGCCTAAGCATGGCAACAAACTGCAGGAAAGGAAACTAATAGTGTGAAGCACCCAACCTAGGCAGAGAGTAAAGTGGTGCTACCCACCCAGACTAAAAAAAAGTAGTAACCTCTGGAAGTCCGCAACGATGTGAAACGTCTAATTCTGGTCCTCGTCAGGTATGTACTCCGGGTCGACGTCCACTGGCTCCACGTACTCATGAATGTCAGACTCGTCCACGTACTCTGGCTCAACACCTGACGTACAGCACCCAAGAGAAAAGGAACTGTACGTCAGGTAAAGTCTACAAGGAGGGTTAGACTTTACTGCAAGTGTACTGAAATTTAAAGCAACGTTTTACTGGTTGATTAGCATATTGGGGTTATAACAGAGTAACAAAAGGAAGTAAACGCAGCAGGAAAAGTACAATGTCACGTCCCGCTTCCCAAAAGTACAGAGGCGAAGCGTAACTAAGGCCCGCTTAGGCCGGAGCTGAGAGCTCAGACCCAATAAGCGTCTGTGGTATTCCAAAACGAAGGAGTAGGTCCCTGCAAGTTAGTACGGAACAATAAAAGTACTGAAAGGAAAGAGCATATCATTTTATTCCAAACATAATCATCCAAAGTACTGAGAGTCTAAAACGCCCGAAGGGCTACAACAGTAGAAAAGGAAACTACCGGTGCAAGCACCCAACCTAGACAGGAAAACAAAAGGTGCTACGCACCCAATCTAAACTGGAACAGAAACTCCGGAACAGCAACGAGAGGCCTCTAACTCTGGTCCTCCTCTGGGTTGTACTCTGGATCAGTATCCTCCGGCTCCATGTCTGCTGGCAAGTCTACCTCGTCGACGTACTCTGGCTCAACACCTGACGTACAGCACCAAAAGAAGGAACTGTACGTCAGGTAAGGTCTACAAAAAGGGTCAGACCAAACTGCAAGTGTACCGACTATTTAACAATGGTTTACTGGTTGTTTAGCATGCTGAGGTTGTAACAGAGGAACAAAAGAAAGTAAACACAGTAGGAAAGTAAAACGTGACAAGTAGTAGTCGTAGTGTGTGCTACCAACTACAGGACTAGCCTAACAGGTGTCAAGACAAATCGGGACATGGCGGGACAAGACAAGACAAGTGTGACACGAAAGGGTTCACGCCTTACGGTTCGAGGGGGATCAGACCCTCTTACCGTGCGCATGCTCAACCCTACCCCAACCCCAAGTATTCAAGACATGACAAGAAAAGGGATCACTCGCTCTAGCTTGGCGAGTGCCCTATTGCCCTCTGGGCTGTGTATCAAGACAAGGGATCACTCGGAGAGTGCCTTATTGCCCTCTGGGCTGTGTAACAAGACAGGGGATCACTCAGAGAGTGCCATATTGCCCTCTGGGCTGTGCAAGACGGGACAGGACGTGAAAAAACAGGAAAGGTTATTCTAGGGTGTCCACACACACACACACACACACGATAGTCCTACCATGTCAAAAGTTGTTGTTGTTGGACTCAGACTTCGTCGTCAAGTCTGAGTCGTCAAGGGACGTCCCAGACGCTATCATTTCACGTCCGGTTCTTTTTGTTCACAGTTAGCAGTTCTAACAAAACTAAGGCCTAAGCACGGCCAAAAGTGCAAGTGGGTACACTTGCCTGCGGTGGCGAGTGTGTCGTCTCCCCGGAGCGTCTCGTCAATGGAAGTCCGTCTGAAATTGTGTCACGTCGATGGTGTCAGGTCTCGTTTTCAGTAATTCCTATTAGGGTTCGTGTCTAGGTTATCGGGACTATCCTATTCGTTAGAACTCACATTTTTGATGTTCAGCCCTATTCGACGATCTATCCTATGTGCACAGTCAAAAAGTCCATTCGTCGATTTTTCTATGTTTGCACAACGTTTTAAAAGAGAGAAAAGGAAATTTAATTAAAGTTTTCGACTTTTAGTTTAGGGTTTGATTATAGCTACAGTGGGGGTTGCTACAAGTTCGGGAACCAACCTTTTCCGGAGTCTGGAATAGAATGAATGTAGTGGCGATAACTCCTCGTCGTCAAATCTGGACCGCGAACAAGATTCCAAAAGCTATATCTTGCGACGAAGGGCTACGACGAGTCGTAACGTCGTAGTCGGCAAATCCACAAAGAAGATCATCAAAGTGAGGCCCACATCAGTGCTAGGGGTCAATGGGAGACCCACAACACCTCTGGAGAATTTGGGGGGCCCACGGTGGCAAACGATGCGACGGATGTGGGGTTGCGACGAAGATCGTCGGTCACAGCTAGCCGGTGCGGGGGTTTCTCTTGGTCAGACCGAGAGAAGCTCTCGGTTGGGTGCTACAGGTGCGGTCGCTTGCGAAGCGGAGGCTGTAGCGGGCGGGGCTCTCGGTCGTAGCGGGCCAAATGCAGGGGATCTCTTCGGTCGGGCGCTTGGGCGGGGGGTTGCAACGTAGCGGGTTGTAACAAGCGACGGTGCGAGGGAGCGGGTCGGTCAGACACTGCGGGAGCGTCGGTCGGGTGTTGCGGTCTGCAGCGGAGCGGGGAAGCGGGCGATGCAGGGGTCCCCTTCGGTCGTAGCAGGCGGATGCGGGGGATTTTGTCGGTCGCAGCGGGGCGGCTGCGGGCTGCAACGTTACAGCTTGCAACGTTGTGGAGCGGGGCGGGTGCGGGCGAGAGCCTTGGTCAGACCGAGGAAATGCGGGGGTTCCCGTCGGTCGTGCGGGGGCGGCTGCGGAGCTGGGTTGCGACGAAGCTTGGGGGGTGTTTTTGACGGCTAGGGTTTTGGTGTGTGCGAAAATAATTTAACCTAGGCATATTTAAATAAGAAAGGGGGTTGGGGCTAGGTCTAGGGTTTAGGAAAATATTAAAATTAATTAAAATAATTAAAAAAACAAAAATAACTCTCTCCTCCCCCTCTCTCACGCATGGAGATGCGGCAAGGGCTTGGGCTGTAGGGTTTTCTGGGACCCTTATGGCACAAAAACTCTATTCCCGTCCTAAGTCGGACGGAAATAGACAGAAAAAGAATTACAGCGGAAGAATAAAATAGTTAATCTTATTAACATGCAGTTAAAACTATTTTAACTTAGCCCTAAGGTCCAAGACCCTTAGCCAAAATCTATGCCGACTTGGGATGGATCTGACCATCTCAAGAAGGATCTAGCCTATTGCGATTAAATTAAACTAATGCTGAATTAAACACATACCCGGAATCTAAACCCTGGGGCAGGCGAGATGTTCCGCACCGTCTTCCAAGCCGCTCACCGTCCCACGCCGAGCTGCTCCTCGAACCGCTCCCCGAACCGCTCCTCGAACCACTCCGCATCCCGAGGCGATCAATCCTGTGTCGCCGAGCCAACCACGCGCCGAAGAAAGTTTCACGCGAGTGAAACCTTCGCCTAGATTTTGGATCTGAATCCGAACTCCTTTGCGGCTTTGCTAGAGCCCTCAAGAGTAAGGCAGAAATTTAGGGAGATAGAAGAAATATTAATTTAAGCTTAGATCCGAGCGTACTCCAACATTTACGAGAGCCGCTCAAATCTAGAGCTAGGGACGAGTTTTGAGGAGGAGAGCAGACCCCTATTTATATAGGCGGCTGACTGCTCCCTTTCCCTCAAAATCCGATGTGGGACTAATTTAGAGTTAATTAAATTCAATTTAGTTTGCCCTTCACAAAGTGCAAAATTCCGTGAATTTTAATTCCCTCACCGTTGAACTTCAAGATTGATACAACCTATCAATTAGAAGGGTGTTCAACGGTGAATGCATAGGAAAAAAACCGTTCGTTAATCGGAGTTCGTTTGACCCTCCAATTGATCGTCCGAAGATCAGCCTACGACTTGTTTTTCGCAAAAAACCAGCCGTTAAAATTGCCCAGTAAACCAAGGATTCTGCACCCATTAGTGGGGACCAGCAAGTGGGCCCCACAGCCTCCAAAAAGGCTGACTGGGTGCCTGCCCAGACCTGGGCTGGGTGCGGGCGCCCAGGTCTGGGCGCGGGCGCCCAGGTCTGGGCGCGGGCGCCCAGGCGCCTGGCGCCTGGCACAGGCGCCCAGGCGCCAGCCTGGCGCCTGGCGCCTGACGCCCAGGCGGGCGCCTGGGCCGGGCCGGGCTCCCGGCCCAGAACGCCTGGGCGCCCAGCGCCCAGGCACCCTGGGCCGCCTGGGCCTGCGCCCAGGCGCCCGGGCCTGGGCCTGGGCCGGGCGCCCAGGCCCAGGCGGGCTTGGGCGCCCAGGTCCAGGCGGGCCTTGGCTCTTGGTGGGCTTGGCCAGTAGTCTAGGCCAGACCCAGTTTGGGCTGGGTCTGTCTGATCTGGCCTGATCTACTCTTAGATCTGTTTTGGGCATAACTTGGGCATTTGGCGTCCGATTTGGATGCCGTCCGAACCTGGGCGTAGATCGGGACATTCCCGTCTTACCCGTGAACTTTTCCTTGCGTTTATATTGTTTTAAACTATTTAAAACACATTTACTATATGTTGCATCATATGCAATTTAGTCCCTATCTAGGCTTAAATTATCATTTGCATCAAATACAAATGATCTGAGGGCATATTTCCCTACATCTCCCACTTGCACTCAGGATCATTTATCCCGAATGCTAGAGATTATTGCAAACATTTTTTTGCAATATTTTATCCCTTGCATCAAATGCAAATTATTCTCCCTAACTGATTTCTACCTATTACTAGACGAAGATCGCACTCTATGTGAGACCCTACAGCCTGACCCTTACAACTGGTTGGGCTCGAAGCCCTATACGGCAGTGACCACGAGCAGTGGTTGCCATCCCTGCTTTAGGAATCATCATTATGTGGTTCACTCATTGACATGAGTATTGCCGGGACCACCCGGACTGTTTCCGTGATGAATTCCGCAGTTATAGTCTCTTCGTCTAAACTATGTCATATAGATCAAGTCTAGGGTACGGTCAAACTGTCAACCCCAATAACTTGACTCCGGTTAGTTTCTATCGATCTTTAGTCAAAAATGTTGGACTTCTTCCAACAAACTCTTGCCAGAGATTTTACTAAAGACCGAACTAACCCTACGACACTAACTCCCATTGACCGGGAGAGACGAATTCTCTCTTGGTCATTGCTCTCCTCATACGCTTCAAGTGTCACCCAATCAAAAGACCTTTCGACAGGCCTTGCCTCGAAGCTAGGTCAGTTGATCTAAGTGGCACCATTCACGCACAGGTTCGTCAAAATGACCTCAAGTCAAAAGACCAACTAGCCTATCATCACTAAGAGTTATCATTGACAGATTGGTCAATATAACCATATGATAACTCTTGTGGATCGTTCAGTGAACTCATTCTCTAATGAGCACATGTGTCTCGTCTTCGACTTCGCCAAGTCAAGCGATCATGAGATCATCGCCACCGCTAAATGGTGAAGACTAAGACACAATGGTCTATCCGATGTTTCGATATCCTTGTCTTGAAACATCTACGACCACGAACCCTTTTAGACTTATGCTACAGACGGTCAAACATTTCTCCATGATCGAGATACTCATCTCGATACCTGTTTGACCTCGCATAAAGTCTCAGGACTTTACCTAAGTTAATATCTAATGTTAACTACATTATAACATAACTTTATATAAATTATTACCAAACAGCTTACTGTTATTTCGAACAAGATGTTTGTACTATTCACACATGGAGATAGATTGCCTTGAGGGTATTATCTCTCAACATCTCCCACTTGCACTCCGGCCCATTTATCTAGATATCTTATACCGTTTTTACACATAAGTTTTCCCGACTTCATATAATAGAGCCTTCGTGAGTGGATCTGTTAAAACCGTCTACATTATAGACTTAAGGGATTTCTATGTTCATGTTAGACCAACCATTTGAATCTCATTCAAATAATTCACTTGGTCATTCGAAATCCATAATATTTTTATTTACTTGGATCTTATCCAGTTCATCGTACCTTACGATAATCATTTAAATTAGTTACTGGTCATTTCAAATGGCTCATATTTATTACAGATAAAGTATCAAACTCTTTTGATCACTTTGTCAAAATATATGTTCCATCCCTTTGATGCCTCGCATGTAATTTATACGCTCCCACTGACCTTGAAAACTTTCTGGTCAATTCATATAAGTTGGTCCGTGTAAATCATATTTAGAAAAACGAACTTATAAGTGAATGTTCCAATTTTCATGGTCAACTTTGAGCGTTTTACATCGAGCTTGGTCCGAGTAGATCTGTGCACATCTGCTGGCGAGACAGTTTCAACATAATCTGTTTTATAGGAATTAGGATGAAAAAACGGTTCTCAACCAACATGATTGCACTTCACTATTTTCCTTTCTGCACCAATATTTCAACTTAAAGATTTACTTGTAGAAAGTGAGGAAACATTTTTCTTGGGCATGTAAACTAAATTCCCAAAATTTATTTACGGACACGGACCTATTCTGATTGCATCAAGTGTTTTAAATCGGAGTTACTACTCCGAATTTCATCCCGGAATTTGACTAAGTCATCATCAGTTATGATGTTTAACTCGACTCTTCGTCTCACGAAATTCGAGTAATTATACAACTTCCTAATGATTGATTTAATGAATATCTTGTTGATAATGTCCTCACAGAACATTATCAAAACCTAGGCATTACTATCTGGGACTTAACCCAGAAGGAGGACTTAACTCAGAGTCACTTACAATGGATCACACCAAGTCTAACTAAGTGTGATTCATACCTTTTAACACACGGATGTGTTAACAGACTTGACCTGAAAGAAAATCACATTTTCTTTTAATTACGCAAGATTTAATGTAGCTTAGTATTTGACCATTCGATCTAATCGAATCAGTTTAAATACTTTAGTCATTTCGTTCTTTATTTTATCAGACTTGTGTTTCATCAAGAACACGTGTCTTAATAAAATATACGAATAACTTATTTTAGTTAATCTAGACTCGGGTACATCAGTATGTACGAGACTGAGTTCGACAACTCATTCTCACACTGTCTTACATATGGGTTTCGGCCATTACATCTAAGAGGATAAGACTCACAAGTGTCCTCAGACTTCATAATACGAGAGGTCAGACCCCTCTTTATGTGACTTGTGAAGCTTAGTCTCTCGATACGGCCTAGTCTATTTAGCCATATAAGTTTGCTACTATCCTGTGTATTTACATATTAACATTTAATACATATATCATCGTTATACATATTATTCATTGCTTCAGAAGCAATGTGACGATATTCGTCAAAATGTGTTAACCTTTTGTATAACAATAATTATGAAATCGTGACATCAAAATATGTCACATTTTCATTTCCTCCTACTTATGCCTTTACTAATGATAAAATAAACTAACTTTCTCAATTGACTTTTCGGAGTGCCGTCTTCCTTTTCTAAATCACATTTAGATATTAAATAGCCCAACATAAATAAATAGCTATGCAAGCATCTCATGTATCCAAACGCCTGAGAGTTGCAATCTCGAGTGTAGCTCAAGAAGTTGCTTGTCTCAAGATCCGGTTGGGATACATAGCCTTGCACCGCTCATGCACTCGTATTCGACTCAAACAGTTTGATCGAATTCTCGAACTTTGCGGATCAGAATTGTTTGTCCATACAACCTTGAGGGTAGCTTGACAAGTTGTAGGGAGAAACATACTTCGAATATCCTATATGTTCAAGCTGCCACATATAGAGACGAGTGACATGTAGCGTGAATTTATTTGTTGGACCTAGAACTTAATGAAATCATATTTCTTAAGTCTGTTCTTTAGAATGTCATTTTAATGTCAATGAGAATATATTTTAATCCTATCAATTAGAATTTAACTTGATATTCAATTAATCAACCTGTTCGACCAGTTAACTAATTCGATTAAAAATATTATAAGTTGATTCCTTCGGTAAACATAGTCTTGCCCTAGTTTTGACATATGTTAAAAATTTAAATATAGGTAGAATGGCTTTTATCTATCTATATCCTCCCACTATTTTTATGATCGTTTCAAAGCTTAATAACGAACGATTTAATCGAATTAAAATTAATGGGTAAGAGGTCCAATCACCTTGAGCCTAACAACCTTGAGTGTAGCTCAACAAGTTGCTTGACTCTGTAATCGGAAGATGACTCTTCATCGATCATATCGGATATGACCCTCTTATTCGGTTTTTGCCCCTAGCCATTTGTGATCATGAGTGTGCTCATCCAAATCACAATGTCTAGTCTAGTTGGACCCTTGTTTTCGTGTCTAGCCTGACTTGCTCCGCCGCTCGGTGTATTCACGACACGTTGGTTTGGGTCAAAACTTAGACTACATCTAGTCAGACTACATCATTGATTTAACTTACGCCGGCGCTCTGTGTATTCACGACAACATCGGTTTGGGTCAAGTCAAGATTTCATCTTATGTATTTAAGGAGTTGGTTTCTACGGGGTTGCCATGTCACAGCTTGAGTGTATCTCAACAACTGTAACACGGGCCCTATAGTTGCTAACCCCTAAAACAAGGAGGGCTACGGCTAATCTTGAAAAAGATTATTAACGTATTTGACTTAGATATAGTCCAGGGTGTCATACAATCATGATTCGCGACATTGCGGTCCATCGGAACACAGGCAGGGAATTGACAAGCCAGGATCACTATCCCTTAAAGGGTGATCCAGAACTCTTAGCCAAGCACATTGACTGGATCATGGTCCATTGAATGAAGCTTGTCATTTATATATGTGTGCCATAGACTAAACAGCTTTTATTAACAACTAATTAATCCTATCAACTAGTTGCATCCTTAAATTCAAAATTTTAGGATTTGTTTAATAACTTTTATTAAGTCCTTATCAACTATAAGGTTCACGTGCTATCCTAATCGTTATTAGGATTTTAATAAATTTTATTAACAACGCTAAAAGCGAACTCCTTTAATGAAAATTAATAATAACAATTAGAATTAAGAAACATTAAAGAGACTACCCTAATCAAGAATTAGGTCTTGAAGTGTTTTTAATAGTTTATTAAAACATAGCATGTCATTAAAATTCAAGTAATAAATTTTAATCATTTCTTAATGGCTAACCTAAAGGGTTGTCTTGTGTTATCAAATAAGGGACAAGATTATGCATAGCCATTAACATAAGATTACACTAATTTTATCGCATAAAATAAAAGTGTCCAACTATTTACCAATTTAAATAGAACAATGTCTATCACATAAACAATTTTAGCATGCAAACATAAATTTAACATTTAAATTTAAAATATGATTTTTTAAAATATTTTATTTTTATCTCATAAAAATTTGTTTTTTAAAATCACAAATTTGTATGCTACTTTAAAAAATTTATCGCATAAAAATTTTAACCTTTTAAAATCAGTTTTAAAATATCTCATAAAATTAAAACATCATTTTAAAAAACACTTTCATGCTTAAAATTTTATCATATAAAATTTTTAGGCACTTTAAACTTATCGCATAAATTTTAAAAGATTTAAAATTAGTTTTAAAAATTATCACATAAATTTTAAAACGTCATTTAAAAATTTTCATATTCAAAAATTTATCACATAGATTTTTTAAACATCAAAAACATTTTTAAAATTTATCTCATAACTTTAAAAACATTTTTAAAAGTATTTAAAGCATTCTAAAGTTTAATAATAATCGGAGGCTAGATCGATACGCAGACCTACGCTCTGATACCACTGTAGGGTTTTCTGGGACCCTTATGGCACAAAAACTCTATTCCCGTCCTAAGTCGGACGGAAATAGACAGAACAAGAATTACAGCGGAAGAATAAAACAGTTAATCTTATTAACATGCAGTTAAAACTATTTTAACTTAGCCCTAAGGTCCAAGACCCTTAGCCAAGATCTATGCCGACTTGGGATGGATCTGACCATCCCAAGAAGGATCTAGACTACTGCGATTAAATTAAACTAATGTTGAATTAAACACATACCCGGAATCTAAACCCTTGGGCAGGCGAGATGTTCCGCACCGTCTTCCAAGCCGCTCACCGTCCCACGCCGAGCTGCTCCCCGAACCGCTCCCCGAACCGCTCCTCGAACCACTCCGCATCCCGAGGCGATCAATCCCGTGTCGCCGAGCCAACCACGCGCCGAAGAAAGTTTCACGCGAGTGAAACCTTCGCCTAGATTTTGGATCTGAATCCGAACTCCTTTGCGGCTTTGCTAGAGCCCTCAAGAGTAAGGCAGAAATTTAGGGAGATAGAAGAAATATTAATTTAAGCTTAGATCCAAGCGTACTCCTACATTTACGAGAGCTGCTCGATCTAGAGCTAGGGACGAGTTTTGAGGAGGAGAGCAGACCCCTATTTATATAGGCGGCTGACTACTCCCTTTCCCTCAAAATCCGATGTGGGACTAATTTAGAGTTAATTAAATTCAATTTAGTTTGCCCTTCACAAAGTGCAAACTTCCGTGAATTTTAATTCCCTCACCGTTGAACTTCAGGATTGATACAACCTATCAATTCGAAGGGTGTTCAACGGTGAACGTATAGGAAAAAACCGTTCGTTAATCGGAGTTCGTTTGACCCTCCAATTGATCGTCCGAAGATCAGCCTACGACTTGTTTTTCGCAAAAACCAGCCGTCAAAATTGCCCAGTAAACCTAGGGTTCTGCGCCCAGGCGCCTGGGCCGGGCGCCCAGGCCCAGGCGGGCTTGGGCGCCCAGGTCCAGGCGGGCCTTGGCTCTTGGTGGGCTTGGCCAGCAGTCTAGGCCAGACCCAGTTTGGGCTGGGTCTGTCTGATCTGGCATGATCTACTCTTAGATCTGTTTTGGGCATAACTTGGGCATTTGGCGTCCGATTTGGATGCCGTTCGAACCTGGGCGTAGATCGGGACATTCCCGTCTTACCCGTGAACTTTTCCTTGCGTTTATATTGTTTTAAACTATTTAAAACACATTTACTCAATTTTGCATCATATGCAATTTAGTCCCTATCTTGGCTTAAATTATCATTTGCATCAAATACAAATGATCTGAGGGCATATTTCCCGACATGGGCTTGGGCCAAAAATTATTTTGTAGGGTTATAAAGATATAGGAATTTTATTAGAACTAAAATACTTATAAAAGTAAGATTTAAAAATATTTTAAACCTAGTCAAAAATAGAAAATAGGTCAAACGAATTCTAAAAATTGTAAAATAAATATGGGGTGCTCGGGACGACGAAAGAAAGAGGACTAAGAAGACGGATCTAAATTTCGACGTCGAGGGACGAAACTAAAAATAGAAACGTCACACGTCAATGCTGAAAATCGTGACGTCACTTCAAATATGATCAAATCGTGAAAGAATGACCCGAGAAATGTCGTTCCAAGATAATGCCACAATTTAATACTCTCAGAGACGATCACAACGACATATCATACAAAAGTGTTCAAAAATTAAGCAAGTCTAAGATAAATACGTGCACGATCAGGAGCACGTGCACGAAGAAAGTATGATCGAAAACTGACCGTTACATCCTCCCCAACTTAGAAATGATTCCGTCCTCGGAATCAACATCAAGCACTGCTCGGAAAAAGATGCGGGAAGCGCTCTCTCATATCATCTTCACGCTCCCAGGTGGACTCTCCAGGTGATCCATGACGCCACATCACCCTCACCAGGTCGACTACTTTATTCCTCAATTGCTTCTGTCGACGGTCCAAAATCTGCACAGGTTGCTGGTCATACGTCAGGTCCGGGCGAACTGTAATCTCTGAGAAATCAACCGTGTGCGACGGATCACTGACATACCGACGTAGCTGAGATACGTGGAATACGTCGTGAACTCCCTCCAGAGACTATGGCAAAGCAAGGCGGTAGGCCACTGCTCCCACACGCTCAAGCACATCGAATGGCCCAATATATCTTGGACTCAGCTTTCCCTTCTTCCCGAAATGAATGACTCCGCGGTTCGGAGAAATCTTCAGAAATACATGATCTCCAGGCTGAAACTCCAAGGGTCTCCTTTTGGCATCTGCCCAATGCTTGAAGCGATCCTGTGCAACTCTAAGCTTCTCCCTGATGTCCCTCGTGACATCCACAGCTTCCACTATCATCTCTGGACCCAACAGCTCCCGATCTCCAATGTCATCCCAGCTCAGTAGCGATCGACATTTTCTCCCATACAAGGCAGCAAACGGCGCCATGCCAATGCTCGCCTGGTAGCTTTTGTTATATGAAAACTCCACCAAGTGAAGATGGTCCTCCCAAGATCCCTTCAAATCGAGCGTACAAGCTCGCAGCATATCCTCCAGAATCTGAATAGTCCTCTCTGACTGGCCATCGGTCTGCGGGTGGTACGCCGTGCTGAAACTCAGACTCGTACCCAAATTCTCCTGCAAACTTCTCCAGAACTGAGATGTGAACCTCGTGTCTCTGTCAGACACGATGCTCACGGGGACTCCATGTAAGCGTACAATCTCCTGCACGTACACGGTCTACATCACAACCTACTCAAAGAGGAAATAAAAGAGAAGTAGAAATGAAATTTTACCTCTAGATATTTCCTCGCCAAAGCTTTCATAGACTGGCCCACTCGGAATGGGATAAAGTGTGCAGACTTAGTCAATTGATCTACGATCACCCAGACTGCGTCGTTCTGCCTCGGGGTCCGAGGTAAACCAGTTACGAAATCCATCGTAATATGTTGCCACTTCCACTCCGGGATAGGAAGCGGTTGCAGCAACCCAGCAGCACGATGGTGCTCAGCCTTCACCTGTTGGCATATCAAACACTTGGCAACGCTCCGTGCCACACTCCTCTTCATGCCAATCCACCAATAGTTCAGACGGAGGTCCTTATACATCTTGGTGCCTCCCGGATGTATAGAATAAGGCGAGCTGTGAGCCTCGCTCAAAAGCTCCTCCTGAACATCACCTGCAGGTACGCAGAGTCTGCTGCCGTACCGCAGTGAACCATCCTCATGAATCACAAACTCCGCCCGTAGCCCAGCTTCGACCTGCCTCCTGATCCTCTGTAGCTTCGGATCTCCTGCCTGTGCTGCCTTGATCCGATCCACGATCGTGGATTGAATCTGCAAATTCATGAATGAAAGAACCACACCAGGTAGGACGACCTCCAAATCCATCTCTCTCAGCTCCTGCTGAATCCTCCAATCAGCCGTATGCATCATAGCAGTGAGAAGTCTACTCAAAGCATCCGGCACTACGTTCACCTTCCCCGGATGATACTGCAAGTCTATCTCGTAGTCAGCCATGAGCTCCAACCATCGTCTCTGACGCATGTTGAGCTCCTTCTACGTAAATATGTACTTCAAGCTTTTGTGATCAATGAAAATCTTCACGTTCTCACTCAGCAAGAAGTGCCTCCAGATCTTCAGTGCAAAAATCACCGTGGCCAACTCCAGATCGTGCGTCGGGTAATTCTTCTCATGGGTCCTCAACTGACGAGAAGCGTTCACGACCACGTGGCCATGCTGATGCAAGACGCATCCTAGGCCCTTCCCTGATGCATCACAGTATACCTTGAAGCCTCCGCTCCGATCCGGTACAGCCAGAACTTGTGCTGTGGTCAATCTCGCCTTCAAGATACTGAAGGCCTCCTCACAAGCTTATGTCCAAAGGAACTCCACATCCTTCCTTGTTAGCTTCGTCATCGGCTCAGCAATCTTTGAGAAATCCTTGATGAACCGCCGATAATAGCCTGCTAAACCAAGGAAGCTCCTGATATCCGATGCTGACTGCGGAGTCGGCCAATCTCTGACTGCTCTGACCTTCTCCGGATCTACAGATATGCCATCACCAGACACCACGTGTCCCAGGAATGCGACTCTGTCCAGCCAGAACTCGCACTTACTATACTTGGCATAAAGCTTATGTCGCCTCAGCGTCTCCAGCACTGTCCTCAGATGATAGCTGTGCTCCTCCTCCGTCTTCGAGTAAATAAGAATGTCGTCAATAAAGATAACGACAAACTTATCCAGGAAGTCGTAGAAAATTAAGTTCATTAAATGCATGAATACAGCTGGAGCATTGGTCACGCCGAAGGGCATAACCACGACTCATAATGTCCGTACTTCGTCCGGAAAGCTGTCTTCGGAACATCATCCTTCTTCACTTTCAACTGATGATACCCGCTCCTCAAGTCCAACTTCGAGAAAACTCTCGAACCTCCCAGCTGATCAAAAATATCGTCGATGCGTGGAAGCGGATACGTATTCTTCACTGTGACAGCATTCAGCCCTCGATAGTCGACGCACATCCTGTGGGACCCATCCTTCTTCTTCACAAGAAAAACGGGTGTACCCTACAGTGACACACTAGGGTGGATGAAACCCTTTTGCAGCAACTCATCAAACTGCTTCCGCAGCTCCTCAAGCTCAGCAGGAGCCATCCGATACGGCGCCTTTGATATCGGCTGCGCTCCCGGCATAAGATCAATACCAAATTCGAGCTCGGTCGGGTGGCAGACCCGAGATATCCTCTGGGAAGACGTCGTCGAAGTCTTTGACGACAGCTGGTCACTCGATCTCCATCTCCATCTGCATAGCTGCAACAATCGGCACATCCGGCTTGGCCCGATACCTGATGGGCCCAAGTGACTCGTCTCTGCTACGGAACTCGAACTCCGGATGGCCTGGAATCTGGAATACCACCCTCTTGCTGTGACAATCGATCGAGGCGTGGAAATCTCCCAACCAATCGATGCCAAGAACGACATCAAAATGTGGCAGGTCATGGACGATGAAATTCGCGAAAAGCTCGTGTCCACTGACCACCAATGGAATCGATCGACAATCCAAGTTCACTGTCACCACTCCGTTCCCTGTGGTGATGTCCCAACACTTAGGGAGTGTATGGGTGGGAAAGGAGTGCCTTGTTACAAAACTCCGGGATAGGATGCACATGGATGCACCGGAGTCGAACAAGGCCAAGGCCGGGTGAGAGGACACTAGAATGGTACCTAAGATATAAAAGAACTACGGTTAAACCAAGCTACTCTAACAAACAAGTCGAGCAAGCAACACTAACAATAAGATCTAAACTATGAAATGAAAGACTAGGATTAAAGAGTTACCTGCAATAACTCCATCCAGCTCCTCAGTCTCAACAGCGGTCATGGTATAAGCCGGCCTCTGGGGTTACGCTGCTCGCTGAAACATCTACCTCTGTGGCAGCAAGGGTGGTCCACGAACAGTAGGTCCTCTCTAGACTGGGGCAGGCGCTCTCATCTGCAACAGGGCTGACGCTCCAATTATAGCATTACGGGCTCTCGGACAATCCTTCTCAGCATGTGAGGCATCTCCACAAACTAAGCACAGTCCCAACTTCCTCCTACAGTTGAACTGAACATGCACTGGCTTGCCACAGAAGTGGCACGGGCCCTTGTTCTGATTTTGCACTGGTGCTCCAGGCCTCTTGAATGGCACCGTCTGAACTGGCCTCATCACCGGCCTAGCAGGTGGCCGGTACTGCTCCATAGGATGCTTCCCTCTATCAGATGAAGGGTCAGGTAGACGTGATATAATCTCATGATTCTTCGCAGCATCTAGCACAGCTCTCATAGTCTTGAAATCCATCGAAGACATAGAAGCCTGAATCTTTAGATGCACTCCCTGACGAAAGCGATCAGCTCGCTTCTCCTCCTTCCTTACCATATGCAGGGCAAAACGACTCAGCATCTCGAACTCTGCTTCATACTCCTCGACAGTCATACTCTAGTGCTTAAGATCTATAAACCTGCTCAACAGCTCCTCCTAGCAGACTTGGTGAAATACTTATCCTTGAACATCGATCTGAAGGTCTTCCACTCCACTGGCTTCTCAAGATGCCTCTCCTCAATGCGCCACCAGTTCCTTGCATTCTCCATCAGCTACATCTTCGCTATCTCGACTCGAGTATCATCAGGGATCTTCGTTGCTACCAACTTCTCCTAAGTGCTCTGGATCCACTCATCGGCAGCTAGGGGTCATTCCTTCCTAGAAAATATCCTCGGCTGAAGCTCATTGAACTGCTTCACTCCTGGAGCAGCTCGAGGGGCAGGTGGTGGTGGTGGTGGTGTGACTGGGGGAGCCTGGGTAGCACGCTGGGACTGCTGAACCAACTGATGTTGCACCTCCAGCATCTCTCTCATCACGCCCAGAAACTGACGGAACTCTCCGCCATGGTCTTCCGGAACTCCATCTCCTGAGCTCCCCGATCGGGTAGTACGTCGTCCTGCTATCCTATTGACAGAAGACATAGATTAGACTCATACAATTACTGGATGATAATAAAATGAAGTTCAATACTTCGATTGTTCCGAATTTGCAGAAAGGGTGGGACCTGCATGGGCCACCACTAAAACCTGTCACGCCCCGCTTCCCAAAAGTACAGAGGCGAAGCGTGACTAAAGCCCGCTTAGGCCGGAGCTGAGAGCTCAGACCCAATAAGCGTCTGTGGTATTCCAAAACGAAGGAGCAGGTCCCTACAAGTTAGTACGGAACAATAAAAGTACTGAAAGGAAAGAGCTTATCATTTTATTCCAAACATAATCATCCAAAGTACTGAGAGTCTAAAACGCCCGAAGGGCTACAACAGCAGAAAAGAAAACTACCGGTGCAAGCACCCAACCTAGACAGAAAAACAAAAGGTGCTACGCACCTCATCTAAACTGGAACAGAAACTCCGGAACAGCAACGAGAGGCCTCTAACTCTGTTCCTCCTCTGGGTTGTACTCTGGATCAGTATCCTCTGGCTCCACGTCTGCTGGCAAGTCCGTCTCGTCGATGTACTCTAGCTCAACACCTGACGTACAGCACCAAAAGAAGGAACTGTACGTCAGGTAAGGTCTACAAAAAGGGTCAGACCAAACTGCAAGTGTACCGACTATTTAATAATGGTTTACTGGTTGTTTAGCATGCTGAGGTTGTAACAGAGGAACAAAAGAAAGTAAACGCAGCAGGAAAGTAAAACGTGACAAGTAGTAGTCGTAGCGTGTGCTACCAACTACGGGACTAGCCTAACAGGTGTCAAGACAAATCGGGACATGGCGGGACAAGACAAGACAAGTGTGACACGAAAGGGTTCACGCCTTACGGTTCGAGGGGGATCAGACCCTCTTACCGTGCGCATGCTCAACCCTACCCCAACCCCAAGTATTCAAGACATGACAAGACAAGGGATCACTTGCTCTAGCTTGGCGAGTGCCCTATTTCCCTCTGGGCTGTGTATCAAGACAAGGGATCACTCGGAGAGTGCCTTATTGCCCTCTGGGCTGTGTAACAAGACAGGGGATCACTCAGAGAATGCCATATTGCCCTCTGGGCTGTGCAAGACGGGACAGGACGTGAAAAAACAGGAAAGGTTATTCTAGGGTGTCCACACACACACACACACACACACGATAGTCCTACCATGTCAAAAGTTGTTGTTGTTGGACTCAGACTTCGTCGTCAAGTCTGAGTCGTCAAGGGACGTCCCAGACGCTATCATTTCACGTCCGGTTCTTTTTGTTCACAGTTAGCAGTTCTAACAAAACTAAGGCCTAAGCACGGCCAAAAGTGCAAGTGGGTACACTTGCCTGCGGTGGCGAGTGTGTCGTCTCCCCGGAGCGTCTCGTCAATGGAAGTCCGTCTGAAATTGTGTCACGTCGATGGTGTCAGGTCTCGTTTTCAGTAATTCCTATTAGGGTTCGTGTCTAGGTTATCGGGACTATCCTATTCGTTAGAACTCACATTTTTGATGTTCAGCCCTATTCGACGATCTATCCTATGTGCACAGTCAAAAAGTCCATTCGTCGATTTTTCTATGTTTGCACAACGTTTTAAAAGAGAGAAAAGGAAATTTAATTAAAGTTTTCGACTTTTAGTTTAGGGTTTGATTATAGCTACAGTGGGGGTTGCTACAAGTTCGGGAACCAACCTTTTCCGGAGTCTGGAATAGAATGAATGTAGTGGCGATAACTCCTCGTCGTCAAATCTGGACCGCGAACAAGATTCCAAAAGCTATATCTTGCGACGAAGGGCTACGACGAGTCGTAACGTCGTAGTCGGCAAATCCACAAAGAAGATCATCAAAGTGAGGCCCACATCAGTGCTAGGGGTCAATGGGAGACCCACAACACCTCTGGAGAATTTGGGGGGCCCACGGTGGCAAACGATGCGACGGATGTGGGGTTGCGACGAAGATCGTCGGTCACAGCTAGCCGGTGCGGGGGTTTCTCTTGGTCAGACCGAGAGAAGCTCTCGGTTGGGTGCTACAGGTGCGGTCGCTTGCGAAGCGGAGGCTGTAGCGGGCGGGGCTCTCGGTCGTAGCGGGCCAAATGCAGGGGATCTCTTCGGTCGGGCGCTTGGGCGGGGGGTTGCAACGTAGCGGGTTGTAACAAGCGGCGGTGCGAGGGAGCGGGTCGGTCAGACACTGCGGGAGCGTCGGTCGGGTGTTGCGGTCTGCAGCGGAGCGGGGAAGCGGGCGATGCAGGGGTCCCCTTCGGTCGTAGCAGGCGGATGCGGGGGATTTTGTCGGTCGCAGCGGGGCGGCTGCGGGCTGCAACGTTACAGCTTGCAACGTTGTGGAGCGGGGCGGGTGCGGGCGAGAGCCTTGGTCAGACCGAGGAAATGCGGGGGTTCCCGTCGGTCGTGCGGGGGCGGCTGCGGAGCTGGGTTGCGACGAAGCTTGGGGGGTGTTTTTGACGGCTAGGGTTTTGGTGTGTGCGAAAATAATTTAACCTAGGCATATTTAAATAAGAAAGGGGGTTGGGGCTAGGTCTAGGGTTTAGGAAAATATTAAAATTAATTAAAATAATTAAAAAAACAAAAATAACTCTCTCCTCCCCCTCTCTCACGCATGGAGATGCGGCAAGGGCTTGGGCTGTAGGGTTTTCTGGGACCCTTATGGCACAAAAACTCTATTCCCGTCCTAAGTCGGACGGAAATAGACAGAAAAAGAATTACAGCGGAAGAATAAAATAGTTAATCTTATTAACATGCAGTTAAAACTATTTTAACTTAGCCCTAAGGTCCAAGACCCTTAGCCAAGATCTATGCCGACTTGGGATGGATCTGACCATCTCAAGAAGGATCTAGCCTATTGCGATTAAATTAAACTAATGCTGAATTAAACACATACCCGGAATCTAAACCCTGGGGCAGGCGAGATGTTCCGCACCGTCTTCCAAGCCGCTCACCGTCCCACGCCGAGCTGCTCCTCGAACCGCTCCCCGAACCGCTCCTCGAACCACTCCGCATCCCGAGGCGATCAATCCTGTGTCGCCGAGCCAACCACGCGCCGAAGAAAGTTTCACGCGAGTGAAACCTTCGCCTAGATTTTGGATCTGAATCCGAACTCCTTTGCGGCTTTGCTAGAGCCCTCAAGAGTAAGGCAGAAATTTAGGGAGATAGAAGAAATATTAATTTAAGCTTAGATCCGAGCGTACTCCAACATTTACGAGAGCCGCTCAAATCTAGAGCTAGGGACGAGTTTTGAGGAGGAGAGCAGACCCCTATTTATATAGGCGGCTGACTGCTCCCTTTCCCTCAAAATCCGATGTGGGACTAATTTAGAGTTAATTAAATTCAATTTAGTTTGCCCTTCACAAAGTGCAAAATTCCGTGAATTTTAATTCCCTCACCGTTGAACTTCAAGATTGATACAACCTATCAATTAGAAGGGTGTTCAACGGTGAATGCATAGGAAAAAAAACCGTTCGTTAATCGGAGTTCGTTTGACCCTCCAATTGATCGTCCGAAGATCAGCCTACGACTTGTTTTTCGCAAAAAACCAGCCGTTAAAATTGCCCAGTAAACCAAGGATTCTGCACCCATCGGAGAGTGCCCTATTGCCCTCTGGGCTGTGTAACAAGACAAGGGATCACTCAGAGAGTGTCCTATTTCCCTCTGAGCTGTGCAAGACGGGACGGGACATGACAAAACAGGAAAGGTTATTCTAGGGTGTCCACACGCACACACACACACACACACAAGATAGTCCTACGATGTCAAAAGTTGTTGTTGTTGGACTCAGACTTCGTCGTCAAGTCTGAGTCGTCAAGGGACGTCCCGGACGCTATCATTTCACGTCCGGTTCTTTTTGTTCACAGTTAGCAGTTCTAACAAAACTAAGGCCTAAGCATCGCCAAAAGTGCAAGTGGGTACACTTGCCTGCGGTGGCGAGTGTGTCGTCTCCCCGGAGCGTCTCGTCCAAGCGTCTCGTAAGCGGAAGTCCGTCTGAAATAGTGTCACGTCGACGGTGTCAGGTCTCGTTTTCAGTAATTCCTATTAGGGTTCGTGTCTAGGTTATCGGGACTATCCTATTCGTCAGAAATCACATTTTTGATGTTCAGCCCTATTCGACGATCTATCCTATGTGCACAGTCAAAAAGTCCATTCGTCGATTTTTCTATGTTTGCACAACGTTTTAAAAGAGCGAAAAGGAAATTTAATTAAAGTTTTCGACTTTTAGTTTAGGGTTTGATTATAGCTACAGTGGGGGTTGCTACGAGTTCGGGAACCAACCTTTTCCGGAGTCTGGAATAGAATGAATGTAGTGGCGATAAATCCTCGTCGTCAAATCTGGACCGCGAACAAGATTCCAAAAGCTAGATCTTGCGACGAAGGGCTACGACATGTCGTAACATCGTAGTCGACAAATCCACGAAGAAGATCACCAAAGTGGGGCCCACAGCAGTGCTAGGGGTCAATGGGATACCCACAACACCTCTGGAGAATTTGGGGGGCCCACGGTGGCAAGCGATGCAACGGATGTGGGGTTGCGATGAAGATCGTCGGTCGCAGCTAGCCGGTGTGGGGGTTTCTCTCGGTCAGACCGAGAGAAGCTCTCGGTCGGGCGCTGCGGGTGCGGGCGCTTGCGAAGCGGAGGCTGCAGCGGGCGGGGCTCTCGGTCGTAGCGGGCCAAATGCGTGGGATCTCTTCGGTCGGGTGCTTGGGCGGGGTTGCAACGCAGCGGGTTGCAACAAGCGGTGGTGCGAGGGAGTGGGTCGGTCAGACACTGCGGGAGCGTCAGTCGGGCGCTGCGGCTGCAGCGGAGCGGGGAAGCGGGCGATGCGGGGGTCCCCTTCGGTCGTAGCGGGCGGATGCGGGGGATTTTGTCGGTTGCAGCGGGGCGACTGCAGGCTGCAACGTTGCAGCTTGCAACGTTATGGAGCGGGGCGGGTGCAGGCGAGAGCCTCGGTCAGACCGAGGAAATGCAGGGGTTCTCGTCGGTTGTGCGGGGGCGGCTGTAGAGCTGGGTTGCGACGAAGCTTGGGGGGTGTTTTTGACGGCTAGGGTTTTGGTGTGTGCGAAAATAATTTAACATAGGCTTATTTAAATAGGAAAGGGGGTTGGGGCTAGGTCTAGGGTTTAGGAAAATATTAAAATTAATTAAAATAATTAAAAAAACAAAAATAACTCTCTCTCTCTCTCTCCCTCTCTCACGCATGGAGATGCGGCTAGGGCTTGGGCTTGGGCCAAAACTTATTTTGTAGGGTTATAAAGATATAGGAATTTTATTAGAACTAAAATACTTATAAAAGTAAGATTTAAAAATATTTTAAACCTAGTCAAAAATAGAAAATAGGTCAAACGAATTCTAAAAATTGTTAAATAAATATGGGGTGCTCGGGACGACGAAAGAAAGAGGACTAAGAAGACGGATCTAAATTTCGACGTCGAGGGACGAAACTAAAAATAGAAACGTCACACGTCAAAGTTGAAAATCATGACGTCACTTCAAATATGATCAAATCGTGAAAGAACGACCTGAGAAATGTCGTTCCAAGATAGTGCCACAATTTAATACTCTCAGAGACGATCACAACGACATATCTCACAAAAGTGTTCAAAAACTAAGCAAGTCTAAGATAAATACGTGCACGATCAGGAGCACGTGCACGAAGAAAGTATGATCGAAAACCGACTGTTACATACAACGTGACAAGTAGTAGCCGTAGTGTGTGATACGGACTATGGGACTAACCTAAACGGGTCCAGACAAGATGTGACAAGACAAGACAAGACAGGACAAGACAAGACGTGTGTCACCAAGGTTCACGCCTTTCGGTTAGAAGGCGGCCAGCACCTTCTCAACCGAGGGAACGCTCAACCTTATGCACAGGACAAGACAAGACAAGAAGTGTGTCACTAAGGTTCACGCCTTTCGGTTAGAAGGCGGCATGCACCTTCTCAACCGAGGGAACGCTCAACCTTGTGCACAGGAACAAGACAAGACACGTGTGACTCGAAGGGTTCACGCCTTACGGTTCGAGGGGGATCAGACCCTCTCCCCGTGTGCACGCTCAACCCTATCCCAACCCCAGTGCTCAAGACAAGACAAATCCGTACAAAGGATCACTCAGAGAGTGCCCTATTGCCCATAAGCTGTGTATCAGTACAAAGGATCACTCGGAGAGTGCCCTATTGCCCGCAGGATGTGCAAAACAAGACGCGACAAGACAAGACGGGGATGGTTCTTCTAGGGGGTCCACACGCACGCACACACAAGATAACCCTAAGGTGTCAAAAGTTGTTGTTGAGCTTGGACTTCGTCGTCAAGTCTAAGCTGTCAAGGGGCGTCCCGGACGCTATCATTTCACGTCTGGTTCTCTTTGTTCACATTCTAACAGTTCTAGAAGTCTACGGCCTAAACACGGCTGAAAGTGCAAGTGAGTACACTTGCCTGTGGTGGCGAGAGCGTTGTCTGTCTGGAGCGTCCCGTCGAAGTGGTGCGTTGGCGAGGGTCCGTCTGAAACGGGTCAACGGCGGTTTCAGGACACGTTTTTCATCATTCCTATTAAAGTTCATTTCTAGGTTCAACGGGACTATCCTAGCAGTCAAAGTCACGTTTTTGTTTTGGTTCAGCCTAATTGACGACTATCCTATGTGCACAGATATCAAGTCCATTCGTCGATTTCTAGAGTTGAACACCGTTTTAAAGAGCGTAAAGTAAACTTTAGCTAATGTTGATCAATTTTAGATTAGGTTTTGAATTCGCTACGATGTGGGTTCTTACTACATGTTAGGGGTCTAACCTTGTATAACGATCGCGCGTAGATCCGACGTCGGGTCTGGAAATGGCAACGGTCGCATGAAAGACATATTATATCTGCGTCATGGATATAAATATCGAGTTAAAAGGATAACTAAAAAAATTAAACTCGAACACCTATTAGTAAGATTCAATCACTGGTTGCTTATGTAATTATAACAACTATCCTATATTATAAAACGCATTAAAAACTAAGACTAAGTTCTAATACACAATTATAAAAAACACCAACTGAACCTATATGCCCTTGGTTATAATAAACTAACACATATGTACCTCCCTGCTGATATAATATAATGGACTTTCATCAAAAATACTTATTATAACACTCAGATAGTACTAGCACTATCAGTGCACCAACATACTAACATTTAATATGTTGATGACTTTATGAAATTGTTATCACATCAGAAAACCCTTTGAACTTACACGTTATGTCTCCATGTGAGCTCTGCAGGTGGGGCTCGGGAAGAGGAAAAGTGATCGGAGCGGGGAGCTATGGTTATGGTGGGCGTGGCGTCTAAGTCGACGGCGAGAGGAGCGGTGAAGGCGACGTGGGCCTGGGGTTCAATCGTCGGGGAGGAGCGGCAACGAGCACGGGAGGCATGGTGTTTTGGCGTTGGTCTAGGGGGTTGGCCGGGGCTGAGGCCGTTGGGATCGATGCTCGTCGATGTAGCGGTTGGGGGGGCCGACGTTGAACAGGGAGGATGCCGAGGGCGGCAAACCCCGACGACGTCGAGGTGGTGGCATGCTAAGAGACGCAGTCGCCGAAGAAGGAGGGCGGGGCATGGTTCCGGTGGTAACAGTGAGGGGACACCAGCGGAGAACGGCCTGGTGAAGTGGTGAAGGGGCATTGATAGTAGAGTTCACCGGAGGAGCGGCGAGATGCGGTTGAGAGAAGGGCAGGTCACCGGCGTGGGAAGAAGCACGGCGGAGGTGGCGCCTGGCGAGGTGTGTACGGAGCTTGTGGCGTTGCTGTTCGCTGGAAGTTGGGCCGCTGCCGTGGGGTTCGGGTGTCGAAGTCCGCCGGAAGTCGGAGGGAGGAAGGGCAGAAGAGATGTTGCGAGGTGGGGCTGGATGGTGAGGCTTGGTGCGGTTGTGGGTCGACGTGAGGAAGAAGAAGAAAGGGGAGGTGGTCGTGTGCTGAGGTTGCTCTGTGAAGGGTGGAGGTTGCGGCGGTCTTATGGGATGTGGGGGAGAGGCCACCGGCAGTTACAATGGCGAGCGGAAGTTTGGGCACTGGCGACACGAAGAAACCGATTGATAGGAGGTAAGTTACGTGGGCATGGGTTGTATGCCGCTGGGAACTAAAAGCCTAAGCTTAGGGTATAGTGTAGGTTAAAAAATATATAAGAGGATTGCAGATTCCTATCTTTACACTAGCCCTAGAGTTCAGTTATTAGGGGGGAGAGAGAGAGAGAGAGAGAGAGAGAGAGAGAGAGAGAGAGAGAGATTGGACGTGGGAGAGGGAGAGGTTGTATTGTTAGAGGGGAGAGATATACATGGGAGAGAGAGATAGGGTCAATAGGATATTAAGGGGAATAGATTTGTTTTGGATTCCTATATTAAAAGATTTGATTCTGCGATTAAAAAAAGATTAACCGTATTAATATTTGGTTAAGATTTGTTAATGGGGTTGGTTAAGGAATCGAGTTGATTTGTTTTTAAAGAAAATGTCAAAGGTTAGCTCCCTTCAACAGTCAGATCATGGGGTTAGGTTTCCTTTTTTAAAAAAATAATAATAACGAAAATTGTTTAGAAAACGGAAGCACAGAAATTCCATTGCTATTAAAAAAAGTTTTATTTAAAAAATGCTATTATTGTAGATTGGTCCATTGACATCCTAAAATTACAAAGGAGGTACCGGGGTGGTCGCGCCTTCGGGAGGGTCGTGAATACGGGGTCCGGTCACGTGCTAGGCCTACCGAAAAAAATAATAATAATATGGTATGAAAATACACATTCCGAGCAAAAATACGCACGAAATACGCGGTCGGGAAGCGACCGTTACACCAACATTGATTCCGACCTAGGATTCCCTAGTGCCGCAACTTCCTACTTTACGCACAGACGCTGTTTGGTCAGTTTTGCACAGTCAACTTCAGAAGCTCATATTTTTTATCCAGACATCAGATTTGCAGGCTGTTTGCACCTACAAGACCACGATCTCACAGACTTCATCACGATGATATTTTTGGTTTTTTACTGTAGTATTAAATCAGTTTGATTTTATTTGTGTAAGATCATATTGTGAATAGCTTTACTCAAAAGCTATCTGTGTGCTTCAATTTTTGAACTATATCTTATACGGTGTGATCACTACCTAGAAGTATGATCGGATTTGTTTTCTCTTTTGGTTATAAAGAGGGTGAAATCCTCATAGGTTTGGGGGTCGGAGTTTAGGTGGGGGAGCCACTCCGTTAAACATATTTGTGTCTGCTTATCTCTGATCTCGTGCTTGATTTTTAAATTTGTTCCATACACCCTATTCACCCCCACTCTAGGGTGTTTTTCAATTGGTATCATAGTAGGATTCCTTTTAAACTAAAATTCTAGTGGAATTTCGATCCTACGACACAAATCTTGCACACATATTCATATGACTCACACAACCAAAAGGAATGATAATCTTATCTTAGATCACCTTTATTTGATAGTACGAACAATAGTTATTTGAAACAATGCATGTCCATACACATCAAGGGCATCGATATAGCATTATGGAAAATAATCAGTGAAGGCTTCACCTTAGTTGAAAAATTCACTCCTGAGCAGTAAAAAGAAAATGATCGGTTAGAAAATCTCAATGCGAAGGTCATGAGCATATTGTATTATGGACATAATAAAACTGAATTTAACCATATTAGTGCTTGTTCTACTGCTAAGGACATTTGGACTAGACTTGAAGTAACTCACAAGGAACTACTGAGGTGATGAAAACTCATATTAGAATGCTATTACAAAAATATGAAAATTTTGCTAATGCCTAATGAGTTTATTGATGTTATGCTTTTTCGTTTTGCAGATATCGTCAACCCTTTGAAAACTTTAGGAAAGGATATTGTTTCCAGGTATTTTCTCACCGCAGGTTGGTAGTACAGAGGTCTGAAGTTCGCCACCGACTTTGGAAGACAAATAGGACCTTCAAGGCCGGTCGGTCGAGTAGACTGTGATGCTAGGATTCTCAAAACCGAGTGATGGTATGTTGAAGTCGGGCTTTGGCTGGATGATAACCTCTGAGATTGGTCGGTGATCTGATCCGGATTCACACCCGAAACGATGTCGTTTTACCACAAGTGCACGGTATAGTGGCAAGCGGGTATCAAACACAGTGAGGTGATTTCTGAATACCAGTCGATTCCTATGTTAAGTTTGACTTACGGGTTTTATTAGATGGATATGGATTGCAGAATGTCATAGTGGCGATGGGTAAGAATGCAAAAAATGTCACAATCGGCAAGTACAACCTATCTACTCCACACTGATAACAATGATAATGAAGATATTAGGGTTTCGTCATCCCCACTACTGCTTCGGGCTAAGAAATAAGATCATACATACCTAGACATTGATTCGTCCGACGACTCGATCATATGTTGTATGGGCTCTTTACTGGTGTCACCATCGTGGATCACTGCATAAGCAATATAAAGGTGTAACGAAGGCTACTGTTGGTGTCACTATCGTGGAACACTACACCTAGAGGACAATGTTACAACTCTATTCGGATGTGTATGGACTTCTCGGGACTAGTGCCACTATCGTGGATCACCGTATCCATCGAATTCCCAACACCCCTGTGGGTAACTGACCACAACATAACTCTACGGACTTATCAATTTCTAGCTACATAGTACCGGTGCCAATAACTTGGATCACTACACTATAATCTAGATCTGGTGCCAATATCTTGGATCACCATCACTAAACTTAGATTCAATGCCAATATCTTGGATCGCCTCCTCTAGCAAGGATAAAGCCTTAGGTAATAGGGTTCAACCTAGCCCTAGCATGCAAATGTACTCAAGCATATCAAATAAGAAATAACAATCAAGATCAACCATTGCATGCATATTAAAGATATTCAATAACTTCAATTCGCAAGAAAAGATAGAAAGAACATAGCGTTGTTAATATGTGAAGAGATCACCAACGAGAATTCCAATAAACAAAGCTTCAACAATGATGGGGCCAAGGTGTAGCCTAACATCTCAAAATCTCCCATAAAAAGCCTTAGAATAATGTTTAGAAACAATTCGATAACTCCCTCAAAAGACGGCTACAAACCCCCTTTAAATAGGACCCCTAAACCCTAGCCACGCTAATGGGTCAAAACCCTGAAAACCGAGTTGACTCGGTCGAGTAGAAGTTGACTCGACCGAGTCAACTCTAGCAGAACAGAATTCAGCACTACACCTTTGACTTGCGAAAATTTCTGTAGAATTCGTCCGACCTCCGATTGATGCATTCTTGGCGGTGTTGGAACCGTAATGAAGTCTAATATCCATTAATAATATCATAAAAATACTTTGCCCACTTAAATGATAGAAGATTTCAAAATAGTGAGAGGATGTCCTGAAATCTGGGCTGTTTTACTTCACTTGACCGAGTGCAGTTACATTCGGTCGAGTGGCCTTCACACTCGGTTGATCCTCGATCTGATGCAAAGGTTCACTCGACTGAGTGACCTAAGCACTCGATCGAGTGGGCGAATCAAGTCGGTCGAGATCAGAGCCTCGCAAAATGCTTGAAAATGACGTTCTGCTAAGGTTTCTACTTGGCCAAGTAGCAAAGCTACTCGGCCCGAGTGGCTTTTCGTTCCTTTGAGCTGCTAAATCCTCGGCCATTACTCCTTAGGCCTCACCCACTCGACCGAGTGGTATGACCACTGGTCGAGTGGATCTGGTCTTTTTGCTCCTCTTGCGCTGCTCGGCTGTGACATCTACTCGACCGAGTGGCTAATGCACTCGGTCGAGTGGAGCTGTGTAGCTCAACTCTTTGTCCTCTTTTGCTCTCTTCTTTACCGCCATTCTTCTTCATATTGTTTCTCCTCTTCTTCTATCCCTCCAAGCTCATTTCCATGAGTACTCTAGCTGCTCCAAGATCCAGGATCATGCATTCATCTCCTATTTGCTCCGAAATGCTCCAATTTTTTTGAAATACGTAGAAACGCTCTCAAAGTCAAACAGTTTCAAATAACATCATAAAGCATATAAAATGGGGATTTGGAGGGTGAAATTCAATATGAAAATATGCAAATTCTCATGCAAAATAGGAGCACATCAAAATCCCCTCAAGCTTACCTCTTACTCGTCCTCGAGAAAGACAAATAAGAAGTTCACAGGAGACAAAAATAATAAAATCAAAGAAATCAAAGAAGAGAATCGACAAGATCATTTCCTCATCTCATGTAGCACACACAACATCAACTGAGCAATAAATACGCATGCACATCCATACATAGTATTTAGTCTAGCATCATGCATATATCACGAATTTTCAATGAGGTGTAGAGAACTCAACAGCAACTTGAAATTAAAGAAGAAATCCTATCATAGCTTACCATACAATATACTCAATCCATATAATTTAAATTCAAACTCCACAGCGGATTCTCTATCCAGTGTAAATGTATCATGATCAAATATCAAGCATGCAAGATATAAATTTGTTGTTCATTAAATGAGATAATGAATTCAATTGCAGTTAGGATATCACCACACTAGACTTTTTCACGAAACCTAGAAAAACTTCAACTCTGCCTATGTCTTTATTCTAAACATAAATGGAGATAGAGCAATGGGATTTTTGTGTTTTTATATCTTTTGGCTATTTTTTTGGCTTTTTGTCTTGCAAACTTGCTTAAACACAATGGGGTGCAAGGAGCGGTCTATGCATCCCATATCAGGCGATCTTAAGGCATCGGGTTACAAAGAACCCCAAGAACCTTTATTTAGGATATTTGTTTGATCTTTATATTTTTGTTTTTGGGATTTTTGCAAATTCACGTAAACACGATGGAATGCAAAGATGGTCTTCGACCATTTATTGCTATATACAAAAGAAAAGGAAAAGCATAGAATCTAGACATGGGCTCAGCATCAGAGTTTCTACTCATCAATACTAAAGCTTCATGAGTTATCCTATTTCTCTTGAATCACACTCATTCATGAAACGTGCTTAGTTATCATACAAATAATGCAAATAATTCATTCATTTTCATATTTTTAAACTGTTTCGAGAATAAATATTGTGGAAAAATGAACTCATCTATGGAAAAGCATATTGAAAAGGTAATCTACTCAAGAAAATAACTCTATATAAATCAACTAAGAGTGCATGATAAAATCCATCATATAAATATAAAATGAAGCATATAAGACCGTGAAAAAAATGTCACGTGAGCGTGTAAAGAAATCTCAGCAGAGTGTGCATAGCTACAAAGTGCAATCATGGGAAAATCATTTCTAGTCTAAAAAAGAAAAGAAAAGATAGAAAAATAAACACAATTACACAATATGATGTATGAACACACACATAAAAGGAAAACAAAATGGAAAAAACAAAAAAATTGATGCAAAAATTTTGAAAATTCTTAAGATCCTAAAAATAATGTTAAAATGCAACTAATGCAACTTGATGGCTTGGAGATGAACTCCCCCAAGCTTAAACTTTGCATTGTCCTCAATGTGATCATAATGGAAAAATATAAGGAACAACAATAATAATAATGGGGGTGAATGTAATAAGATGACTGAAATATGAATGATCCTAATGCAACTAAATGCACAAGGGATGCTGCATGAGAGAACCTTACCCCAAGCTAAACTAATCTCGTTCATTGACTCCATCAATAAAATCACAACTTTGAAAAGCGTGATCAAGTCAAACGAATAAGAAAGTAATTTATCATGAAAGAAGTGCTCGATGCGTGGTGAGCAAAAAGGGTGAGACATATATAAATGTGAAGAAGATGGCAATCAATAGCATAGAATGGGTTTTGGGGTGCAAAAAATGTAGCTTGCCACAATCATATGGGCGATTTATTAAACTAACTAAGAAAGCGGTAAATCATACGGTCCTGTCACGGTCGCTTTTCTTGGGAAGCAGGGCGTGACAGGTCCTCTCACTGTTGAGAGCATTCGACATTATTGAAAGCATAAAATTCTACACTATGGCTACTCTACTGGATTGGTACCACATATAGCAAAAGGCGGATCCTCCCATAGCAAAAGGCAAAATCTTGTTCGAGTCCGCAAGTGCACGGTGTCGAGTCTTTGTAATATAGAAAGGTTGCCGAACCCACAGGGAGGTGATTGGTTAAGGTCTTGGGTTTTTATCTTAGAGTTGTATGATCTTGTCAGCTATGGGTGTATGAAAAGGGTTGTCACAGTTTGTATCTCATAAGTAATATCAATATAATAGAAACTAGGGCGTTAAGAGTCACCACTAGGATTGTCGGATGTCGATGCTAGGTTAAAATTTCTAGCTTGGATTGGTTTTATCGGGTGAGATTGTCGCAGCTTGAATGTAGAATTCATAGCCAACTATTTATTCATGAAGGCTTGGGCTAGCTAATCCCAAGTCTTGAATGCATTGGTCGGATGTGCCTTTAGTCAATATGCTGCTTTCTCCCTAAGAATAAATGGGAACAGTCGAAGTTTGATAGCATCTTCACTCACATCTTTGACTTGGAAGGTATCATACTTTGCCAAGAATTGATCAATATGATGATTAGGATTCTCGTGAGGATATTTGTGGAAAGGATCCAACTGCATCAATTGAATCAAGCCCGTCTGTAATTCAAAGTTTCCTGTCGCTAGTTACAGTCTAAAAATAGAAGATATGTTCGAAAGGTTTGGCATCATATAGTCCTTAATATTGTTGGAACGAGGAGGAGATGTAGATTGGTCTGTCGTTTGATCCTCCAGAAGTTTCTTCCTCCTTTCAGCTCTGAGTTTTCTCGCAGTTCTTTTTATCTCGAGGTCAAAGCGTAGATTGTTAGATCCCCCAAGACGAGTGTTCATGTACAAGAAACAATCTCAGAGAAAATATCAGTAACAAAAGAAAAGAATAAAAAGTATGGTGAGATAAGAAATGGTCAGAAAAACCAACAAGTCCCCAACTAAGAAAAATAACCTAAGTAAAACTGATGCCTCCTGGCAACGGTGCCAAAAGCTTGTTCGAGTCTGCAAGTGCACGGTGTCGAGGCTTTGTAATATAGAACAGTTGTTGAACCCACATTGAGGCGATTGGTTAAGGTCTTGGGTTTTTATCTCAGAGTTTATGATCTTGTCAGCATGAGTATATCAAAAGGGTTGTCACAGTTTATATCTCACAAGTAATATCAATATAATGAAAACTAGGGCATTAAGAGTCACCTCTAGGATCATCGGATGTCGATGCTAGGTTATAATTTCTAGGTTGGATTAGTTTTATAGGGCGAGATTGTCGCATCTTGAATATGGAATTCGTAGCCAACTATCGGTGTCACACTCATCTAACGCATCCCGTACTTAGCCCCACCATCGTGGATGGCCTTGCACGTGACACGTGCATTACGATCGATAATTATTCTCAATCAACGCTAACGTCACTATCGTGGGTTAGAGTTTCGATCTGTAATATGATGGCTCATATTGATGCTACTATTGTAGATAATCAATTAGTAGTATATGGCATTAGTAGAGACCCTCAAAGCACATGCCACTATCATGGATAAGTAATCCTAAGTGAATTCACTAATGACCCTAATCAAGCCTATAGAATAATTTCTAGGGCAAGTGCCACTATCGTGGATCACAAACCCTAGGCGAGAATTCTATAAACGTGAATAGATCAACCACATCACATCCCTTATTCACCAAATCAACCTAAAATCGTAACTTTACATCTAAATCCTAAGATCACAGTGCTCATCCATTAGCCCTAGATAGAACTACTCGAGATCCATAGAAAAAGCAATAAAAACAATAGCAATAATAATATTAATCATCACCGCAAAAATAGACATCAAAGCAATAAGGAGAGATGGAGAAAACGTTACAAACCAATGAGAAAGAAGAACTAAACTCCAGAAATTTAAGATCCAAGAGTCCAAAACAAGAACAATTGTTGGATCTCCTGGCACACCAAATACACTAGAGGTGGGGTAAATAGTGTATATCACGACGAAATTGCAAAATTAGAAGTAATTAAAAATTAGAATTAAAGTGCGGAAATAAATATCACAATCTAGAAATTTACAAATGCAAACACAAGGATTTATCCTGGTTCAGATCTTTGTGATCCTCGTCCAGTTCTCTACCCCGTAGATATTTCAATCCATTATAGTACTGCTCCCCGCAAGCAATCAATATACAAAAATGCCAACACTCGCTGTGTTGCAAAATTGTACAATCTCTTCAATAAGAGATTCACCAAATAAAGAAAAGAAAGAGTATGAAACAATATCACATATAGCCTTGATAATATGAGAATTATAGCGCAAGGTTGGTGATGAAATCTCCAAGGTTATGGATGAGAATTGATGATAGAACACACTTAAAGAATGGACTTCCGATTGAGGAAGAATTTCTGTAGAGGTTCCCCGAAGAAATCTGAAATTTACTCTCTTTCTAGTGAGAGAAAGAACACTAAAGAATAGGAGAGAGAGAGAGAGAGAGAGAGAGAGAGAGAGAGAGAGAGAGAGAGAGTTATTTCGTGTGTTTAGGCAGAGGTCTTGGGGTCTATTTATAGGCCAAAAGGGTAGTTTTTGAATGTTGGGCAACTACCTAAATTTTCAAAAAATCTGAACCGATTTTTTTCAAATTAGTCGACTAATATTGATCAATGGTCGACCAATATTTTTGTCAAATTTGGGTTTTCACTGTTGAGACACCCTTTCACAAAAGGACAAAACTAACATCCAAAACTACTAAAAACAGACAAAAACAGACAAGCATTTGTCCGTTTGGGGTGGTTGAGAAACTGATTTGATCAGTTATAAAACTGAAAGATTAATTAAAAATTAATCAAAAATAGAATGGTATAATTATTCTGAAAACTGACAGGATTGCCACTCAACCTTGTTGGCCGACCAAAAAATTTGAAAAATCAAATTTTGGGAAATTATCAGAAAATGATCCTAATGACTTAAAATTCTGGGAAAATTTGAGAATTTTCTGAATTTTTGGAATTTGTTATTGGTCGACCAAAAGGGAATATTGGTCAACCAATTTGGTCTTTGATTCATTTTTTGAGGACGGACGCTAAACGACTAAGATGGACCATCATCAAGGATTTCACATTCTAAGTATGCAAGAAAGAAAATGAAGATTACATCGTCTATCACAAGTTATAAAAAATTGTCGATATGCTTCCACTTGAAATTGATGCTTCTTGCAAAATGTAGTCTGATGATTATCTTATTTAAGTGGCTCTATAAAATCTGTATAGATAAAGTTAGTATACACATATAAATGTTTGTATCATATCATCAAAACCTTACAAGGAGTTGTGAGTTTCCAACATTCTCCCCTTTTTGATGATTTTACAAACATTCAATAATATATATATAAATGTTTATTACATGAAAAGAAAGAAGCTCCCCCTAAATGTTTGTTTCATATGCCATATGAACAAAAATATTTTAAATGCAAAATTAAGGGATATGTGAGTATATTTTTGAGTGTCATACCTTATTTTAAAATATATGTTAGAAACACAATTGTGAGAGTCATAACTTATTATAAATATGATGTAGTAAGATGAAAAAAATTATAAAGATATTTAAATTTAGTATCTAGTATCCTTTTAAACATGAAATATTTTTTGTTTATGTTTAAGTATATTAGTATATTATATTCGCCTGTCAAATCAGCCAAAATGGGGAATTTATGTATATTGGTTGACTAGTAGAGTGGTTTGGTCGACCAAAATTTGATGTCATGAAATTGTAGAAAAATGGAGAAAAGGAAAATTGCATTAAATTGAAAAGTGGATACAAGGTGCTGAGTTCAAGAGGGTACAACTGACAAACTGACTGACATCACAACAAAACAACAAAATTGAAAAAAACAACACAACTAAACAACAACACTACTAATCTTCAGAATTAGTGGACCAATTGATGTGATTGGTCGATCAATGTGCGAAAGTTGTTGTCCATAATTTCTTCAATATTCTCGAGGAGGTGGTGATTGATAGCGTGAACCCCGATGGAAAATAAGGCTCACATTGTTCAAAATAACTAACAATCTTAGCTTGGCTCTCCTGCATGTGCTCCATGGTATCACCCAAACGGTCAAGACGTTCTTCAATGCCACTGAGTATTCAAGACCAACTCAAAACTGGTATTCATGTCGGTTCGAAGATTGTTGAGTTGGTCTTGAATGGTGACTCTAGGAGGAGGAGTAGTATGAGGAACACGAGGATTGACGATTTGTTTGCATTGCCAAGGTTGTGGTTGTGATTCTAAAGGAGTTACTTCATCTTGTGGAGGAGGTGGTGGAAGTTCCATGCGTTGAATAACGGAATGGTCAATACTTTATGGGTTGGAGAATGAAGCTTCGCACTCAAGTGGGACACCAAATGTTGGAGAATCCTAGTGATGGTACTAGCAAGGTAAATGTGGTTAGTGACGGGCTTTTCTAAGGTCTTCATGATGGGGATGCACCAATTGACCTTAATGCCACCCATGATGGCATAGAGGGCTCGAGAACGATCTTCATTCACATAGTTAAAGGATCCAGCTTTGGGGATAAGGTTGTAGATGATTAACTTCAAGAGTAATCGCGGGATAGATTTGAGTTCAATGGCTCTCATCCCTACGCAAAAATTGTGACCAAGGCGAGCAAGAATGCGTGAGTCGGTAAGGGTGACTCCTAGGCCAGAATTGTTGGCTCGTGGAATTTCGGGGCTTTGGGAAAGAGACTCGTAAGTTAGGTGTACATCAACACCTTTCACGAGCGTATCGATATAGATAAGATCGTCACACGTGTGACAATCATATTGGCATAAAATTCTTTTACAATGAAAGTGAAATAGGGAGTAGCATCTCCCCAAAGATGGAGAAGATTGACATCTTCAAGGAGAGGGAGGATTGGGTAGGTTTGAATGACGTCATTAGCGAAGTCGATGAAGTGCTCGGCATGGAAAGGGGTATTAGCTATGGCCACTAATTTTTGACGATGATCTGTCGAAGTTTGTTACGGATGAGGGAAGGAAGATGATGCCATGGAGGGATGTGTGCGAATTCTTTCTCTGTAGATGGAATATTTTCTGGAGTATTGGCAAAGTGGTTTTCGCATGTGAAGGAAGAGTGAAGAACCCATGGTTTAACTAGTAATTATGAAAGGGAATTCGAAATTCAAATCATCAAAACTGATTTGAAAACCAATCAATAACGTATATTAACTCCCTTAATCAGTTGGAAAACAAATCATGGAGAGAAATCGTGGAAAAGAATGGTCAAAAAGCTTTGAAAACTGAAAATCCTAAAAACTATCGCAGATTGGTCGACTAATCAGGGCAATTGTCGGCCAATTTTGACTGGGTGCTATTTCCTACAGGTAGAGATGATAGATGAATAGTGTTTTTGACTTAATTTGACTGGTCAAAAGTGTTGGGTTTTTCAAGGACCCTTAGGGCAAAAAACTATGCACATCCTAAGTCGGACGGACATTAGAATCAAAAAGATGCAGCAAAAACTTTATTAAACACTTTAATAAATCTTAAACCTAAGAATCATGCACCCTAGCCAGGATAATCTACTAACTCGGGTTGGATCCGACCAACCCGAAGAAAGATCCAATCTACTACAAAAATATGAAAAGCACAAATAAAGCTGACTTACCTGGAACTTTGCTTGCACCGGCAAAGTGTGCCGAACCGTTTCCCGAGCCACACCATGCCCCGAGCTGAGCCGCTTCCCAAACTGCACCATGCTGCACCTCGCCCCAAGCTGAAGCGCTTAACGAGCCACACCGTGCCTCTGAGCCAATCACTTGCTGAATAAGATTTCACTTGAGTAGACCCACGTCAGAGACTTCTGGATCAGATCCAAACCTCCTCGACGCCTTACTAGGACTCAATTGGAGGATCAGAAGAAATATAAGAGGAGGAATAATTTTTGTCTTAAGACTGAGCATGCTCAAAAATTATAGAGCTTCTCAAATCAGAGACTTGATGCACTTTTCAATGAGGAGGGATATCCCCTATTTATATAGGGAGCCGGCCCCTCCTCTTTTGCTACGAGCAATGTGGGACTATCCAATGGGTATTTGGGATTGATTTTAATAGAAGTTCAAACTTCAAAAATCAATCATAAATCCATTTCTGAGTTTCAACTTTGAAACAACCGGTAAAATCGAAGATCCCGAGACAACAATCGCATAGAAAAAACAGCGTCCAATTCTGATATCATTTGACCCTTCAAATGTCGAAAATAAACTCTAAAATCACATTTCGCACAAAACTGTGAATTCACGCTTCCCAAGGAGGCGGATTAGATCGTGCCACGTGGCACGTGCTTGGGCAGCCTGGCGGGTCAGACCTGCAAGCCCTCTTAGCCCCTTTTGACGCCTTTTTTGCGTTTCGGACTCGTTTAAGCTCCGATTTGAACGTGGTTTCTTCCTGTGGATTTATCTGGAAGTCCCCTTCGATCCCATGCATTTTTGTCAACTTAGTACCAAATATTAATTACACATAATATGTAAAAGTCCCAAATGCTAAACTCTTTAGCTTTATTCTCACAACTTACTTGTGAGATAAATTATTCCATTGCATCAAATGCATTCCTCTGAACATTCTTCCTAATACTAAGACGTGAATACTACTCGGTGTGAGACCCTACAGCCTGACCCTACTACAGGTTGGGACTCGAAATCCCTAGATGACAGTAACCATGAGCAGCATATGTCGTCCATGTTTCGGTATCATAATTACATGATTGACTTGTCAACGAAAAGTGTCATCGTGATCACTCTGACTGTGTCCATGATGAATATCGCAGTTTTAGTCCATTCGTCTTAACTATGTCATTTGCATAGCCTAGGGTATGGAAAACTGTCAAGCCTATTAGCTAGCACTGGCCAGTATCTTTTGGTCTCTGGTACATACATGTTGTACTACTTACAACATACCTTAGATAAGGTTTTACCAAGAGCCGTACCGAGCCTACGACACTAACTTCCCATTAACGGAAGAGACGAATCCTCTCTTGATCACTACTCACCTCGTACGCTTCAAGTGTCACCCAACCTAAGACCTTTCAGCAGGCCTTGCCTCGAAGTTAGTTCATAGATCTAAGCGACACTGTTCACGCACGAGTTCATACAATGATCTCAAGTCCTAAGGACCAACTTGACTATCATCACTAGAGAGTTAGTTAATGTTTAACCATTTGATAACTCTTTATTGTGTCATTTAGTGAACTCATTCTCTAATGAGCACATGTGTCTTGTCTCCGACTTCACTAAGTCGTATGATTATGAGATCATCAAGACAAAGACACAATGGTCTATCTGATGTGCCGATATCCCTATTTCGACGCCTCTATGACCATGAACGCTTTAAGTCGCAAATTCCTATCGATCAGACAATTCTCATAATCGCGATCTCTATCACAAAACATGTATAACCTAACTATGAGTCCAAGGAAATTATCTAAGCAATACATTAAAAATTACTCAGACAATTGATGCCAGAAAGTATACTTTCATTCATCAACAAGATGTTTACATAGATAAATTGCCTCGTTGGCAAACATCTCTCAACATCTCCCACTTGCACTCAGGCCCATTTATCATGGTATCTCATACCACATTTACACACTAGTCTCTCCAAACGGTCGCGTGCCGGTGCCTTTTGTGAATGGATCTGCTATGTTATCTTCTGGACAGACTCTAAGGAGTTCTATGTCTTTCCTCTTCTCAATATTCCGTATCAGGTGATACTTCCGAGAATGTGTCTGTATCTCTTGTGGAATCTTGGTTCTTGAACTAGACTGATGGTTGCATTATTGTCGCAATACAAAGGTATTGGATCTTTAACTGCATGCATCATCCCTAATTGGTTTATGAACTTTCTCATCCAGACAGCTTCCTTTGTCGCATCATTGGCCACTATGTACTCGGCATCCATCGTGGAGTCTGCAATAGTGTCTTGCTTGGAACTTCTCCAACTGACTGCTCCTCCGTTGAGAGTGAAAACATATCCATAGATCGATTTTCTATCATCTATATCACTCTGAAAGATGGAATCTATGAAGCCTTCAACCTTGAGCTCTTCACTTCCATAAATCAAGACCAAGTCTTTAGTTCTTTGCAAGTACTTAAGAATTGTCTTGACGGCTTTCCAGTGTTCTTCTCCAGGGTTAGACTGATATCGACTTACTGTACCTAGTGCAAAAGCAACATCAGGTCTGGTACAGATCATAGAATACATGATAGATCCCACAACTGCAACATATGTGATCTTACTCATGCGTTCCTTTTCCAAGTTAGTTTTTGGAGACATCTTCTTGGAAAGGTTTATTCCATGATTGGCTGGTATAAAACCACCATTACTGTTTTCCATACTAAACTGTTTTAGCACGGTGTCAATGTACATGGCTTGGGACAGACCTAGCATCCGTTTAGATCTATCTCTATAGATCTTTACACCTAATATGTAGGATGCTTCTCACAAGTCTTTCATGGAGAAGTTAGTTGATAGCCATTCCTTTACAGACTTCAGCATCCCTATGTTGTTGCCTATTATAAGAATATCATCCACGTACAGTACGAGGATGATTAAAGAATTTTCACTGGTTTTCTTATAAATACATGGATCATCCTCATTTCTGACAAAACCAAACTCTTTGACTGTTTTGTCAAAACGGATGTTCCAACTTCTTGAGGTCTGCTTAAGTCCGTACATAGACCTATGCAGTCTACATGCTTTTCGTTTACTCCCACTGACTTCGAAACCTTCTGGCTGAGTCATGTAAATCTTCTCCTCAAAGTCACCATTTAGAAAAGCAGTCTTTACATCCATTTGCCAGATTTCATAGTCATAATGGGCAGCAATAGCGAGTACGATCTGGATAGAGTTGTGCGTGGCGACTGGTGGGAAAGTCTCGTCATAATCTATTCCTAGAATCTGACGATAACCTTTCGCAACCAGCCTAGCCTTGTACGTTTCTATCTTTCCATCTGCACCAATCTTATTCTTGAAGATCCATTTGCAGCCAATGGGAACACTTCCTTTGCGCACGTTCTCTAAGGTCCATACCTCATTTACGTGCATGGATTCCATTTCGGATCTCATTGCATTCAGCCACTTGTCAGAGTCCCTACTCTTAACGGCATCTTGGAAGCTAATAGGATCATCATCTAATATGACGACATCCTCAACCCCTTCGTCTACGAAAAAACTGTAGTACCTATCAGGGGCTCGAGGAATCCTATCAGACCTCCTTACGACTGGTTGGGAAACATCAAGTTCTGATTCTCCTACTGGTTCGGACACATGTTCTTATGTTAATTCTCCGTCTGAACATTCGTCCAGATCTACCACCTTGCCAACAGCTTCCTTCATAAGGAATTCCTTTTCTAAAAAGATGGCATGTTTGGAGATAACAATCTTTTGTGTCTCCGGATGGTAGAATGTGTACACTGAATAATGTTTCTCGTACCTAATGAATTTACACAAGACAGATCTATCTTCCAGTTTGTTTGGATTATGCCTCTTGACATATGCAGGACAACCCCGTACCTTTAAATGGTTAAGGTGGAGTTTCTTGCCACTCCATATCTAATATGGAGTTGTCGACACAGATTTTGACAGAACTCTGTTAAGAATATAGGCAGCAGTCTCTAGAGCATAGCCCCAGAGGGAGGTAGGCAACTCAACATCACTTATTATGGATCGCATCGTGTCCAAAAAAGTGTGATTCCTTCTCTCCAATACACCGTTATGATGAGGAGTATAAGGAGGTGTGGCCTGAGAGAGAATCACATTCTCTTTTAAATACATAAGGAATTCATGGCTCAAGTATTCTGACGCCCCCTGGATATGCGTGCAAGATGTGTGCAATAATACGATCGGGGGCGTGCGATTTAAATATTTGTAACCGCAAGCGCACGGTGTTGTAGTGTGACTTGGGGGTCGAACTCAGGGAGGCGTGGATGTGCTTGTGTCAAAGAGGATCAAATTCACCCCATGGGCAAGCTAGCCCGGATCGGATAAATGGTTGTCACGGTAAATGGAATGCAAGGTATAGACAATATAAAGGAAAAACCCCGGGACTTTGGTTTCCACCCTATCGTGCGATTCTCGCCGATACGGCCTACGGGTAGGATAGCGATCGGAATTAGGGTCTAATGGTGAGACGTTGCCTCTAAGAGTGGTACCAGTGTCCCATGGGCCCGATATTCCGGTCGGTGCCCAGGATGATACACCGGACTTCCCGGGTTCGGTCAGTGGGCACTCCCATGTCCATTAACACTGACCGATTCCGGGAGCACTAAGCTCGCAACGATAACTCCCAACGTCTCATCCTGCCGCTCCCGCACGCTAGGATTCGGTGTCTACGCTAAGGGCGCGAGCTATGGCTAGGGAGTCAACCACCAAGTTTATTCCCCCTTGGCCCAACGGTCAAAGGCGGTCTTTTTTCCGCCGATGACAATAAAATGCCCCGCGTAACCGGTAGATTCCTAATCCCTATCGATTTCCTAGCCCTATGGATGCATCGGGGAGAACCCACGAAGGGGTTTCCGCCAAAATCCTAGATTCGGGAACTACTCACACATATTTAGTAAAAAGTGATCTAAACAGAAATCGACCGTAAAAATCATAATCAGACAATAGAAATGCAATGGTAGCAAAGCAATTAAGATAATACTAAAGTTTGACAAAGATCTGAAAACTTACAAAAACTGGGAAATTACAGCCGTCACAAAATGAAGAAAACAGTAAAAAATAACCAGCTCCCGTTTCTGGAAAACCTAGGGCTCTATATATAGAAAATGATATCACCCGATCGGTTGACAAGTCAACCGATCGGGTGATCAGCTTCACTCATTTACAGCACAATGCGGGACTTCACCCGGTCATCTTCACACGGTCGGTTGACATATGGATGCGACCGGTTGGATCTTGCTGCCGTCGGGTGAGGAGGCCAGTTGAGCTGACCGTGTCTTGGCTCTGGAGATTCGGCTACAGATGAAGCGATTGGGTGAAGGTCACCCGATCGGTTGGAAATCACAATAAAAATACAGAGACTTTGGGCTTTTGAACCGGCCTACGAACCGACCAGGTGACTTCTTGTGAGCTCCAAGCTGCGTCCGGGTGGTGCACGCGTGCATCACCCGATCGGTTGAAGATGACCAACCGATCGGGTGAGGGGCTGAATGATGATATCATCGTCATTTGACCTCCTAGATCACGTGTGACCCCTCCCGTTGCTCCGGGGACTTGCGATATTTTCGTTGTATGTCCCCTATACCAGTAAACTCCTGCAAAACACGGAAAACACGGATAAGTGAAAGAAAACAAGAAAACACGAGAAAACGAATATAAGACGGTGGTAAATAACGAAAAAACACAGAAGAAAACGTGCGCAAATATATGAAATATAAACGCACGTCAAAATCCCCCAAGCTAAACTCTTCCTCGTCCTCGAGGAAGACGAGTGAGAGTAGGAGCTCGGAGAGGAAAAATAGAGAGAAAGAGAGAAAAAGAAAACTCTATATCCTAGATTGCCCGTCAGGGCCAACAAAATCAAAAACGACACACCAAGCAAGCAAACGCTAAATCACATCACTAAACCAAGGAATACGAGTCCAGACAAGTGCCGTGGGCCCACGTGGTGAAGCGCGAGTGAGTGTGGTCATGTGCTAGCAGACGGTGTCACTATCTACGATGTGCGATAAAACTCGATATACACAAATCCAGGAAATGACCCAAATATCGATTCGAATTGAATAAAGCGGTGAATATATAGTTCAAGCATGCATGAGAATAGAGAGAGAATCGAAACATATCTTGCGTCAGGGACTCCACAACTAGGGTTAAGGAAATCACCACACTATAGCCTAGATAATAGCTAAAAAGTTCATAAGCCAAGTGTTTTCGAAAACGATGGGGGTTGAGATGATTTGGAGTAGAACACTCGGTGCAAATTCTCGCCTTCCCTTTATTCTCGGCAAATATGGGAAATATTCACACGGGAATTTTTTTGGGTTTTGGGTATTTGTATATTTTTTGGCTTTTTGGCTAAGCAAAATTTTTTTTTCTTTTCTTTTCTTTTTGGGTTTTTCTTTTCTTTTCTCCTTTTTTTTGGAAATTTTTGATATTAGGGTATATACATGTGTACTCTCCCAAGTGGGAGAACGGTACACGACGAGGGGATTTGCACCAAGTAAAACAAAAAAAGAAATCGGAATCTAAACACTTGGGCAAAGGAAACTATTCTTGCTAATTAGAGCATGGGCTAAATGGGTTATCCTAGTCCTTAATTGTGGAATCCCGACACATGTAAAATGAAGCGTACGATATATATATATATATAGCATGCAGAAGAAGCAGACAGTAGAAACAAATACCGTATATTCAAATCGAAGCATGATAATCTAGGGGTCATTCCTGGACAGGTATATAAAGTAAGATCACCAAGTAGAAGCACACCACACAGCTAGGCACGACGCGCGACTCACAAAAAGCTAAGTGGACCCACGATGCATGAAATGCAAGAGGACTCGAGATCCTAGGGATAATGAGTGTGATTATCGATGCCATGCTAGGTGTGTGTGATTTTGTGGCAATTCATCATAGGGTTCATCTCTAGGAGAAAGAGATAAAAAGAAGAGAAGAAAAAGAAAAACACGAAGGAAAACAACTCAAAAACGAAGAAAAACGACACAAACGACGCACGAAGTGCGACTCCCCCAAGCTGAAACTTGCATTGCCCTCAATGCAATAGAATTAAATACGGGAGGGCAATGAATATGGTGGGGAATACGCACAGACACAAAAAGACACGAAAAACAAGAAAATCAAACAAACCAAAATGAAAATAAGAAATAGTTATAAAAAGCACACCACGCAACATAAAAACAGAAAAGAAAAATAAAATAAAATGAAGGAGGAAGATAAGAGGGAAAATCACACGACCCGACAAATAAACAAACACACAAAGAAAAATAAAACAAGCCGACACACCCAAAAATTTTGACTTCCCCCAAGCTAGACGTGACAATGCTAGCAAGATGATATGATCGTGAAAATGCAGAGATATGCAAAGGGGGGTCAATCGGAGTCGCTAGCGGTAGAATGGTAAGGGGACGGCGAAGAAGGTGGTGAATAATGGTAGAAGGAATCCTCTGAGGATGAAGGAGAGGGTGTGCGAATAGGAGGAGGAGGAGCAACTGGCGGGACTACCGGAGGATCGTTGTGCACTGGTGGATCGTGGTGGATGATGGTGGGACGGGGTGGACCGACACAAGGGTGCCAATCGGGAGGATCCGTGGGTGGAAAGTGGACGAGCGAAGCGTACCAAGGATCAGGGTAGAACTCCCAGGGAAGGTGTGTAAGGTGTAAGGGGAAACGCTCCGGGGATGAGGGTGGGAGGATGGCAAAAGGAGTGTAGGAAGGACTATAGAGGTAGGCAGCACGATCCTCCCCAAAAGGAGTAAGCATACCGATAGAGATCAAGTAGTCACGGTCGATACGGCTACGTCCCGAGACAATAGGGAGGTCGGAGGGCATCCTCAAGACACAACTGACAATAAGAGTGACAATTCCCCCACAACAAATAGAGCCAGAAATGGCGCGGCTGATGAATAAGAGCTCATGGACGATCCAATGGGCGGTGTTTATGGGCAAAGGGATAGTGCCATGGATCCGGTCATGGGACATGGCATAGAGAAAGAGTAGCTCGTCTCGAGACACCGCGGACACATCAACGCGAGCGAAAATGGTGTTGGCAAGAAAGCAGTGGGCGAAACGATAGCAAGGGTGTATGATGTAGGAGGCAAGGGCTACCGCTGGAAAGGAGGTATATCGAGTGAATCGTTGCCAAACACCATCAGCCCGGAAGTGGGAAAAGATGTCAGATCGATCATGGGTAGAGCATTCAACACGGAAATCGGGGTTGGGGAAGTGTAGAATGTTGTTAAGCATGTCGAAGCTCATAGAAAAATCACAATTGAAGGCACGAAAGGTGAAACCATGATCGGACACCTCGAGAGAACTGAGAAACTCAAGTGTGAGATTCCTGTGTGTATTGGCTTGGGTCCGCAAAAGATAATCGCAGCCTATGAAGCGAAAAAGTGCACAGATGCCCCTAAATAGTCCAAGGTAATGTAGGGTGGGGAAGTCGGTGAAAAGAGTAGGTCGCATATGGCGATGAAGGAGGGCTTGTAAGTGATCGGATTGCTCCTCAGACGTAGGGTTTATGCCGAGGAAAGATGGGGAAAAGGGGCCGTATAGGGGATGTCTGCGTGATGATGAGGCTATTTCCTTTCCTTTCCCGGACATGGGGATGGCTCAGGGAAGAATGATGGGGCGCGATATGGTGTCTATGAAGATGATGAAGCGGATAAAGTGTGCAAACACAAATTCAAGTCATTATATAAAATGAAATAAATATGAAGAGTGGAAAGATGTTACCCATCGACGTTGTGAGATCAAGTACCCGAAAGACCCCACGCAATATAGGGAAGAAATTTGGGAAGCCGCCGCTTGCTGATCCGACAAGAATCGAAATTTTCGAAAATTTGGGGTTTAGGGTTAGGGTTTGGATGTTTTGATGAGAGAATGTTGATGATGGCGAGGTGGCGAGGGTGGGGGAGTATGGAAATGAGTGGAGCTGAAGATCTAGAGGCAGTAGGGTGGATGGAGGAGGTCGATTCGGTAGTTGGAGGGTCGGAGATCGCGTGAAGGGGAGTTTGGGGGTCGGGTGGCAGGTATCGTGCGACAGGGGTATTTATAGGGGCGAAAATGAATCGATCGGGCGAGAACTCGCCCGATCGGGTGAATAAGTTTCGAAATTTTCTGTCGGCCAACAGCTACAGGTGAACCGATCGGGTGAGTTTTCACCCGATCGGTTGACCGCTTCCCAAATTCTCCCGAGAGCACTGTGCTTTCCACCCAGACAGCCACCCGACCTCAGCTTTAGTTCAACCGATCGGTTGACCCATCCCCGAATTTCCCGAAGAGTTCAGCTATCTCACACGGCCGGCCACCCGGTCCCAGCTCAGATTCACCCGACCGGTTCGCAAGGGGAGCTGATACGGCCATCGACTGATACGTCTCACCCGATCGGTTCAGTAGTCACCCGATCGGGTGAGGACTTGTTTCCTGCAGAAATTCACGAGTGGCCTAAGTTTCTTGACGGATGATCTCGCAGCTGAATTTAATTATTAAAATAAATAAAATAAAGTTAAGAAATCTAAAAACAAGGGTGAGAGTGTAGAACATGGGTTGCCTCCCATGAAGCGCTTTTGTTTAACGTCGTTCGCTCGACGCCTCATATGGTGGTCAATTAGGGCCCGGAGGGTTTGAGGAAGAGTTGTCAGTCGCTGAGAATCCGACCGGAGAGAGTTCTGGTTCTCCTACCGCATAGTGTTTCAGGCACTGCCCGTTGACTTTAAATGACTCATCCCTTCCTATTATTTCAATAGCCCCATGCAGGAAAACCTTGGTGACACGGAAAGGTCCCGACCACCTTGACTTGAGCTTTCCAGGAAAGAGCTTCAGCTTTGAATTAAATAGGAGGACTAAGTCTCCTTCCTTGAATTCCCTCTTCAAGATGCGCTTATCATGCCACCGCTTCAGCTTTTCCTTGTAAATCCTGGCATTTTCATAAGCATTGAGCCGGATCTCGTCGAGCTCGTTAAGTTGTAACTTCTGGTGCCTTCCAACCTCCTTGGCGTCGAATTTTAGGTTCTTGATTGCCCAAAATGCTTTATGTTCCAATTCCACGGGCAGATGGCATGCCTTCCCGTAGACAAGCCGGTAGGGGGTTGTGCCGATCGGAGTTTTAAATGACGTCATGTAAGCCCAAAGCGCGTCAGGAAGTTTTGATGACCAATCCTTCCTAGAGTTGGCCACCGTCTTTTCTAGTATGCTTTTGATCTCCCGGTTAGAGACTTCCACCTGACCGCTGGTCTGCGGGTGGTCGGCACGCCCCAGCCGGTGTTGTACCCCGTACTTTTTCAAGAGAGCCTCGAATTTCTTCTCTATAAAGTGGCTCCATCTGTCACTAATCAGGACTCGAGGTACACCGAACCGTGGGAAGATGTTGTTTTTAAAGAACTTGGCCACCACTCTGGAATCATTGGTTGGACTGGCTATTGCTTCAACCCACTTCGATACGTAGTCCACGGCTACCAAGATATACTGGTTCCCTGAAGAGGAAGGGAACGGTCCCATGAAGTCCACTCCCCACACATCGAAGATTTCTACCTCCAGGATGTAGTGTTGAGGCATCTCATTCCTTTTGGAGATATTCCACGTCCTTTGGCATTTGTCACAGGCCTGGACATAAGCATGTGTGTCTTTGAAGAGGGTTGGCCAGTAGAATCCGCTCTGGAGAATTTTCGTAGTAGTCTTGTAGTGCTCGCATGCCCTCCACATTGCTGACCGTGGCAGTGGGAAATTATGGAGGTCGCCTCAGTTTCAGGGATGCATCTTCGTATCACCCCATCATTGCAGGTTTTGTACAGATGGGGGTCATCCCAATAAAATTTGCGGACCTCATTGAAGAATTTCTTCTTCTGCTGGTAGCTCACATTGTGGGGGACGATGGCACAAGCCAGATAATTTGCGATGTCGACGTACCAGGGGGTCCAGGAGGAAGATACGGAGAAAAGATGCTCGTCAGAGAGCGAATCATCGATCGGTGTAGCATTTAAATCGAGGGTAGACATCCTGGACAGGTGATCGGCAACAACATTCTCCACCCCTTCTTGTCTCTGATTTCCAGGTCGAATTCCTGGAGGAGGAGAATCCATCTAATGAGCCGTGGCTTAGCTTCCTTCTTGCTCAATAGGTATTTTAGAGCTGCGTGATCTGTGTGCACGATCACCTTGGCACCAACGAGATATTGCCGGAACTTGTCTATGGCGTAGATGACCGCTAGCAATTCCTTTTCCGTGGTAGTATACTTTCTTTGGGCGGCGTCAAGGGTTTTGCTCGTATAATATATGACATGCAGATTTTTATCCTTCCTCTGCCCCAAGACAGCACCAATCGTATAATCACTAGCATCGCACATCAGCTCGAAGGGAAGATTCCAGTCTGGTGGCTGTATTATGGGCGCGGAAATCAAAGCTTGCTTCAGGGTGCGGAAGGCTTCCATACACTCCTCGTCGAAGACGAAAGGCGCGTCCTTCACGATGAGTTGGGTCAGTGGCCTGGAAATCTTCGAGAAGTCTTTTATGAAGCGACGATAAAATCCCGCATGTCCTAAAAAACCACGGACTCCTCGAAGATTGAGGGGTGGCGGAAGCTTTTCAATCACCTCAACCTTAGCCTTATCAACCTCGATTCCCCTCGATGAGATGACGTGACCCAGCACAACCCCTTCTTGGACCATGAAGTGGCATTTCTCCCAGTTCAGGACTAATCCCTTTTCTTGACATCTCTCCAGGACTTTAGTTAGATTACTGAGGCACGAGTCAAACTTAGTTCCATAGACGGAAAAAATCGTCCATGAAAACCTCCATGATGTCCTGGGAGTAGTCGGAGAAGATAGCGGACATGAGTCTTTGGAATGTAGCAGGTGCATTACAAAGTTCGAACGGCATTCTTCTATAGGTATATGTCCCAAATGGGCAAGTGAAAGTCGTCTTCTCCTGGTCATCGTTATAAATAGGGATTTGAAGGAATCCGGAGTACCCGTCCATGAAACAGAAATAGTTATGCTTCGCCAACCTCTCGAGCATCTGATCAATGAAGGGGAGAGGGTAATGATCCTTCCTCGTAGCTTTGTTCAGCTTTCTATAGTCAATGCACATCCTGTACCCCGTGACGGTCCTCGTTGGTATTAGCTCGTTCTTCTCGTTGCGAACCACCGTCATTCCTCCTTTCTTGGGTACGACGTGCACCGGGCTAACCCAGCGACTATCGGAGATAGGGTATATGATACCGACATGTAGAAGCCTAACAATCTCTTTTTTCACAACTTCCATCATTATGGGATTTAGCCTCCGCTGCGGCTCAATCGAGGAGGCTTGCTCATCTTCACGCAGTATTCTGTGTGAGCAAAGGCCTAAGCTAACCCCTTTTAAATCTTCAATTGCATATCCGAAAACTCCTTTAAACCTTTTTAAAACACTAAGAAGTTTGGTCATCTGGTCTTCAGGCAGCGAGGAGTTCACTATGACCGACAGGGTCGAGCCCGTCCCCAAATATTCATACTTTAGCCCCGGGGGTAACTCTTTCATCTCAACTTCATGAGGCCCCGACGCATACTTCTCAAGCTGAGCATCCTCAAGAGAAAGGAGTTCTTCGTGGATTTCTTGAAAGCCAGCATCTGGAACCTCACTCCCAGCAGTGGTTCCGCATGGCAAAGTCTCGCAAGGTATTGTGGGAATGACCAAGGAAGGCATTGGGTCTCTCTCAAGCTCATAATAATTATCCGGGAAGAAGGCTTCTAAGTGAAAACAGGTTTCAACAGTCGATGGTTCCCCACAACTGCTTCTAGCTTCCTCAATGTCCAAAGATCCGGGATGCTCGACAGAAGTCTGCAAGGAATAGATTGGTTCCTGCCCAACGTAACTGACAGACTCAGCCTGATGGTTCTCCTGACAAAACTCCACGAATAATTCTTCCTCACTAAACTCGGAACCAGGAATGTCGATATACGCCACTTCATCATGAGGAAAGGGAGTTGTCGTGGCAAGGTGCTGTTGCATATCATGATACATCCTCTGATTTTCCACAGCGGCAGCCAGAAAGGATAGTATATTCGAAGTATTTAGGGATTCTGTCAAGCTTCGTGCCAAACAGCGGATGTGGTGCGAGTGATCCCAGATATCTCCCGAAACTGCATGCAACATCCTCGTCGTGGGGCAGAGAACCTATAAGAAGGAAGAGAGACAACTGCACAAATAGCAAACACGTCAAAAGCACGGGTTGCATAAACGGGAAGCGAATGTAGCGACGGCAGCACAGCAATTCAGTCAAATAGTTCTATACAATTACTATTTACAATATGTACAAGTGAAATTAAAAATTGTAGAGTGCGAAAATTATCACGAGGTAGGGATGAGATCTAGACACAAGGGTTCATGAAATCCTAAAATAACAAGCACGTTGCCTCCCCGGCAACGGCGCCATAAAGCTTGACACCCCCGGATATGCGTGCAAGATGTGTGCAATAATACGATCGGGGGTGTGAGGTTTAAATATTTGTAACCGCAAGCGCACGGTGTTGTAGTGTGGCTTGGGGGTCGAACTCAGGGAGGCGTGGATGTGCTTGTGTCAAAGAGGATCAATTTCACCCCATGGGCGAGCTAGCCCGGATCGGATAAATGGTTGTCACGGTAAATGGAATGCAAGGTATAGACAATATAAAGGAAAAAACCCGGGACTTTGGTTTCCACCCTATCGTGCGATTCTCGCCGATACGGCCTACGGGTAGGATAGCGATCGGAATTAGGGTCTAATGGTGAGACGTTGCCTCTAAGAGTGGTACCAGCGTCCCATGGGCCCGATATTCCGGTCGGTGCCCAGGATGATACACCGGACTTCCCGGGTTCGGTCAGTGGGCACTCCCGTGTCCATTAACACTGACCGACTCCGGGAGCACTAAGCTCGCAACGATAACTCCCAACGTCTCATCCTGCCGCTCCCGCACGCTAGGATTCGGCGTTTATGCTAAGGGCACGAGCTATGGCTAGGGAGTCAACCGCCAAGTTTATTCCCCCTTGGCCCAACGGTCAAAGGCGGTCTTTTTCCCGCCGATGACAATAAAACGCCCCGCGTAACCGGTAGTTTCCTAATCCCTATCGATTTCCTAGCCCTATGGATGCATCGGGGAGAACCCACGCAGGGGTTTCCACCAAAATCCCAGATTCGGGAACTACTCACACATATTTAGTAAAAAGCGATCTAAACATAAATCGACCGTAAAAATCATAATTAGACAATAGAAATGCAATGGTAGCAAAGCAATTAAGATAATACTAAAGTTTGACAAAGATCTGAAAACTTACAAAAACTGGGAAATTACAGCCGTCACAAAATGAAGAAAACAATAAAAAATAAGCAGCTCCCGTTTCTGGAAAACCTAGGGCTCTATATATAGAAAATGATATCACCCGATCGGTTGACAAGTCAACCGATCGGGTGATCAGCTTCACTCATTTACAGCGCAATGCGGGACTTCACCCGGTCATCTTCACCCGGTCGGTTGACATATGGATGCGACCGGTTGGATCTTGCTGCAGTCGGGTGAGGAGGCCGGTTGAGCTGACCGTGTCTTGGCTCTGGAGATTCGGCTACAGATGAACCGATCGGGTGAAGGTCACCCGATCGGTTGGAAATCACAATAAAAATCCAGAGACTTTGGGCTTTTGAACCGGCCAACGAACCGACCGGGTGACTTCTTGTGAGCTCCAAGCTGCGTCCGGGTGGTGCACGCGTGCATCACCCGATCGGTTGAAGATGACCAACCGATCGGGTGAGGGGCTGAATGATGATATCATCGTTGTTTGACCCCCTGGATCATGCGTGACTCCTCCCGTTGCTCCGGGGACTTGCGATATTGTCGTTTTATGTCCCCTATGCCAGTAAACTCCTGCAAAACACGGAAAACACGGAAAAGTGAAAGAAAACAAGAAAACACGAGAAAACGAATGTAAGACGGTGGTAAATAACGAAAAAACACGGAAGAAAACGTGCGCAAATATATGAAATATAAACGCACGGCATATTCTCCTCCTCGATTAGATCGAAGAATTTTAATACATTTGCCAGTTTGTTTTTCAACTTTGTTACGGTACTCTTTGAATCGCTCAAACGTTTCGGACGTATGTTTCATCAAGAACACATATCCAAACCTAAAGTGATCATCAATAAACGTAACGAAATATGAATATCCTCCTTTGGCTAATGTAGACATAGGTCTACTTACATCAGAGTGTACTAGACCCAAGAGTTCATCAACTCTCTCCCTTTGTCTTACAAAAGGAGTTTTGGCCATCTTACCTTTGAGGCAAGACTCGTAAGTGTCGTATGACTCATAATTCGAGAGGTCCAAGGACACCTCTTTATGTAACTTGCTAAGTCTCTTCTCTCCGATATGGCCTAGTCTACAGTACCAAAGATAGGTTTCATTATAACCTGATTCCTTACGTTTTTGTGTATTAATATTTGATACAACGTCCTTACACAAAGTGTATACACCATTGTTTAGAGTCCCGAAACCTAGCAACTTACTATCAAAGAAAATGTTGATAATATTTTCATTGATAGTAAAATTATAACCTTCTCTAGACAAAGCGAAGATGGAGATAATATTGCATAGGAAGTTTAGGATATAGTAACATTGCTTCAGAAGCAATTTAGCTCCACTAGACAATGTGTGTATGACATCTCCGACAGCTACAACAGCAACATTTGCTGCATTACCGAATTGGAGAACGACCTCATTCTTTTCGAGTCTTCTATTAATTCTCATTCCCTATAACTAGTTACAGATGTGAGAGCATGCACCGGTATATAATACACATGCGTTAGAAGTTACGAAAAGAACTACACTTTGTATAACCATTACAGACGTTAGTGTATTAGCCTGCCTTTTCTCCTTGTGGCTCCGTATATTCTTTACGTCTCTTACCCAGTCGTTATTCTTATAACCAGTTGATTCTTTCTTATCTTAGATATATTTAAGTTCATTTGTCATGCTGTAAAGAATAGAACTACTAACATTAGCATGTGTTCAAAAAATTTTAAATATAATAAGATTGGGTTTTATCCAATTATATTCTCCCACTATTTTGGCGAACATTTTAAAGCCATAATAATGAACAAATTTTAATAAAATTTAGTGGAAAAGGGATCCAATCACCCTGAGTCTTACAACCTTGAGTTGACTCAACAAGTTGCTTGACTCTGCGATCGGTAGATGACTCATCATCAATCACATCGTATATGTTTCCCTTATCTGTTTTTACCCATAATCACTTATGACCTTGAGTTGAATCAACAAGTCATAATGACTAGTCTAGTCTGACCCTTAATTTCTTGTCCAGTCCTAACTTACACCGGCGCTCGGTTATGTTCAAGACGCAACGGGTTGGGTTAAGTGGATATCATATGTTGGATGGAATTGGATTCCAAAGAAAAATCATGTTACAGCTTGAGTTGACTCAACAACCATAACATGAATTCCCGGTTTCCAAATTCCAAAAGTAAGGAGGGTTACGAATTTATCTTGTAAAAGATGTATTAACGTATTTGACTAGATATAGTCCAGGGTATCATATAATCATGATTCACGTCATTGCGGTCTTATGGACACGGCTAAGGAATTGACTAAGCCAGGATCACTTATCCACAGTCTAGCTAGGGTGATCCAACAAACTTAGCCAAGCACATTGACCGGATCATGATCCATTGAATGAGACTTATCATTTTTATATACGTGCCATAGACTAATGGCTTTTATTAGAACTAGTTAATCCTATCAACTAGTGAATCCTTAAAATTCAAAATTTTATGGATTTGTTAATAAATTTTATTAAGTCCTTATCAACTATAAGGAATGATTTATTGAGGTGCTATCCTAATCGTCCATTAGACATTTAAAACAATTTTAAATCATAGCAGAAGCAATCTAAAATTATCTTATAATCATTAGACGGCTTTTAATGGCTAACCTAACAAGGTTTTTTTGTGTTATCAAATAAGCAAGAATAAACATAGTGTTATGAATCAACTACTCGGGGAGGAACCCACAGCCCTTTATTTATATGCATGGTAGGAAAGTTATAAGATAAGATACAAAGATATGGCATATCTCTAAGATACCCGCAATCTCAACCGACTCTGGTTCATATCCATTCACAACACTCCCCCTTATACAGCCAGGTAAGAGTCTCACATGGGGTGGATACTTCAGGATCCAGAGTTGGTGTGGTTTGCCTCGTTAAAACCTTTGGCTATGGAAAACCCAGTGAGAAAAACCATATTTAAGAAAAAAGAGTTCAGACACTCCTAACTCCCCCTGATCTATACAAGCGCTCAGGCTTTCAGATCTCTTAGGCGCCTCATCCTAATTTTCTGTACAAACTTCCTAAAAGTAGCAGTATGAAGAGCTTTAGTGAACAAGTCTGCCAGGTTGTCACTGATGGGAATCTAGTCCCACCCCAAGTGGTTTGTTTTGTTGATGATCACACCAAATGTTATTAAATTACTAATCATACAACTTAAGTGTGTAGGTTGTGCAATAAGCTAATTGAAGCTCGAAACATACTCCGAGAAGAAGAACTTCAACCACACACATAGAAGATGAAGATGAATTTAGCTAGCAACTTCAAAGCTCAAGCACAAGAAGTGTTCAAAGATGAAGCTCAAAGAATGTGCCCAAGCTAAAGCTAAAGAGGAGCTTAAATTCAAGCGAAGCATATGCAACTAGCTCAAGCTCATTCATGGATTCAAGTTCTTCATAGAGTCTAGTGTGTGAGTTGGTTTTCATTTTCTTAGGATTATGTCAAAGCCAAGAAGAATTTGCACACACAAAAAATGATTTTCTAAAATGTTTTTAAAACTCATTTTAAACTTATTTGAGAGCATTCTTTTCATAGAAGCTAAGTTTCAATTTGTAGTCAACTACAAACACCCTGTAGTTCACTACACTGATTTCTGTCTTCTACCAGAAAAGATAGTCTGGTAGTTGACTACCTAAGTTAGGGAGTCGACTACCAGTAGTAACAGATTTTCTCTGAGACACTCTGGGAGTCGACTACCAAAGTTAGGGAGTCGACTACCAGCTGTGCGACCAGAATTCCTTGATTCACTCTCTCATTTATTCATTGCTTGATTTTTGGGCTGAAGTCAAACTTGATTTGAATTATTTTGAATTCTACTTTGGCTCTATAAATAGAGACCTCATGAGAACATTTTTCTCACCAATTTACTCTTGAGCAAAATTATTATTCTCTCAAAAGATCTCATTGTTCTCATCGCTCTCAAAGTTCTTCATAGCCAAATCGGTTTTTCTATTTCTGATCTTATTGCTTATATTCTTTTATAATTCGTTTTAAGATCATCATTATTATTTGGCTATTGCAAATTGGTTTTCAAAATCCTTCTCTTTGATTTTTTATATTCTCAAAGGATTTTTGAAACATCTAGATTCTAGATCACATTGAATAATTTCATATTCTTTGTGTGATCTAAGAACACATCTAGATTCTAGATCACAGTGAATAAACTCATATTCTTTGTGTGATCTACAAATGATTTAAATTCTTTTAGCCACGTTAAGCACTATTGCAAATTTAATCTTGGCTATAGAATTATTGGGTGTAAAAACCAATCTCCACTAATTCATTGTGGTGTATTGGATTTGATTTTACTTGTAGTCCATTGGTGATAAGGGTGGTTGTAAATCCTTGTTGTAGGCAAGGTGTTTGTGAAAAGTCCTCGGATTGTGAGGCAAGGTAAATTCCTCGGGTTGTGAGGCAAGGGTAAAATCCTAGACAAGTCTAGGTGGTCGGAAATCCTGGTTGAGGCTAGGTGTTTGTATTGCTAAGGCAATAGTGGAAATCTCGTACCGGATTGGTCGGGGACTGGACGTACCCAGGGTTGTGGGGAACCAGGATAAAAATCCTTGTGTTTGCGTTTGATTCTCTCTGTGATTGTTTATCTCTACTTTGTTTATCTTGATTCATTGAATATTACATTTGTAACTCATTCATAATATATTGCAAGATCAATTTCTGTATCTACTTCTCTATTGTACTTCCGTGTAATCGTTTATATCTTCATTACGTATTCGCTTAACTGAGCTGTGCATAATATCCCTCTGGGAGTCGACTACTGTTCTTAGGGAGTCGACTACCAGAAGAGTTTTATCTCTGACTTGTTTTGAAGATTAATTAAGTTGATTAAGAACCAAGCGTAGATTACTCTACTTGGTTTCTTAGGCAACATTAGAAGGTTTTGTTTTGTGTTGATTGATTAAAGAACGAAAAAGTTTTATCTTTATACAACACTATTCAACCCCCCCTTCTAGTGTTGTTTGCCATCCACAGGATCCAACACTTGGTATCAGAGCGAGGTTATAGATGGCGTCAACCAATCATTTCCCCGAAGAACAATCTTCCAGCAGACCGCCACTTCTGAACGGATCAAATTATGGATCTTGGAAGAATCGGATGCGAATGTACCTTCTCTCTATCTCCTATGATCTATGGAAGATAGTGGAGAATCCTTATGAAGAACCCACTCTTGAGGAAGAAAAGTGGACCAAGACGGAGAAGGACAAAGTGTCTCTAAATGCCAAGGCGGTGTCCACTCTATATTGCGGTCTTGACACAACGGAGTACAACCGCATCTCCATGGCTACCTCCGCGCACCAAATATGGAAACTTCTTGAGGTAACACATGAAGGTAACCAAAAAGTTAAATCTTCAAAATCTTCTCTTTATGCTGGCAGGTATGAAAAATTTATGATGGAGAAAGACGAGAACATAACGGAGATGTACACGAGATTTACGGAGATCGTCAACACACTTGCGGGATTGGGAAAGAAGTACACACAAGAGGATCACGTATGCAAGATCCTTAGATCCCTCACTCCCGAATGGCAATCCAAAGCTTCGGCCATTGAAGAAGGCAACGACACTTCAAAGATAACCTTGGAAGAGCTCATCGGCAATCTAATGGCGTATGAACTCCAACTGCAAGAGCGAAAGACCAAGGAACACGTTGAAAAGAAGAAGAACCTTGCATTCAAAGCAACATCGGATACGGAGGAGTCCGAGAATGAAGTCAAAGATGAGATGGAGAAACAAATGGCACTCATCTCCAAAGGATACAAGAAAATCCTAAAAGCACGTAAGTCCTACAACCGTAAGTTCAATTCCACTAATGATGTTATTTGTTATGAATGTAATAGGCCAGGCCATATGAAGAATGAATGTCCTCTAAAGAAAAACAGAGATAAGAGAATGAACTCATATAAAGGCAAAAGGCCAAATAGAAAAGCTTTTGGGGCTTGGGATAGAAGTGATGATGAAGAGGATTCCGATAGCTCATTATCATCTGAAAATGAAGGAAAAGCAAGCAAAAGGAACGAGCGGAACCACATGTGCTTCATGGCACGGGAAAACCCCAAGGTAAATTCCTACCATTCCTCTAGTGATAGCGATAGTAGCGATGATGATGAAATTGATTATGAGGAGGAATTTCATAAAATTTATGCATTATATGAGGTCCAACTCAAAGAGCTTCTAACTCTCAAAAAGATGCATAAATCTTGTGGTTCTAATCCTACTAATCAAGAACTAGAAAAGATTAGAGAAGAGAACCTAAAATTGATTAGCAACAATAAGGATTTAATTGAAAAGAATAGGTTGCTCAATGTAGAACTCAAAGACCTAGGAAATAGGTTTAGAGACTTAGAAAAGAACATGACCGCCATTAAGGCAAAGCATGAGAACTTGGTTAATAATGTTGCTAGGTTCAATAAAGGTAAAGAAAAATTAGATAGCTTGATTAGTTCACAAAGAACATCAACTAGAAAATATGGCTTAGGTTATAATATGACCAATCAAAATGCTAGGATCTCTCATCATCAAGCTAGAGTTCCTAAAACTGAAAATGGATATGTCAAAGTTTGGATTCCCAAAATTGGAACCGTCCAAATGAAAGACAATTACATTTCTAGTTTTATGAACAATGTTCATTTTTGTAGCGATTATAAATTTACTTATGGGAAATCTCAAACCAACTGGGTTTGGTTTCCTCTTGGTTGATGATTACATTATTACGTATGACTAATCCCACGGACCCACAAAGAAAGGGTACCAAAATTATTTGTTTGATTTTCAGGTACCAAAACTATACTGGATTAGTAGAAGAGCTCCCAATGAATCTCTAAATCCATGCATACATTAAGGGGGAGACCCAACTACAATGATGCAAATTTTAAGGGGGAGCCTATGAAATTTTTTTCTTCACTTGGTATGTATACGAATATGTTTTTTTTTGTGATGACAAGGGGGAGAAAAAGTGAAGCAAGCAAAAACATGAATGAATAATAAACCGCATCTAAGCAGGGGGAGTAAGTACACTTACTCATTTTTTTTATTTCATATCATTCATATGTTTTTCATTTGGGTGTCATCATCAAAAAGGGGGAGAGTGATGGGAATCTAGTCCCACCCCAAGTGGTTTGTTTTGTTGATGATCACACCAAATGTTATTAAATTACTAATCATACAACTTAAGTGTGTAGGTTGTGCAATAAGCTAATTGAAGCTCGAAACATACTCCGAGAAGAAGAACTTCAACCACACACATAGAAGATGAAGATGAATTTAGCTCGCAACTTCAAAGCTCAAGCACAAGAAGTGTTCAAAGATGAAGCTCAAAGAATGTACCCAAGCTAAAGCTAAAGAGGAGCTTAAATTCAAGCGAAGCATATGCAACCAGCTCAAGCTCATTCATGGATTCAAGTTCTTCATAGAGTCTAGTGTGTGAGTTGGTTTTCATTTTCTTAGGATTATGTCAAAGCCAAGAAGAATTTGCACACACAAAAAATGATTTTCTAAAATGTTTTTAAAACTCATTTTAAACTTATTTGAGAGCATTCTTTTCATAGAAGCTAAGTTTCAATTTGTAGTCAACTACAAACACCCGTAGTTCACTACACTGATTTCTGTCTTCTACCAGAAAAGATAGTCTGGTAGTCGACTACCTAAGTTAGGGAGTCGACTACCGGTAGTAGCAGATTTTCTCTGAGACACTCTGGGAGTCGACTACCAAAGTTAGGGAGTCGACTACCAGCTGTGCGACCAGAATTCCTTGATTCACTCTCTCATTTATTCATTGCTTGATTTTTGGGCTGAAGTCAAACTTGATTTGAATTATTTTGAATTCTCCTTTGGCTCTATAAATAGAGACCTCATGAGAACATTTTCCTCACCAATTTACTCTTGAGCAAAATTATTATTCTCTCAAAAGATCTCATTGTTCTCATCGCTCTCAAAGTTCTTCATAGCCAAATCGGTTTTTCTATTTCTGATCTTATTGCTTATATTCTTTTATAATTCGTTTTAAGATCATCATTATTATTTGGCTATTGCAAATTGGTTTTCAAAATCCTTCTCTTTGATTTTTTATATTCTCAAAGGATTTTTGAAACATCTAGATTCTAGATCACATCGAATAATTTCATATTCTTTGTGTAATCTAAGAACACATCTAGATTCTAGATCACATTGAATAAACTCATATTCTTTGTGTGATCTACAAATGATTTAAATTCTTTTAGCCACGTTAAGCACTATTGCAAATTTAATCTTGGCTATAGAATTATTGGGTGTAAAAACCAATCTCCACTAATTCATTGTGGTGTATTGGATTTGATTTTACTTGTAGTCCATTGGTGATAAGGGTGGTTGTAAATCCTTGTTGTAGGCAAGGTGTTTGTGAAAAGTCCTCGGATTGTGAGGCAAGGTAAATTCCTCGGGTTGTGAGGCAAGGGTAAAATCCTAGACAAGTCTAGGTGGTCGGAAATCCTGGTTGAGGCTAGGTGTTTGTATTGCTAAGGCAATAGTGGAAATCTCGTACCGGATTGGTCGGGGACTGGACGTACCCAGGGTTGTGGGGAACCAGGATAAAAATCCTTGTGTTTGCGTTTGATTCTCTCTGTGATTGTTTATCTCTACTTTGTTTATCTTGATTCATTGAATATTACATTTGTAACTCATTCATAATATATTGCAAGATCAATTTCTGTATCTACTTCTCTATTGTACTTCCGTGTAATCGTTTATATCTTCATTACGTATTCGCTTAACTGAGCTGTGCATAATATCCCTCTGGGAGTCGACTACTGTTCTTAGGGAGTCGACTACCAGAAGAGTTTTATCTCTGACTTGTTTTGAAGATTAATTAAGTTGATTAAGAACCAAGCGTAGATTACTCTACTTGGTTTCTTAGGCAACATTAGAAGGTTTTGTTTTGTGTTGATTGATTAAAGAACGAAAAAGTTTTATCTTTATACAACACTATTCAACCCCCCCTTCTAGTGTTGTTTGCCATCCACAGGATCCAACACTCACATGATTTTACTTGTCTGACATCAATCACTCCATCTCTCTGTAGCTCGTGCGTCCAGAAGAATTTGGGGGAAATGTGCTTCGTTTTTTCGCCTTTGATGTAGCCACCTCGTAGCTGAGCTATGCAAGCAGCGTTGTCCTCGAACATTGTGGTATGTTTAAGATCCCCAGACTTTAATCCGGTCGTCACCAGGATATGATTTACAACTGACCGTAGCCAGACACATTCTATGCTTACTTCACGGATGGCGATGATCTCAGAGTGATTGGATGATGTAACCATCATGGTTTGCTTAACGGATCTCCAGGAAATGGCTGTCTCACCATGGGTAAACACGTACCTAGTCTGTGACTTTGCATTGTGTGGATCAGACCTGTAACATGTATCAGCATAACTAACAAGTGCGGAGGATGGTCCATTTTTATAGAAGAGTCCCAAGTCTGTAAACCATTGGAGGTAGCGCAGAAGGTGCTTTACTCTGGTCCAGTGGCGTTGCGTGGGCACTGAACTATATCTGGCTAGTAAGTTTACTGCGAACGCTATATCAGGATGCGTGCAGTTGGCCAGATATTAAAGTGTTCCAATAGCACTCAGATAAGGGACTTCTGGACCAAGTATATCCTCCCCCTCTTCCAGCAGCCGGAAGGGGTCTTTATGTTCATCCAAAGATCGTACGACCATAGGTGTACTAAGTAGATGACATTGGTCCATATGGAATCTTTGTAAAATTTTCTTTGTATATGTGGTCTGATGTAATAGGATTCCATCTTTTAGATGTTCAATCTGTAAGCCAAGGCAGAATTTTGTTTTGCCTAGGTCTTTGATGTGTCCATATTTTCCATCTTTTCATAGCATCATTCCATTGCATTTCATGCCATATTCGCATCCAAATCCCGCATTTTCTTACGATATTACAATTCTAACACCATATTCGAGTTTCATAGAGTTTTGTGGATTTTCAGGGATTTTGGAGCGATTCGTGACCAATTTTGGATATGGACACATCTGGCATGCCTTTGAGCCCGTTGGCGAAGCTCCACAGGAGTTCATCGAAGATCGGAAGCTTGTGGGAGGAGTGGAGGAGGACCCAGCAAGAGAGAGGAGCGGCTGAGATTTTCCCAGGCGACTCGACCGAGCAGAGTATGCTGCTCGGTCGAGCTGATGCACGAGAGAAGCTGATACGTATCCAACTCGATCGAGCAGTGTGGTGCTCGGTCGAGCAACTTCTATTCTTTTTGAAGGTCCAACATCAACGTCCTACTCGACCGAGCAGGACTTGCTCGACCGAGTCAGATGGAGACTCGATCGAGCAAGGCCTACTCGGGCCGAGTAGACAAAACAAAAATCTTTGAAGAAACTCGAGCCACTGACAGACTCGACCGAGTAGGTGGGCTGCTCGACCGAGTAGGTGGGCTGCTCGACCGAGTAGGTGGGCTGCTCGACCGAGCAGCCCGACCGAGCAAGCTTCTGCTTGACCGAGTCACTGACTTGGTCGGAGACAGTGCAGGCTAATTTTGGAATTATTTTCGTGGGCCCGTCTGATGCACGCAGGTGGGGAGTGAAGTGCGGATCTGAGAGATGCGATCTGGGGAGCTCATTCTTTCTATGTTTTTGAATTAGTTTTGGAGAGGAGAGGGGATTAGAAACGATTTGTAGATCTAAACCTATTTTTTGGGTATAATTGAATTGTTTTCCGAAGATCAATTGCTCTTGCGTTCTGGAATCTACTTGGATTATTATTGGTTATTATTCTTCCTCGTCTTCGGCAAGTAATCTATTCATTTTTGGCTTAATCCAATTACTACAATGTTTTCTCTTATAAAAATTGGATGTTTATTCGTTAAATTCACCATGTCTAAGTAGTCTCCTCTAGGGTTGATGGGTTAGCCCTAAGGCTTTAGGAAGGAGATATAGATCTGGATCTCTAGGTTGTATTGGGAATAAGGAGGAGTATTTTGGTCGATTCATCCGAATCCCTAGGATAATTCGTACTGAGATCATGCCCACGGTCGGTGGAATTGATGAGCTTAAGGAGTATCCTTGGGATTTAAATATGGAAATTAGTGGATCCAACCAAGGCTCGTGACCACGCCCAGCTCATGCCTTGAGGGGATCCACCGACGAACTATATCGCTACATTGACGGCTACAGCCATTGTATCAATGAGAGCCACCGAAATACCTCGAAATCCTAACCCACGAGAGTGGTATGAATTGAGAGACTAATCCCCTGAACCTAATGCAACGTAAGGATCCCATTCCAACATTGATCTCTGATGGTCTTAGCTGTGATCCCTAAGACCCTAGTTTTCTTTATTATCAAGTCAACAACATCACAACCAATCTTTTCAACCTGACGGCTATCTCACTTCGAGATCTAAAAATAATCTGAGACCTCAAATACACTGTCACCGTCCCTGTGGGATCCGACATATTTTATACTATAATTTGACACCGTCTGCTTGCGGATAGAGCCCAGAGCTGACACCTAGGAGCCATACTATGCCTAGCGACCGTGACAGTGCTAGGTGGAATTTAGGTGTAAGTTCGGGGTGCGTCAAGTTTTTGGCACCGTTGTCGAGGACCGTTACGATGTATCTCAGTTTATTTTTATTTTGAAGAGTTTGCTAGCAAATATTATCATTCCTAATCTCTCCACCCTTTTTCATTCTCTTTTTATTGCTACCTCGCTACTAACATCTCCCTCCAGTTAGTGATCATACTTAAGAAATTAGACGCGATGGAGATGGTGATGCAAATACAATGGACCAGTGAGTCTGACAGTGACTCAGATGAGGTTAGCTGTTCTCCGTATCATCTACATAGTCTCCAGGACTCTCGCATGGATGAAGCCATGATCGAATGTGCAGCTAGAGAATTGATTAATGCAGTTCGGTTTATTGGATCAGGAACCTATGTGGCAGGTAATGTAAATCAGCAAATGGTCATGGATCATATAACGAACAAGGCTTCTGATGCAGGCACCATTGAGGGTGACATCCACATAAGCTTCGAAGGGGACGTGATGCTCCTCCAGACTATTGAAGCCCTACCTGTTGACTCAAGCTAGAGAGAGGCAAGTCAATTGGAGCCATTGAACGATTCCCAGGTATTGAGTATAATGGAAAGTGTAGTGGCTGATGTATGGGCCCATGGCCCAGTGGAGTTCCCTACAGACGACCCGGTTACACAAGAACTTTCAGTTTTTATCGCGAACGCCTTCCATAATGCTGATACCTTAGATGGCGTCCCCATCACTGATGGAGTCTATGTACAATACGTGGGAGACACCCTACATTTCTACAATGACCAGAAACTTGCCTCGTCTCAAATGATGTGAGCACTACTCCCAAGCGCAGGAGATCGTACAAGTAATAATCCTGGTGAGTCCAGGTATCGTATCCACGGGACAACTGACCTGCAAACCACGAATTTCAGTTTTTAAAGAGTAATAATACAGTAATAGCCAACCACCTAACACGCACAAAGATATAAGATCAAGAGTTTAGAAGAATAAAAGAAAATCCTACGATATTTACGGTGAATTCGAAATGGGGTACTAATATGGAGAGTATGTATTGGTATTGATTTCGTTAGGGTGTGTGCAATCAATGATTATAAATATCTTTTCTATAACTCAACGTTTTGTCCGGTCAGGGCACGAGAACGTCGGAAAATATAGCGATAAACGTACGTTGAAAAGTGCCCTAAATGTCGAATAGAGTGCTAGGTTCTTGAGAAAATAAGCGTATGTGCCCGCAAGGGTCACGCCACGAACAAATTTTCAGAGATTATATCTGCTACAAGTACATCAACAACGATAATACTTGAGCAATACGTGTAGAAACTAGCAAAATACGCGATTTTACAATGAAAATAGGGCGAAAAGACATCAAAATCAATGATTACGACACCCTAACTACATCAACACCAACACATATGAAGATTAACCATGCATGGAGAGATTATAATCAGTATTCATAGACAAATACGTCATAAAAACATCAAAATACGTGATAAATACTTCAATTCTAAGCCAAATACGTGAAATACAAGGCTAAAGTTAGGAAAAATATCACCAATCCTCTCCAAATAGCCCCAAATCTCCTTCGGATAGTAGATCTAGCCTATGTCCCCAGGGCCTCCAAATTTGGTGGCGAAATACGGCCCCTAGAGCCTCCAATACGCCAGTATACGCTCAAAAACCCTAAAATACGCTTATATAGAGGCATTGCGGGTTTCCTAGTGCTAATGGGTTCACAATCCGCTCCAATATCAACTAAAACCCGCACCCACAAAGCCGCATCAAATTTAGACCGTTGGATCGATGCGGGATGCATCTGTCTTCGATCATGGCCGTTGGATCGCAAAGCAGCGGCCAGGATTCGGCCGCGTCGCCAGCTCGTTTTATTGCTGCGGGCCGTCCGATGGCGGATCGATCGCTCTGGATATTGCCACGTCTCCCGCTCCGTTGCGCGTGCTCAGCGTAGTTTCACTTCGATCTCGCCCGTTGGATCAACATCCAACGGTCAGAAAGACGTCGCATCGCTCGTTGGATTCGTCGCTTGCAGGCCGTCGGATGATGATCGTGTGGACGCTGTGGAGCCACGTCGCCCGTATGTGGTAGATGCGCCCGTTGCCATCTGATTGAGCGGGAGTCGACGAGATTCTGCCACGTGGCCGCCAAGATTCGTGCGGTCGTATTTCCAAGCGTATTTTGAGCGTATTTCCTCATTTAATTGGTATTCTGCATTCACAAATTCATAGTAATTAGCACAGATTTCAGAAAAATACAAATAAATAGTCGTTGGAATCGTGAGATCGAGACCAAATCATGAAAAATATAAGAAGACAAAAATACTCCCTAAAATTCATACTTTGTGCATAAATCAATGGTTTGCTCTAATAAATAATGATATACAAAATACGAATGTATTAGAGAACAATTAAGCATCATATAAGCACAAAATGGGGTTAAATGTGGTGTTAAAATGCAATATTCACTCCGAATCAACAGCATCCCACAGACTGCGACATGTGAAGAACACATCTGCGAGGGATACACGGATTTCGAACCAGTACAGAACTGCATCGACCAGGGAAGTCCTCCTAACTCTACACTCGATAACGAATGCGTACTTGAGTACTTTACCTCTGTTGACAGGTGCGCTATGGAAACGAAAGCTGCAGACATCTGCCATAACGCACCATCGTCTCCCTGTTCATCCTATGAATCTGCTAACAAGGAGTTTCCAGCTTCTGGACCGACAATTGAGGATGCATCCTTCTCACAGGAGAGCGATGACGGGGGTACAGCACCCCCTCAGGTAGAACTAAAACCTCTCCCTGCTAATTTGAAATACTCTTTCTTGGGTGAGAATTCCACATACCCCGTCATCGTCAATGCAGCCCTCACCAACCTGCAATTAGAAAGCCTTCTAAAAGTCCTTAGATCCCATAGAAAGGTAATAGGGTATAACATTGCTGACCTAAAGGGCATAAGTGAAACCATATGCACCCAAAGGATTCACCTCAAGGATAAGGACGCCACTTCTATTGAGCCTCAAAGGCGATTAAATCCCAACATGAAGGAGGTAGTGAAGAAGGAGGTTTTGAAGCTATTAAAGGCCGACTTTATCTACCCCATTTTCGACAGTAAATGGGTTAGCCCAGTGCAGGTAGTCCTCAAGAAAGGGGGCATGACCGTTGTTAGAAACGATAAAGGTGAACTAATATCCACTAGAACTTTCACTGGTTGGCGTATGTGTATCGACTATAGGAAACTTAATAAAGCCACCAGAAAGGACTATTATCCTCTACCCTTCATTGACCAAATGCGTGAGCGTTTAGGCAAACACAAATATTTTTGTTACTAGATGGATACTCCGGGTTCTTCCAAATCCCATTACATCGAGAAGACCAAGAAAAGACAACGTTCACATGCCCATATGGCATATTCGCCTACCGAAGAATGTTGTTTGGGCTGTGTAACACACCTGCCACATTTCAAAGGTGCATGACGTCTATTTTCTCGGATTTCATCGAAAACATTATGGAAGTCTTGATGGACGATTTCTCCGTTTATGGCACCGAGTTTGATGATTGTCTAGCTAATTTGTCCAAAGTTTTAGACCAGTGTCATGACAATAACCTGACCCTAAATTGGGAAAAGTGGCATTTCATGGTAACAGAAGGGGTTGTGCTTGGCCATGCATCACCTCTACGGAAATCGAGGTTGATAAAGCCAAAGTCGAAGTCATCAAGAGTTTACCGCCTCCTACTAACCTTAAGGGTATCCGTGGTTTCCTAGGGCATGCGGGTTTTTACCGCCGCTTCATAAAGGATTTCTCAAACATTGCTCGTCCTCTCACAGAGCTCCTCACCAAGGGCGATCCTTTTGTGTTTACTGACGCCTGTTTACTAGCTTTTAACATGTTAAAGGAAGCTCTCATCTCGGCCCCAATTATACAACTGCCAGATTGGAATCTACCATTTGAGCTGATGTGCGACGCTAGTGACCAAGCAGTGGGGGTCGTCCTTGGCTAAAGAAAAGAAGGAAAGCTTCATGATATATATTATGCTAGTAAGACTTTGGATGATGCTCAAAACAACTACACCACTACGGAGAAGGAGCTACTGGCCGTGGTTTATTCTATCGAGAAGTTCAGATCGTACCTCTTGGGGTCTAAAGTGATTATCCACATGGACCACGCACTGCTGAAATACCTATTGAGCAAGAAGGATGCAAAACCGTGCTTAATACGGTGGATCCTCCTCCTCTAAGAATTTGATATTGAGATCAAAGACAAGAAAGGAGCAAAGAATGTAGTGGCAGATCACCTGTCGTGGTTAATTCAAAAGAACGGGATGACAGTTTGCCAACTGATGATTCTTTCACTGGCGAACAGTTATTTGCAGTGAACTCCTCTGAAGCCCCTTGGTAAGCTGATATAGTAAACTACCTAGTAAGCGGCATAATCCCGCAAGGGTTGGCGACTTACTTGAGGAGGAAGTTCCTAAATGGCGCCAAGAGTTACTTTTGGGATGACCCATACCTATTCAGGACTTGCGCCGATGGGATCATCAGATGATGTATCCCAAAGGAAGAGGCTACCTCCATCATATCGCATTTCCACGATCAACCATGCGGGGGACACGCAGCTGTCACCAAAACCACAGCAAAAATCCTCCAAGGTAGCCTCTATTGGACCACCATATTTAGACATGCAAATGAATACATCAGAAAATGCGATAGATGCCAAAGGACGGGAAACATCACAAAAAATAATGAAACACCCCTCAGGACATCTTGGAGATAGAACTATTTGACTGTTGGGGCGTTGACTTCATGGGGCCCTTTCCATCGAGTAACGGCAATAAGTACATCTTGGTCGCCGTTGATTACGTCTCGAAGTGGGTGGAGGCCATGGCCACCCTGACAAATGACGTGAAGGTAGTAGCCAAATTCTTTAAGAATACCATCTTTCCTCGTTTTGGAGTCCCCAGGACAATCATCAGTGATGGAGGAAGCCATTTCATCGAGAAGAAGTTCAAGACGATGCTAAAAACATATGGAGTTCATCACAAGATCATCCTTGCTTATCACCCTCAAACTAGTGGTCAAGTGGAGGTGTCCAACAGGGAAATCAAGGGCATCCAAGAGAAGACCGTGAGCACCTCGAGGAAAGATTGGTCACACAAGTTGAGGTGATGCTCTTTGGGCGTATCGAACCGCATTCAAAACTCCCATTGGGACAACTCCCTACAGACTGGTGTATGGAAAAGCTTGCCACCTTCCGGTAGAATTGGAACACAGAGCGTATTGGGCAATAAATAAAATGAACTTTGACTACCAGAGCGTCGCCACGAGACGAGCCCTGCACAGCAACGAGCTTGACGAAATTCAGCGACATGCCTATGAGCATGCAAAGATATAAGGGAAGGACCAAAGCCTATCATGACAAGAATATCACGGTGGTTTGCCATGATGTCGGTGACCAGGTACTCCTCTACAATTCAGACTACGCTTCTTCCCTGGGAAATTAAAATCAAGTTGGTCCGGCCCCTACAAGATAGTGAGTTTACCTCCGGGGGTGCCATAGAGCTCGAAGGGAAGAACGGCAATTTCAAAGTAAACGGCCATGGAATTAAACTGTACAGAGTAGAGAACCAATTGGACGAGAGGAGACGTGCTTCCTCGAGGAATGCCCCACTATTTGTTGAAGAACTTGATGGAGTCGAGCTCATAACTCAAAACGAGCGCTTATTGGGAGGCAACCCAATCTTTTATATCTTAGATTATCTTTTTCAATTTTTTGTTTTTACTATATCTAATCCGGGAAACCAAATAAAAACACTTTCCCTCCCTACAGGTTGATAGGTAAGGGGGCACAGAGATCGATTTTCTGAATGACAGAGAGAGCGGGAAAGAAAATAGCTGAGAGAAGAGCAAAACAGCCAAAGGTGAAGAGTCACAGGGGACACAGGTGACTCAACCGAGCAGCTTAATGCTCGGTCGAGTAGCGCAGGCACAAGAAAAGAGAAGGAAATCATCCCTCTGTCTACACGGCCCGAGCAACCTTTGCTCGGTCTGAGTAGACACTGACTCGATCGAGCAGCCACATGCTCGGTCGAGTAGCGCAGGCACATGAAAAGAAGGGGGAGAAATGGTGTTCTGTCTACACAACCCGAGCAGCATCTCCTCGGTCGAGTAATCTCTTGCTCGACCGAGTAAACCAACTGCTCGATCGAGCAGAGAAATCCGCAGTAAATGCTTCAAAAATGACATTCTGTCTACACGGCCCGAGTAGCATTCACCCGGTCCGAGTGGTCGCTTACTCGACCGAGTAACCATTTGCTCGACCGAGCTAAAGATATCATATCAATCAACGTCAAAGCCTGCTCGGCCCGAGTAGACCTTGCTTGGCTGAGCGGCTGAGGGAGTATTATACTCGAATCTTGATTAATTTTATTAGCCAGCTCGACCAAGCAATCAGACTGCTCAACCGAGTCACATGCTGTTGAGTTTCGGGACCCTAATCACATCCTGAATTCTCCCGCCCCCACCACCTACTCGACCAAGATGGCTGCCAACCCACCCCCGCTGCCGCCCCCAACCACCGACCGGTTCATCTCTCTCTCTCTCTCTCTCTCTCTCTCTCTCTCTCTCTCTCTCTCTCTCTCTCTCTCTCTCTCTCTCTCTCTCTCTCTCTCTCTCTCTCTCTCTCTCTCTCTCTCTCTCCCCATCCTAAATTCTGCCCCCCCTCCACCCTTTCCCAATTCCCCCCATTCTCTCTCCCCATCCTAAATTCTGCCCCCCTCCACCCTTTCCCAATTCCCCCCTTCGAACCGCCGACCACCTCCGTCGGTGCCGCCCATGCCGGCGGTGCTTCTTTCCCCCCCAAACACACAAGCCCCTCTCCCCCCCCACATCTTGACCCCAACCCTCAGGTCACCCGAGCACATTTTTGCTCGTTCGAATTCAACGATCACCATACACACCAACTCGACCGAGCATAAATTCGCTTGGTCGAACTCTAATAAACATTTCCCCTACATATTTATTATCATCCCCTGACATTATTTTCTTCTATCTCAGGTACGCATTGTCAGCGACAAGTCCAGGAACAGCTTGGGGGATACTCCTGATCAGCAGCATTCACGTGCCATATACACTCTTCCCCATCATTCTCTCAGCATCGTTGGTGTAGGTACACTCTCTCCCTACATACTTTACATACCTCGCCACATTTTTATACTGCTTGCACGATGCCACCACATCGAGCTAGACCCATAAATGCCGACATCGGCCCACCCAACCCTAGGCCTTCTCGACGCACTCGTCGTACATGCTCAACCACACCAAGCCATATTGTTGGAGAATCTTCCGCCCCTGCACCCCTGGCAACCAACACCCCAACCCCTCCCGAGGGTCTGTACCTCTACGACTCTGCATATGACGTTAGATTTCGGAACAGTGACCAGTGTGACCAGTTTGTCGCCTTACTCTTGCTCCTAAAACATGGAGGCAGCATAACTCAGCAGTCCGTTGAGCATGACCTCCCTGTTATCCGAAACCTGATCACGCACTGGCGGGCCGAACCGCCGAACCAGTCGTCGAGCCACAGCCAGCTGCTGCTTTACCTGGTCCACAGCAGGGGAACCCATCACCACCGAAAGATGGTGGTGCCCTTGCTTGATGCTATCCCGACACACTTTTTGCTTCCCTCATATTATGTTGTGCCCATCTGTCTCTTTGGCACTCTGGTCTTACACAGCTTGGGCGAGGACCCACCATGCATCATTTCATGCATATGCATCACCTTTTTATCATTGCATCATATCACATTTTATTTCTTCTACACAGTTTTATTTTCTATCCCTTTTCTATCCACTCACCCGCCCACCCTTTCTAGCATCTTCTCCCACATACAAGCGTTTTCTCAGCAATGAGGACACTGCTGAGTTTAGCTTTGGGATGAGCTCTATCGCTTTATTTCTCATTTTTCATTTATATTTTTCTTCCTTTTTCAGCTTTTTCGTTTACTTTTCCACCCTTTTTCCACCTTTTTATCTTTTTTTCTCATTTAGCATCACGTTTTTCACTTTTTGCCATGCATGCATGCCTGTTCTCATTCTGTTGTTCCCTCCGCCCTTTTCTTTTTTGATAAGGCTGTTCTGCATGATGATACTTCTCATTGCCCTCAGTAGCCACTCACGGTGCTTATATTTGATGACATGCTATTTAGGGTAGTTTTTCAGTTTTACTATTTATATGCATGCATATTCTCTTGATGATCTATCTAATTTAATGTCTGATATGAATTGAAATTGAGTGCATGAAACAGTATTTAGTATGTGCTTTGTTGGGTAATGCACCTAGGTTCACGCATCATTAGAATATTTGGAGCACCTATTTGCTGTCTCATTCACTTATGTTTGCATGCTTGATATTATTGTGCTATTACCGCATGCTTTTCAGTATTCATTAAGATGAATGAAAATATCCATGCTAGCTATGAGTTTAGTTAGAGTATTATCCTATCGAATCGTTGTGCACCTCTGATGAGTGAACTGAGTGATATATTATTTTTCCTTCTCCACATATCTTTATGATGCCTACATATCATTTGGTTTCACCCCCTACAGCTACCTTCACCGCATTCACTTCCCAAAAAGATCCCAAAAAGAAAAAAAAGATAGCTTCTAAATAAAATAAAATGAAAAAGAGAGAAAAAAAGAAAAGGAGAAAAAATGTGTGAAAAAGAGAAAAAGAAAAGAGAAAGAGAAAATAAGGAAATAAAATTGTTTTTATATCCTTTTACTAGAAGCTACTACAAATATTTGGAAATAGACGAAAAAATTTCATATCCTATTCCTAGATGTGACGCCTCAAGCTAAGCTTTAGGGGGTGAACCATTTGATCATTTGAGTAAGTATAACATTAGAGTGGAGACGGTGCACAATGGGGAGACTCGATAATGCTTGAATTTTACAAAATATTTTAATTTTGGAGATTTTTCATGATTCGAAGTGAATATTTGAATAGCATGATTCCTTCCATTCTTTATTGCATGTTGGTGTGATTCTTTATGCTCCACTTGTATCTATTGATTGAAAAGTGCATTGCTTACTCTTTTTATACTAGACTCTATGGACTGCATGAGATTGATATGAGTTGATGGCATTATTTTAGAATATCCCCGTTTTTTGTCTTTATTGCATGCTAGCCATATGATTGGTAAAACTCGAAAATGTCATTAGCATGTGTTTTTACCATTCGAAGCATCATGATATACTGATGAGGCTTGAGATCTGATTGAACAACTTTAGCGCCCTCCTTCCATCTCTATTCTCTTTTATTTTTATTCCTTTTGTTTATCGCCCGGCATACCTGATATTCATCTTCCTCGAGGACGAGTAAGAGGCTTAGGAGATTTTGATGTGTCCATATTTTCCATCTTTTCATAGCATCATTCCATTGCATTTCATACCATATTCGCATCCAAATCCTGCATTTTCCTACGATATTGCAATTTTAACGCCATATTCGACTTTCGTAGAGTTTTGTGGATTTTCAGAGATTTGGAGTGATTCGGGACCAATTTTGGATATAGACACATCCAGCATGCCTTTGAGCCCGTTGGCAAAGCTCCACAGTAGTTCGCCAAAGAGCGAAAGCTTGTGGGAGGAGTGGAGGGGACCTAGCAAGAGAGAGGAGCTGATGTGAGATTTTTCCAGGCGACTCAACCGAGCAGAGTAGGCTGCTCGATCGAGCTGATGCACGAGAGAAGCTGATATGTATCCGACTCGACCGAGCAGTGTGGTGCTCGGTCGAGCAACTTCTATTCTTTTTGAAGGTCCACCATCAACGTCCTGCTCGACCGAGCAGGACTTGCTCGACCGAGTCAGATGGCGACTCGACCGAGCAAGGCCTACTCAGGCCGAGTAGACAGAACGATAATCTTTGAAGAAACTCAAGCCACTGACAGACTCGAACGAGTAGGTGGGCTGCTCGACTGAGCAGCCCGACCGAGCAAACTTCTGCTCGACCGAGTCACTGACTTGGTCGGCGACAGTGTAGGCTAATTTTGGAATTATTTTCGTGGGCCCGTCTGATGCATGCAGCTGGGGAGTGAAGTGCGGATCTGAGAGACACGATCTGGGGAGCTCATTCTTTCTATGTTTTTGAATTAGTTTTGGAGAGGAGAGGGGATTAGAAACGATTTGTAGATCTAAACCTATTTTTTGGGGATAATTGAATTGTTTTCGGAAGATCAATTGCTCTTGCGTTCTGGAATCTACTTGGATTATTATTGTTTATTATTCTTTCTCATCTTCGGCAAGTAATCTATTTATTTCTCACTTAATCCAATTACTACAATGTTTTCTCTTATAAAAATTGGATTTTTATTCGTTAAATTCACCATGTGTGAGTAGTCTCCTCTAGGGTTGGTGGGTTAGCCCTAAGGCTTTAGGAAGGAGATGTAGATTTGGATCTCTAGGTTGTATTGGGAATAAGGAGGAGTATTTTGGTCGATTCATCCGAATCCCTAGGATAATTCGTACTTAGATCATGCCCACGGTCGGTGGAATTGATAAGCTTAAGGAGTATCCTTGGGATTTAAATATGGAAATTAGTGGATCCAACCAAGGCTCGTGACCACGCCCGTCTCGTGCCTTGAGGGGATCCACCGACGAACTATATCGCTACATTGACGGCTACAGCCATTGCGTCAATGAGAGCCACCGAAATGCCTCGAAATTCTAACCCACGAGAGTGGTATGAATTGAGAGACTAATTCCCTAAACCTAATGCAACGTAAGAATCCCATTCCAACATTGATCTCCGACGGTTTTAGCAATGATCCCTAAGACCCTAGTTTTCTTTATTATCAAGTCAACAACAACATCATAACCAATCTTTCCAACCCGACAGCTATCTCACTTCGAGATCTAAAAATAATCTGAGACCTCAAATACACTGTCACCGTCCCTGTGAGATCCGCCATCTTTTATACTATAATTTGACACCGTCCGCTTGCGGATAGAGCCCAGAGCTGACACCTAGGAGCCATACTACGCTTAGCGACCGCGACACCGCTAGGTGGAATTTAGGTGTAAGTTCAGGGTGCTTCAGTCTTTCATTTTGAATTCTTTTGTCAGGCTTACAGATATCTCAGCGATCTCTTCAAGAGATACAATGAGATTCAGATCGTCTACGTAGACTGCTATTTTGACGAATCCTTTACCCTTTGATCTTATGAATATGCTGACATGCGTTTATATTTCATATATTCACGCATGTCTTCTTTGTGATTTTCCACTGTTTTCCATCGTTCCGTACCCGTTTTCTTGTGATTTCTAGTTTTATTTCACTTCTTTGTCTTTTTGTGTGAATGCAGGAGATTTCCAGCATTTGGGACATATAATGAAGATATCATGAGCCCCCGGAGTAACGGGAGGAGTCACGCACGATCTAGGGGGTCAAACGACCAAGATTGCCATCTTTCAGCCCCCACCCGATCGGTTGGACACAGCCAACCGATCGGGTGATGCACGCGTGTCCGACCCAGACGGAAGCTGAAGCGAAGTGAAGATCAACCGACTAGTTCGCCGACCGGTTGAACACAGCTGAGTTCTCAGGAATTTGAAGCTGAATTCCAACCGATCGGGTGACATCTCACTCGATCGGTTCATCTGTAGCTGCATCGCCTCAAATATCGAACCGACGGCTCCACCAGCTCTCCTCAGTGACCGGTTGAAGATCCCAAAGCCCGATGGCCAAAGCAACAAGCAGCTCACCCGATCAGTTGATGTTTCAACCGATCGGGTGGCCTTTTCTTCCGCTTTCGCGCGTTGCTGATGCACTCATTGAATATCTGCAATCATTCCAGAAGGATTTTGGCTGATCTCTTATTTTTCTAGCATCGGCATCGTCGTTAGCTTTCCAACGATAGGTCGCATGCCCAAATCCGATTTTTCTACATTTTTTGGGAATTTTCTTGGCGCGGCTATGTGCTGAAATTGGGTGCTGTCTAGAATTGAAGTTCACCCGATCGGGTGAACTTCCACCCGACCGGGTGAGATCATTTTCTGCCGTTTTGAGTCTCTGTTTCATTCCACCCAATCGGGTGAACTTCCACCCGATCGGGTGGGCCGGTTTTGACAGTTCTGGACCCGAACCAGTGGGGTTTTTGAGTGGATATATATTTGAGTTTGGGGCACGACTTGGGAGAGTTCTTCCACTATTTTTTCAGTAGCTTCCCTCCCATTTCTTGGGAGTTTTAGGTTAGATTAGATTAGGTTTTATCTTCTAATAAATCTTGTATTGGATTGAAGATTCAAACTCAAGATAACTATTTCTTCCTCCTATTTTCTATTGTTTTGTATTGTGTTTATTTTGCTTGATGGTGAACGTTTGTATGTCATTTCTTTTGCTTGTTTTTATGTTCTTCACCATTGAGTAGTGTTGACGAACCCTAATACGGGTTAGGGTAGGATTGATGCTTGGAAAACTACATTTGACTTGATTGCATGGCATGTGTTCGATGAAATGTGTCAATGGGGATTTCTAGCAATCTGAGCCCAATTCATATGGCAACACACTAGTTGTGTTGGGGATTGGGGTCCGGTGTCTTGTCCAGTCAAGATCCGCTTCGATGTATTGCTAGAAATCACATTCGACCTATTTGGCTATTAGGGTTACGCGGGGGTGTTTCATTGTCATTGGCGGGAGAAAGACCGCCTCTGACCGTCGGGCCAAGGGGGAATAAACTTGGCGGTTGACTCCCTAGCCATAGCTCACACCCTTAGCGTAGACATCGAGTCCTCGTGAGTGGGAACAGCTTGGAAGAAATGTTGGGAGTTATCATTGTGGCCTTAATGCTCCCGGTTGCGGAAGGTGTTAATGGATATGGGAATGCCCACCGTCCGGAACTGGGTAGGCCTAGCGTACTAGGCACCGACCGGAATATCGGGCCATGGACGCTAGGTACCACCTTTTGGGGCAATGTCTCACCCTGGGTCAAGTCAAATGCCAAGTGTCATGAGTGCTCTAGCCCGTGTTAGCAAGGATTCATTTCGTGTCTTTTTATTTCTTCTCTTTATTTCTACACTTCCACCCATATTATCCGCGTAGCTAGCACACAACCTAGGCGAGGCTAGTAGCCATTCAAGCCATCCACCTCCCTGAGTTCGATAAACCCGCACCCTACACTAACCGTGCACTTGTGGTAAAATGACACCGCGCCCAAACCGTAAACGGGGCGTCGGTCAAGTTTTTGGCGCCGTTGCCGGGGAGGCGTTCGGTTTGATATTAGCTTAGCTTGGGTTCGTTAGACTACGCAAAAAAAAATTCAATAACCGAGAAATTTTTTCCCCACCATTATATTATCTTTTTGTTATTTTCTTGTACTATTGACGCTGCTCTCTAGTTTTCTTATTTTTGTTGTACAGGTATCTTTGGTGTAACCATATGGAGATCAAATTTCGATGCTCAGATGGGAGGATACGATCCTTATTCAGCTGTGGTCTGTGAGACTTGTGGGATGGTTGGGCACATGTATTATAATTGCCCATTTACGCTTGAGTGCCTCCCCCTACACCATGGCCAAACATTTTCCCACAACCTTATCCCAAACACCTCACATCCATTTCCTAAACCTTATATCCCTCCACCAACTCAAGAAGAATCAAGCCTCGTGTCTCTCCTTAAAAGTGCCATGTTTAACCAAGGCCAATTCTTACAAAACTTGATGGCACCAATCACCGAGCCTACACCAAGGAGAGGGGATGAAGGAGAGGATATACACACTTTCAAGGTTGAGACCACCATGCCATCGGCCACCATAGACACATCTCATGCCGACACCCCATTTTTCCATCACTACCACTTGGATGACGAAGCATTTTTTGATGATGATAGTGAGGATGGGGAGATTTCTCTAGGATCTGTGGGAGAGACTTCTTGTCTTGATTTGGATACCCCACATAAGTCCTATGAGAGCACTGAGAAGTTTACAGAGATTATGCATACCGGCGAGGAGGATGTGCGTGAGGACGAGGACACCACGACCACATACGAGGGGTCCGCTCTACATCCACCTCCACAGCCATCTCTGTCGCAGCTTCCTCCTTGGTCTGTGGTCAACCATGAGGATGTCATTCAGGACATCGGTCAGATGGTGGAGTATGAGCATACCGTCGAGGAGGATGTGCATGAGGGCTTGGATACGATCGTCCACTTCATGGAGCCCGAGCCACATCTACCTCTACCGTCACGCTCCACTTCTTCTGCGGCTGAGCATCTACTTGAGCATATTGCCCCTATTCAGGGAGATTTTCATACTCACTCTCACTCCACATTTAAGTCTCGCTTTTCACGTCCTATTCCTTTAGACTTATATATTTTTGACACACCATATCTCTCGCAGGACACAAGATCGACTTCCTGACGTGTGTTTACATTTCATATATTCACGCACGTTCTCTTTTGTGTTTTTCCGTTGTTTTCCGCCGTCTTGTATTCGTTTTCTTGTTTTCTTTCACTTTTCCGTGTTTTTTGTATTTTGCAGGAGTTTATTGGCATAGGGGACATATAACGACGATATCATGAGTCCCCGGAGCAACGGGAGGAGTCACGCATGATCCAGGGAGTCAAACGACGAAGATCGCATCTTTCAGCCCCTCACCCGACCGGTTGCTCACTTCCAACCGATCGGGTGATGCACGCGTGCACCACCCGGACACAAGTTGGAGCGGCCAAGAAGTCACCCGGTCGGTTCAGTGACTGGTTCAAATGCCCCAACTCTCTAGAATTCTGATGCTGAATGCCAACCGATCGGGTGACCTTCACCCGATCGGTTCACCTGTAGCCGATTTTCCGAAGCCATGAAACGGAGAGATCAACCTGATGGAAATTGAATTCCACCCCTAAGTAATTTTGATGATGAGCACACCAAATGAATGCTTAGTGTACTAACTACACTACACTTTAAGTATACAGATTTCGTGAAGCTCTACTAATACTCCAAGAAGCACGCATCAACGCTCCACGACAAAGACGAACATGGCTAAACTCAAGTGATGAAGCTCAAGCTCAAACAAAGCAAGAAGCTCAAAGAGAAGCTCATCTTCACTTCATCAAGTTGACTAAACTGCCGAAGACATGTTCAGAGTCTAGTGTGAGTGTGTCGTGTCTTTTAGGATATTTGTCAAAGCCATATCAAATAGACAACACACACACAAATGATTTCAAAACAAATGTTTTAACTATCTTCAAAAATAGTTTTTAAAGAGCTTTTCTAGTCACTTCATAATTCTCGTAGTGAAACTCCATGCACCCTGGAGTTAACTACACTTTTGACTAGAACAACAGGAAAAACTCCTCTGGGAGTCGACTACCAAAAGTAGGGAGTCGACTACTTCTCAGAGATGAAAATTTCCTAAACTCCTCTGGGAGTCGACTACCTATAGAGGGAGTCGACTACCTGCTGGAAATTTTCAGACGTTTTGAATTTGAATTTTAAAATCTTTTGAGCAATTTACTCCGAAATTTTTGGGACAAAAGTCAAACCAAATTTGAAATTCAAATCTCAGTTTTTCCCTATAAATAGAGCTTAATTCTTTTGTGAAAAATACAAGATTGAAAAATCAAAATTCGTAAAAGCTCTTCGTGAATCAAAGCTCTCTAATTTCTTCTCTCTAGCCAATTTTAATTTCAGTTTTTGATCTTGCAATATTTTTTCCAATTCTTTTGAAGATCATATTATTATTTTATTGGCTAAGTTGTTTTTCAAAATCCTCTCTATTATTTCTCTTTAATTCTATTTGAAGGATTTTTGAAAAAGCTCTAGATCACAAAGAACTTATCTCGTATCTTTGTGTGATCTAGACTATCATTCTATTAAGCCACTACACAATTGTCTATCTTTTGATTAGCTATAGAATCGGGTGTATTTTCAATCTCTATCATTTATTGTAGAGTATTGAACAAATCTCTTATTGTGTTAATTGTTGGAACACTAGACAAGTCTAGTTGTTGCCAGTTGGAAAGTCCTCGGTTTGTGAGGCAAGGGTGAACCCTAGACAAGTCTAGGCGTTGTGTTCGGAAATCCTGGTCAAGGCTAGGTCGTTGGAAATCCTAACGAGTGAAGTTAGGTGCTTTTATTTACCAAGGCAGATAGTGGAAATCTCGTACCGGATTGGTCGGGGACTGGACGTACCCGGGTTGCGGGGAACCAGGATAAAAATCCTTGTCTTTGCGCTTGCATTCTCTGTGTTTGATTATCTTTGCATTTATTCTATCTACAGCAAATATCAATCCTATTTCTATACGCTGAGATTTACATCTATAATCTTATTTGTTCTAACATATACTCTGGGAGTCGACTACTGCTCATAAGGAGTCGACTACCTGCTGTGAATATTTGCTGTGCACTTTAAATTATATTGTTGATTAAGAACCAAGCGTAGATCGCTCTACTTGGTTTCTTAGGCAACATTAGAAGGATTTGTTTTTGTGTTGATTGATTAAAGAACGAAAAAGTTTTTATCTTTATACAACACTATTCAACCCCCCCTTCTAGTGTTGTTTGCCATCCACAGGATCCAACACTTGGTATCGGAGCGAGGCTACAAATAGTGATGGCATCAACTTCTTTTCACTCCGAAGGATTGAACACTATGCGACCACCTCTATTCAACGGAACCAACTACGCCAGCTGGAAAATCCGAATGAAAACTCATCTAGAGTCATTGGACATTGAAGCATGGACTATCACCAAAGTCTCGTATATCGCACCCACCGACGTTGAGTTTGGAAAATGGTCCATCGATGATAAGAAGAGAGCTAATCTCAATGCAAAAGCAATGAATGCCTTGTTTTGCGCTGTTACAGGAAATGAGTTCAATCGAGTCTCCCAATGTGAGACAGCACATCAAATTTGGCATACTCTTCAGGTAAGTCACGAAGGTACAGAAAAGGTAAAAGAATCTCGTATAAATGTATTACATTCAAAATTCGAAACTTTTAAAATGGAAGAAGGAGAGAGTATCACCGATGTGAATACTCGTTTTACTAACATTACAAATGAGCTTGCAGGACTAGGAAAGAAACTTTCCGAGTATGAACAGGTAATGAAGATACTAAGATCACTCCGACCCGAATGGAAGGGAAAGACCACGGCCATTCGAGAAGCTCACAATGTGAAGGATCTCACCATCGAAGAACTGATGGGAAATCTCATGGCATATGAGATCGAGCTTGAAGAAGACAAGAAGATCGAAGAAAAACCAAAGAAGAAAAATCTTGCATTCAAAGCTCAAGAAGAAGATTCCGATTACACGGACAAAGAAGATCACATCGCGTTCATCTCAAAGAACTTTAAAGAGTTCATCACAAGTAAGTATGGAAAACGATCTTTTAGACCCACTAACGGTATTATCTGTTTTGGTTGCAATAAACCAGGACATGTCAAGAGAGATTGTCCATTGGAAAGAAACAACCGTGATTCCAGAGATCATGGGAAGAACAAAGAGAATAATGAAAGACGAACCAATACAAGAAGCAAGTTTAGACGACCAAAGAAAGAAGCCTATGCAGCCTTCGATCAGAGCGACGATTCTTCATCCGACGAATCCTCAGACGAAGATAATGATGAAAGAAGAGAGACAGCACACATGTGTTTCATGGCATCTACATCCTCCAAGGTAAGCTCGCATCATGATTCATCTAGCGACAATGAGTCATCGTCAAGCGATGATGAAGACTTGGACTATAGGGGAGCATATAAAGAGCTATGCAAAATGCATGAAAAGCTCATTAAAGAACATAGAAAAACACTTAGAATTGCTAAAAGAGAGACTAAAGAAAAAGAAGAAGTTATTAAAGAAAATAGTCTTCTTAAAGAGAAAAATGATCTTTTACAAAAGGATATTTTGCTAGTAAATGAAAAGGTTGAAAGTCTGAATAATCTTCTCGTAACAGTCAAAAATAAATACGACGCTACGATGAAAATTATTGAGAATTTCAATAAAGGAAAAGGGAAGCTAGATAATATAATAGATAATCAAAAATTGTCATCTAGCAAAACCGGACTTGGCTATGATTCTCATCATACCAAGAAACGGGTTAAGCACACTAGGATGCATCATACTAATGATAATGTTTTAAGCATCTGGGTACCAAAAAGATTATCTGATCAGCAAAAAGAAAGGTACGCTACTAACTTTGTTCAACAGATTCATTTTAATAAAAATTATAAGTATATTGTTCATGAAGGAACTAAACCGTATTGGGTTTGGTTTCCTAAATACTAACTCCTCGGACTCAAAACCAAAGAGTACCATAAAACGCTTATTTTTCAGGTGCTCTAAAAAGGGAGAAAAACAATGAAGAAAATTCAGGCAGTCAAAACGGCTGAATCGGAACAAATGCTTTCATTTATTTTTTAATTATTTTAATGGGTTAAAACAGTTAATTTGTGTGTATGATTATGTTTTATTGCCAAAAAATTTTTTTCGTTAAAAAGAGCTCAACCTGGACCAAACTTTTTCCGGGATGAGAAAACGACTCTACCCAGTAGGGAGTCGACTACCTACGGGAGGGAGTCGACTACCAGTGCGTAAAATCTGGGTTGCTCTTTTTTTTAACTAACTCCTATTGGGTTCTATTTGAGTGGTTGGGTCAAGATCCGTTAAGACAACTTACCCACTAAGTCTAAAACCCATCCTAGCCACCCAAATCTAGATCTAATGGCTTCTATTTCTCCTCATCTCTTCACCTCTTCAAACAAAACCCCAAGAAAACCCTAGAGGTAGCCGACTACCTCCTTTTCCCCTCTCCTCTCTTGGGTTTTCATCTTGAGGCTTGGACTTTTTGGAGCAATTTCTTTTTCATCTTCCTTCAAATTTACCCAAGGTAAAAATTGTTTTACTTTCATGAACTTTATTATTTCATTTCTCTTGGTTATCTAGTAGTGTAAAAATATATTTTTTTGTTGTTTTACTCTATCTAGATGCCTTTCAAAGGAGCTTTCCCTAAGAAGAGAACAATTGCTACTGCTAATGTTGATTCTGAGAAAGAAATCATTCTACCCTATCTCTTCAAATCAACTACCTATGAACATTTTGTTAAAGTGTCTAAGAAGCCAATCTTGCATGAAATATTTGTCAAACTCAATGATGTTATCAATTACGGTATTGACAGTCTGCTAGATTTCCAAAACTTAGCAAATTTGTTCTCCTCAGAAAATGTGTATATGTGTTATCCTAGGCTTGTTCATCTCTTTTATGCAAACATGGATTATGATCTCGTAAAAAGTCGTTTCATTACTAAGGTTCTGGATACCAAACTTGCAATAACTGTAAATCCCTAGGTGAAGCCCTAGGAATCCCATACTCCGGTATGATCCTCGATAGAATTGAGATGACTGACGAGAATATCCTAGAGAGAATGTATCTGCCTGGTAAACACTTTCAGACCAAACTTCCTTGTAGCCATCTTCGCTATCCGGTGAGAATCTTAGCTAATATTCTGTCGTATAACATTACTCAAAAATCTAGAAGTCATGCTATCCTTTCTGAAAAACAAGCTAAATGCATCTATGCCATTCTTGGTAACATTCGTGTGAATTGGGCTAAAGTCATCATGGATTCCATCCTACTTTCAGCTTCATCTGACAGACCTTCCTCCACTCTTTCGCATGGGCACTATCTGACCATTCTATTCATTAGCTTTAACGTGCCTTTGGATCATGAAACAACCATTCTAGAACCTGCTCGTGTCTTTGATGTTCATGCTCTTGGGAGAATGAATCTCCATCATGACCTTGATGAGAACGTCCCTGAAGAGCAAATCGCTACCAAAGGAGGATCATCATCCTCAAGGCGAGGTAAGAAGGTTGTAATTTCAGTTTCTGATGAAGAAAGTGAAGAAGAAGAAAAAGGAAGCGGCCAGGAAGAAGAAGAAGTTCCTGCTTACATCCTTGAACTTCAGGAGATGCTCCTGAAAAAGATTAGAAAATTGAAGATCTCACAGGAGAAAGGATTTGAAGATCTCAATCAAAAGGTGGATGACCTCAAGGAAATCGTAGTGCAAAGCAAGAAGATGACTGATGAGACGCTTGTTATGATCCTTGAAGAGATCAAGGAACTGAAAAAGAACAGCGGTCACCCTTAGCTTCATGCACTTCTATTTCAAAACAATGGTTCTCTTTTTCAAAAACAATGTTCTCTTAAACTATGGTTTGTAATAACTCTTATTGTGTGATGCTAGCTTCTATGAAGTTATCTGCTATGCCAAACTTAGTTGTTCTATGAACTAACATCTCCATTGCAGGCATATGGAATTGAATTCCTCTTATTTTTAATGAACCGTAGAAATTACTGTTTTACTTTTTGTTGATGACAAGGGGGAGAAAAATTTATATAATGCAAAAATGTGAATTGTATTTCTAATAGCTTCGATGCAGGGGGAGAACCGCATCAAAGCAGGGGGAGTAAGTATACTTGAACATATTTTTCATATTCATGGTATACTTGAAAATATTATTCATATTCATGTATTTCTTCAAATTTTGCATTTGGGTGTAATCATCAAAAAGGGGGAGAGTGATGGAAATTGAATTCCACCCCTAAGTAATTTTGATGATGAGCACAACAAATGAATGCTTAGTGTACTAACTACACTACACTTTAAGTATACAGATTTCGTGAAGCTCTACTAATACTCCAAGAAGCACGCATCAACGCTCCACGACAAAGACGAACATGGCTAAACTCAAGTGATGAAGCTCAAGCTCAAACAAAGCAAGAAGCTCAAAGAGAAGCTCATCTTCACTTCATCAAGTTGACTAAACTGCCGAAGACATGTTCAGAGTCTAGTGTGAGTGTGTCGTGTCTTTTAGGATATTTGTCAAAGCCATATCAAATAGACAACACACACACAAATGATTTCAAAACAAATGTTTTAACTATCTTCAAAAATAGTTTTTAAAGAGCTTTTCTAGTCACTTCATAATTCTCGTAGTGAAACTCCACGCACCCTGGAGTTAACTACACTTTTGACTAGAACAACAGGAAAAACTCCTCTGGGAGTCGACTACCAAAAGTAGGGAGTCGACTACTTCTCAGAGATGAAAATTTCCTAGACTCCTCTGGGAGTCGACTACCTATAGAGGGAGTCGACTACCTGCTGGAAATTTTCAGACGTTTTGAATTTGAATTTTAAAATCTTTTGAGCAATTTACTCCGAAATTTTTGGGACAAAAGTCAAACCAAATTTGAAATTCAAATCTCAGTTTTTCCCTATAAATAGAGCTTAATTCTTTTGTGAAAAATACAAGATTGAAAAATCAAAATTCGTAAAAGCTCTTCGTGAATCAAAGCTCTCTAATTTCTTCTCTCTAGCCAATTTTAATTTCAGTTTTTGATCTTGCAATATTTTTTCCAATTCTTTTGAAGATCATATTATTATTTTATTGGCTAAGTTGTTTTTCAAAATCCTCTCTATTATTTCTCTTTAATTCTATTTGAAGGATTTTTGAAAAAGCTCTAGATCACAAAGAACTTATCTCGTATCTTTGTGTGATCTAGACTATCATTCTATTAAGCCACTACACAATTGTCTATCTTTTGATTAGCTATAGAATCGGGTGTATTTTCAATCTCTATCATTTATTGTAGAGTATTGAACAAATCTCTTATTGTGTTAATTGTTGGAACACTAGACAAGTCTAGTTGTTGCCAGTTGGAAAGTCCTCGGTTTGTGAGGCAAGGGTGAACCCTAGACAAGTCTAGGCGTTGTGTTCGGAAATCCTGGTCAAGGCTAGGTCGTTGGAAATCCTAACGAGTGAAGTTAGGTGCTTGTATTTGCCAAGGCAGATAGTGGAAATCTCGTACCGGATTGGTCGGGGACTGGACGTACCCGGGTTGCGGGGAACCAGGATAAAAATCCTTGTCTTTGCGCTTGCATTCTCTGTGTTTGATTATCTTTGCATTTATTCTATCTACAGCAAATATCAATCCTATTTCTATACGCTGAGATTTACATCTATAATCTTATTTGTTCTAACATATACTCTGGGAGTTGACTACTGCTCATAAGGAGTCGACTACCTGCTGTGAATATTCGCTGTGCACTTTAAATTATATTGTTGATTAAGAACCAAGCGTAGATCGCTCTACTTGGTTTCTTAGGCAACATTAGAAGGATTTGTTTTTGTGTTGATTGATTAAAGAACGAAAAAGTTTTTATCTTTATACAACACTATTCAACCCCCCCCCCTTCTAGTGTTGTTTGCCATCCACAGGATCCAACACAACCGACCGGTTCACCCGACGGTACGAAGATCCAACCGATCAGCTTCAACCCTCAACCGACCGTGCCGTGGTGACCGGGTGAAGTTCTATTCTGAGCTGCCGAAGAAACGAAGCAGGTCACCCGATCGGTTGACTTCTCAACCGATCGGGTGATACCGTATTCTATAAATAGGACCCCTAGGTTTTCCAGAAACGAGAGTTGTTATTTTTTGCTGTTTTTTCTCTCTCTTGACGGCTGTAATTTTTCAGATATTAGTAAGTCTTCCGATCTTTGTTAAACTTTAATATAGTGTTAATTGCATTACTCTTACTACTTTTCAATCGCCTGATCATGTTTCTAATGGTCGATTTCTATTTAGATCGCTTTTTAGTAAATATGTGTGAGTAGTTCCCAAATCTGGGATTTTGGTGCAAACCCCTTCGTGGGTTCTTCCCGATGCGTCCATAGGACTAGGAAATCGATAAGGATTAGGAATCTGACAGTTACACGGGGTGTTTCATTGTCATCGGCGGGAAAAAGACCGCCTTTGACCGTTGGGCCAAGGGGGAATAAACTTGGCAGTTGACTCCCTAGCCATAGCTCACGCCCTTAGCGTAGACGTCGAATCCTAGCGCACGGGAGCGGCAGGATGAGACGTTGGGAGTTATCGTTGTGAGCTTAGTGCTCCCGGAGTCAGTTAGTGTTAATGGACATGGGAATGCCCACTGACCGAACCCGGGAAGTCCAGTGTATCATCCTGGGCACCGACCGGAATATCGGGCCCATGGGACGCTGGTATCACTCTCAGAGGCAACGTCTCACCATTTGTAACGACCACTTTTCGTTAAGCGTTGTTCGTGCACGTGCTTTTGGCCGTGCACGTGTTTATTTTATACTTTGATTGATTGTGAATACTTTTGTGCGATATGCCGTTGCGAGCGTCTCTGAGAGTATTAAATAGTGGCACTATCTTGGAACGACACTTCCCGAGTCGTTTTCCCACAATTTAAACTTACTCGATGAGACGTGACGACTTTCACTTTTGACGGGAGACGTTTCTATTTTTGGTTTCGTCGTCCGACGTCGAAACTGAGATCCGTCTTCTTAGTTAGCTCACATTCGTCGCCACGATCACCACGATATTTATTTTATAATTTTTGGAGTTTATTTGACCACTTTTATAATTTTTACAAGTTTTATAATATTTTTAATAATTTAGTTTTAAATTAATTTCGGCCAAATAAAATTTATTTGAGTTTTAAACGTTTTAAAGAATTTTTGAGCCAATTTCCAGCTCATTTGGACTAGGTCAAATCCTAGGATGAGTTGGAGAAGTTTAAATTCAAATTTTAAATCTTTTTGAACTTCTAATCCTATTAGACTTAGCCCTAGACCAAGTCAACCCATCTATACTATATAAGCAACCCCTAGCAAGACCTATTTTCCAAAGAAATTAGCCCTAGCCTCTTCCAAACTCGAAATTGGACGTTGCGACGAATCGTCGCAACGTTGCGACGTTCAGCCACCGCACGACCGAAGGAAATCGCTCCGTTCCCCCGCTCAGACCGAAGGCCGCCCCCGCATTCTCGCCGCTCCGCACCGCTGCTGTCGCCCACGCCCGTTCCCCCGCTTGACCGAGAGGAGCCCTCGGTCTGACCGAGGCCCCGCTCCGCACAAGCGCTCCGCATCCGTTGCCGCTTGTCGCCTCGCTCCGCAGCCCGCACGACCGACCCCCCGCTCCGCACCGACCGCTGTTGCAAGCGCTGCAACGTTGCAACGCTGTCCCGCCCGCATCCAAGCGCACGACCGAAGCTCCCCATCGACCAGACCGAAGAGAAACCCCGCACCCAAGCTTCGCCCGCAGCCGCTGCACACCCCAACGTCGCAGCCCCCGCATTCACAGCGCACGACCGACGGTTCTCCCCGCATCGGCTGTGTACGACCGACGGCCATACGTCGCAACCCCGCAACCGTCGCACCACTTGCCTCCGTGGGCCCCCCAAGTTCTCCAGAGGTATTGTGGGTCCCCCAAAGGTCCCTAGGACTACTGTGGGCCCCACCAAGGTGCTTGCTCTTCGAGGATTCGTCGCGTACGACGTCGTCGCACGTCGTAGCCCGTCGTCGCACGTGCTAGCTTGGGAATCTGGAATCGTCGCCCCGGGTTGATTGCTCTGAATTTCCAGCGAGGAAACTAATTAGAATCTGGACTTGGAGCGCGATCTTATTATTCCAACCCCCGGCGTCGCTACCCGACGCCGGTGTAGCTTTCGCGTCGTGTTGAGGTAACGTTTTGCACCCCTAGGACCCCAAACCCAATTGCATGCTAATCAAGACTAAAATCAGTATTTTTTTAAAGTATTTTAAATGTTTTAGCAATCACTAATCAAGATTAATAAAACGGATGTAGGCCGGTGGACTTGTGCACGTAGGAATCGTGACTTTGGACTCGTTGGACGGTGTTTTCTTGACGTGATAATTGCAGGCAAGTGAAACTTGCCAACTCTTGTGTAGGGCCATGTTTTTAGGCCACTTCCTTGTTTTTAGCGTAAAAGAGACTAGTCAGTGAAATGATAGCTGGCTAGACGTCTACTTGATCTGGTTTGACAACGAAACTAGATCCGTCACCTAATTGATCTAGCTTGACAACGAAGCTAGATCCAACTCTTTAAACTGGTTGTTCATGCATACTAAACTGTCACGTTTACTTTCCTTATCTGTACGCACTTTTAACTGTCATGCATTGCATCTTACATGTCATCCCAGTTGATTGTTGCATTCGTAGCACACGCTACAATACTTGTACTCCTTGAAAACTACTTCCGGGGGAAACGGGCCTCATGTGTTGGTCAAAAGCCAATGCCCGGGTTCCCTGGACCGGCTAGGTGCACCCCTACGCCATACTTGTTTAAAACACTTCCTGGCTCGTGGACCAGAAGCGGGCCTCATGTGTTGGCTAAAAACCAATGCCCGATACACGTGGAGGGGTAGGGATAAACGGTTACTTGAGCTTAGGAGTGGCCTGATCCGCCCTCTAGCCAAAAGACGGAATCTCTGTGCACGAGGTGCTTACTTTTCTTGTCTTGTACTTGTCTTGTGAATGATTCATGCAATACTTGTCATCCATGCCATGTTTAAATGCCATGCTCGTACTTTACTTTACTTTACCTGTTGCACTCATACTTTAACTGTCATGTCATCGCATTCATACTAGAACTGCTAGGTTGCTTTTACTTGTACTTTCAGTTTCACTTGCACAAGTCTTCCAGACTTGCTGACATGTGCCCCTTTCTCTTTGGGTGTCACATGTTAGACCTGAGCCAGAGATAGTTGTAGCGGACGAGGTAGTTGCTGACACTGAGCCTACGTTCGTCGAGGAGTTCGTGGACACCGGAGACCAGTTTTAGAGACTGTTGGCGTTGTTTTTGCTTTAGGTTGCTGTTAGATGTCGGTGCTTGCACCATTACTTTGTTGTTGTACTTTGTACTTTTGTTGGCCATGCTCGGCCTCTTTTAGACTCTTTTCTTTTAGCCTGGTGGCTTTTCTGGGATGTTGAGATTTATTGCTATGGATATTCTGAGATGTTTCTTTTGTCTCTTTCGTTATTATTATCTTGTTTCGCTCGCGTTGCAAGGACCTGCAGTTTTAAATTTGATTGACGCTTATCGGACTTGCAGCTTTGTAGCTTCAAGTCTGAGCGGACCTTCTCACGCTTCGCCTCCGTATTTTTGGGAAGCGGGGCGTGACAGGTTTTGTTGGTGGCCCATGCAGGTCTAGTCTTGCAATTGCGAATTAACGGAACAACGATAATAACGGAATGTCCATTAAATAAATTGCAACATCCGAGTTATAAAGCCCCGAGTCTAGTCGCTTTCTTAGGACACTAGGTGATAAGAAGGCTTAGTTAGACGTCTGTGCTTGCTAGTTAGAGGCCCTGACTGTAGTTAGACTCCCTTTTAGCAATTGATCTAATCGTCGTAGGAGTTACCTTAGTGGTTATTGCCTAACCCTGACCATGTTAGACCTCTAAAATTTTCCTTCGGGCGTTCGCTTTCGGGTTCATCGATTTCGGACCAAGCTGAACGCATTTCTTTACCGTCTAACCTTTAGAAGTCTTAGCGCCTAGTTCCTAATCTTTAGTTGGTCGACCGTAGGACTTTCCGTAGACCTTCCTGATTCATGACCTAGGCATATGAATGTTTTGATCACCTGACCAATTTCCTTGCCTCGATTCACGAGATTGCCCCATGACGATCGTCGTCAATTTTCAAACCTTTTCGTTACAATCTTGAATCTTCCAAAAGTATCTTTCGATTTCCTCTTTCCCTAGGTTTAAATTTGTTCAAAATCTTAATATACTTATACTTCATACTTCTTCATTGATGTAAATTTTTTTAAAACGTTTGTCGGAATTTTGAACTCTAGCTTATAATATTTTTCCCAGCCTATGTTTTCGTACTCATGTCGTCTTTTCATATATTAATTTTATTCTGAACCGTACTTTTATTTTGCTCAGCTCGATTTATAATTTTCTCTCTTATTTATGCCATTTGAATAATACTTCGTGTTTACTTTTAATATACTTTTCAAGTCACATGGAATTTCGGATTTCCGCAAGTTGGTTTTTGCTCGTCGTTCTCACTATTTCAGATTTTTGCAGAATTACTATTTTCATAACCTCTTCCTGCTTTAGACCCTCCCTGATTTGATTTTAAAGATTTGCTATTCGATCTTGAAAATTCTTATGCTAAGTTACTACTATTTCCTTTCCGCTCACCATACACGTTTTAGAAAAAAAAATTTCTAAACCAAATTGAATTTCAACTATTTTTATAACCGTGCCAGACTTGTTGTGCTCGTATATTAAGAACCTTGTGTAAATCAGTTTTTTTTCATTTTCGGTAAACCTTGGTTTTCTAAAAGTAGTTTCAAATTGATTATCTTCAATTTTCCATAGCCCAAAGTTTTAAAAGCATTTAACATGAGTTTAAACCTTTCCGTTACTTGATTTCATTTTTGACTTTCCAAAACTTTTTGGACAACATTTTATTAAATTACTGACTGATAGAATTTTCTAAACCATGTCCTAAATATTCGCGTAAATGATTTTACTTCCTTTCAAAATGATTTTTAAAACCAATAGGCCATTTTCTATTATTTTGAATATTCGACTCAACCTCATTTCAACTCGTTTTATCGATCCCCAAATATTTCTTTTCAGACGAGGATTTTAATTTTGAAGAACAACAGTTCTCAATTTTGCGTATTTTAGCTTATGCTATTTACCCTATTTCTTTTCCCCTCCTATTTAAGCATCACTACATCTCCCTTTTTCCTCAACCTAAACATCACCATTGAGTTAATGTTTCGCCTAACCAAGCTGTCTTCTTGTATTCGCCCTATCTGAACTCGTGCTTAACGATCCCTCCCTCGTCACGCCCTCGATCCCTCTTTATTGCTTAAGCCTTAGGGTCCGTCAATGTCTGTGTCAACCCTTAGTTGTTAGTAGACCCTTGGACCCTTGAGAGGTGTCGTTGTGCACGTACCTAAGTTGTGTACGTGGGCTTGAATGAGTGTACCCCCCATAGTATATTGGTGCTTGCCTATTGTGTGATATATTTATATATATATATATATACTCGGAGTTATTCATGATAGTATGAAGTTGTTGTGAGATAGTAGTTATGGATTTTGTGTGGATAGCTACACTATACTAGGGATGCTTGAGAATATAAGAGTTAGCGTTGGAATATCTAATGGAGTGTATTAGTTAGAGATACTTATAATGGTTGAAATAAAATGATTGGTAAAGCTATGTGTGTGCTAGGTGTGATAATAATAAGTGTATGTATAGTTAAGTAAGTAGGCCTATTGAGTGACCCATATATTATTACGTATGAGTATGTGCTCGTAGGTAGGTATATATGTGCTTATATGTAAGTAGTTATGTTTCGTTGCATGAGTATATAGGTGATATATATATAGGTAGTAGGGTTATAATTTTGATTGGTATTGTTTGCTTTCGCGGGATGTCGCATGCGTGCATACCGTGAGGTATACACGACCATTGCACATCTTAATTATGTATGTGTGGATGTGTTAGTATACTAATTATAGGTAGTAGGCTATGGTGTGAATATATGTTACATGTGTGTGACTATACGATGAATGCGTATGTATTAGGGAGTGTATTATAGTTATACGTGTGCTGATGTCTGTATTATTATTATGGTATATAGATTGATTTAACCATGTGAGTATTACCTGACTAGATATTAGGTGAATGACTTATGGTATGTATATGGTTGTATTGGTAGACGTATAAATATTGGAGTGATATGGTATAAGTATGAATGTCGTGCTACGTATATGGAATATTCTGATATGTGTATTGAGTCTCACTCAAGCTTGAGTGAGTATACTCTAAGTATATTGAATGTATGTTGTAGTTTGAATATAGCAATGCTTGATGTATGTATAGTGGTAGGAGTGTTTGTGCCTGGTTGTGCTACGCACATGATTGTGGGTCGCTACGCCAGTATATAGTTATAGGTGTTGGTCTTGCGGTATAGTTATTTACTAAGGACTTGTTGTGTGAACGTATGTGTACTATCTAAAACTAGGTGTGTAGGTGTGGTAGTTATATAATGGTATGATTGGCGTATGAAAATGAAATGTTAGCGTGTATGGGAGTGCACCATGCACGGGTAAGTATGTGCTTAGTTATAGGTATGGATGACTATGGTCTATGTGGCGTGTCGTAAATATAGTTATAGGACCGTACGTGATGTGAATATATGGTGAACTAATTGCATGTATTTGAATGACTATATATTGTGAAATTATAGTAGTGGAGAATGTATATTAGATATAGTGAACTTGATTTAATAATGGTATGGTGTGACTATATGTGTTGAGATGCTTGGTAATGGATGAATATTAGAGGGTAGTATACCCTGGATGTTTGTGCATAGGTAGCTACATATAGGTAGAGTGATGATTGTATTGGCTAAGTGTGAGACTATCCTATATAAGTATCTGAACTATTGTTTGTGAGTAGCCGTTATATAAGGGATGTAAGTTTATATACCTGATTGAAATACATGTATGAAGTTGACGGACTATAATAGGTATAAGTGTATACGTACGTGAATGTATATATATAAGTGTTGGTGGTAATAATGTTTGACTACCTAGTGCATATATGAGCACTTGTAATGACTATACTTGGTTTGAATTATAAAGTGACTTGATTGGGGTAGTTACTAGAGCGACTAGCTATATTAGAAAGTCCGAGAACGGACTTTATTCTAAGGTGGGGAGGATGTAACGACCACTTTTCGTTAAGCGTTGTTCGTGCACGTGCTTTTGGCCGTGCACGTGTTTATTTTAGACTTTGATTGATTGTGAATACTTTTGTGCGATATGCCGTTGCGAGCGTCTCTGAGAGTATTAAATAGTGGCACTATCTTGGAACGACACTTCCCGAGTCGTTTTCCCACAATTTAAACTTACTCGATGAGACGTGACGACTTTCACTTTTGACGGGAGACGTTTCTATTTTTGGTTTCGTCGTCCGACGTCGAAACTGAGATCCGTCTTCTTAGTTAGCTCACATTCGTCGCCACGATCACCACGATATTTATTTTATAATTTTTGGAGTTTATTTGACCACTTTTATAATTTTTACAAGTTTTATAATATTTTTAATAATTTAGTTTTAAATTAATTTCGGCCAAATAAAATTTATTTGAGTTTTAAACGTTTTAAAGAATTTTTGAGCCAATTTCCAGCTCATTTGGACCAGGTCAAATCCTAGGATGAGTTGGAGAAGTTTAAATTCAAATTTTAAATCTTTTTGAACTTCTAATCCTATTAGACTTAGCCCTAGACCAAGTCAACCCATCTATACTATATAAGCAACCCCTAGCAAGACCTATTTTCCAAAGAAATTAGCCCTAGCCTCTTCCAAACTCGAAATTGGACGTTGCGACGAATCGTCGCAACGTTGCGACGTTCAGCCACCGCACGACCGAAGGAAATCGCTCCGTTCCCCCGCTCAGACCGAAGGCCACCCCCGCATTCTCGCCGCTCCGCACCGCTGCTGTCGCCCACGCCCGTTCCCCCGCTTGACCGAGAGGAGCCCTCGGTCTGACCGAGGCCCCGCTCCGCACAAGCGCTCCGCATCCGTTGCCGCTTGTCGCCCCGCTCCGCAGCCCGCACGACCGACCCCCCGCTCCGCACCGACCGCTGTTGCAAGCGCTGCAACGTTGCAACGCTGTCCCGCCCGCATCCAAGCGCACGACCGAAGCTCCCCATCGACCAGACCGAAGAGAAACCCCGCACCCAAGCATCGCCCGCAGCCGCTGCACACCCCAACGTCGCAGCCCCCGCATTCACAGCGCACGACCGACGGTTCTCCCCGCATCGGCTGTGTACGACCGACGGCCATACGTCGCAACCCCGAAACCGTCGCACCACTTGCCTCCGTGGGCCCCCCAAGTTCTCCAGAGGTATTGTGGGTCCCCCAAAGGTCCCTAGGACTACTGTGGGCCCCACCAAGGTGCTTGCTCTTCGAGGATTCGTCGCGTACGACGTCGTCGCACGTCGTAGCCCGTCGTTGCACGTGCTAGCTTGGGAATCTGGAATCGTCGCCCCGGGTTGATTGCTCTGAATTTCCAGCGAGGAAACTAATTAGAATCTGGACTTGGAGCGCGATCTTATTATTCCAACCCCGGCGTCGCTACCCGACGCCGGTGTAGCTTTCGCGTCGTGTTGAGGTAACGTTTTGCACCCCTAGGACCCCAAACCCAATTGCATGCTAATCAAGACTAAAATCAGTATTTTTTTAAAGTATTTTAAATGTTTTAGCAATCACTAATCAAGATTAATAAAACGGATGTAGGCCGGTGGACTTGTGCACGTAGGAATCGTGACTTTGGACTCGTTGGACGGTGTTTTCTTGACGTGATAATTGCAGGCAAGTGAAACTTGCCAACTCTTGTGTAGGGCCATGTTTTTAGGCCACTTCCTTGTTTTTAGCGTAAAAGAGACTAGTCAGTGAAATGATAGCTGGCTAAACGTCTACTTGATCTGGTTTGACAACGAAACTAGATCCGTCACCTAATTGATCTAGCTTGACAACGAAGCTAGATCCAACTCTTTAAACTGGTTGTTCATGCATACTAAACTGTCACGTTTACTTTCCTTATCTGTACGCACTTTTAACTGTCATGCATTGCATCTTACATGTCATCCCAGTTGATTGTTGCATTCGTAGCACACGCTACAATACTTGTACTCCTTGAAAACTACTTCCGGGGGAAACGGGCCTCATGTGTTGGTCAAAAGCCAATGCCCGGGTTCCCTGGACCGGCTAGGTGCACCCCTACGCCATACTTGTTTAAAACACTTCCTGGCTCGTGGACCAGAAGCGGGCCTCATGTGTTGGCTAAAAACCAATGCCCGATACACGTGGAGGGGTAGGGATAAACGGTTACTTGAGCTTAGGAGTGGCCTGATCCGCCCTCTAGCCAAAAGACGGAATCTCTGTGCACGAGGTGCTTACTTTTCTTGTCTTGTACTTGTCTTGTGAATGATTCATGCAATACTTGTCATCCATGCCATGTTTAAATGCCATGCTCGTACTTTACTTTACTTTACCTGTTGCACTCATACTTTAACTGTCATGTCATCGCATTCATACTAGAACTGCTAGGTTGCTTTTACTTGTACTTTCAGTTTCACTTGCACAAGTCTTCCAGACTTGCTGACATGTGCCCCTTTCTCTTTGGGTGTCACATGTTAGACCTGAGCCAGAGATAGTTGTAGCGGACGAGGTAGTTGCTGACACTGAGCCTACGTTCGTCGAGGAGTTCGTGGACACCGGAGACCAGTTTTAGAGACTGTTGGCGTTGTTTTTGCTTTAGGTTGCTGTTAGATGTCGGTGCTTGCACCATTACTTTGTTGTTGTACTTTGTACTTTTGTTGGCCATGCTCGGCCTCTTTTAGACTCTTTTCTTTTAGCCTGGTGGCTTTTCTGGGATGTTGAGATTTATTGCTATGGATATTCTGAGATGTTTCTTTTGTCTCTTTCGTTATTATTATCTTGTTTCGCTCGCGTTGCAAGGACCTGCAGTTTTAAATTTGATTGACGCTTATCGGACTTGCAGCTTTGTAGCTTCAAGTCTGAGCGGACCTTCTCACGCTTCGCCTCCGTATTTTTGGGAAGCGGGGCGTGACACCATTAGGCCCTAATTCCGATCGCTATCCTACCCGTAGGCCGTATCGGTGAGAATCGCACGATAGGGCGGAAACCGAAGTCCCAGGTTTTCCCTTTATATTGTTTATCCCTCGCATTCATCTTTGTGACAACCCTTCATCCGATTCGGGCTAGCTCGCCCACGGGATGACTCCGATCCTTCTTGACACAAGCACAACCACGCCTCCTTGAGTTCGACCCCCAAGCCATACTACAACATCGTGCGCTTGCGGTTATAAATATTTAAATCTCACGCCCCCAATTACTTATTGCACACATCACAGACGCGCAAACCCGGGGGGCGTCAAGCTTTATGGCACCGTTGCCGGGGAGGCAACGTGCTTGTTATTTTAGGATTTCATGAACCCTTGTGTCTAGCTCTCATCCCCACCTCGCGATAATTTTCACATTCTTCTTTTTCCTTTTTATTTTCTTATTTTTATTTTTATTTTCTATTTTTTATTTTATCTGTTTCTTTCCCACTTTTCGCTTCACAGGTGTTTGTTGTTTTTCATGCGCAGGAGTTCAAGAAGTCTCGACGACTTGATTCCCGTTGATCCGGAGAACGCCACCCTAAGGCGTTTGGCCACCGAGAAGCGAAGAAGAGAGGATCCTGAAACCATGGGGGAGAACACCCCACCTCACAAGTCCCTGCTGGAGTACTCGATGCCATCTATCGAGTCCACCTCCACCATCCGCCCTCCTGCAATTACGGTGCAAAGCTTCGAGCTTAAGCCGTCTTTGGTGACGTGGATCCAGCAGGATCAATTTTTGGGTGCACCCATGGAGAGCCCCATTGAACATTTAGACTCCTTCTTGGAGAAATGTGACACCTTCCGGATAAATGGTGTCACAACTGAGGCGATCCGTCTAAAGCTATTTCCCTTCTCTCTGCGGGATAAGGCCAAGCTGTGGCTTAGGGAGAAGGACCCAAACACATTCAACACCTGGGAGAAGCTTTCAAATGCTTTTCTGACTATGTTCTTTCCTCCGGGGAAGACTATGAAGCTGAGGAGTGAGATCTCCTCCTTCTCCCAGGCCAGCCACGAGTCTCTACATGAAGCCTGGACCAGATACAAGGAAATGCAGCGGAGATGTCCCCACCATGAGCTCTCCAAGTGGCAGATTATAAATCTATTCTATAATGGGTTGAGGGATGATTTGAAATCTTCCATGGACGCCGCGGCTGGAGGGTCCTTTATGTCCCGAAGTGAAGAAGATGTCGGACAGATTCTGGAAAATATGGCATCAAACAATGAGCGGTGGTGTGACGAGAGAGCCACACCTAGATCTTGAGGTATCCATAGGGTCGAGGACATCGACAAATTATCCAGCAAGTTTGACTTGCTGTCGACCCAGATCTCCGCATTGATGGTAGGAGCCGGTGGTGCCGGTACGCAACATATTACCGCGGTGGAGACCGAAGTCATAGGGGACTTCGATGGTGGTGACATCTCACCACCATTGGACCAGGAGAGCGCTTTATTTTACAATCCTATGGGGAATGCTCCTTTTCCACCACGGACTAGCTCCAACCCGGCCTACTCTCCAAACAACCGGAATCATCCCAACCTTAGTTACCGGGCGCCTTATCAACAGCCAACTCAGCAACAACAACAGATATATCAGCCGGCTAGGCCTCAGCAGCAGTTTCGGCAGCAGCAATTTCAGCAGCAACAACCTCCACAACAGTATCAGCGGTATACTCCAAGGAATCAGCAGCCCACCCAGCAACAATATGGCCAGCAAAGGGCCATCTCTCCGGTTGAGTCCCTTTTGACTCAATATATATCCAACCAGGAGAAGATTAATTTGAAGCTGGAAATGGGACACCGTGCTCTCACGGACCAAGTAACCCAGCTGGGGTTACAAGTGGCGAATCTTTCAAGGTCGCAAAACTTATTGCCGCCACAACCGGAGGTGAACCCGAGGGGATCAAATCAGACATTGGCACTCACGCATGACCATGTGAACGTGTCCGCTATCATCTTGAGGAGCAGAACACAAATCCCCACGAGAGTGCCCCCAAAGGAACCGGAAGCACCATTAGTCGTGGAACGACCAATTGAAAAATTAAATGACGACGATGCTTCGTCACCAAAGCCAACTACTCCGGAGGGAGCCCATGAAGAGGAGAAGAAAAAGGAAGAGTAAGGGAACCTCAGAGCGTTCAAGCCCGTTGTGCCTTTTCCACAACAGCTTGCCCAAGCCAAAATTGACGAGAAATATGGCAAATTCTTTGCCATGGTAAAAGATCTGAGCTTGCAAATCCCATTCCTCGAAGCTATCGAGACGATACCCTCCTACGCGAAATTCCTCAAGGATTTGGTGATAAAGGGTTCTAGAAAGGAGAAGGTCGTTCTGACGGCAGAATGTAGTGCTCTTATCCAGCGAGCAAATCCTCCTAAGCTTAAAGACTCGGGGAGCTTCTCTATCCCTTGCGCGATCGGGGAGGTAAAAATACATCGTGCGCTCGTCGATCTTAGAGCGAGAGTCAGTTTGATGCCCTTGTCGATGTATAAGAGGATAGGAATGGGCGACTTGGAGCCCACCGGCATGACATTACAGCTTGCAGACCGTTCGGTCAAATACCCGATGGGGGTTGTAGACGACCTCCCTGTCAATGTTAGAGGGTTACATGTGCATGTGGACTTCGTTGTCATGGACATGCCTGAAGATGCACACACCCCTATTATCCTTGGATGGCCCTTTATGGCAACCGCCGGTGTGCTAATAGACGTGAAGAATGGGAAGATTTCCCTCAACATCGGGCAAGAAAAAGTCGAATTTGACTTGGGGTCGTCAATGAAGCACCCCAATCCTCCGGATGATCTTGGTATCAATGCGCTGGAGCTGGAACAAGAGAGAGCTGAGGAGGCAAGCTCCTGGGAAATCCTTTCAAGAAATCCCCCCGATGGCTTGGGGGACTCAGAAGAGCCAGTCGGCCCGAAAAAGAATGATGTTGCTGGGATAACGGATGCGGCGCACACGATCCCTCCCGGATTTCAAAAAACTCCTCCAACGAGGAGAAAAGGGAAAGAGCCCATGGGGCTCACCGGGGATGAGGTCCGGATCCTTAAACGAGTGGCGGTGGACGCCAATATGAGTGAGAAGCCCCCGGACCCCGTCAACAAAGGGAGAGTCGTCGAACAAATTTTCTTGTCGCCACCGACTACACCAAAAGCTCCCGGCACTGAAGCTGAAGCGATGCCAGACTTTGGGCATCACCCGTATCGCCCACCTTGAACATCATCCACGAGCGTCGAGCTAACGACGTTAAACAAAAGCGCTTCATGTGAGGCAACCCATGCTCTAAACCTTTGTTTCCAAATTTTAGAACTATTTTTAACTTTATTTTATCTATTTCTAATGAATAAATCCAGCCGCAAGAACTTCGGTTGAGGGACTTAGGCCATTTGTGCACTTTTGTAGAAAACAAGGCCCCAACCGATCGGTTGATAACTCACCCGATCGGTTGGGATGTATCAGCTGCTGGCCGTATCAGTCACTCAACCAACCGGTCGGGTGATGCAAGGCCGAGACCGGGTGACAGACCGTGTGATCTGTGCAGAAGTCTCGGGAATTTTGGGGAGCTGATCAACCGATCGGGTGAAGATATGCGAGACCGGTTGGCAGACCGGGTGAGCTGTACCAAACTCTAGGGAAAATTTGTGGAGCGGCCAACCGATCGGGTGAGTTATCAACCGATCGGTTCGCCTGTAGCGTCTCTTCAGCTGAAAATCTCGACCTAATAGTCAACCGATCGGGTGACAACTCACCTGATCGGTTCGACTTAAACCCTATAAATAAACCCCCGCCCCGACCGTTCATTTCCTCGCCCGATCCCGCTGATTTCGCCGTCGTTTCGTCTTCCCCGCTCTAACAACGGCCGAAAAACTCATCCCACGACCTCCACTCCCCCTCTAGCCTCTCTCTCCACCTACCCCATCCATCTCTCCATCGTTTTCCCTCTCTCCCTCTCTCCCATTTCGCTTTCTCAAGCCCTAATCCCCCCATTTTCGGATTTTTCGCTGAAGAGAAGTGCCGCGGCTCCACACTCTGTCCGATTGCACGGTATTGGGGTGAATTTCAAGCTAGGAACTCCAACCTCTGCTGGGTAACTTCGCTCCACTGCTCAATTTTACTTTTTACCCAAGAATTTTTACCCGCTTGATTGTTTGTGTGTGCTTGATTTTATCGTGTTCTATACTCATTTGCATAACACTCACGCACCCACTATGGCCCGGGATCGTGATAAGGGGAAGGGTATCAAGCGGGAGGAGGAACCGTCTCGAAAGAGACGCAAACAAACACGTCCTCCTCCCAATACACCATGTGCATTATCACTAGCTCCTCCCCCACCTGTTATCCCCCCTGAGGACCCAATGATGGGCCCGCATGGGTATCAATTTCGGAACCAAGAACATAAGGACTTCTACTTTCGGCTGGATGCTCGAGGGCATCTGTCGACCAAGTTTGCCCACACCCAATCACTTGTTGATCTCGGTGTATTCACCGAGGTCGAGACTCTTTTCGCGAACTTAGGATGGTTAGCCTTCCTGAACACCACCGCGATGTCTTACCCGTCCCTCACACTAGAATTTCTTTCCTCACTCGTTTGTAAGTCGGGGTCGACCGTCATTTTCCGGGTGCGTAACAAAACCATCCGCACCAACCTGAACACGATCAATAATATTTTTGTTTCCCCATCATTGGGGACAACGCTATCCGACACTACGGATACCCACCCGAATTCGACGTCGACGACTTTTGGTTCTGCCTCACCCTACTAGGTCGCTATCCTCGAGGTAAGGCCAAGGCCTCCTCAATCATCCATCCTGTATTCCGTCTGGCCCATCGGATCATATCCTCCGCATTTTTTCCCCGGGATGAGTCAGGCACCGTGACTATCCCTGATCTTTTCATTCTATGGGCCATGACTTTCCCTTTCGTTCCAGACGATGATGGGATTAGCTTTAGGGCCCCTACTGTCCCCGTCCATGTCGGAGACTGGCTTATTTACAAGCTCCTAGAGATTAGTCGGGCCGGCAAGGGCAAGATTTGGTGTGGGGGAATAATCACTATCATTGCTTCTTTTCCCCAATTTAATATCAACATCCCCCGAGGTCTTCCCACTGCCGCAGGACCCTCACGTCTAGATCTTGATGTCATGTGGCATACTCATATGATTAAGCCCCGCCCTGATCGTCTCTTCGATTTCAACTACGGCCACCCCCCAGCCCCCTACACCATTCTCCCCAACCCCGCTCGCATGACTATAGCTTTAAGGGGAGATTGGACTTTTCCGCCCGATCCCGAGTTCCTGGCAGGGTTGCGCCTTCCTTTCCTTCCCCAGGACGCACGCAGACCACCTTCCCCTGCCGCCCGCTTAGGTGAGCAGGATATCCCTGCGTCCCAGGGAGACATCGGGGCTGGCCCCAGTCACACCACCCGTGCTCCTGGCCCTATCACTGCTGAGGATCTTTCTAAGGCCATCACTGGCCTTGTGTCCAGTGCCGGCATGATCACTGCCACCGGCACTACTTCCACATCACTTCCCGGCACCACTTCCGCTTCACGTCAGTCCACTTCTTTTGGTCGTCGCCAGACCTCTGCTCGTCTTGGTCTCGAGGCCGAGATCGCTAGACTCCGTGCTCTTGCCACGTCCTCTGCCCCCTCGGACCCATCTCCGTCCTCCTTTCTCACTCACCCCGTTTCCTCGCACTTGAGAGGAACGTGGCCTCCATCCTCCGCCTTCTCACCCACATCCATGGACCACCACCACCCACACCATACCCCTCACCACCTCCTTCACCACCTCGACGATCGTCACCTCCCCCATCACATTCTTCCCCTCCACCATCCCACCCATCACCCCCTCCTTCACCCCCACCTAGGCGATCATCTCTCCCTCCCACATCTATTCCCATCCCCGTATCCACTTCTCCTCTCACGACCACTTCTGTCGCACATCCACCACCTCCTCCCTCCTCCACCGCCACTGCATATGTGCGCCGCAAGAAATTGCAGGTGCGCTCCAGATCTCTCCCACCGCAACCCACTACCATCACCGTCATGTCTTCTCTCCCCATTTCTATTCCTTCTACCACCGCCTTGATCGCCCTACTTCCACCACCACCCACATCCACCGACACTCCACCCATCATTAACACTCCCACTGCACCTATTCCTCCACCTCTTTCCCCACTTCTCCGCACACCCCCGCCTCCCCCGACCACCCATCCACACCCTCTTCCGAGGAGGGCGAGGATTCCCCTTCTGCTGCTTTTTGATTTTCCTTTTTGTTTCCTGACCCCCCTTGCATATCTCTGCATTTTCACGATCATATCATCTTGATAGCATTGTCATGTCTAGCTTGGGGGATGTCTATTTTTTCTGTGTGCTATCGTGTTTCGTTTTTCTTTGTCTGTTTGTTTATTTGTCGTGTCGTGTGATTTTCTTTCTTTTATTTTTATTTTTATTTTCTGTTTATATGTCGTGTGATGTACTTTTTATTTTTTATTTCGTATTTTCAGCTTCGTTTGTGTGATTTTCTTGTCTTTCGTATCTTTTTGTGTCTGTGCGTATACCCCCCATATTCATTGCCCTCCCGTATTTAATTCTATTGCATTGAGGGCAATGCAAGATTCATCTTGGGGGAGTCGCACTTCGTGCGTCATTTGTCTCTTTTTCTTCGTTATTTGAGTCGTTTTTCTCCGTATTTTTCTTTTTCTTTTTTTTTCTTCTGTTTATCTCTTTTTCCTAGAGATGAACCCTATGATGAATTGCCACAAAATCACACACACCTAGCATGGCATCGATAATCACATTCACTAACCCTAGGATATCGAGTCCTCTTGCATTTCATGCATCGTGGGTCCACTTAGCTTTTTGTGAGTCGTGCGTCGTGCCTAGCTGTTTGGTGTGCTTCTACTTTGTGATTTTACTTTATATACCTGTCCAGGAATGACCCCTAGATTATCATGCTTCGATTTGAATATGCGGTATTTGTTTCTACTGTCTGCTTCTTTTGCATGCTATACATATATCGTATACTTCATTTCGCATGTGTCAGGATTCCACAATTAAGGACTAGGATAACCCATTTAGCCCATGCTCTAATTAGCGAGAATAGTTTCCTTTGCCCAAGTGTTTAGATTCCGATTTCTTTTTTGTTTTACTTGGTGCAAATCCCCTCGTCGTGTACCGTTCTCCCACTTGGGAGAGTACACATGTGTATAGCCAAAAAAACCCAAAAATCCAAAAAAAGGGAGAAAAGAAAAGAGAAAAAACCCAAAAAGAAAAGAAAAGAAAAAAAAAAAAATTGTATAGCCAAAAAGCCAAAAAAAAATACATATATCCAAAACCCAAAAAAATATATATGAGTGTGAATATTTTCCTACTTACCGAGAATAAAGGGAAGGCGAGAATTTGCACCGAGTGTTCTACTCCACATCATCTCAACCCCCATCGTTTTCGAAAACACTTGGCTTAGGAACTTTTTAGCTATTATCTAGGCTATAGTGTGGTGATTTCCTTGACCCTAGTTGTGGAGTCCCTGACGCATGATATGTTTCGATTCTTGCTCTATTCTCATGCATGCTTGAGCTATATATTCACCGCTTTATTCGAATCGAATCGATATTTGGGTCATATCTTGGATTTGTGTATATGGAGTTTATTGCATAATGTAGATAGTGACACCGTTCGCTAGCACATGACCACACTCACTCGCGCTTCACGGCGTGGGCCCACAGCACTTGTCTGGACTCGTATTCCTCAGTTTAGTGGTGTGATTTGGTGTTTGTTAGCTTGGTGTGTGTTTTTGATTTTGCTGACTCTGACGAGCGATTTAGGATTTTCTGTTTTCTCCTTTCCTCTCTTCCACTCTATTTTCTCCCTCCGAGCTCCTACTCTCACTCGTCTTCCTCGAGGACGAGGAAGGGTTCAGCTTGGGGGATTTTGACGTGCGTTTACATTTCATATATTCACACACGTTCTCTTTTGTGTTTTTCCGTTGTTTTCTGTCGTCTTGTATTTGTTTTCTTGTTTTCTTTCACTTTTCCGTGTTTTTTGTATTTTGCAGGAGTTTATTGGCATAGGGGACATATAACGACGATATCATAAGTCCCCGGAACAACGGGAGGAGTCACGCGTGATCCAGGGGGTCAAACGACGAAGATCGCATTTTTCAGCCCCTCACCCGACTGGTTGATCACTTCCAACCGATCGGGTGATGCACACGTGCACCACCCGGACACAAGTTGGAGCGGCCAAGAAGTCACCCAGTCGGTTCAGTGACCGGTTCAAACGCCCCAACTCTCTGGAATTCTGATGCTGAATGCCAACCGATCGGGTGACCTTCACCCAATCGGTTCACCTGTAGCCGATTCTCCGAAGCCATGACACGGAGAGATCAACCGACCGGTTCACCCGACGGCACGAAGATCCAACCGATCAGCTTCAACCCTCAACTGACCGTGCCGTGGTGACCGGGTGAAGTTCTATTCTGAGCTGCCGAAGAAACGAAGCAGGTCACCTGATCGGTTGACTTCTCAACCGATCGGGTGATACCGTATTCTATATATATGACCCCTAGGTTTTCCAGAAACGAGAGTTGTTATTTTTTGATGTTTTTTCTCTCTCTTAACGGCTGTAATTTTTCAGATATTAGTAAGTCTTTCGATCTTTGTTAAACTTTAATATAGTGTTAATTGCATTACTCTTACTACTTTTCAATCGCCTGATCATGTTTCTAACGGTCGATTTCTATTTAGATCGCTTTTTAGTAAATATGTGTGAGTAGTTTCCAAATCTGGGATTTTGGTGGAAACCCCTTCGTGGGTTCTTCCCGATGCGTCCATAGGACTAGGAAATCGATAGGGATTAGGAATCTGACGGTTACGCGGGGTGTTTCATTGTCATCGGCGGGAAAAAGACCGCATTTGACCGTTGGGCCAAGGGGGAATAAACTTGGCGGTTGACTCCCTAGCCATAGCTCACGCCCTTAGCGTAGACGTCGAATCCTAGCGCGCGGGAGCGGCAGGATGAGACATTGGGAGTTATCGTTGCGAGCTTAGTACTCCCGGAGTCGGTTAGTGTTAATGGACATGGGAATGCCCACTGACCAAACCCGGGAAGTCCGGCGTATCATCCTGGGCACCGACCGGAATATCGGGCCCATGGGACGCTGGTATCACTCTCAGAGGCAACGTCTCACCATTAGGCCCTAATTCCGATCGATATCCTACCCGTAGGCCGTATCGGCGAGAATCGCACGATAGGGCGGAAACCGAAGTACCAGGTTTTCCATTTATATTGTTTATCCCTTGCATTCATCTTTGTGACAACCCTTCATCCGATTCGGGCTAGCTCGCCCACGGGGTGAATCCGATCCTTCTTGACACAAGCACAACCACGCCTCCCTGAGTTCGACCCCCAAGCCATACTACAACACCGTGCGCTTGCGGTTATAAATATTTAAATCTCACGCCCCCAATTACTAATTGCACACATCACAGACGCGCAAACCCGGGGGGCGTCACCTCCCTTGAGGTATGCTGCGGTGTGTTACCACCTGGAGAGCAACTTCATATGGAGAGCGTGGATTTGATTGTCGCTAGTACAGAGGATAGCGACCCATTCTCAGGGAGTATTCGTCACCCTTTTATTATTTTTCCATCTCATGTTGACGATTTTCTCTGGGATACATATATTTTGGGAAATAATTTCTTGTCATGGACTAATGCACCTCGTCCTTTGCAGGTCACAGGTGGACACCTACAAGGGATGCTCGGGAGTGCATTCCTTGGGTCCATTGGCACTCGTGGCACAGCGCTTCTGGCGGAGCCACAGAAGGAGCAGTTAGAGCAGCTACCTGCCCCACTTCAGATCTTGGATCCGCCTATGCTCAGGTGTATCCTAATCCAGTAGTGTAAAAATTTACCGCTTTTTAGTTTAGATTTGAATAATCTCGTCTCCTCTCATTAGCGAGGGGAGCGTATCTAGGATTCACTTTTGCATCATAATAACCCATCATGTCGTGCCCTTCTATCACTTCTACCGCCCACACCCCACATCCTCTTCCGAGGAGAATGAGCACACCGGCTCTCCTGTATTTTGATTTCTTTCTTTTCTTTTCCGATTTTCCCCTAGCATATTTCTGAATCACATTGATCATATCATTTTGCTAGCATTGTCATGTTCAGCTCGGGGGAAATCGATTTGTGTGCATGTTTTCACGTGTCGTTGTTATGTGTGTGTCTATCTGTTCTTTTGTCGTGTTTTATATCTTTTATTTGAGTGTTTCTTTTTCTTTATTTTTTAGTTTCGTTCATGTGCTTTTCATGTTTTTCACTTTTTGTGTCGGTGCGCAACCCCCCATTTTCTTTGCCCTCCCGTATAAACTATTATTTCATTGAGGGCAATGCAAATTTCAGCTTGGGGGAGCCGCACTTTGTGCGTCATTTGTGCTCTTTTTCTTCGTTTTTGAGTTGTTTTCCATCGTGTTTTTCTTTTTTCTTCTCATCTTTTGTTCCCTCTCTCCTAGAGATGACCCCATATGATGAATTGCCACATGATCACGCACACACTTAGGATAGCTTCGATAATCACATTCGCTAACCCTAGGAAGCCGAGTCCTCTTGCATTTCACGCATCGTGGGTCCACTTAGCTTTTTGTGAGTCGTGTATCGTGACTAGCTAGTGGTGTACTTCTACTTTGTGATTTTGATTTATATACCTACCCTTGGTTGACCCCTAGATTATCATGCTTCGATATTGAATATGCGGTATTTGCTTCTAATGTCTGCTTCTATATGCATGCTATATATATATCGTATACTTCATTTCGCATGTGTCGGGATTCCACAATTAAGGACTAGGATAACCCATTTAGCCCATGCTCTAACTTGCGAGAAATATTTCCTTTGCCCAAGTGTTTAGATTTCGATTTCTTTTTTTTTACTTGGTGCAAATCCCCTCGTCGTGTACCGTTCTCCCACTTGGGAGAGTACACATGTATATATCCCAATATCCAAAAATCCAAAAAAAGAGAGAAAAGAAAAACCCAAAAAAGAAAAGAAAAGAGAAAAGAAAAAAATATGTATAGCCAAAAATCCAAAAAAAAATACAAATACCCAAAACCCAAAAAAATTTCCAGTGTGAATATTTTCCTACTTACCAAGAATAAAGGGAAGGCGAGAATTTGCACCAAGTGTTCTACTCCACACCCTCTCAACCTCCATCGTTTTCGAAAACACTTGGCATATGGGACCTTCTAGCGATTATCTAGGCTATAGTGTGGTGATTTCCTTGTCCCTAGCCGTGGAGTCCCCGATGCATGATACGCTTCTATTCTTATACTCTTCTCATGCATGCTTGAGCTAATATTCACCGCAATTTCAAATTGAATCGATATTTGGGTCTTTCTTTGGGTATGTGTATATGGAGCCTTATAGCACAATGTAGATAGCGACACCGTCTGCTAGCACACGACCACACTCACTCGCGCTTCACTGCGTGGGCCCATGACACTTGATTGGACTCACATTCCTTGGTTTAGTGTTGTGTTTTGTTGTATGCTTGCTTAGTGTGGCGTGTTTGATTTTGTTGGCTCTGACGGGCGATTTAGGATTTTGATTTCTCTTTCTTTCTCTCTCTCTATTTTTTTCCCTTCAAGCTCCTACTCTCACTCGTCTTCCTCGAGGACGATGAAGGGTTTAGCTTGGGGGATTTTGACGTGCGTTTATATTTCATATATTCATGCACGTCTTCTTTGTGATTTTCCACTGTTTTCCGTCGTTCCGTACCCATTTTCTTGTGATTTCTAGTTTTATTTCACTTCTTTGTCTTTTTGTGTGAATGCAGGAGATTTCCAGCATTTGGGACATATAATGAAGATATCATGAGCCCTCGGAGCAACGGGAGGAGTCACGCGCGATCCAGGGGGTCAAACGACCAAGATTACCATCTTTCAGCCCCCACCCGATCGGTTGGACACAGCCAACCGATCGGGTGATGCACGCGTGTCTGACCCGGACGGAAGCTGAAGCGAAGTGAAGATCAACCGACCGGTTCGTCGACCGGTTGAATACAGCTGAGTTCTCGGGAATTTGGAGCTGAATTCCAACCGATCGGGTGACATCTCACCCGATCGGTTCATCTGTAGCCGCATCGCCTCAAATATCAAACCGACGGCTCCACCCGCTCTCCTCAGTGACCGGTTGAAGCTCCCAAAGCCCGATGGCCAAAGCAACAAGCAGCTCACCCGATCGGTTGATGTTTCAACCGATCGGGTGGCCTTTTCTTCCGCTTTCGCGCGCTACTGATGCACTCATTGAAGATCTGCTATCATTCCAGAGGGATTTTGGGTGATCTCTTATTTTTCTAGCGTCGGCATCGTCGTTAGCTTTCCAACGATAGGTCGCATGCCCAAATTCGATTTTTCTACATTTTTTGGAATTTTCTGAGCGCGGCTATGTGCTGAAATTGGGTGCTGTCTGGAATTGAACTTCACCCGACCGGGTGAGATCATTTTCTGCCGTTTTGAGTATCTGTTTCATTCCACCCGATCGGGTGAACTTCCACCCGATCGGGTGGGCCGGTTTTGACAGTTCTGGACCCGAACCAGTGGGGTTTTTGAGGGGATATATATTTGAGTTTGGGGCACGACTTGGGAGAGTTCTTCCACTATTTTTTCAGTAGCTTCCCTCCCATTTCTTGGGAGTTTTAGGTTAGATTAGATTAGGTTTTATCTTCTAATAAATCTTGTATTGGATTGAAGATTCAAACTCAAGATAAGTATTTCTTCCTCTCATTTTCCATTGTTTTGTATTGTGTTTATTTTGCTTGATGGTGAACGTTTGTATGCCTTTTCTGTTGCTTGTTTTTATGTTATTCACCATTGAGTAGTATTGATGAACCCTAATACGGGTTAGGGTAGGATTGATGCTTGGGTTGTCTACATTTGGCTTGGTTGCATGGCATGTGTTCGATGAAATGTGTCAACGGGGATTTCTAGGAATCTGAGTCCAATTCGTATGGCAACACACTAGTTGTGTTGGGGATTGGGGTCCGGTGTCTTGTCCAGTCAAGATCCGCTTCGATGTATTGCTAAAAATCACGTTCGACCTATTTGGCCATTAGGGTTACGCGGGGGTGTTTCATTGTCATTGGCGAGAGAAAGACCGCATCTGACCGTCGGGCCAAGGGGGAATAAACTTGGCGGTTGACTCCCTAGCAATAGCTCACGCCCCTAGCGTTGACATCGAGTCCTTGTGCGTGGGAACGGCTTGGACGAAATGTTGGGAGTTATCATTGTGGCCTTAATGCTCCCGGTTGCGGAAGGTGTTAATGGACATAGGAATGCCCACCGTCCAGAATTGGGTATGCCTAGCGTACTAGGCACCGACCGGAATATCGGGCCATGGACGCTAGCTACCACCTTTTGGGGCAATGTCTCACCCTGGGTCAAGTCAAATGCCAAGTGTCATGAATGCTCTAGCCCGTGTTAGCGGGGATTCATTTCGTGTCTTTTTCATTTCTTTATTTTATTTCTACACTTCCACCCACATTATCCACGTAGCTGGCACACAACCTAGGCGAGGCTAGTAGCCATTCAAGCCATCCACCTCCCTGAGTTCGAAAAACCCGCACCCTACATTAACCGTGCACTTGCGGTAAAACGACACCGTGCCCATACCGTAAACGGGGCGTCGGTCATATGCAAGGGCAGACTTCGTTGTTGTTGAATCCTTGCTATACAAGGAATTCACTTAGTCTGTTATACCACATCCGTCCTGATTGTTTAAGACCATACAATGATCTTCGGATCTCAACAGAGCAGACGTCCAGAGGTCTATGTTTTAATTCAGCAGGCATTGAAAAGCCATCAGGAAGTTTCATGTATATCTCCTTATCGAGATTACCGCATAGATATGTTGTCACAACATCCATTAGCTGCATATCTAAACCTTCCTTTGCTGTTAAGCTTATCAGGAATCGGAAAGTGATCGCATCCATGACCGGGGAGTATGTTTCCTCATAGTCAATGCCCAGTCTCTGGGAAAATCCTTGCGCTACAAACCTTGCTTTGTAGCATGCGATCTCATTATTTTCATTTCTTTTTCTCATGAATACCCATTTGTATCCCACAGGTTTGACACCAGTAGGTGTCTGAACTATTTGCCCAAAAACTTTGTGTCTCTGAAGTGAGTCCAGCTCTACTTCTATTGCCTGATTCCACTTTGGCCAATCATTTCTACGTTTGCATTCTGCAACGGAATGTGGATCATGATCATCGTCGATTTCGGCGATGTGAATAGTAATGTGACATGTGAAGTCATCGTCGACTACTGTACTCTTTCTGTCCAACACCTCCCCAGTACGTACATAATTTAATGATATTTCAGTTTCTCCCGGTAGTTCCTCTGCAGTGGATTCCGGGAGGGGTGAGGGTATTGACATGAGCTCATTTCTCTATGGGGGTATCGTCCCAAGGTCTCTGGATATTTTTCTTTTTCTTGGATTTTTATCCTTGGAGCCTGGTGGGCTACCTCTTTTCTATTGAGGTGCATCCACTTCTGCTGCTGGTGGATTGCATCCATTCTTGGGGTGTCAATCCTAGCTGGAGTATTTGCAGCAGGGATGTGTGATTTGACAATTTCTGGTTGTCAGTAAATGAGCCCGGTAATCGGTGGACAGTGTCCTGAATGTGGAGGATCTTCAGGATCACATCTTCACATTGTTTCGTTACCGGATCATAGTGGGTCAAGCTTTTTGTATCCCATGTTATGATGTGCTTCGCACCAGATTTCTCAGTTTCTGGGGCCATTTTGGGGAAGAGGTCTCATCAAATTCACAGTCTTCAAGACGTGCCTTAAAAGCGTCTCCTGTTTGGGGTTCTAGGTATCTTATGATGGAGGGTGAATATGCGGCACTGGATGTTCAATTTCTATTAGCAATGGACATGCAATCCATTGGAGTCTTTTTAGTTACTCTGCCAACCCATTTTGGGTATGAACATGCGGCACTGGATGTTCAATTTCTATTCACATTACCTGACAGTACTCTTGAAATGACCGGGAGGTAAATTCCCCAGCATTATCCAGACATATTTTCTTTATATGGTTGTCTGGAAAACGCGCCCGCAACTTCATAATTTGTTACAGTAGCTTTGGAAAAGCTATGTTGCGGGTTGAAAGTAGACACACATACGAATATTTTGAAGATGCATTGATCAGTACCATAAAGTACCGAAAAGGCCCACTAGGGGGTGGATAGGTCCACATATGTCTCCATGTATTCTTTCGAGGAAGCTTGGAGATTCGACTTGTGATGGCCTTGTAATTAATTTCCGCTTAAAGCAGGGGATGCAAGGGAATTCTCCCTTCTGAAGAATCTTCTGGTTCTTCATGTTGTGCCCATGGGATTGTGTTAGGATGCGGTGCGTCATCACAGATCCAAGGTGGCCAAGTCTGTCTTGCCAAAGTAAAAACTTGGTAGTTGTCGGGCACTTCAGGTGCTCTGTCAGATTAGCTTCCTTTCTCCAAATCTTTGTATGGTAGAGGCCTGAGGAAAGGCTCTCAAGGCGTTCAAGTATGGATTTTACTCCATTTTCTTGAGACGTTACATACAATAATTCTTTTTCATTTACATTTGCAGTTTCCAAATGAAGTCCGTTTAAGCGGATATCCTTGAAACTTAGTAAGTTTCGTTTGGAGTTCGGAGAGAATATTGCATCTTTAATTTTAATGTCTGTTCCATTGGGGAGCAACAAGGTTGCATTTCCAGAACCTTCAATAATATTTGATGGCCCTGAAATAGTATTTACAGGGCTTTTGTATGGTATAATGCTATGAAAATAGCACTTATACTGAAGGATCGTATGTGTCAAAGCACTGTCTACCAAGCAGTTATGAGAGTGATTCATCTAAAAAGATGAATAAAACATTTGCATTTCATAAACATAGAACTTTATTTATTCGAATTTAAATACATAAATGAAAGCTCCCATAACATGGAAATATCCTGAACATCATGCTAAGATAAAAGTAGAAGGCTAATCTAGCAGGTCATCTGTTTCGAAGTCGTTAGCTGAGAACTTGACTGGAGCATCAGATGTCACCAGGTTTGTTTCAGCTTTCTTTTTCTTATTTTCTTTGTACAATTCCTGGAGATGCTGCGGAGTTTGGCACACTCTGGACCAGTGACCTTTCATGCCACAGCTATGGCACTGGTCTTTCCAATCCCTTTTGGGTGGGGGTGCATCATTCTTTCTGTTGTCATTTCTGCGCCAGGTGAACGTACGCTTTCCTTCATTTCTTCGGTGATGGACTGGGCCCCTAGCCCTTTTGTTCTGTCCCCCTTTCTGTGGCCTTTCTTTTCTTTTGTTGTCTCTCTTCTTTCAAGAAGAAGAGGCATTATGAGCTTCTGGGAGGGGGCAGTGCCAGGGGGCGCATATTGTGAGTGGCGATGAGAAGCTCTCTATTTTGTTCAGCCATGAGTAAACATGACAGCAGCTCAGAATACTTGGTGAACTTTCGTTCACGGTATTGCTACATAAGTATCGCATCTTTCTCATGGAAAGACGTGTACGTCTTTTCCAGCATGCGATCTTCTGAGAATTTTTCACCATACAACTTTAGGCGTGAGGTGATCTAAAAAGAGCTGAGTTGTACTCAACTATGAACTTAAAGTCCTGCAGTCTCAGGTTCTCCCACTCGTATCGTGCTTGGTAGTATAACATCTTTCTGATGTTTATACATGTCCTCAAGGGTAGTCCACAGCTCAAATGGATCTTCGACCGTAAGGTATTCAGCCTTAAGGGCCTTGTCCACATGACAGCGAATATAGATAATGGCTTGCACCTTCTCTATATTGCTTACATTTTCATTCTTTGTCGCAACAGAAATAAGGGGCTTAGCCCACAGATGGAACTTTACATCGAGCTGCCAGCTGAGATAGTTTCTCCCTGATGCATCCAGCACTTCGAAATCGACACTTGTGATTTAAGCCATTTTATCTAGCAGAGCACAAATATGCATGAATTAATAATTTAAACATAAACATTTTCATGCGGAGGTAATTTTAATATAAATGGCTAATTGCGTGGATCGGCCAGTCCCACATAAATAAAGAGTCCAAAGTCCCATTACAGTCCATATTACACAAATGAAAGCTTAAAAAAGAAATTACAACTTTGGAAACTCTGTGGGTCCCATATAAGATCTTCAGCTTCAGTTGTGGGCCTCCATCTCCACGGAAAGTGGTCTTCGGTTTTGGACATTTACATAAATTCCTCACTACAATTTCTCTCAAAAATAAAAGAAAAGTGCAGGAAAATAAAATGTGGGACTTAAACAACTGATCCATAAACCACAATTAGCCGTCCATGCAGAAAATTTGTGCTCATTAAACATTTTCATCAAACATTTTCATCACAGGCATCACATGCATTAATATTCGCAGATAGGGATAAACAATTTAATTACTTAATAATTATTGGACCACTGTGCAACGTCATACACCGTTAGGTTAGGTGACTAACTGCAGAGCGGTCACATGATCTTCCTAATTATTAAGTTTTAAAAATATGCACAACCATACACAGTTTATCCACAGAATAAGCCAAAATGATGCAAAGCATATATTAATGATTTTACAGAAGAAATCATTTAATGCAAGGGTTGTGCAAATTGGGTTTATCCAAAAAGATTGGAAAAGCGCCCAACAATTAAACATGTTCTGTGAAAAAGGAAGAAGTTTTCCTTTTTAATTTATCTCCAAAAGATCCCCAAAAGTCCCTAATATACCCCTCATAGCCCATAATTTACATGAGTTTTTGGGTTTCCGAAAAGCCATTTTTGATCAATTTTAAATCCACAATAAGCCTTTTAAAGCTTATGTTTAGCCCCTTTAATTTTAATTTGCTCTTTCCCCCTCTTTTTTTTTGAAAATCTAGTCTGCGGGCCTGAAGCCCGTAGTGAGACTGCGGGCCTGAGCCCGCAGTCTCAATCTGTTTTTTTTTTCGAAAAAAGTAGTATGCGGGCCTGAAGCCCGCAGTGTGGCTATGGGCTTCAGGCCCGCAGTCTCAATTTGTTTTTTTTTCGAAAATGGGTGATCACTCCTCATTTTACACCTTTTTTCCGTGTATTTGCATGCCATTTAGATCGCCCAAATCATGTTTTTCACGATATATCGACGATATTGCGATGCTTTTCACGATTTGTTGTTTTTGTCGCATTTCAGGTGATTTGGCGCGATTTGGAGTGATCTCGAGACGCGCTTACTCTAGACGGCCACCGACGACCTCCCCGAGGGATATTTTGCTGTTGGAGAGGAGCGGAAGAAGAATGGACATCGCAGGAGCGACGAGGAGGCCAAAATAAGCAGAATGGGCATTTTTTGTGTTCCACTCGGCCGAGTGGAGGAGCCACTCGGCCGACCAGCGAGACACTGCTCGACCGACCCGTTCAGACACGATTTCCATGTGTACTCGGCCGAGCGACGGAGACCACATCGGCCGAGTGACGATACCACGTCCGCCCGAGTGGCGCCCAGACGAAGCCCCTCCAAAATATCGAAGTTACTGTTTCTCGGCCACCTGAGCTTCAGAAGACCCACTCGGCCGAGTGGTAAACCACGTCCACCCGAGTGCAGTGAAGCCATCGGCCGAGTGACGACAACTCACTCGGCCGAGCCGCCTCCGAACTGAAGACCCTTGAAGCCCCCGACTTACTGGAAAATGACAGGGTTTTCACTCGGCCGAGCGACTTTTGTCACTCGGCCGAGTGCGATGCGCTGCCTGTAGCGAAATTTGCGGAAAACAGGCTGTGCAGGGGCGTTTTGGTCAGGATTTTTGGACGATTTTTGGGGCTATTTAAGCCCTGTTTTTACCCTAGTTTTAAGAGCCATCTCTTAGATTTTTTGCAGCTTTTTGAGACTACTTTTTAGCTTTATTATTTGTGATTGGAGAAGAGGAAAAACTTGGATTTTTGTTGGATTAATTGAAGAACTACATTGGTTTGCATCTCTCTTCCCCAAAAACTCTATTTTTATTGTTTATATCATTGTTGTGATGAATTCCATTGCCTATTTCATTGATTATTTTTGTGCTATTGCTATGATTTGTGAGTAGTCTCCACGTCTTGGGGCGTGGGGATGAACCCTACAAGCCCAATTTCGTATTTGTGATAAATTGGTAGAAATTGTGCTAGAATCAATAATTAGAGATTAGATTGGGATCGAATTACTACGGATAGCTAGGTATTCATATCAATTGGGATTTGCAAGAGATTGGATCCCAATTTGATAGGAAGCCCTAGAAATCCGAATTGGGTTGGAGTCGGACTTTCGAAGTATCGGTTTGCAAGAGATTGGACCGATACTAGGATCTCCGGTTGCAATTCCGTGCCGATACCCGTTTGCAAGAGATTGGACGGGTAGGAACTATCCTAATTTAGATTGTGGACCGAGTTTGCAAGAGATTGGGCTCGGTGCGCAATTGGACGATGATGTTGATCCTAATGCTAGCTTTCCTAGGCTAGGGTTTGTAAGAGATTGGACCCGACCTTAGGATAGCTATAGACCGGCAACAGCGCGAGAGCGTGAGCTTGGTTCCACATTTAGTTGCAACTAGTTCATCCAAATTCTCATTCTAGCAATTTTGATACCGACGAACCACATTTATGAAATACGGTGAGTGGCGGGGATTCCCCATTCCCTAGACGTTCTTTATTTGATTTGATATTTCGCACATTTGTCTGACGATTGTGACAGGATCGCCCAAGGCAATTCTCTCTATTCTTAAATAGCCAGGTTGATTAGGAGCAAGCACGGTCATTCGTCCTCCCTGTGTTCGATACCCGCTCGCCGCTATACCGTGCGCTTGCGGTAAAACTACAACCGTTCTTTGGGTGTACGTCCCGGAGCGATCAAGTTTTTGGCGCCGTTGCCGGGGAGGCGATTGCGTTTGATTCTTTTTCACCCTAGCTACTTCTTTCTTTTATTTTTATTTTTTTATTGTTACCATTATTATTTCCTTTACTATTCTTACCTAACCCTTCCACGGTATTAATCATTTCTTTGAAACTCTGTTTCCCCTGTGCATGAACACGAGATCTACGGCGGACCCAGAAGACTTATTATTTGATCCCGAGATCGAACGTACCGCGCGGAGACTTAGAGCGGAAAAGAGACAAGATCCGGAAGGGAGGTATATGACCAACCCGGAAACTCCTGAAGAATTGGCGGCAAGGATGGCAAGGATAATCTCTATTCGAGATAGGCTTCGGCCTAAGACTTCTTCTACCACCTCGTCCATTGCCATGCCAGTGTTGGCGGCTGACAAGAACTTCGAGCTAAAGACTGGATTGGTGGTTTTGATGCAACAAGACCCATTTCATGGGAACGCACATGAGAACCCACACTACCACATCCAACTATTCTTGTTGAAGTGCGCCACATTCCAGATGCCGGGGGTCTCCAACGATGCTATCAGACTGCGTCTCTTCCCCTTTACGCTAAAGGACAAGGCACTCTATTGGTTGAGGACGCAAGCTGAGGGTGTCTTCACCACTTGGGACGAGCTGGCGAGTGCATTTATTGACAAATTTTATCCGCCATCCAAGACGGTGAAGATCCGGAGCGCTCTCATGTCCTTCAAGCAAGGACCACAGGAGACGCTCTATGAAGCATGGGAGCGTTTTAAGGATTTGCAGCATCAATGCCCGCACCACAGTATAGAGGATTGGGAGCTAGTTCATAGCTTCTACAACGGTCTCCAACAGGGGACCAAACAAATTATTGATGCCGCGGCGAATGGTGCAATCTTGTCAAAGACTCCCGAGGAAGCTACGGCCCTAATTGAGGAGATGGCCTCAAATAACCAACAATGGGGCGATGAGCGAGGACACTCCACATCCTCCTTCAAGCCAACTAGCATCTACGAGGCGAAGGCCGTAGCGGAGCTCACGAGCAAATTCGATTCTCTCCACAAGGCGGTGGAGAGATTGGAGAAATTCATCACGGAGCCCCAAGGAAGCCCATCCACCTCCGCACCGACCAACCAAATGTGTGATTGGCAAGACCAATCTCAAGTCATGTACTCGGGAGGAGAGCAAGGAGAAGGATCCTTGGAGCAAGTACAATATGTTGCGGGGAACCAAGGGTATTGGTCCAATCCGACCGCAAGAAATCATCCGGGATTCTCCTACGCCAACAATGAAGGAGCCTTGAACCCGCCACAACCACCGCCTCAACAAGCTCGACCACCACCCCCCCCCAACAACAAAACTATCCACCGAGGGGGCCTACTCAACAAAACTTTCAACCGAAGCAACAAGTTCCACCATATAGGCCTCCCGGATTCAACCAAGGGTGGAGGAATCAAAATCAAAACCCTCCACAAGCTCCACAACGATCCGACTTCGAAACTAGAGTGGAGGCGTTCATGGTCGAGCAAAATAAGGTGAATGCTACTTTGAAGGCGGGGCAAGAATCTCTTAATACCGTAGTGGCTCAAATATCGGAGCAATTGGCGTTGCTCAATCGGAACACTCAAAGATTGCCGGCGCAACCGGAGCAAAACCCACGGGGCAACACGGGCCACATCAATGCCGTAGTTGCCGTTACTACTAGAGGCGGGAAGGACACCACCCCCGCTATGATTCCTACCGAGGAGGCCGTGGAGGAAAGCTTGGAGCCGGTTGAGCCGGTAGTTGAGATTGAAAAGGAGAAGGAGCCACAAGACAAGGAGAAATCTAGGGCGGAGCGATTAATTGAGGAGAGGCGCTTCATGCCACCGGTCCCATTCCCCCAAAGACTAGCGAAAGCGAAAATGGAGAAAAGGCTAGCGAAATTCCTCGAGTATCTAAGAGGAGTTAGCCTCAATATTCCCTTCCTCGACGCCATCGTGGAGATCCCCACGTATGCTAAATTCTTGAAGGACTTGATTTCGGGGAGGAAGAGGAAGGAGAAGATCATGCTAGCCGAGGAGGGCTCTTGGTTCACCAAGAGAGAGAAGGAGCCGGCAAAATTTAAAGATCCGGGGAGTTTTCGGATTCCTTGCACTTTGGGCGGCGTGCCTCTTCAAAAGGCGTTGGTCGATCTTGGGGCTAGTGTGAGTCTCATGCCCCTCTCCATGTTCTTAAAGCTTAACACCGGGACAAAGTTGAAACCCACCGACATGCGCATTCAATTAGCCGATGGCCGGATAACAAGGCCGGTGGGGATTGCCGAAGACATCCCACTTCAAGTCCCGGGTGGAATATGCTTGCCATGTGACTTCGTCATCATGGACGTTAAGGAGGAGGGAGACACCTCATTGATACTTGGACGCCCATTCCTCGCCACCGCCGGAGTCATCGTCGACGTGCACGAAGGTACCTTAACCTTAAACGTCAGAAACATCGAGGTGGAGCTCCACATTCCTAAGGCAATGAAGCACATGCCTTACCACGAGGAGCTTGATTACATGGACCTCCTCGATGAGGTGATAGAGGAGACGATTCCTCACTCAATCGGCGCTCTTTTTGATGAAGAATTTGAAGAAGGCCCGGATATAGGCCGAGATGAAGAGAATAAAGATGATTCCCCCGACTTCTCCGCTGATGAAGATGAAGGCGACGCTGATGTCGCAAGGATTCGAGAGCTCTGCAAGCTCTCGAAATTAAAGTCTCCAAAGAAAGCTCCGCCGGTACAGAAATCGGCATCGCCGGTTAAGCCGTTGACCGGGGCAAATGCTAGCTTGGGGGAGCCTCCCCCCAACACTATTCGAGACAAGAGACCTCCGAGGGAGGACGCTACGCCGCCACGTCCAAATCCAAGCGCGCTCCCCGGGAAGTTTGACGGGTGCATCTCATATGCACCAAACATCCCGCATTGATTGAAAATTATAGGGGGTCGAGCTCACGACCTAAAACGAGCGCTTGTCGGGAGGCAACCCGACGGTTTTTGCTTTATTTTTACTTTTTCTTTATTTTCGTTTTAGAGATTTTTAGTGTTTTGAGTCATTCGACCAAAAATTTTGTGATAACGGGTCCTATTTTTCTTGACAGGAGAGGAGATAGGTAGATCCATCATGAGGAGGATGAACGAGACGACGAGGAGCGCCCCAAGAAGGCGCTCGACGCTTAGGAGGAGGATGAAATCGACTGGAGGAAGAAAGACGGAGTTTAGAGCCCAAACGAAGACAAACAGCAGAACACAAGGCTCACTCGGCCGAGTATACTAGTCACTCGGCCGAGTACACAAGTTCGTCCGGCCGAGCCGCTCACGAACGAGGGAAGTCTGCTGTACCCAACTCTCTGTTTATTTTCTTGATTTCGATATAACTGCTACTCGGCCGAGTATACATTATCACTCGGCCGAGTGAAACGGATACCCTCCTAGGGCGAGTCATGCCGAGTAGCTTGAGTCACTCGGCCGAATGGACTTACGTCACTCGTCTGAGGCTGGCAAAGCCACTCGGCCGAAGCGATATCGGGGAGAAAATTTTTATTTGCCTCGCTCGGCCGAGTGAGCACGTCACTCGGCCGAGTCGTAACTCTTTTATATATAAGTGGCGAGGGGGGCGCGGATTTCGAAATAGCAAATCCCAAATCCGCCCGCGCCCCCTCAGCTCCCATCGCCCGATCTCGCTTCACCCAGCCCCCACTCGCCCGACCAAGCCCGCGCGCGCCGCCGCTCGGCCAGCCACCGCCGGCTGACCATCGCCGCACCCCGCCCGAGTCGCCGCCGGCGGCCTTGTCTCCGATCACCTCCGGTATAGCTTGATTTGCCCGTTTTCTCCTCTTTTTGCGTAGTTTTCGAGGATCCGTGTATTAATCGAACCCCTAACCCGAATCAATTCCCATATCTATCTGTTATACCCCTATCGCTCCATACATTTTGATTATTACTCGCTGATATCGCTTTTCCATGCGCAGGTTGCTTTTTGGAGCTTAGGGGAGCCTAGGGGAGCTTCTACGGGCTGTTTTGGACTTCGTGGAGGCGCGGACTTCGCACGCTTCCACTGCTTAGCACTCGCGGCGTGTTTTGGTACACTCTTTCCATTCTTTTTGCACACGCCACACTTTTTCACTTTTCGACGCGCTCGGGGCCGATATGCCGCCCCGGACACGGCCGCGGTCGACGAGAGCTTCCGCTAAGCGGAAGCGGTCGGACGAGCCCGGCCCCTCCCACTTGGTGGAGGACTCTCCTCCGCCTTCCCCCACACACGTCGTCCACCCAGCACAGCCTGCAGGCCCCGCACACCCCGCACAGCCTGCAGTGCACCCACAGCCCGCACAGCCTCTCCCTGCCGATCCACAGCCACCACCACCGGCTCCACTGGTCGGGCCGCTCGGGATTACGTTCCGAGACGACGCACACCGCGCCGTCTTCGAGCGTATCTCCCAGCGCTCGATCGTACCCTCCAGGTTTGCACACCTCGCTGACCTAGGACGCCTGGGGGTACTTGAGGGGATGCTCACGTTGTACGACAACGTGGGCTGGCGAGATTTTTTCCAGGTGTCGGCGGATACTTTTACCCGCCCGACACTTGAGGTTTTGAGTTCGATCGCCCGGACCGATGAGGGATGCTCATTCAAGTTCATGGATCGAGAGTGCCAGGTCACTCTCGATATGATGAGAGCGTTCTTCTCATGGCCCGCAGTCCCCGGAGCCGATCGCGGTTACGGCCCCACACATATCCCTCCACCCTCTTTCGACGCCGGTGCCTTCTGGGCACGTATCACAGGCCACCACGCCGCCTTTGACCCTAGTAGGGCCAAGGCCTCGGCCATTGTCCACCCCTGCCTACGTATTGCCCAGCGCCTTATGGCGACCACCTTTTTGGCCAGATATGAGCCGGGCACGATGTCTACGCCAGAGCTCTACATGCTCTATGCGATGACACGTCCCAGAGCTCTATCTAGGGATGGACACGAGCTTGTCCCCGCCGTCGTGATCGACATTGCGGCTTGGTTTTTAGACCGTATCATTGTGTCGGTGGGCGCTCGCTCACCGATATGCTGCGGCGGTCTGATCACCCTACTTACCATGATGACCGGCGAGGACTTACCTGACGACCTACGACGCGTTCCGGGCCCCACTTCCTTGTCGATAGACGTTATGGCCCGGATGAAGATGATGCGTCCGCATGGTGAGCGTCACTGGGTCTGGTTGCACGGCCCTTTCGGTGCCGACTACATGATTCTCCCGAGCCCAGCTCGGACCCAGATTGCACCGGCCCACGTTGACTGGCTCCCAGCGATGGATGTCCTCATCCCCGCTGCGTACGTGCTCGAGGCCGAGGAGGCCGAGCAGGCCCACGCTACCCACGCTGCCCAGGCTGCTCCCGCAGACCCAGCTGCACACCCTGTCGAGCCTGCTGCCGACCCCGTCGACCCTGTGGCCCCTCAGCCTGTTCCTGACGTTTCCACTGCTCCTGACACTTCTGTCCCCACCTCTATCAGTGTCGAGAGTACTTTTGCTGAGCCCACTTCCACCACTGTCACCACTTCCGAGGCTGTCCCCACCACTCCCGCTGCCACCTCTGGCCCTCTGTCCGTGGAGCCTCTTTGCTCCGCACTCCCCGAGCGCCCGCCGACCTTTGTCGAGAGTGGAGCGCCCTCGTTTGTCGCGGTCGTGAAGACCATGGCTAGCATGATCTCCGCTGGGATTGCGCCTTTTGGTCCACACAGTTCCGCCCCAGCGGTAGAGTCCTCTGTCTCCACAGCCGCCGTATTCTCCGAGAGCGTCGTGGCGTCTATCCACACTTCTGGGCCACTGACCTCTCTTGCCACCTCGTTGCCACTTTTGCACGCTTCCTTTGCTGCCGCTGCCTCTACTTCTCACCAGCCGGTGTCCCGGCCTCACACTGAGGCCATGCCCACATTTGCTGGCGCGGCACCTTTTGTCCCCTTCCCTGCTGAGCCCGTTACATACTCCACTCGCGTACGCCAGCCCCGCCCTGCGCAGCCTAGACCGGTGCGTCCCTCTGCACCACCCCCGCCCGACACTGTACTGCAGAGCATACGTGCTCTTGAGTTGGCGGTGAGTGGTCTTAGAGGTGACCTTAGGACCCTGTCCTCCACCGTCTCTACGATGGCTGGACACTTTGACCTGATCTCTCAGATCCACTACTGCCTGACACAGATCTTAGAGCGTCTTCCGCGCGTACCCCCACCCACCCAGCAGGTTCCCACACACACTTCCACACACACTAGACCTGCATCCACTTCCACGCCCACCCCAGCTCAGCAGCCTACACCACCACCACCACCTCCGCCTCAGGACGGAGACGGCGCAGCACCACCTTCCTAGGCACCCTTGATGCCATCGATTCCTTTTGCCGTTGTGCTGCCCGTTTCTGCTGGGTCCTGATGCCTTTTTGTCCACCCCCCTCCCCTCACTTATTTTGGGATTCTCATTTGCCGTATCTTTATATATCTTTTTTGGGAGAGAGGGAGAGCTTTTGGTGACCCATTTATACTCATATCACTCATATCTGTGCCTGCATCATATCCGCATCATATTTTCATTTCTTTATTTTTCGTTTTATTATCTTTTTTCTTTCCATCATGCATGCACCCTCACTTGCCCCTCTCATTACTTATCTCTCTGTGTGCCACACTTTGCACATTGAGGACACTGTGCGGTTTAGCTTGGGGGAGTGAGTTCTCACGTTCTTTTTCGATTTGCCACCTTTATTTTTAGTTTTTCACACCGTTTCTTTTCACTTTTGCACTCATTTTCCTTTATTTTCTTTTATTTTGCCATGCATCACGTTTTTCTTATTTCTCTGTGTGCCGCATTGCATAGATTTATTTTTCTTATCTTTATTTCTTTCCTTTTTCATCTCATGCTAGAGATGAATTTTCTGTGATGATGTCTACGTGGAGTTAGCTTATTCTATATGCATGCTATATTTGTCATGTCTTAGATTTTATTTCTGATATCATATGCTATGACTTGCTTTGCATCTAGAATAGTAACCCACACTTTTTCCACATGAAAATGGATGAAGTTTTATTATTAGCTGAGCCTGAATATTCATATGTATGATATCACAGAAAACACACCAAGATTCACGCATTGAATGCCTATATCTGGAGTACTGATTTCTTTTCCTATATCACTTCTATATGCATGAATTGTACACTTCACTTCGGGATGATTGAATGATGTTAGCTATGATATATCTGGATTAGTTAGCTTTTTTGTGATCAAAACTGAGTAAATTAGATTACCCTGCTGAAGTTGTCGTGCATGTCTTATAGAGTGAACCGAGAGTTTTATATATTTCTTTCTCCACAAATCTTGAACATCATTTCTCTACTTTTAAAAATCATTGGTGAATCTCCCCTTAGTGATTCTATTTTATGGCATTTCCCCCGCTATTAATTCCTAGCTCCAAATCCCTTCTTCTAAAAAATATATATATATATATATAATAAAAGAGAGAAAAACATTCTTGTATATCATTATCTCTCTCTGAGTTGGGATCATTGTGTATATATTGCTTATAAAAAAAGAGAGAAAAGAGGAAAAATCCTCAATAAAAGATCTCATCTCACTTTCTTTCTTTCTTCTTTCTCCTCTTTGCTTTTGGAGCTATATAAAAATGGGGATGTAAATATTTTTGTGCCACCACGCTTATAGATAAGCTTGGGGGAGGGGACCCATTGATGTGTGAGAGAGTGACTACTTGACATTGCACGACAACCTAGGCTAAGTAATATTCTATACTCGGTGAGATTGTTTCTAGCTTCACGAAATCCAGAAATCTAAGCCTAGCGTTCATTTCATGAAATCCAAACTTTTCTATTCTCTCTATTCTATAGTGTGATACTCTTATATTCCAGATAGAAAGCGTTCAATTGAAAAGTGTGTGATCTGTGATTTGTATACCGCTTTAAATGATTCAGGCAATGTTAATTTTAAAATCATTCCGTTCTTCATGATTATATCATTGTTCATGGGTTTTCTATTTCTATTTGCACTATTATACTATGATATCAAAATAAGATTCTTTGACATGTATTTCTCATTCGGTGCATGCTATAAGAGTAAGTGAAACCCACGTCCTGAGAAAATGATCTAGCACCCTACCTCTTCGCTTCTTTCTTTCGTCTTTATTTTCATTTGGTTTTCATTCTTCTTCGTTTTTCATTTTTTTCCGTTTTTCGCCGTTTTCGTTTTCCGAATCCACCGGGTTCGCCTTTTACTTATCTTCCTCGAGGACGAGTAAGAGGCAAGCTTGGGGGATTTTGATCACTCCTCATTTTACACCTTTTTTCCGTGTATTTGCATGCCATTTAGATCGCCCAAATCATGTTTTTCACGATATATCGACGATATTGCGATGATTTTCACGATTTGTTGTTTTTGTCGCATTTCAGGTGATTTGGCGCGATTTGGAGTGATCTCGAGACGCGCTTACTCTAGACGGCCACCGACGACCTCCCCGAGGGATATTTTGCTGTTGGAGAGGAGCGGAAGAAGAATGGACGTCGCAGGAGCGACGAGGAGGCCAAAATAAGCAGAATGGGCATTTTTTGTGTTCCACTCGGCCGAGTGGAGGAGCCACTCAGCCGACCAGCGAGACACTGCTCGGCCGACCCGTTCAGACACGATTTCCATGTGTACTCGGCCGAGCGACGGAGACCACATCGGCCGAGTGACGATACCACGTCCGCCCGAGTGGCGCCCAGACGAAGCCCCTCCAAAATATCGAAGTTACTGTTTCTCGGCCACCTGAGCTTCAGAAGACCCACTCGGCCGAGTGGTAAACCACGTCCGCCCGAGTGCAGTGAAGCCATCGGCCGAGTGACGACAACTCACTCGGCCGAGCCGCCTCCGAACTGAAGACCCTTGAAGCCCCCGACTTACTGGAAAATGACAGGGTTTTCACTCGGCCGAGCGACTTTTGTCACTCGGCCGAGTGCGATGCGCTGCCTGTAGCGAAATTTGCGGAAAACAGGCTGTGCAGGGGCGTTTTGGTCAGGATTTTTGGACGATTTTTGGGGCTATTTAAGCCCTGTTTTTACCCTAGTTTTAAGAGCCATCTCTTAGATTTTTTGCAGCTTTTTGAGACTACTTTTTAGCTTTATTATTTGTGATTGGAGAAGAGGAAAAACTTGGATTTTTGTTGGATTAATTGAAGAACTACATTGGTTTGCATCTCTCTTCCCCAAAAACTCTATTTTTATTGTTTATATCATTGTTGTGATGAATTCCATTGCCTATTTCATTGATTATTTTTGTGCTATTGCTATGATTTGTGAGTAGTCTCCACGTCTTGGGGCGTGGGGATGAACCCTACAAGCCCAATTTCGTATTTGTGATAAATTGGTAGAAATTGTGTTAGAATCAATAATTAGAGATTAGATTGGGATCGAATTACTACGGATAGCTAGGTATTCATATCAATTGGGATTTGCAAGAGATTGGATCCCAATTTGATAGGAAGCCCTAGAAATCCGAATTGGGTTGGAGTCGGACTTTCGAAGTATCGGTTTGCAAGAGATTGGACCGATACTAGGATCTCCGGTTGCAATTCCGTGCCGATACCCGTTTGCAAGAGATTGGACGGGTAGGAACTATCCTAATTTAGATTGTGGACCGAGTTTGCAAGAGATTGGGCTCGGTGCGCAATTGGACGATGATGTTGATCCTAATGCTAGCTTTCCTAGGCTAGGGTTTGCAAGAGATTGGACCCGACCTTAGGATAGCTATAGACCGGCAACAGCACGAGAGCGTGAGCTTGGTTCCACATTTAGTTGCAACTAGTTCATCCAAATTCTCATTCTAGCAATTTTGATACCGACGAACCACATTTATGAAATACGGTGAGTGGCGGGGATTCCCCATTCCCTAGACGTTCTTTATTTGATTTGATATTTCGCACATTTGTCTGACGATTGTGACAGGATCGCCAAAGGCAATTCTCTCTATTCTTAAATATCCAGGTTGATTAGGAGCAAGCACGGTCATTCGTCCTCCCTGTGTTCGATACCCGCTCGCCGCTATACCGTGCGCTTGCAGTAAAACTACAACCGTTCTTTGGGTGTACGTCCCGGAGCGATCAATGGGCTTCGGGCCCATGCAACAGAAACTAGGGTTGAGGAGCGGCGGCCAGGGTTAGCCGCCGCCGCCCTTCACTGTATTTCCACCGGGCGGCGGCAGGGGGAGCCCCCCAGGGGGGCATGGTCGTCAGAAGCCCAGAGGCGACGCTGACCGGCGTCTCGCTTGCGTCGCGGCGGCGCGGTGTCGTTTTACCGCAAGTGCACGGTTAGTGTAGGGTGCGGGTATATCGAACACAGGGAGGTGGATGGCTTGCGTGGCTACTAGCCTCGCCTAGGTCGTGTGCTAGCTACGCGGAAGATATGGGTGGAAGTGTAGAAATAAAAGAAAGAAATAAAAATGACACAAAATGAATCCCCGCTAACACCGGCTAGAGCACTCATGACACTTGGCATTTGACTTGATCCAGGGTGAGACATTGCCCCAAAAGGTGGTACCTAGCGTCCATGGCCCGATATTCCGGTCGGTGCCAAGCACGCTAGGCCTACCCGGTTCCGGACGGTGGGCACTCCCGTGTCCATAAACACCTTCCGCAACCGGGAGCATTAAGGCCACAATGATATCTCCCAACACTTCGTCCAAGCCGCTCCCGCGCGCGAGGACTCGATGTCTACGCTGTGGGCGTGAGCTATGGCTAGGGGGTCAACCGCCAAGTTTATTCCCCCTTGGCCCGACGGTCAGAGGCGGTCTTTCTCCCGCCAATGACAATGAAACACCCCCGCGTAACCCTAATGGCCAAATAGGTCAAATGTGATTTCTAGCAATACATCGAAGCGGATCTTGACAGGACAAGCACCGGACCCCAATCCCCAACACATCTAGTGTGTCGTCGTACGAATTGGACCCAGATTGCTAGAAATCCCCATTGACACATTTCATCGAACACGTGCCATGCAACCAAGTCTAATGCAAATTTCCAAGCATCAATCTTACCCTAACCCGTATTAGGGTTCATCAATACTACTCCATGATGAAAAACATATAAACAAACAACACAAAAGACATACAAACATTCATCATGAAGCAACAATGAAAACAACACAAAACAATAGAAAATGAGAGAAGAAAACACTTAGCTTGCAATTGAGTCTTCAATCCATTACAAGATTTATTAGAAGATAAAACCTAATCTAACCTACCCTAATCCTCCCAACAAAGGGGCTGAAAAAGCCCTAAAAACTAGAGGAGGATCCTCTCCAAGTCGTGCCCCCAACCCCTATTTAAAACCCCTCAAAACCCCTCTTGGGTCGGGCTCAAAACTGTCAAAAAAGGCCCACCCGATCGGGTGGAATAAACAGAGAGCACGAAGCTGCCGAAATTGGCTTCAACCGATCGGTTGGACTCCCAACCGATCGGTTGAAGTGAAATTTCAGACAGCAGCCAATTTCAGCACATAGCTGCGCTCAGAAAATTCCAGAAAAATCTAGAAAAATCGGATTTGGACATGCGACCTATCGTTGGAAAGCTAACGACGATGCCGACGCTAGAAAAATAAGAGATCACCCAAAGTCCCTCTGGAATGATAGCAGATCTTCAATGAATGATCAGCGGTGCGCGAAAGGGGACGACAAGGCCACCCGATCGGTTGAAATGTCAACCGATCGGGTGAGCGGCTTGTAGCTTCGGCCGTCGCCTTCGGGAGCATCAACCGGGCGCAGAGGAGAGCGGGTGGTGTGATCGGTTGGGTGCCCGTGTCTTTGGTTCCTCAGCATCAGCTACAGATGAACCGATCGGGTGAGAGTCACCCGATCGGTTGGAATTTGGCTCGAGAAGACAGAGAGTTGGCCCCCGTTGAACCGGCCTGTGAACCGGTCGGGTGACTTCCACTTGAGCTCTGGCTGAGACCGGGTGGTGCACGTGTGCATCACCCGATCGGTTGGAGATGACCAACCGACCGGGTGAGGGGCTGAAAGATGAAATCTTCGTCGTTTGGCCCCCTGGATCACGCGTGACTCCTCCCGTTGCTCCGGGGACTTGAGATATCGTCGTTAAACGTCCCCTACGTGGACAATCTCCTGCAAACATGGAGAAACAAAGAAAAGTGAAAGAAAACGAGAAAATACGAGAAAACGAATAAAAGACGGCGGAAAATACGGAGAAACACAAAAGAAAACGTGCGTGAATATATGAAATATAAACGCACGTCAAAATCCCCCAAGCTGAACTCTTCCTCGTCCTCGAGGAAGACGAGTGAGAGTAGGAGCTCGGAGGGAGAAAATAGAGAGAAAGAGAGAAAAAGAAAACTCTATATCCTAGATCGCCCGTCAGGGCCAACAAAATCAAAAACGACACACCAAGCAAGCAAATGCCAAATCACATCACTAAACCAAGGAATACGAGTCCAGACGAGTGCCGTGGGCCCACGCGGTGAAGCGCGAGTGAGCGTGGTCGTGTGCTAGCAAACGGTGTCACTATCTACATTGTGCAATAAAGCTCGATATACACAAATCCAAGATATGACCTAAATATCGATTCGAATTGAATTAAGCGGTGAATATATGGTTCAAGCATGCATGAGAATAGAGAGAGAATCGAAACATATCATGCGTTAGGGACTCCACAACTAGGGTTAAGGAAATCACCACACTATAGCCTAGATAATAGCTAAAAATTTCCTAAGCCAAGTGTTTTCGAAAACGATGGAGGTTGAGATGATGTGGAGAAGAACACTCGGTGCAAATTCTCGCCTTCCCTTTATTCTCGGCAAGTAGGAAAATATTCACACGGGAATTTTTTTGGTTTTGGGTATTTGTATTTTTTTTTTCTTTTCATTTCTCATCTTTTTGGGTTTTTCTTTTCTTTTCTCCTTTTTTTTAGATTTTTGGGTATCGGGATATTTACATGTGTACTCTCCCAAGTGGGAGAACGGCACACGACGAGGGGATTTGCACCAAGTAAAGCAAAAGAGAATTCGGAATCTAAACACTTGGGCAAAGGAAACTATTCTCGCTAATTAGAGCATGGGCCAAGTGGGTTATCCTAGTCCTTAATTGTGGAATCCCGACACATGCGAAATGAAGCGTACGATATATATATATAGCATGCAGAAGAAGCAGACAGTAGAAATAAGTACCGCATATTCATATCGAAGCATGATAATCTAGGGGTCATTCCTGGACAGGTATATAAAGTGAATCACAAAGTAGAAGCACACCACACGGCTAGGCACGACACACGACTCACAAAAAAGCTAAGTGGACCCACGATGCGTGAAATGCAAGAAGACTCGATATCCTAGGGTTAGTGAATGTGATTATCGAAGCCGTGCAAGGTGCGCGTGTGATTTTCGTGGCAATTCATCATAGGGTTCATCTCTAGGAGAAAGAGATAAAAAGAAGAAAAGAAAAAGAAAAAGAAAAACACGGAGGAAAACGACTCAAATAACGAAGAAAAAGAGACAAATGACGCACGAAGTGCGACTCCCCCAAGCTGAAACTTGCATTGTCCTCAATGCAATAGTAGTAAATACGGGAGGGCAATGAAAATGGGGGGGTGCACGGACACAAAAAATGAAAAACACGAAAAACATATGAGCGAAACTAAAAAATAAAGAAAAAGAAACACTCAAATAAAAGGTATAAAACACGACGAAGGACTCAAAGACACAAATACACAACAACGACACACGAAAACATGCACACAAAAGTCGATTTCCCCCAAGCTGAACATGACAATGCTAGCAAAATGATATGATCAATGTGATGCAGAAATATGCTAGGGGAAAATCGGAAAAGAAAGAAATCAGAATGCAGGAGAGACAGTCTGCTCGTTCTCCTCTGAAGAGGATGTGGGGTGAAATGATAGAAGGGCACGACATGAAGGGTTATTATGATGCAAAAGCAAATCCTAGATACGCTCCCCTTGCTAATGAGAGGAGACGAGATTATTCAAATCTAAACTAGAAAGCGGTAAATTTTTGCACTACTGGATTTAGATACACCTGAGCATAGGCGGATCTAAGATCTGGAGTGGGGCAGGTAGCTGCTCTAACTGCTCCTTCTGTGGCTCCGCCAGAAGCGTTGTGCCACGTGTGCCAATGGACCCAAGCAATGCACCTCCAAGCATCCCTCGTAGGTGTCCACCTGCGACCTGCAAAGGACGAGGTGCATTAGTCCATGGCAAAAAATCTTTCCCCAAAATAAAAGTATCCCAGAGATAATCGTCAAAATAAGATTGAAAAATAGTGAAAGTGTGACGAATACTCCCTGAGAATGGGTCGCTATCCTCTATACTAGCGACGACTAAATCCTTGCTCTCCATGAGAAGTGGCTCTCCAGGTGGTGACACACCGCAACATACCTCAGGGGAAGTAGATCCTGTGTCCTGCGAGAGATATGGTATGTCAAATATATACGAGTCTAAAGAAATAGGAAGTGAAAAGCGAGACTCAAAAGTGGAGTGAGAGTGAGTATGAAAATCTCCCTGAATAGGGGCAATATGCTCAAGTAGATGCTCAGCCGTAGAAGAAGTGGAGAGCGACGGTAAAGGTAGATGTGACTCGGGCTCTATAGAGTGGACCATCGTATCCAAGCCCTCATGCACATCCTCCTCGACGATATGCTCATGCTCCACCATCTTCCCGATGTCCTGAATGACATCCTCATGGTTGACCACCGACCAAGGAGGAAGCTGTGACAGAGATGGTTGTGGAGGTGGATGTGGAGCGGACCCCTCGTATGTGGTCGTGGTGTCGTCGTCCTCACGCACATCCCCCTCGCCGGTATGCATAAGCTCTGTGGTCTCCTCGGTGCTCTCATAGGACTCATATGGGGTATCCAAATAAAGATGACAAGTCTCTCCCACAGATCCTAGAGAAATCTCCACATCCTCACTATCATCATCAAAAAATGCTTCGTCATCCAAGTGGTAGTGTGGGAAAATTGGGGCATCGGTATGAGATGTGTCTATGGTGGCCGATGGGATGGTGGTCTCAACCATGGAAGTGGGTATATCCTCTCCTTCATCCTCTCTCCTCGGTGTAGGCTCGGTGATTGGTACCATCAAGTTTTGTATAATTTGGCCTTGGTTAAACATGGCACTTTCAAGGAGAGACACGAGGCTTGATTCTTCTTGTGTTGGTGGAGGGATATAAGGTTGAGGAAATGGATGGGAGGTGTTTGGGCAATGGTTGTGGGAAAATGTATGGCCTTGGTGTAGGGGGAGGCTCTCAAGCGTATATGGGCAATCATAATACACGTGCCCCGCCATCCCACAAGTCTCACAAACCAAAAATGAATAGGGATTGTAGCCTCTCATCTGAGCATCGAAATTTGATCTCCACATGGTTACACCAAAGATTCCTGGACAACAAAAATAAGAAAACTAGATAGGAGCGTCAATAGTACAAGAGAATAACAAAAAGATAATATAATGGCGGGGGAAAATTTCTTGGTTATTGAAATTTTTTTTTTTAAAAAAAAAGAAAAATATATTTTTTTTTTGTGTTTTTATGCGTAGTCTACCGAACCCAAGCTAAGCTAATATCAAACCGAACGCCTCCCCGGCAACGGCGCCAAAAACTTGACCGGCGTCCCGCTTGCGTCGCGGCGGCGCGGTGTCATTTTATCGCAAGTGCACGGTTAGTGTAGGGTGCGGGTATATCGAACACAAGGAGGTGGATGGCTTGAGTGGCTACTAGCCTCGCCTAGGTCGTGTGCTAGCTACGCGGAAGATATGGGTGGAAGTGTAGAAATAAAAGAAAGAAATAAAAATGACACAAAATGAATCCCCGCTAACACGGGCTAGAGCACTCATGACACTTGGCATTTGACTTGATCCAGGGTGAGACATTGCCCCAAAAGGTGGTACCTAGCGTCCATGGCCCGATATTCCGGTCGGTGCCAAGCACGCTAGGCCTACCCGGTTCCGGACGGTGGGCACTCCCGTGTCCATAAACACCTTCCGCAACCGGGAGCATTAAGGCCACAATGATATCTCCCAACACTTCGTCCAAGCCGCTCCCGCGCGCGAGGACTCGATGTCTACGCTGGGGGCGTGAGCTATGGCTAGGGGGTCAACCGCCAAGTTTATTCCCCCTTGGCCCGACGGTCAGAGGCGGTCTTTCTCCCGCCAATGACAATGAAACACCCCCGCGTAACCCTAATGGCCAAATAGGTCAAATGTGATTTCTAGCAATACATCGAAGCGGATCTTGACAGGACAAGCACCGGACCCCAATCCCCAACACATCTAGTGTGTCGTCGTACGAATTAGACCCAGATTGCTAGAAATCCCCATTGACACATTTCATCGAACACGTGCCATGCAACCAAGTCTAATGCAAATTTCCAAGCATCAATCTTACCCTAACCCGTATTAGGGTTCATCAATACTACTCCATGATGAAAAACATATAAACAAACAACACAAAAGACATACAAACATTCATCATGAAGCAACAATGAAAACAACACAAAACAATAGAAAATGAGAGAAGAAAACACTTAGCTTGCAATTGAGTCTTCAATCCATTACAAGATTTATTAGAAGATAAAACCTAATCTAACCTACCCTAATCCTCCCAACAAAGGGGCTGAAAAAGCCCTAAAAACTAGAGGAGGATCCTCTCCAAGTCGTGCCCCCAACCCCTATTTAAAACCCCTCAAAAACCCTCTTGGGTCGGGCTCAAAACTGTCAAAAAAGGCCCACCCGATCGGGTGAAAACTCACCCGATCGGGTGGAATAAACAGAGAGCACGAAGCTGCCGAAATTGGCTTCAACCGATCGGTTGGACTCCCAACCGATCGGTTGAAGTGAAATTTCAGACAGCAGCCAATTTCAGCACATAGCTGCGCTCAGAAAATTCCAGAAAAATCTAGAAAAATCGGATTTGGACATGCGACCTATCGTTGGAAAGCTAACGACGATGCCGACGCTAGAAAAATAAGAGATCACCCAAAGTCCCTCTGGAATGATAGAAGATCTTCAATGAATGATCAGCGGTGCGCGAAAGGGGACGACAAGGCCACCCGATCGGTTGAAATGTCAACCGATTGGGTGAGCGGCTTGTAGCTTCGGCCGTCGCCTTCGGGAGCATCAACCGGGCGTAGAGGAGAGCGGGTGGTGTGATCGGTTGGGTGCCCGTGTCTTCGGTTCCTCAGCATCAGCTACAGATGAACCGATCGGGTGAGAGTCACCCGATCGGTTGGAATTTGGCTCGAGAAGACAGAGAGTTGGCCCCCGTTGAACCGGCCTGTGAACCGGTCGGGTGACTTCCACTTGAGCTCTGGCTGAGACCGGGTGGTGCACGCGTGCATCACCCGATCGGTTGGAGATGACCAACCGACCGGGTGAGGGGCTGAAAGATGAAATCTTCGTCGTTTGGCCCCCTGGATCACGCGTGACTCCTCCCGTTGCTCCGGGGACTTGAGATATCGTCGTTAAACGTCCCCTACGTGGACAATCTCCTGCAAACATGGAGAAACAAAGAAAAGTGAAAGAAAACGAGAAAATACGAGAAAACGAATAAAAGACGGCGGAAAATACGGAGAAACACAAAAGAAAACGTGCGTGAATATATGAAATATAAACGCACGTCAGACGCCCCCCTTCGGGGGGGCTTAGGCGACCGAGGCCCGAAAGCGCCGCCCCCTACGGGGGGCTCAGGTGACGGAGGGCAAGAAGCGCCACCCCCTTCAGGGGGGATCGGGCGACAGAGGCCTAAAGGCGCCCCCCCCCCTTCGGGGGGCTCGGGCTACGAAGGCCCGGAGGCGACGCACTCCCCTTCGGGGGGGTGCCCCCTCTACGGGGGGGCATTGTTACATAGCGGAGCACCGGCCCCCTTCGGGGGGGCATCAATACATGGCAGAGCTCTGGCCCCCTTCGGGGGGGGCTACGATACACAACGGAGCGCCGGCCCCCTTCGGGGGGCTACGATGCACGGCGGAGCACCGGCCCCCTTCGGGGGGCCATCGATACTCAACGAAGCGTCGGCCCCCTTCGGGGGTGCTACGATGCACAGCGAAGGTCGGCCCCCTTCGGGGGGGCATCGATACACGACGAAATCACCGCCTCCTGTCAGGAGGGAGGGGATTCGTGTACTGGGGGACGGACGGGGAGCGGCCGACGGCAAGGTCACCGACGGGGGGGATAGGGATGAAACCCTATGATATGATTATTTTCAGAATTTTAGCATGTTAAAAACATGATTTAGACGATAAAAAATCGTCGATTGTAGGCATTTAGCAATTCTCATATCGATCTTGCGAGATCTATGGGTAGATCAATCATACGTATGATAAAAACAGCGTTTTTAACGGGCTTTAGCTCTATATCCGTCCTCCGGATATAGCGACGGTTCAACGAAGCCTACGTGGATGAAGACGCTCGTTTGAGGAATCCTTGCACCGAGTGCGTGGATCTCCCGTCTCCCTTCGCCTGCGCAACGATCGAAAATTTTTGTGGAAAAATTTTTAGAGGCTCATGCGGATAACGTGTTATGAATCAACTACTGGGGGAGGAACCCCCAGCTCTTTATTTATATGCATGGTAGGAGAGTTATACGATAAGATACAAAGATATGGCGTATCTCTAAGATACACGCAATCTCAACCTACTCTGGTTCATATCCATTCAAAGCACATAGCCATTTTTAAAATTTCAACTTAATAACATCACATGAATTAAGTTCATAACTATCACATAATTAATTTTATGTTTCTAACAAACATAACATGCAAATCATATTAATTTTGCCGCATTAGATCAGTATAGACCTGGCTCTGATACCAATGTTGGGTTTTTAAAGGACCCTTAGGGCAAAAAACTATGCACATCCTAAGTCGGACGGATATTAGAATCAAAAAGATGCAGCGGAAATTTTATTAAACACTTTAATAAATCTTAACCCTAAGAATCATGCACCCTAGCCAGGATAATCTACTAACTCGGGTTGGGTCCGACCAACCCCAAGAAAGATCTAATCTACTGCAAAAATATGAAAAGCACAAATAAAGCTGACTTACCCGGAACTTTGCTTGCACCGGCAAAGTGTTCCGAACCGTTTCTCGAGCCATACCGTACCCCGAGCTGAGCCGCTTCCCGAACCACACCATGCTGCGCCTTGCCCCGAGCTGAACCGCTTCACGATCTGCACCGCTCCTCTGAGCCAATCACTTGCTGAAGAATATTTCACTTGAGCCGACCCACGTCAGAGACTACTGGATCAGATCCAAACATCCTCGCCGTCTTTCTAGGACTCGATTGGAGGATCGGAAGAAATATAAGAGGAGGAGTAATTTTTGTCTTAAGACTGAGCGTGCTCAAACATATAGAGCTTCTCAAATCAGAGACTTGATGCACTTTTCAATGAGGAGGGCTATCCCCTATTTATATAGGGAGCCGGCCCCTCCTCCTTTGCTACAAGCAAGGTGGGACTATCAAATGGGTATTTGAGATTGATTTTAATAGAAGTCTAAACTTCTAAAATCAACCATAAATCAATTTCTGAGTTTCGACTTTGAAAAAATCTGTCAAATCGAAGATCTCGAGACAACGATCGCATAGAAAAAACGACGTCCAATTCCGATATCATTTGACCCTTAAATGTCGACAATAAACTCTGAAATCGCATTTCGCACAAAACTGCGAATTCACACTTCCCAAGGAGACGGATCAGATCGTGCCACGTGGCACGATCTGCACATGCCACGTGCATGTGCAGCCTGGCGGGTCTGACCCGCAAGCCCTCTTAGACCCTTTTGACCCTGTTTTTGCGTTTCCGGACTCGTTTGAGCTCCGATTTGAACGCGGTTTCTTCCTGTGGATTTATCTGGAAGTCTCCTTCAATCCCATGCATTTTTGTCAACTTAATACCAAGTATTAATTACACATAATGTGTAAAAGTCCCAAATGCCAAACTCTTTAACTTTATTCTCACAACTTACTTGTGAGCTAAATTATTCCAGTGCATCAAATGCAATCATATTAACATTCTTCCTATTACTAAGACATGAATACTGCTCGGTGACCCTACAGCCTGACCCTACTACAGGTTCGGACTCGAAATCCCTAGACGACAGTAACCATGAGCAGCAGGTGTCGTCCATGTTTCGGTATCCTAATTACGTGTTTGACTTGTCGACGAAAAGTGTCGTCGTGATTGACTCGTCTCAAAATGTGAGAGCGCTACTCCCAAGTGTTGGAGATCGATCAAGTAATAATCCTGGTGAGTCCATGTATCGTATCCACGGGACAACTGACCTGCAAAACCACGAACTTCAGTTTATAAAAAGTACTAAAACGATAATAAATAACCACCTTTCAGACATAAAGATAAGGTGTAGTGGGTTTAAAATAATAAAAGAGGATCCTACGATAATTACGGTGAATTCAATACTAGGGTACTAATATGGAGAGTATGTGTTGGTAGTGATTTTGTTAGGGTATGTGCAATCAATGATTATAAATATCTCTTCTATAACTCAACGTTTCACCCCGCAAGGGTATGAGAACGTCGGAAAATATGGCGACGAAGCACATAAAATAGTGCCAAAAATTAATCACTATATCATCGATTTCATAAAGAAAATACGCACAAGTACCCTCTCGGGTCACGATACATCCTTTCGGATCGTATCACGAATAAGTCTGCAAAGATCATATTAGATTCAAGCATGCCCACATCTTCGTATAACATACACAAATAACACATAAGTAGAAATCAATGAAATACGCAATATAACATGAATATATGGCAAAAAGATATCGAAATCAATAATTACAACACCCTAACTACATCAACTCCAACACATATAGAGATTAGCATGCATGGAGAGAAAACAAACAATATTCATAGACAAATACATGCTTAAAGTCTCAAAATACGTGACAAATACTCCAAATGCAAGCCAAATATGTGAAATACAAGGCTAAAGATAGGAAAAATGTCATCAAAACTCTCCAATTAGCCCAAATCTCCTTCAGATGATAGCTCTGGCCTCTGTCTATAGGGACTCCAAATTTCACGTCAAAATACGGCTCCTAGAGCCCCAAATACGCAAGAATACACAACAAACCCTTAAATTACGCTTATATAAGGAGATTGCGGGTTTTAGTTGTTAACGGATTCAAAAACCCGCACCCAATAGCACCCAAACCTGCTTCATCAGTCGCAACTTGTCTCCATTGTTCGATATGTGTGGGATTAAACCAGATGAAGACACGTGTCCTATGGGTTCGAAGCTTCACCCGCGCTTGCGCCCGAATCCGCTTCGTTCTCTCCGATTCGCCTTCGGGATGATAACAGCCGTTGGATCTCGATCGAGCGGACCGTAGTCAGCCGTGTTGCCGCTTCTACTGAGCGTTCGATATGGCGAGGAAAGCCTAGATGGCCGCCACGTGTCCCGAAATCCTCGCTCCGATCTGCTTCTGTTTGCTCGGTTGTGGACCTTTGGATAGAGATCGAACGGCTAAAAGGCAGCCATGTCGCCGACTTGTCAACGCATGTCTGATGAAGCACGGGCGGCCTCGATGCTACCACGTGGCTCTCCCGATGAACGGGGTACATACAGAAGGCCGTATCTTCGTATTTTAAACCGTATTTCTCCATTTAAATTGTATTCTGTATTCAAAAATTCATAGTAATTAGCACAGATCTCAGAAAAATACAAATAAATAGTCGTTGGAATCGTGAGACTGAGATCTTCGTATGAAAAATACAAAAAGGGCAGAAATACTTAGTATAATAGTATTTTGTGCATAGAATAGGTGATTCTTCTAATGATTAATAATAATCTAAATATGATTGCATTAGAGGTCAATTAAGCATCATATACACACAAAATGGTGCTAGATGAGGGGTTAATTATGCAATATTCACCCCCAAATCACACCCCCAACTAGCAATTTGCTAGTCCCTAGCAAAAAAGAGCGATTAAGTTGGATGATTAGTAAAACAATAAATTCTATCAATCGCTTATGCCATGGCTCAATAATACGCTTTCCAACAATATTTTGACCATCAATATACACAATCCATGAATAAGATCAATCACATGATATTTTGTCTAATTTAATTTGAATAAATAACATGCAAGCATCGTTTTGCACAAGTGAAAATAACACGTCGTTATATTCTAGTTTTCTTATTTCTAAGGAATTGTAATCTCAAAAAGATCGTACAAATCATGGGTATTGAAGTTGCTTAGTTTATTCACCATTTTTTTCTCTTTTTTTTTATTTTTTTGACGACTTAGAATGATCCATGTAACGAGATTTCAGTTAATGACTCCTAGGCCAGGCGACCTTCGAGCATTAGGCTTAGAAGAGCCCCTCGAACTTAGTACTCGAATCATCTAAGTTTAATTTTCTCCTTTCTTTTTTTAATACACTCCCCGTTCATCCATCTTTCGATGCGAATCTCCAATGCTTCCTGAGGCACAAAGACCCTGCTAATTAATAAACTCAAGGGAACGGTGCATTTTTTCTTATTCACTTTTTTTTTGCATTTTTTTCTTTTTTTCGTAAGCAACTCAACACCCATAAATATGAATATAGATATTAGTAATAAAGGCCAAATTCCTCTTCAACTTGTAGAATGTTCTAATAAATCGTGTATACTTAAGCTTTTGCATCGTAATGGCATGCATGAAATAAATTCAAACTATTTCGAGATATTAATCATGGCAATTGAAAGTTTTCATAAATAGCATATTAATGAGTAATTCCATGAAGAAATAAAAATTAATTCAAGCCATAAACAATTTTTAGAACTCAATCAATGCATAATCATCTGCATTTGTGGTATGTGAAGGAGTTTTAAATGATGAGAATTGGTGATTTATTCTTCTCTCTCTATTTATTATAATAATAAAAAATCCTAAGGCCTCATACACTCCCCCCAACTAAAGATGGACATTGTCCTCTATGTCAAAAGGGGTACGAGTTTATTCAAAAGCAAGCATCCTAAAAAGCATATAAAAAGTCTACGCTAATGGAAAGAACACACCGTGGTCAAATGGCAGATCAAGGATCTTTAATGGTGAAGGAAGTTATTCTATCTACTCCTTGCGCTCCTCGACGAGTATTCTTCCTCCACTCGCTTCTTTATGATCAAGCATCGACACAACCCAGCATATCTCCTCCATGTGTGTATGTTTTTTCCTGCATGAGATACGTTGTGTCAAATAAAGATTGACAAAATTGATTATCCATGAAAGCTTGCCATAATGGGTCGTCATAAATGATAAAAGATTTTAAAGCTAATTGACGACCATCTGCAAAAGATTTGGAACTAAAAATTGAGATTCAGCATTAAATTGTTTGAGTTCATGGGAACTTCACTAAAAAGGATCGCTATACTTGATTTGGTACTCTGCCTCAGGAGGATGTGGAAGTGGCTGCAGAAATAGATCTGGAGGATAAGAAAACTCAGGCTCAGTGTAGGTCATCTCGTAGTCACCTTCGTTCGCTGCACCCTCTTCATCAGTAATCGTAAGTTCTGCAGGCTCTCGAAACTCTGTGGTTCTTCCTGAAGGTCTTCATGGATGATGGTTTGGTACACATCCTGCGGTGGAGGAAATAGTGGCTGCTGAAACGCATCTGTGGAGATGTATGGCTCAGGCTCCAACGTAGTCTGTAAGCTCTCTCCCTCGCACATATCATCCTCTTCATAAAAGTGATAACTCTTTCCATCTCTTATCTCCACCACATCATCACCATCGTCGTCAAAATGGAAATGCATCGTGTCACCCTCATAGTCCACATACACCCCATCACCCATCTCCTCATGCTCATCCAAGTGTCCTCGCTCAAGCTCCTATAATTGGTTCTGATGCTCACTCTCGCATGATTCCTTTTGGTGCTCCATAGGGTCGCATCGGTAATAACTCCAAGTTAACTCCTCAGGTTGTCCTTGGACCTGCTGAAATGTGTCTGCAAAAGGAATGCTATGGCCATCATCTTCATATCTTAGCGATTGATCCTCAGATGACGTAGTTCTCTCTTGTACTACAAGGTCCTGCAAGAACCACCATGCATCCTCTGTCGTATAAGAAAAGAATTCTACATTGTAGCTCATTTGCACTAAATCCCGCGTAGGAGGGAGTAGTCTTGTGTAGAAGATCTGCAGGAGATGATCATCGTGGAAGCTATGGGGTGGGCACGCAAGCATTAAATCTTTGAACCTCCACAAAGCCTGATGGTAGGCTTCCTCATCAGCTTGGATGAAGTTCGTAATCTGTTGCTTCATAGCCTGATGCCTCTGTGCTTGTCACACGAAAGGGGCAAGAATCTCTTAAGGAAGTCAGCCTGAAAGGATAACCAAGTAAATAATGAGTCATGAGGTAAAGCATTAAACCAAGATATAGCATTGTCTCTTAAAGAATACAGGTAATATTTAATACATAGTCTTTCAATGTGCTTAAGCTTTTTCCCATGAAACAATTGGTGTCATATCTTTTCAAACTCTTGCACGTGTAAATATGGATTCTCCTCTTACATACCATGGAAGATTGGTAGGAATCGGGTCAAATCAGAAATAAAGTTTAAAAAGTATGCATCACCATCCATATTTTTTAAAAAAAAATGAACAAAGATACGACAATAGAAAAAAATCTTAAGCTAGAGGGTGGAAGGGTCTCACCGAATGTCCCTCTATACAAACTGAAATTATAGCTTACAAGTATCGTTATCCCCGGCAACGGCGCCAAAAAGTTGACTCGTCTCAAAATGTGTGAGCGTTACTCCCAAGTGTAGGAGATCGATCAAGTAATAATCTTGGTGAGTCCATGTATCGTATCCACGGGACAACTGGCCTGCAAAACCACGAACTTCAGTTTATAAAGAGTACTAAAACGACAATAAACAACCACCTTTCAGATATAAAGATGCAGTGTAAAGTGTTTAAAATAATAAAAGAGAATCCTATGATAATTATGGTGAATTCGATACTAGGGTACTAATATGGAGAGTATGTGTTGGTAGTGATTTCGTTAGGGTATGTGCAATCAATGATTATAAATATCTTTTCTATAACTCAACGTTTCACCCCGCAAGGGTATGAGAACGTCGGAAAATATGGCGACGAAGCACATAAAATAGTGCCAAAAATTAATCACGTATATCATCGATTTCATAAAGAAAATACACAAAAGTGCCCTCTCGGGTCACGATACATCCTCTCGGATTGCATCACGAATAAGTTCGTAAAGATCATATTCGATTCAAGCATGCCCATGTCTTTGTATAACATACCCAAATAACATATATGTAGAAATCAATGAAATACGCAATATAACGTGAATATATGGCGAAAAGATATCGAAATCAATGATTACAACACCCTAACACAACATCCTAACTACATCAACACCAACACATATAGAGATTAGCCATGCATGGAGAGAAAATAAACAATATTCATAGACAAGTACATGCTCAATGTCTCAAAATACGTGACAAATACTCCAAATACAAGCCAAATACGTGAAATACAAGGCTAAAGATAGGAAAAATATCAACAAAACTATCCAATTAGCCCCAAATCTCCTTCAGATGATAGCTCTAGCCTCTGTCTATATGGCCTCCAAATTTCACGTCAAAATACGGCTCCTAGAGCCCCAAATACGCAAGAATACACACCAAAACCCTAAAATACGCTTATATAAGGAGATTGTGGGTTTTAGTTGTTAACGGGTTCAAAAACCCGCACCCAATAGCACCCAAACCCGCTTCATCAGCCGCAACTTGTCTCTGCCATTCGATATGTGCAGGATTAAACCAGATGAAGACACGTGTCCTACTGGTTCGAAGCTTCGCCAGTGCTCGCTCCCGAATCCGATTCGTTCTCTCCGATTCGCCTTCGGGATGATAACAGCCGTTGGATCTCGATTGAGCGGACCATAGTCAGCCGCATCGCTGCTTCCGCTGAGCGTCCAATATGGTGGGGATAGCCTGGATGGCTGCCACGTGCCCCGAAATCCCCGTTCCGATCTGCTTCAGTCTGCTCGATTATGGACCTTTGGATAGAGATCGAACGGCTAAAAGGCAGCCGCGTCGCCGACTTGTCAACGCCCGTCTGATGAAGCGCAGGCGGCCTCGATGCTGCCACATGGCTCTCCCGATGAGAGGGGTACGTACAGAAGGCCGTATCTTCGTATTTTAAACCGTATTTCTCCATTTAAATTGTATTCTGCAGTCAAAGATTCATAGTAATTAGCACATATCTCAGAAAAATACAAATAAATAGTCGTTGGAATCATGAGACTGAGATCTTCGTATGAAAAAAAACAAAAAAGGCAGAAATACTTAGTATAATTGCATTTTGTGCATAGAATAGGTGATTCTTCTAATGATTAATAATAATCTAATACGATCGCATTAGAGATCAATTAAGTATCATATACACACAAAATGGTGCTAGATGAGGAGTTAATTATGCAATATTCGTCCCGAATCAGTGATCACTCTGACTGTTCATGATGAATACCGCAGTTTTAGTCCCTTCGTCTTAACTATGTCATTTGTATAGCATATGGTATGGAAAACGGTCAACCCTATTAACTAGCACTGGCCAGTATCGTTCGGTCTCTGGTACATACATGTTGTACTACTTACAAATACTTTGGCCAAGGTTTTACTAAGAGCCGTACTGAGCCTACAACACTAACTTCCCATTAACGAAAGAGACGAATCCTCTCTTGATCACTACTCACCTCGTACGCTTCAAGTGTCACCCAACCTAAGACCTTTCAGCTGGCCTTGTCTCGAAGCTAGATCATAGATCAAAGCGACACTGTTCACGCATAGGTTCGCACAATAATCACAGTCCTAAGGACCAACTTGCCTATCATCACTAGAGAGTTATCAATGACAGTTAGTTAATGTTTAACCATTTGATATCTCTTTATTGGGTCGTTCAGTGAACTCATTCTCCAATGAGCACCTGGGTCTTATCTCCGACTTCACTAAGTCGCATGATTATGAGATCATCAAGACAAAGACACAATGGTCTATCCGATGTGCCGATATCCCTATTTCGACACATCTATGACCATGAACGCTTTAAGACTCAAGTTTCTATCAGTCAGACAATTCTCATAATCGCGATCTCTATCTAGAAACATGTATGACCTAACTATGAGTCCAAGGAAATTATCTAAGACACATATTAAAACTATAAAACTATAAAAGTAGTACATTTGCACGACTATACTCAAGCAATACTCACAAATTCTTAATCTCTTTCAGTGAAGACCAGAAGTGTTTCCTTTCTCCAACCATCGCCACTACAAGAAAACAGCTCTTTCCTGACACGACCATTTCTGATGGCCATATTTTCCATCATTAAAGGGCTAATTGTATGTGGTTTAACTGACGTCATAAGAAACCCGTCAACGATAGTGAATACTCACTAAGGGCATAAGTGCCCGTCAGAAAAATCAGACTATCACCGACGAACCCCTCAGAAAAGTCAAGAAACCATTGACGGTCTGGAAGTGATTATTTGGCATTATGGCATGTTCGCCCTTCGTGTCTGACATCCTTTCTTCGTTCAGCTACTGACTTAAGTATCGGAGGGGCTGCGAGCGAAAAGTCGGTCCGGCCTTTCTGACGAGTTGCTCTTCTTGTAGGAAGTCGCCCTAGCTACCAACGGACGAGCGGCCTGCATCATCCTTCATCAACTGACGGGCGAATCTCATCAACTAGAGGCGATCTACTTCACTTGACGGGCGATCTCGAGACCCTCATCCTCAAATCGCCCCCAGACCGTGGTTGGCCTTGTCATCCCCCTTAAACTTGTAACCATCATGCCCTTGGTTCCTCACATCAATACAAATTCATTGTTAGCGGATTTATCCCACAACAGTTGGCGCCGTCTGTGGGAACTTAGGGTCACATCCATGTCAAACCCCACACAGTTCAACCCAACCCAGACAGGGGCAAACAGCCAATGGAGGATGAGCCACGTCCTCTAGAGGAGCTTCCCTAGCAAACGTACCACTTGAGGGGACGACGAAGGCTATTCATGCCTCGACCCGTGCTGTTCACCAAGGCTTTGAAGCCTTTACGAAGATGATGAATGATTAGGGCGTGGGTGGGGCCGAGATGTCCATCGTCCCCCCTGCACCCTGAACATGAGGCGCAGCCTTCACCCTTAGATCGAAGCAGAAGCGACCACCTGACGGAGGGGGCTCAACAAAGAGATATCAGCCCAACAGAAACTACTCAACGCAGAGATGGAGGCCGCTCGTCAGAAGCGACTCGAGGAAGAAGCTGATGTCCAGCCGAGGCAGCTTTGACGATGAAGTGGAGGCCATGCCGCTGAACAAATACGGGTCAATGAAGAAATTGTGCGTCGACAGCTGCGATTCATCATCGCCGCGCAAGAAAGGCTCCGGGAGGAGAGCCGTAGGGTCCCGGAGGCGTCGCCTCCGAACCGATGGCACACCCGTATTCCATCGTCGGTGGATATCTCATCGCTCAGAGGGGGCACCCCAGGGTTGGATTGCCCACCTCCTAGGCATGATGATCGTCGACGACGAGGCCGCGACCGAAGCAGGACTCCCCCGAGGCGGGGGAGGGACGCCGCTGAGCACCGAGGTGGTTCATCCGGTGACTCCAATGATGGAGGAGGCGGTAGTATCAGCCCATGAAGATCGCCTGTGTGCCCACATGGGTCGCCTGTGCGACCCCCTACCGAGAAGCCGCTAACCCCCTGGCCAGACGGTTGACCGCGACCACGATCCCTCATAGATTCAAGCTTCCTCAGCTTGAACTATATGATGGTGCGGGTGATCCCCTCGAGCATGTACAACGGTACAAAGGGGCCATGGAGATTCAGGGCATGGATGATCCGCTCCTATGTTGTGGCTTCCAGATGACTCTGAAAAAGTCGACACTAGATTGGTACAACGGCCTGCCCACCTGCTCCATCGAATTCTTCGACGACCTATCCCATAAGTTCTGCCAGCAGTTCAAGGCAGGATGCAGAAGGAAGAAACCAGTGGACTATATGTTCTCGATAGTCCAGAAAGAGGGGGAAACGATCAGAAAGTTATTGCATCGTTTCTAGGAAGAAAGGCTTAGTGTGGCAAGCTGTGGAGATGAGCTCGCCATGGCGGCCTTCAAAAAGGGACTGACCAATCGGAGCCTGCATAAGTCGCTCCTCCAAGATCTGCCCGTCGATATGGACGCACTCTTCTCCCAGTCGGAGAGGTTCATGCTAAGCGAGGATGCACTGGGAGTGAAGAAGGTGGCTGCCCCATGTGGGACATCCCGCAACGAGCAGTGGCCTGATGGTAGATCAAGGTTGGAAGACCGTCCCAGAGGGCGTGACCAACTGAGAAACCAGGGGCGCGACCAAGGAGGCCGTCGACCTCAAGATTGCATCGAGCCAGCGCGAGGGTTTGCCACACCCAGAGAGCCCCCGCCAACGGTGATCAGGCACGAAGGGCAGCAGCAGGCCCAGTACACGCCGTGATTGAATTATTGGCTACAACAATGAGAGCTAGACTTTTCCGAGACCCGCCTCAGGAGAGGAGGATGGTCCCAACCACGAGGGATCAGCAGAAATACTTTCGGTATCATCGTGATCCTGGTCATGATACCGACGAGTGTTTTACTCTGAAGAGGGATATCGAGCGGCTGATCCAGGAGGGCCATCTCCAATGCTTTGTTGAGTAGAGGAGACAGGCTCGTGATTAGAGAGCGCCTCTGGTAGCACAACGGCCGAACCGGCCCCAGAACACTGATCAAGACGCCCCTCGCCAGCCTAGAGCGGTCATGCGCATAGATGTGATATGCGATGGACCATCCTCAGGTGGCATGTTATCATCGGCCAGAAAGGTGTACGCTCGGCAAGTGATGACGACGGGCATAGGCAACGAAGCAAAGCAGAGAAGAGTAGCTCGGCCCCCATCTCTTTCTCGGACGACGACTTGGAGGGAGTCGAACTACCACATGATGACGACATCGTCATCAAAGCCTAGATTGGAACAGCCGTAGTCATCCTTCTCTTGATCGACACCGGGAGCTCATGCGACATTCTATTTATGTCGACGATCAAGAAGATGTGGCTGAGGCACACAGATCTGAGGCCATGCACGGGCCCGATTGTTGGCTTCACCCGCCACTCGGCTTCCATCGTTGGAGTCATCACCCTGTCGATGTCTTTGGGGAAAGAACCGAGGATCGTTACTCGGATGACCCAGTTTGTTGTCGTCGACATCGCCTCGGCGTACAACAACATCATTGGGCGGCCATATATGACCGCCATCAAAGCTTTCCCCTCACTCCTGCACCAAATGATCAAGTTCTAGAATCCGCAGGGGGTTGGACAAGTACGAGGGAGCCAAAGATTGTCTTGGAGTTGCTATGTCGGCTGCACTAAACACAAAGCCCCCGAGCAAGCCCAGTTGGTCGAACTCGATAGCCATCAGGAGGACGTCGATGATCAACCAGGGAAGGCAGCAAGCTAGCCTGCCACAGGACAAATGAGTCATTACTCCTATGTTATCTACAGTTTTGTAAGTATAACTATCGTTTTCTATGCATATTCTCAAATATTGCCATCTCTGTTTAGAAATTTTAGCTCTCCTCAAATATTCTCAAATCCCGGGGCAGGATGACGAGCTTCGCCCTCGATAGGATCGCCTAGGGGGTTAAGGAACGAGCTACGGCCTGCACCCTCCCCCCATCAACTCTGGGGCAAGCTTGACGGCTTTGCCCTCGATAGGGTCACCGGGTGGGACAATGAACGAGCGACGGCTCTCACCCTCTCCTCCCGCAACTCCGGGGCAGGCTGACGAGCTTTGCCCTCGATATAATCACCTGAGGGGTTAAGGAACGAGCTACGGCCCGCACCCCCCCATCAATTCTGGGGCAAGCTTGACGGCTTCCCCTCGATAGGGTCACCGGGTGGGACAATGAACGAGTGGCTCTCATCCTCCCCTCCCCAACTCCGGGGCAGGCTGACAAGCTTCGCCCTCGATAGGATCACCCGGGGGGGTTAAGGAACGAGCTACGGCTCGCACCCTCCTCTCCATCAACATTGGGACAAGTTTGACGGCTTCGACCTCGATAGGGTCGCCGGGTGGGTCAAGGAACGAGCGACGACTCGCACCCTCCCATCCCTCAACTCCGGTGCAAGCTTACGAGCTTTGTACTCGATAGCGTCGGGTGGGTTAAGGACCGAGATACGGCTCGCACCCTCCCCTCCCTCAACTCTGGGACAAGCTGACGAGTTTCGCCCTCGATAGGATCACTCGGGGGATTAAAGAACGAGCTACGGCTCGCACCCTCCCCTCCATCGACTCAGGGGCAAGCTTGACGACTTTGCCCTCGATAGGGTCGCTGGATGGGACAAGGAACGAGCGACGGCTCGCACCCTCCCCTCCCTCAACTCCGGGGTAAGCTTACGAGCTTCGCCCTCGATAGGCACCTGGTGGGTTAAGAACCGAGCTATGGCTCACACCCTCCCCTCCCTCAACTCCAGGGCAGGTTGACGACTTCTCCCTCGATAGGATCACCTGGGGGTTAAGGAACGAGCTACGGCTCGCACCCTCCCCTCCATCGACTTTGGGGAAAACTTGATGGCTTCGCCCTTAATGGGGTCACCGGGTGGGACAAGGAACGAGTGACGGCTTGCACCATCCCCTCCCTCAACTCCAGGGCAGGCTGACGAGATTCACCCTCGATAGGAATGCCAGTGGGTTAAGAAACGGGCTACAGCTTGCACCCTCCCCTCCCTCAACTCCGCAGCAAGCTTGACAGCTTAACCCTCGATAGTGTTACCGGGTGGGACAAGGAACGAGCGACGGCTCGCACCCTCCCCTCCCTCAACTCCGGGGCAAGCTTACAAGCTTCGCCCTCGATAGGCACCGGGTGGGTTAAGGACGAGCTATGGCTCGCACCCTCCCTTTCCTCAACTACGGGGCAAGTTTACGAGCTTTGCCCCCGACAGACTTCTCAAACTCCGGGGCAAGCTTACGAGCTTCACCCTCGATAGGTGCCGACTCCACAACATTCCGCTTCTCCTGGGCCTTAGCCACTTCCAAGCAGAGAGTTGGGGGCATACACACTAAGGCAAAAAGCAGCGAACAACAACACAAACACTAAAAATAAACAAGGCGAACTGCCTAATGTATATTTCATTAAAAGCAAAGCTAATACATTTACATCAAACCTTTCTACAATAGGTCCGCGCCTGGCCCCCAGACCGGACCTACAAATATAACCACTCCCCAGAGATTAAGCAGCATCGTCTCCCCCTGGAGCATCGACTTCATCCTCCTCATCGTCGGAGGACACAGTCAACTTGGAGAAATCTATCTCCAAGGAAGGGTACAGCTTCGCCAGCCGTGCTTTCACCCTTCTAAATTCCTCCACGCCTTCCGCCCTTATTGACCTCATCATGGGGAGGTACTCCTCATCCTGGTATTTACGGATGGCCCCAGCCCTCTCGGCCTCCAGATCGACCTTCCTCAGCGCTGCCACCTCCTGCTTTAGCGCGGCGATCTCCATCCCCTTGGCCTCCATTTCCGCAGAGTGTTCGTTCAAAGCGGCGACCCTTCGATTCTCCTCCTCCCGAAGTTGCCGCTCCCACTTCTCGGTCTCCGTCCTTTGGGCCATATACCACCCCCTAGAGCTGCTCCAACTGTTTCGCCCTGCCTTGCAGCCTTTCGGTGACCTTTATGAATTGAGCCTCCAACGCCTGCAGCTTACCATTGACTGTCTCCAGATCAGCCTTCATCTTCCCATGGTTCGCCTTGAGCAAATTCATGGTGGTATGGCACTGCAAGGACACCATTGCTGTGACCGCCTGCAGGACAAACAGAAAACATGAGTACCCGTAGAAGAAAGAGGACCGGCAATATGGAGAAGGTAGAGCGGAAAACCTGCATACTATGCCAGATCGCCGTATCACAGAGGCGCTCCATACCAACCTCGACGAGGGACGTCCGATCCCTCGGCAATAGGTTGTTCTCTGCCAGGCTAGCTGCAACGTCGGCTTCATCAAATATAGACTCCATGTTGCCCACCGGGTAGCTCGTCTTAAAGAGTTCCTCCTTCGGGATGGCATGGACTTCGGCCTTTGTCGCCTTCAAGTGGGCGAGCATATGCTCACAACTCGAATGCCCAGGCACCCCTTGCTCCCAGGGAGGGCATCCATAAGGCCAGCGCTCGATCGAAACCCAGCCGGCCCGCACTGCGGGGGGACCCTTAGCCGCCGAGCTCCGGGGCATCACCTCTCTTACATCAGCGCCAAGGTCGATGGAGCCACCCTGCGCCGCCTCACCGACAGTAGGGTGGGAACGCTCACCGTAAGCATCTCCCTCGCCCTCTTGGCACGCTCGTCCCTCTCGCCCCCAATGATAACCCCGGGCCCCCTCTTCTGCCCTGGCTTCCCGTCGAGTCCTTCGTCGCCACCTTTTTGCCCTTCTCTTGGGCAGAAGGCTTCTCGGTCGTCGGCTTCGAGGTCGCCGGCTCCCTAGCCATCCTCATAAGCTCTTCCCGCGAGAGGATCGTGGCCGCACCTGCGAAGAGAACAAAGATCAGGGTGAGCATATATGGAGATGGTCGCCAAGATCGTAATACCTTCAGGCCAGAAAGATTGGGCGAACTGATCGCCTTTGATCAAGTTCGCGTGCTTCCTGATTGCTTTAGGGATCTCCTCCAAAACCTTGGAATACTCTAGGTCTTGCCCCACCAGCGGCCTCCCTTTGTTCACTGAGGGATTCAGCGTCCCCCAGTTTGACCTCAATACAGAGTCTGCCGGCATCAAGATAAAGACAAACCTCTCCCTCCATTCTCTCTCCCCGCTCTGCACCTCAAGGATGAGAGGCCGACCCTTCCTCGCAAGAATACAGTGATACATCCCCTCCTTCTTCTCCTTAAAGTAGCGCTGGAAGAGCGATACGCTCGGACTTATCCCGCTGATAGTGTAGAGGGGGACGAAGCCAACCATTGAGCCGATGGAGTCCGGCGATAGTTGACAGAGAGGAAGCTCGAGTAAGTTCAACAAGTGGAGGAGGTAGGGGTTGAGCGAAAACCGCAGGCCGAGTTCAAAGACCGGGCAGTAGACTCCAACTTCATTGTCTCTTGGCGAGCAAACCCTCTCATAGGGTTCGGTAAGGCGAATCATGCAAGGTGGTCGAATGTAGTTGGAGCGGATCTCGGGGAGATCGATGGTGTTTGTTTTTCACTGGATGGTCATGATCTCCACCAGAACCCTACCTCTGACTCGGCCGAAACCCGATCCGAGCCCTTGCTCTCCCCTCCCAGGCTCTCCAGAATCCCCCTCAGCGTTCGGATTGAAAGATGAAGAACCAGAGGCCATAGCTATTGACAGATCGAGAAGTTACCTAGAAAGAAAGAAGATCACCGAAGCTCCGATGAAGAGATGACCGACGAAGGGAACCCTCGAGTGCAAAGAAGAGAAGACGAGAACCGTTCCCACCTCTCCTTGTTTTATAAGGGGCATGGGTCGATCTCGACCGTCGAAGGTGCGCCACGTGGCTAGATCAGATGCGGAGGCATCGCCTCAGCTTCTCCCCAAGGCCGTACGCATCACGTGTCGAGTACCGAGTGGTGGAGGCGCTTTGATATCCCCCCGCTACCGAATCATCATGATGACTTCCAAGATTCAGCGGTCGATTCGCATTTAATGCTACATATGTCATCCATTGGAGTGAAGTACGTCATCTGAGCCGATCCGGACTTCCCGTGTCGAACTCGAATGATGGAGGCAATTGTTACGACCTCAAGATCGGCCCAGATGATCTAGGCCCACTTGTTCAAAGCCCGAGTCTTGGCCCGCCGAATCTCCACAATGAAGCCTAGTTCGCTGAAGTAAGGAGAAGCTCACCGAGGTTCAAGGAAGCTCGCCAAGCGGAACGACAAGCTCGCCCTCAGAATCCGAAGAGTCCTCCGGTAGATCGCACAAGTCTACGCTAGCTCGCCCCACAGGAAGCTCGTCCAGACGCCGCTCACCTACCAGTTTGCCCACGAAGGAAGATGACATGCCACTAGCAGTTCCACTACAGACAAGTCTGACAAAAGTGCGCATGGCCGCTTCGCCGCCTGATGGCCTGACAAAAGCACATTTAGTCGTTTCGCCGCCAGACAGCCTGACAAAAGCGCCACCTGACATTTACGGCTCTGACCGCCTGGCAAAAGCACGCCTGACACGTTCGGCCCTGATTCCAACGATCGGTTCCCTGACATTCTGGCACCGCCAGCTCAGCAAAAGCAACCGACTCCAGCAGCCTATAAATAACCCCTTACCTCCAAGCGAGAAAGGGGTTGGTTGGTTGATTGGTTAGTAATTCACCTCTAAGAAACTCCATACACTTCCACTTATATTCAAGGTCGAATATTATCCACATATTCGCACCTTCCATACTAGTCCGGCACGCAAGCGCCAATCTGCCTCTAAGATCGCCCTTCGTGTCTGACATCCTTTTTTCAGTTATCTACTGACTTAAGCATCAGAGGGGCTGCGGGCGGAAAGCCGGCCCTGCCTTTCTGACGAGTTGCTCTTCTTGCTGGAAGTTCACCCTAGCTGCTAACGGACGAGCGGCCTGCATCATCCTTCATCAACTGACGGGCGAATCTTATCAACTAGAGGCGATCTACTTCGCTTGACGGACGATCTCGAGACCCTCATTCTCAAACCGTTTCCAGACAGTGGTTGGCCTTGTCATCCCCCCTAAACTTGTAACCATTGTGCCCTTGGTTACTCACATCAATACAAATTCATTGTTAGCGGATTTATACCGCAACAATACATATTCACACTTTTGCCACTTTGCTCTTCATGTTTATTTGCACCTGAAAACACTTAACAAAAAATATCAAAAATATTCATGAAGGTTTGTTATCATCAAATAAGAAATAACAGATCGATGTATCTAACACCGTTGTATCCAACATATCTCTCCAGAGTTTTTGGATTCTGTCGCTGCTTAATGGTGGCGATATTTGCAATTTGTATATATCTTTAGAATGTCGTAAATATGTGTGATGAAAAACACCTAAAGTTTAAGGGCGTACAGATCAAGGGGAGTTAATAGGAATTTGTACTAATTTTCATTAGCTATTCTTTTTTCCTACATGATTTTCCATAGCCAAATGTTTTAACGAGACAAATCTCATTAACTCAGGATTCTGAAGCATCCATCCCTTGTGATACTTAAATGATGCTTAGAATTCCTATGTATGTATGAGATAAAAGAGAGTATTATGAATATGTTGTGAGTTGAGGGAGGCCTTTGGCCTCCCTCCCCTCATCATCTCACCATTACTCCCCACTAAGTTAGTGGGGAGCCCCTTGGACTCCTAATCCCCATTATGAAATGAATATATAGAGAGCCATGGCTTATGCCATGGCTACTCCTAATTAGAGATTATTTGCCATTTCTCAACACGTTATCAGCACCGAAGCTCTCATCTTTTGAGCTTTTTCTCCCGTATCCCCTCAAAATTAACCTCCTACGCGCGAAGGAATCTATTGTTGCGGCGATGCGGCTTGCGGTGATCCGGTTACGGCGATCTTTTAGGCATATCGGTAGCGGGAATTTCGATCTACGGATTATTTTTATTATGATCGTCCCTAGATCTTTGATCTAGAGGTAAAAAATTTTCAATCCCGTAGATAATTACAAAATATATTTGGCTATGATTTTACATAGCTTTTCTAGATAATTACAAAATATATTTGGCTATGATTTTACATAGCTTTTCTATAAGCTTGTATAAATCTACCATATTCTTATTAATATCAAATTTAAAAAAACAAATACAAAAACCCTTTAACTCTCCCCCGAAGGGGGCTCTGTCCGCCGCTCGTATCCCTCAAATATGTTAGACGTGGAAAGAGCTTTAGACAACCCGAGGAATAAATTTTCGGAAATTTATTTGAGTTTACAATTTCCAATTTCCATGTAATTATGAGACGTGGTGCTTGTTTAGCCATGTAGGTATTGCTATCAGTGAAATTTTAGACGTACAATAGGATTTCCAAGGCTCATGAGACAGACTGAAAACTCCCTGAGAAAGTAGTAAGACCTCAATGACTTAATCAATTGAAGAGAACTCGCTTAGCTACATGGAAACAGAGCATGCTTCTATATATGAATTTCCAACATAGCCAAGGTTAATTAATAGAAACCTTTAATGGGCTTTCATCATTTTATTTAACCTTAAATGGGCTCTGTCCGTCGAAGGGGAGGGGAATTTCCGGCTGCCCTTGGACCTATAATTCCCCTCGCTTTTATACCCCCCCAATCATAAATGATAGGAATAGCCAATATGCCAATGTTCTTCTGGATTGATGGCTCGCGAATGGGTCAATCAAATGCCTTATAACTTGCTGAATACCATGAGAGCATGGTCAGGCTCAAACACCGATCAACTTCAGAATATTGCTCACAGGCTTTCTCCAATAGAAACCCTGGATTAAAACTGGATAGATGTTGCACGCTAACAGAATGTAAATCATCAGCGCATGCATTCCCATCCACTCAAATGCATAGGTCGGCCGTTTGATCCCATAAACATCAAACAGCAAGTAAAATTGTTTTAGGGCTTATGTTCAATTAAATTTTTGAACATTACAGCCCATAGGCCTGCAACCGAGAACTGTATAATAATTTTGTTGGCTGTTTATTGGGCCTGAAGCCCAGTAAATAACAATTAAATTTAAAATTAGTTTTAATTTTCTTTATGGGCATGCAGTCCATATTACAACGATAATTTATTTTGTATGCTTAGTTGGGCCAGAAGCCCAAATAATTTAATTGCAAATTAAAATGATTTTATTTTTGCTTATGGGCCTGCAGCCCAAACTAGAATAATAATTAATTTTGTGTTCTAATTTGGGCCTGAAGCCCAGTTTATAACAATGAATATAAGTTTTATGGGCCAGCAGCCCCATTCAGATTAATAATTAATTTTGACTTCTAAATTGGGCCTGCATCCCAGTTAATCCAATTGCAAAATGATTATGTTAATTAAATTTTTGCAAATGGGCCTCCAAACCAAATATTAAATTAATTATTAAAATGATTATTATTTTACTTATGGGCCTGCAGCCCCAATCATAATAATAATTCATTTTTATTCTTGTTTGGGCCTGTAGCCCAGTTAGTCAATTTTCTAGTATTATGTTAAATATCACTCTTGCATTATTATTTATGGATCATTAGAATTTTTCGAAAAATAATTATCTTAAGGATCCTGCGACCGCTCTGCCGTTAGTCATCTAACCTAACGGTGTATGACGTCTCCCCATGGTCCAAGAGATTATTATATTTCATATTTCCTTTTTCCATATCATATATGCCTGAGTTATATGCGTGGTTGTTTGTGCCTGTAGCATATTTAAAACTACGTGGATGTTTATATAAGTTAAAATGTGTTTTTGGGATCGGCCAGTTTGATACCTTAGCTTTCTCAAAGCTTATAATGTGGGTGAATTCACTACACATATTTTTCAAGCTTCTGCCAAGCAACTGGCATTGAAATTGAACATCCTTTAGCATGTTCATACTCAGAATGGGTTATCCGAGTCTCTGGTAAAGAGACTCCAATGGATTTCACGTCCGTTGTTAAATCCCAGTTGCCTGTTGATGTTTAGGGACCAACACACTGCATTCCGCATCGCTTATCACGATACGACCCTCTTGTGGCCATATCTTATTGCTGATGCCGCTTGCTTATGGTTTACCACCAAGTCTTGATAACTGTGAATTTGATGAACAAAGTCTCATTGAAATAGGCACGCAGTCTAAAGAAGCCTGAAGCTTCTTAGACCATATCATGAGACACAAAAATCCTAATCTCGTTATGATCCGCATATTTTTTCTGTGTGAAGATAAGATCCAGAAGATCCTTCACATTCAGACTAAAGTACATCAATTGCCGAATAAATTTACGGACATCCAGAAGATTGTTCGTACATACGTCTCTACCGCCAACACGCCAGCTAGAATTGATATTCCCAAAGATGGATGCAATCTACCGGCATCAGAATTGTCGGTATCTCAACTGAAAAGAGGACGCCTCTCAGGCTCAAAATATAAAGTTCCTCGAAAGAGGAAGATTCCTGGATATATTAAAATGATCCATCCACAGGATGTTGAGCTCGGACCAGCAACCTCTCCCCTCCTAATTTCCACTGCAGAGGAAACAACAGGAGAAAAATCATTATATTACGTGCGTACTGGAGAGGTACTGGATAGAAATAGCACAGTCGTCGACGGCGGTTTTGCTTTTGCTATTGCCGTTCACGTCGCTGAATACGACGATGACGTCAACCCACTTTTCTATAGCATAAACGCATAGATTGGCCAAAGTGGGACGAGGCAATAAGAGTAGAGCTAGACTCACTCTTGAAAAGCAAAGTCTTGGGACCAGTAGTCCATACACCTGAATGTGTAAAACCTGTGGAATATAAGTTGGATTTCATAAGAAATTGAAATGAAGGAAATGTGATCATTTTCCTACAAAGCCTAAACTTCTCTGAAAAAGCCAATAAATGCAGCTCATGGACGTTGTGACTGCATACATATACGGCAATATAGATATAGAAATCTATATAAAACTTCCAGAAGGGTATACTCTACCACCATAGATAAAAGAGAGACGTAGAAATGTCTTCTCCATAAAGGCTACAAAGATCATTAGTTGATCTTAAGCAAAATTCTGACCGCGTATCTTTTTCGAAAGATCATTTACAGGATTTGTGATATTCGCCTTACATGTGGTCGACTTAAAGCTAATAGGATCTCCTGCAGAGACCATTGAGATTAAAGATAGCTTTAATGCATACATTGGAAATGAAAAACCTAGGTATAATAAGTTTTTATCTCGGCTTACATATTAAACACCTTCGTGGTGGAACCCTTTAATATCCTTCATACACCTGGAGTTTATGAAGAATGATGTCCATTTGCAACCTATTAAAAATATATGCTTATTTATGACACCTTCCAGTCGTTGGAAGGGGGGAGGACATTCTAGGTCCCGAAGAGCCTATCTCTTGTGTAATTGTTACACTTCTTTATATGGCCAACTGCACGTGTCTTTGATAGAACGTCTGCAGTAAAGCTATTAACCAGATATAGTGTTGTCCTGTAGAGCACCACTAGACCAAGGATAAGCTGCTTCTGCGCAACTTCCAAGGGTCAAGGAATATATATCGCATATGCAGGTTTAAAAGATCATCACGATGACTAAAACACAAAAGACGGGCCACCTCCTAAATATCTACACATCATCCTCCAAAGTCTACATCGTCTGAGAAGCTCATCATCCAAGAAGCAAGTATTGAAAACGCTCAGCCAAGTCCAGCAGTACCTTGCATACACACTGAAAACTGATTCAAAGAAATACTTTAGTGGAGTCATCTACCAACTTCGAAGAGCATTCCACTCCAGAGTGCCACTGCTTCCCAATAGCCGCTAGATGAGTGATAACTGTATTTGCTTTCAGAACATGATGGATGTATAGACAAATAGGAGATGATTGTATAGATACATAGGATATCTGCAAGCCTGAAGCTTGTACAGATCAGGGGGAGTCACTCGATAGTTGTACTCTTTTTCCTTAAGCTGCTGGTTTTTCCCACTGAGTTTTCCACAGCTAAGGTTTTAACGAGGCAACCACAGTGACTCTGGTTCCTAAAGTATCCGCCTCATTAGCATACTGAATCCTGAAGTATTCATATGCTTAACCCAAGGTAATGGAGAGATGAGAGAGATTGTTGTGAGTTGAGGGAGGCCTTTGGCCTCCTTCCCATCATCATCTCACCATTACTTCCCATTAAGTTAGTGGGGAGTCCCTTAGACTCATAACCAACATTATGAAATGAATATATAGAGAGCCATGGCTAATCCTAATTAGAGATTATTTGCCATTTCTCAACAGAATATCTTTTGTTGTGAGATGATAAAATTATAATCTGATTGTATCTTATCTAGGCATAAACCGTCTTCATTCGATCTCGCAGATGATACGTTCACAACCGAATAGAAATTAAACCCCCTATCTCGGCTCATCTCGACTCCTCTCGTCTTATTTCTCCTTTCCTTGCTCTTGTAATCAATGAATAAATAAATAAGTCACATATAATAATATTGTAAGCTAAACTCCGTTTCTTTCCCCCTAAAACTTTTCATTAGGGCTCGTTTTCGTTTGGTTCCTCCGCCTTCGCAAATCGAAGATGCACGGCGGCCCATCCGGATTCAGTAAGTTTCCCGAATATTTCCCTGGTTTCAGTCCCGATCAACCACTAAATTTATAGGACGAGCCTTTTTCTTTTTGCTATATATTTTTTGGTCTAATTTCTGCTTGCTTATTTTCCGTTGATTCTGTTTTTTTTGCAGACAATGCTCCGGTTACGAGGACCATCGTCATCGCGAGTGGTCTCCTCACTGTCATCTTTGGCGTTAGAAGCCGTGCTATTAAGCTCGGCCTATCTTATCCGGTACCTTTCACCCTTTTTATGCCGTCCAATTTCCTCAAATTTGGGTTGTATTCTGGATGGATTTGTTTCTGCGTTAGTTAATTCGAATTGGGTAATGCGTACCCTCGTCTGGGTGTTTGTCTATCTGTGATTCGAGCTCAAAATTGCAGAATTTAGGGTGATGGCTTTTGAAAATCTAAGTAGGAACGGAAAGTGTTATAGAAATAAGGGTAAAGCGCACTCAGACCCAGTGTTCAATGATGTGCATATAACTAAACATCCCAACTCTTTGATACTAACGCTGAGACCCTATGAATTACCACCAAAATTCTAGTTTCAGGTGTCTAAGTGACTTATTCTTTATTAATCCGTCAATCTCGGTGCTCAATGCTATTCTTAAGGGGTCCCAAAGTTAGTATCATATATTGAGAGTTTATTTACATGTGCCCCGCATAGAATAGGAGATTTGAGCGCAATTTATCATAGAACTAATAGACATTTATCCCATCATCAAGATGGTAGCCTTTTTGGCGGCGAGGTGATTAATACTTGGAAAGAACAGAATATAACGACTAGGTGAGAATAACTAATATGATCAACTAAGTTCTTTATATCTCATCACCCTTGAGAATAATGTCCTTAATAATTTTTCTATCGAATCTGGTGAACCAGTCCAATATCCATTTTGCAAATTGATCATGTCTGCATATCGTTCAATGTTAGAATGACTAAGCAAACACATATTTGTTGTCAATAAGAAAATATGACAATTCTCCTCGATATTGGATCATTAAAATGACGGTGTGACCCTTACTCCATGAACAAATTTTGGTTCCACAAAGAATTTGTTAATGTCCTTCAAGCACTACAACATTCCTCAAATACTTCAAACTATGAACTTTTTTAACTTTTATACTTTATTATATCTGTATCTCAAAAAGTTGTAATAAGAGCAGGAACAAAACAATTTAATGAGTAATAAACTATTCATTAACGATATGGCGGAAATGCCAGTTCTCAATGACTACAATGTCATAATCACTAACGTTAAGTTGTCTCCTCATCATAGTCATTGTCCAAGACTTTTACCATTTTTTACTCATCATAGTCATTGTCCAAGACTTTTACCATCTTTTAGGACCGTCAAGTACCACTAAACATGCATAATGATGTCTTTGGCCAGTGGATGGTTCAAAGCGGTTGTAATGGTTTTCTTTTTGGCCGCCAACGTGGCACAATCAACACATTGCAAGAAGATAATATATTCTTGTTCATTTGAGAATCTATGAATGTATATTCTTATGAGGAGGGTAATTGTGTTGTTGACTGTGAAGGTAATTTGTGTAGTATTGATAGCCTTGAGATAATATCACGTTTCTTGTAACAATTCTTTTTGGACGTGCCTGATCTTAAGTCTGACGAGAGAAGTTTTGAATGTGTAAGGCCGACAGCAACTATCTTTGAAAATAAACAAGTGTAAAAAAGAGTGCACATTGTGGGAAAAAAATCTATAACTTTATTATGAAATCAGTCTTAACCTTATCAGCATGTTTAGAGCTAATATCTGAAATCAAGATTTAGGACCCAAGTTGTGCCTCATGGAACATTAGTTTTGAGGTTTGTATGTGTTTGGGATCATTCATGCCACTGACCAGTGTTCTAAATATCGGATATCGGTCACGTATCGGCCTAGTAAATTTGATATCGGATTGTGGATATCGGGGATATATCGGGGATATTGACTAAATATCGGAGTGTTATATCGGAGGCTTAAAAATTATGACATATGTCAGCATAGATGTATTTAAGAAGATATAAACTATACTAATTCAAATAAAAGTATTTTTTGGTTATACTTATCTCGTTAAACATGCATATCGGGTATATTGACTTAATATCAGAGAGTCATATTAGAGGCTAAAAAATGATGTCAAATAAAAGCATATGAGTCTAAGAAAATATAAACTATAGAAACTCAAATAAAAGTATGTTTTGTGTATACTTATCTCATTAAACGTGAATACCGACCATCCACTTGGTTGAATATTTCTTTAAGTGGTCACAAACCAAACGAGTTAAATACATACAATATATGATTCATGTGAATCAATATTAACAGTGTGAAGATGAAAATAAAAAAATTGAAAAAATTGTATAAATGTAAAAAGGGAAAGAATCCCCACCTTGATCGGAGAACCCTCTTAAGAACAAACGCTAAACTGAAAAAACCAACTGAAAAAATTCAGAAAAAGAAAAAAATGAAAAAAATGAAAAATGTAAAGAATACTATTTACTAAGTACTAATCTTGATCGAAAAATCCATTGCGAAGATCGAAAGCCGGATGTCAAAAGCTCGATCAATGGAAAAAACCCAATACTGTAAGGGAAAAAATTAAAAACTGAAAAACTGAAAAACTGAAAAAAGGGCTTAACTACTCAACTTGATCAGAAAACACTTCCTTGCAAAGATTGAATGCTAGACGTCGAAGCTCAATCGATTGTCGTCGGAAATTTTCATCGGACGGAGCTGAGCGGAGCGGTGTAAGGAGTGGAGCGTCGAGAGGAGCGGATCAGTGTGATTAGAATTAGTGCAGAAGTAGCAATTATCTCTCAAAAATCCTGATGACTCTTGTCGTTTTAAGTAAATGATTGGGTCGGGTGACTCCGGTCGGATCCACTTTTTAGTGGACTGACCCGATAACTTTGTTTTTAAAAAACTATGAATTGTGGTCGATATTTCAAAGGGATATATCGGTCGCAGCCCGATATTGCGGAGATATTTCCACAAATATCGGAAACTGCAATATATAAGCCCATATCATATCGGTCTAGTGATAAAACCGATATTGCGACCGATATATCGGATATCGGACCGATATTTAGAACACTGACACTGACAATTCATTTTTTATTTTTATATATGTTTGGGATAATGCTGACTGTGTACTAGGTGGTCAAAAAATTGTTGCAGCTTTAGAGGAACAATAAGAGACAAGAACATTTTAGTTTAGATATCCAAAAGAACCTTGTTAGGGCATTCAGAAGTTCACTTGATGAATTTTTTCTTTGTCTTTATTGGTTTAGAAGGAGATGGATGGATCTGGGGCCTGGACACTTAACATTTTTCATGCTTTAAGGGAGTAATGAGCACAATTATACAAAAAGTCTCTTCCAGTGTAATAGTAGAAAAATATTGTGCCCAAATTGTCCAACATAGATGGGTAGCTTCCTTGATGCATTGTATCCTATTTCACATTGTCTATTCAAGGTCTTATGTTGCCAAAAAACTTACACTTAAGTTGCTTCTTACAGGAAATTTTCAGACTTAAGATTTGGAGGATTGTTGCTTCAGAGTTTGCCTTCTCATCAACACCAGAGCTAATGTTTGGTCTATACCTGCTCTATTATTTCAGGGTGTTTGAGCGGCAGATTGGGTCTAATAAATACTCAGTAAGTTAACTACTTCGAACAACCAATGGAAATGCCATTTGATATTCCACAGATGGTCTGCTGCATTCTTTGACTATCAATTTTTCTACTGGTATTCGTGTTTCATTTAACCACATTGAGGCTGCAGATGTGATTAATGGTTATTTTTTTCTAACTGTTAGATATAAACAACCTACCGTGTTTCTGAATTTAAATTAAGCTAAGTTACATAGTCTTATATTGAGATTCCAGTTGTCACTAATGTTTGAATTAAGGTATCTTATCTATGTGTTTTTGAATATGCAGGTCTTTGTTATATTCTCTATAGTAACTTCATTGCTCTTCGAAGTCCTGACTTTGATGCTCCTTAAAGGTATGCAGAATCATATTAATGCATGTCATGTCATTCTAAACCAGAGGTTTGCTTTTTTGATTGTGTCCATTAAAAGCTTGAATCAAGGTTGTAAAAAACGCTAGGCGCTAGGCGTTCGGATTGCTAGCGCCTAGCACCCAGAGCATTAATCGGGGATTAATCGGGGATTAATCGGCCTAGGCGGATTTGTATTTTTTAATTATTTTAATTATTTTTATATAATATATTTATGTATATATATATATATTATTCAAAATACGTCAAATATTTATATTTAATACATACTAAATCAAATCCACTTTACCAACTTTAGAGTATTTGTGTGCAACAAAATAAAATTTAAAAGATACTCTTGTGCAATTAAGCCATTTACCAAACTTGAACTTAGGCGAAAATGAATGTTTGACCCTTTTTTATTCCAGGACCAAATTTTTTTGGCATGAAGCAATCATCTTTTTCCTCTATAATCTGGCAGCAAGCAAGTTTTAATACATACTAATAATCTAATATAAATTATTATAATAATGAGTTCATTATATAAAAAAAAGTCTAAAACAACTATTAGTCCATTACTCGGAGCGCCAGGAACCGCCCAGAGCGCCCATACACCGCCCAGAACGCTTAGGCGGCCGATTAATCCCCAAAACACCCAGATTGACCGATTTGGCCTTACTCGGAGCGTTTACTGGCCGCCTAGCGTCTAGGCGGCCGCCTAGGCCGATTTTTATAACACTGAGCTTGATCACTATGCAACTGATTATGTCGCATGGACACTTTTCTTAGGAAGTCGTGCCTATGTTGGATGTGTGTTGAGCCCTAAGACTTTACTTTTCAAATGGATTCCCATTTTTAATATTTTCTTATTGTCAACACTTATTTGATAGTCCTTGTCACTTATCCACATTCCCAACACTCTTTTCTTGCTAATTAGAGTTGGTTATTTACTTCCATTTATATGTCATAGAAATATTTTGGTCAAAAAAGACATCAAGATAGTGAATCATATGAAAACTATAACGTATAGCTTGGCGATGGGGTTTAGTTTCTTAAACTGGGATTTCATATGTTTTTAAAGTCAAAATTTAAATGATATCCAGTTCGGTAATCATTGTGTAGCTATATAACCCCCCAAAAAATGCGTTTAGGAACCATTTGGTGTTTGTGACACGTTGATTCGAATGCAAATGTCTCCGAAGTTGGCGTTTCGTAAACTGTACTCCAACTAGAGTTTTGCAGACTTCAAAATGAATGAAACTGGGGTTGGTATGTAAATAGACCCCAACATTTTAATTTAAACAAAACTCCAGCTTGGCAACCTTAGTTGCCAAGCTAGGCATAATCAGTTTATGATATGCTTCAAGTTAAGAAGCGAGCCGCATAAATCTATTTTATAGAAAATTAAAGACCAAGGTATATTCCTTGTACGAAGTACATAAATGTAATTGTCTAACATGTAAAGTGTAAACATCATATGTTGTTATGAATTATTTGTAGATATTTGCATTTGATGCATGTGATGGGGATCAAAAAGCCAATAAAGGAGATAAATGGACTTTATTTGCTAGAATTTTTAGTGCTACATTATTAATGTTTGAGCTACTTATTATTTACTGTCTTTAGATAAGTTTTCTCTTTGGAATCTTTTGTAATATTTCTTGGTTTAAAGATTGCTTTCAACCAGGGCGATTCTTGTAATTTTCTTAAACTGGCCTAATACACATGAGAATAATGGGTATGAGTTGACAACCCATTAAACAAAATGAGCTGCCGCTGACTTGGCACATTGAGAATTGAAAAGAGAATATAATTTAAAATGGGTACTTTATCAATCAAGTCATCTTCAATATTTGTTTTAAGTTCCAATTCCAATAACAATTCAAAGGGAAATGAGGTCAGGATTGGTCAGCCCCCCACCTCTCATAATCTTCCGATTTCCTCTCACGCCTCAAAAATTCAAGAACATATTCTATTTTAAATTAAAGAGAGGGGAAAGTGGAGAGAGCGGTAGAGAACATAAAAGAGGAGAAAAGAGAATCACACATGCATACATGGAGGATACAGTTCAGTTTGCACTTGTCAAAATGGGTGGTAAATCCGACCACCACTATAAAATTTTGGATGATTGGAAGATGGGAATGCATGCAAAGATGATGGATGGATTTACCCGAAGGAAGGAGCTCGGAAATGCCGGTTAGTGGAAGAATTGGAGTCTCTGAAGGTTGAAGGTGGGCACACGGGATGTATTAGCACAAGGCAGCAAGGCCATTAAGAAAACACCGGAATGATTTGTTTTTGAGAAGAAATACCAATGTCTACAGGAAGACAATCAGAAAATATCAAACATAGGACTATGATGCAGTAATCTACTGGTGAGTGTGATGGTGAGAGTGAAGAGTGAACAAACAACAATGGCATATTAATATGATCCAAAAACTATTATCAATTCCAACAAAATTTCTATGAATACATTGTATGAGTGAGAAATCAAAGAATTTGTAGAAAACAATTCTATAATAATAATGTTTTTAATAAGATAAATGTTTTCAACTAAACCCAACTACAAAGGTGATGCAAAACATAAGATCTAAAGAGGAAAATGGGAAAAAAAAATTGATCTATGGTTCTAAATTGGGAAAATTGAGAAAATTAGGGAATAAAAAGTTAGGAAAATTTGCGATTTTAAATAAATAAGGGATATTGAGAGTTTCTTTCACATGACATCCTTCATCCACTCTAAAAAATCAACTAGTTAGAGATTTAGAGATCTAAATCTTTCACCAAAGTTCTTGTGTGTCCACTCTCTCGCATCTTACAAGAAAGATTAAAGGAGAAATTTTTCTCAAAGCAATTCTTTTCCATTCATTCAATGATTGCCAAATAGTAGAGGTGGGAGAAGGAACTCGACCCGAACCGAACTCAGCCTCCTTAATCCGGTATAGGTATGTCTAACCGGGTCTGATAGAATCCGGTCGACCCGGCCTACCTGGATAAAATCCGGATCGGTTGCGGGGTTGACATGCCAAACCCAAATTCTACATGTTTTACTTTATATTTGTATTTATATTTATATAATAACGTGAAAATCCAACTACAATTGGGAGTGTTGTTTATATGGTTTGAATTGCATAGTTTTTTTTAAAAGGTCTCGGGTTTAGTTCCCTACATCTTCCCTTTTTGGTTAATTTTAAACCGTAATTTTAAATTTACAAAAATAATATAATGGTATTAAATAATTTAAATTCTTGCTTGTATAGCAAGAGTTTTCTAAATCAGTTGGTTAGTGCATTGGGCGTATTAGAGTTGGTCACGGGTTCGATGCTTGTTGTAAGCAGTTTATGTAAAAAAAGTTTTACGAAAAAATTAAAATGAATCTGGGTTTGGTTCGGGCAACAGTGAGCAAACTTGACCTGAACCCAACCCGTACGGAAGTCGGGGTCAGGTTCAGATGACCCTAATTATACTCGAGTCGGGTAAAGATTTCATAACCCTGATCTGATTCAATCTGGGTAAAGTTTGGGGTTACTCTATTCGGGCCGGGGCCGCGTCAAATCTAACCCCTGAACCTGATTCTACCCGAACCGTTTGCCACCCTCTACCAAATTGAAAAAGTTTTGGAGCTTAGTTATATGCTTACGACAAGAAACAAAACTTCTAACATCTGATGTGGGATTAAACCAAATAACTAAACTACTAAATACAATAAACTAAAATCCAAACAAATAAAATCAAATAAAAACAAATAAATTCCTAACTAAAATTCTAACTAAAATTTTAACAGATAAAACCAAATAAAAACGAATATAATTCTAACTAAAATCCAAATAAATCTCCACTAACTCCAATTAATTAGAACTTAATCGTTATCATTCTCTCTAGTTTTGAAAAATTCACCACATGGTGAATGGTGGTAAGAGAACATTAACCAACCAGTATCTCATAACCTCTCGAAGTTGAAAACCACTTATTCTCAAACTTTAAAATGAATCAAATTATAAACAAGTATATGATGATATTCAGAGAATGTACCTAGATCAGTGAAGAAAAGAAGATGCTCGGTAGGCTATGATGGATTTAAAAGAACAAAATCGATATGCTCAATCAGATTCAGTGGTGCTTCAATCTATAGCTTTGATGTAAGATCAACAAATGGCTCAAGATGGGGCTCTAGCTCAGGTTGCGATGCTGAATCAGGATCAAGCTGAGACTCTAGCTTTGGCTTCAGCTCCAATATTGACTTGGGTTCCGATTCGGGCTCACGCTTAACTTTTGTCTCAATTTTATATTCAGGATTTAGCTTGGTCTCAAACTTAAGCTCACACTCTGTCTCAGGTTCTAGTTCGGATTCTATTGTGTTCAAGATTGGGTTCGAGCTTTTGATTCCCTTTTAATTGTTTGAGTATTTAAAGTTTGTTGTTGCTCACACGTAACTATTTTAGTGACCCTTTTAGCCTTTTGGATTTGGGAATTATTTGGATGATTGGCAGATTGATCAACGCTCGAGAAGATACCAACATCAAAGAGCGGTTTTGAACACTGACCAATGTCGAACAGAAACCTGAAAGTACTTATACCAAGATACTGCATCTTCACTTAACTTGTGATATGCGTAATATATATATTTTCCATTTGAAAAGGTCAAAACATGAGAAGACATGCTAAATAATACTGTCACTCAATCATATTCATACCTGTCATCGAATCCATAAAAGAATAAGACTCGTCTAAACATCTCATGCTCATAATTTGTTGGAAAAGAATATAGCCTATGTAGTAATTGTTATTGTAGTACCCCATAAAATTAGCTTCAATCTAGTAAAAAAGAATATTTGTTATGGAAGCTGGAGGAGTGGATGTGTTTGATGGGTTTTGATTCAGATTACGATGAGAACGAATAACCGTGATTTTTTTTGAAGAACGCATAGATGTTGAAAGGAGGACGAAGAAAAAGATGAAATTTTTTAGCAACTTAATTTTTTTGATTCTATTTTGAATTTTGTTTCCCTTTTCTTGTCTCTTTTCTGATTTTTTTCTTTTTTATTTTCCTTATCTATTTTTGATTTTTCTCGTTTTAAAAAAGTTTTTCCTTTATTCTCTTTTTAATTTTTCCTTTTCCTTTTTTGATTTTTCTCTTTTTAAAAAGTTTTTCCTCTATTTTTTCTTTTTTCCTCTTGATTTTTTCCTTTTCTTAACAGAAACGAAACTAATTTTTTTGAAACTAGAACTTAAAACGAAAAGGATGAAGAAGATGACAAGTAAGATTAGGGTGGAATTTTTATTTACACTGTTCTAAGGAAAAAAGACGAATAAGATAACAAAGAAAAGATCGAGTATCAAAAAATAAAAACTTGATTTTGGTTTTTATATCAAATTTGACAAAGGATGGAAGATCTAAAGGTAAAAAATGAAAAATAAATAAATCTAGGATTCCAAATTGAGAAAATTAGGAAAAATGTGAAAGAACTGAGTAGGAAAATTAGGGATTTTAATTAAATAATGGATATTGAAAGTCACTCACCTAGGTCATCATTCGTTCACTCTAACAAATCAGTATGCCAATGATTTGGAGATATATGCCTCTCGTCAAGGCTCTCACGTGTCCACTCCATCATATCTTACAAGAAAGATTAAAAAAACCTTTTTCTTAAAGCAATTTTTTATTCATTCACTGATAACCAAATAATATAAGTTTTGGAGCCTATTTATAGGCTTACAACTGGAAACAAATCTTTTTCCATCTGATTTGGGACTATACTGAATAACTAAAATATCAAATAAAATCAACTAAAATCAACTAAAATCTTAAAAGATAAAATCAAATAAAATCAAATAAAATCAAATGAAATCAATTGAAAAAATAAAATCCTAACTAAGATTGTAACTAAAAATTCTAACAGATAAAATCAAATAAAAACAAATAGAATCCTAACTAAAATTCAAATAAAATCTTAACTAACTCCAACTAATTAGGACTTGATCCTCATCAAAAGGGTAACTAAAAAGAAAAGGAAAAAAAAACCATTATTTCTTTTACACTTGCGATGGAACAAAGATATGTATCTTGTTACAACAAATTTAAAAATTGGGAACTTATATAGAAAATTGATTTAGTTGGATGTGTTTAATGCATTAAAACTACCTATAAATAACATTTCAAAGGATTTTAATATGTTTTATGTAGGCATCGCGTGGTAATAAAGTGGTCAATTTTATGACAGCTTTGAAATGTTGATTTTGTGCCACAGTTTGTATATGTTAAATCTGTCGAAATTATTTGAATTTTTTGTAAGTAGCTTAAATTAAGGTCTAAAACCTCGGTTTCAGTTTCAACCATTGGAAATTTTTTAGGTTTACAATTTCGCCTGTTTTATAGGTTTTGTTTTAAATGTCGGTTTTGAATTTGTCATTTTATGTATATATTTCTATAATAATGCACTAATAAATTTTTAGAATTTTAATGTTTTTAGAATTCTTATAATATTAGAGTTTTTATAATTTCAATAAAACGTTAGAGCTTTTATAATTTTAAAAAGAGATAAATAGGAATCAGGTGGCCAAGGAGGGAATCAGGTGGCCAAGGAGGGGTTCACTCGTTGGCCACCTGATTTCCATTTATCTTCTTAAAATTTTAATAAATATATTATGTATATGGTTCAAATAGATTTGTGTATTTAAACTCAAACATATATTTTATTGTAAAGAGTGAGCTTTCGATCGGAACGAAGTGGTTTAGGTTGAAACTGGCCGAAACCAAATTGAAATTGACCATTCACCCGAAACCGATCAAAACGAAGCAAAACCAGTCGAAATCAAGTTTTAGCAATAGTTTTGTCTCGTTCTGCTTTAAAATCGAAATGAAATCTGATTTCTTTGTTTAACTATGTTAAATCGTGTCCAACGAAACGAAATATCAAATTTGGATTGCCAATTTTTAAATTTGGGTCGATAGGATCTTTAATGCTGTGGAGTGGATGTTGGGTATTTGATTCTCCTAATACACGTTTTGATTATAAGCAAATAATATGCTTGGACTATTGATTTTGTTTATATGTTAAATGATCAAAAAGACCAAGTGTAGATTGCTAATTCGAGATAGTGTGACAAGACAAGCCATCAAGACTTGATGAAATTCTATGGCAAGAACTTGGAGCTTAAGGCTATATCAATCAAAAGTTTGAAGACAATTTATATATTTGATGTAATATATATAGCTTGTCTTATAATCTTTGTTAAGACCTTAAAGATGTAACACACATGAAACCTTATGAATTAACTTGGAATTGATAGGAATTAATTCATACATAAATCCCCTAGGTTTCATCCTTGGTGCATTTTTATATGTATTATTCGATCAATATAGATCCCCTAGTCGACTACCAGATATCTGAAACAAACTTTGCATTGCCTGTTAGGTTAGTCGACTAATGTTGTTGTACAAGTCGACTAATGAAATCGATAGTCGACTAATAGAAGAGCACCGGTCGACTAATATTAAACCGTCTAATATTAAACCGTAAGTCGACTAATGAAATCGATAGTCGACTAATAGAAGAGCACCGGTCGTCTAATATTAAACTGTAAGTTATGCACTTTCACGACATAACTGATTAGTCGACCAGAATAAAATTGCTAGTCGATTAACAGCTTATTAATTCCCTATGATATATCAATAGTCAACTAATTCATGTTTGAAAACTGCTTGAGTTTTTGGTTTGCATATTAGTCGATCAGTTCAGTTCCACTAGCCGACTAATGGCCATTAGTCGACCAATGAATGAACTCTAGTCGACTAATGAACTAACCGTTGCATAAAAAGGGATTTACGCATATAGTCATTGGGGTGGTCATTTTGGGATTTTCTCTTATAGATTTTGATTTCTGTATATTGGGATTGATTCAGTGATTTTTACATGAAGAGATGACAAGAAAATTCAAAAGAAAGAAAAAGAAAAAACCCTATATTACACAAATGCTCGTGTTTTCATTTTCCTATCCTAAAAGCCAAGTTATCTATTCTCCATTGTCAGATCTCTAGAATAGAAATCCTATTTTCCTAAGCCACATTATCACATGAGCTTCATATTCAAGGCTTAATGATTATTTTATTTTGCTGCAAAGTTTACCTCGGTGTAAGGAGTTTGACTCGGTTAGTTGAGGTGGTGGTTTTGCTCTCGGTGTTGAGAGCAAGTGATGATCTCAACTTTGTTGAGGTCGGTTTTACTATTGGCAATGTTTGTTTACTAAGTAGCATGGTTGTAATATTCACTCTCGGGTTGGAAGTATAGTGGAAATCTCAAGCTGGATTTGCTTGGAAATTGGATGTAGGCTAGGGGTTGACCGAATCAGTATAAATTGCCTTGTGTTTGCACTTGGTAATTGGTTTGCTTATCTTGCAGATCATGTTATATTTTTAAGTGTAGTTTTAAATTCTGATTATTATTCCGCTACATCTTTTATTTGAGAAGCATTGGTTGTGAGCTTACACTGACAGTAACTGTTTAGTGTTAAGCATCCAATTCACATGCACATGTCCTATCATTTGGTATCAGAGCGGGTTAACGGATGGTGTCAATAAGCTACACATTCCTAAAAAGGCACTCCAGGACGCAACCCCCAATGTTTGATGACTCCAACTACCAATGTTGGAGAAGGTGAATGATGATCTACATCCAATCCATCGACTTCATATTATAGAACTTCGTGGAGATGCCCTATACTAAACCTACACCAACCACCTCACAATAGTCAAATGAAGAGAAATAAATGGCAACCCAAAATACAAAGGCAATGAATATCTTATTTTCTTCCTTGAATAACAGTGTTTTAAATCATGTGTTAGATGCAACATCTGCAAATTAACTTTGGCATATGCTTACGGATTATGAAGAATCAATCTCCATGGATTCATTTTCTAAAGACAAAGACGAAGAATAACAAGTAACATCAAATGTGTGTTTAATGGCACATGATAACAATGAGGTAATATCTTGCTCGGATTCTGTCTAAAGAATTTAATTTATTAAATGCTTTCAATGAATTGGTTTATAAGAATAGAAGATTGATTAAAGATTATAATTCATTGAAGCATGAATATACAATTTGCATTGAAAAATGTTCTAAATTTGAAAATGATTCACAAATTAATACGAAATTAATTTCACAAAATAAAAGTCTTTAAGATAAGCTATATGAAACTCTTTCGAATAATGGAAATTTAATTGTAGAAAATAAGAAACTAAAAGAAGAAAATTCATTACTCAAAGAGGAATCTCAAAATTTAAATTTTAAAATTAAAGAGCTTGACAAGAATATTTCTCAATTAAATTGAAGAATGATGACATTGTAATTAATGTTGATAAAATCAAAAGAAAAGATAATTTGAATGCAATCTCTTCACATCAACCTGATTCTAAATATGGCTTTGATTATTATAAAGAAAAGAATCATGTTTGAAATAACTTGAATACAAATAAAGTTAAGAATAATCATGCTTTCATGTATAAGTATGCAAAGGTTTATAAAGTTAAATCCAATATTACAAATAGTACAAATCAAACAAATTGGATTTTAATAATTTTGTTTTTATGTATTCATGCATGAAAAAGAATATGATTTCTCTTGATAAAGGGCATGATACAAAAATTTGGATTCCAAATAATTTGGATAAGTTTGACAAAAGTGCATATATCGATAACTTAAAAAATGTGCATTATTCTAATAAGTATGTTTATGTGCACTAAAGGAATTCCAATCCAAAATGGATTTGGGTTCCTAATGATTGAATTTTATAACATAATTGGGTATCAAAGTTTAATGTTTATTGTTGGATACCCAATATTTAACAATGTTAACAAAAATGGTTGAATGTTATGTTAAACTTGATGGTTTTGCTTTGTTTCGAAATCATATGATTGATAATGATTTAATCATATTGACTAACCCCTAGGACCCAAGTTATAAGGGTACTAAGTTATGACTTTCTTTTCAGGAGAGCATTGATGCAACTCCTAATAATGAATGGGGGAGAGATGCTATCAACACTGGGTAATAATCACATCTTTTTACTGATGCCAAATGGGAAGAGACATTCTAAATGCATCATCAAAATCAAAGAGGAAGCATTAATTCAAGGGGAGTATGCATACATGCAGGGGGATTATAATTTAAATCTGTTTAAATTTATAATATATTTGATATTGATATGTATATGTTTGTCATCATCAAAAAGAGAGAGAATGTTGGGTATTGGATTCACCCAATGCGTATTTTGATGATGAGCAAATATTATGCTTGGACTAATGATTTTGTTTATAGTGTTAAATGATCAAAAAGTCTAAGTGTAGATTGCTCAAGCATGGATGCCAAAGCAAGATTACAGATAAAGCTTGATGGATTTTGAGATGGTGTGACAAGTCAAAGTATCGGGATGACTTGAAGAAATTCTATAACAAGAACTTGGAGTTTAAGGCTACATCAATCAAGAGTTTGATGACAATTTATATATTTGATGTAATACGTAGTTCTTGTCTTAGAATCTTTGTTAAAGACATGAAAATGTCAAATCCTAGGAATTAACCTAAATTTAATAGGAATTAATTCATACATAATCTCCTAGGTTTCATCTGTAGTATGTGCATTTTTATATGTATTAGTCGACCAATTAGATCCTCTAGTTGACTAACAGATATCTGAAACACACTTTGCATTGCCTGTCAGATTAGTCGACTAATGTTGTTGTACTAGTCGATTAATGAAACCGCTAGTTGACTAATAGAGAGCACTAGTCGACTAATATTAAACTGTAAGTTATGCACATCCCCGACATGATTGCTTAGTCGACCAGAGTAGAAATGATATTCGATTAACTGCTTATTAATCGACCAATGATAAATTACACTAATTTTTTGTTGATAACTGGTTAAGTTTCTGGCTGGCAGATTAATCGACCAGTTCAGTTCCACTAGTCGACTAACGGCCATTAGTCGAATAATCAACTAGCCATTGGACAAAATTGGATTTATGCATATAGCTGTTTTCTAACGGCTGGGATGAGTATCCTGGGGATTTTCTCGCATAGGTTTTCATATCTATATATTGTGATTATTTTAGTGATTTTTACATGGAGATAACAAGAAAATTCAAGAGAAAGAAAGAGAAAAAAATTCTATATTGCCCATAGTGCTTGTGCTTTCATTTTTCTTATCTTTAGAGTCAAGATTTCTATTCTCCATTGCCAAATTTCTAGAATAAAACTCCTATTTTCCTTGGACACATTATCATATGAGCGCCATGTCTTAAGGATTATTTTATTTTACGCTACAAAGTTTGCCTCAGTTTGTTAAAGTGGTGATTTTGCTCTTGATATTGAGAGCGGTTTAATGATCTCAGATTTGTTCAGGTCAGGTTTGCTATTGGCAATGTTTGTTTGCCAAATAACAAGATTATACGATTCATTTCCGGGTTTGGAAGTTATAGTGGAAATCTCAAGCGAAATTTGTTTGGGGACTGGATGGAGGTCAAGGGTTGTCGAACTAATATAAATCACCTTGTGTTGATGTTTGATTGATTGGTTTGCTTATCTTGCCCATCTTGATATATTTTTAAGTGTAGTTTTAAATTTTCATTATCATTCTACTGAACTTTTACTTAAGAACTAATGGTTGTGGAATTACGCTAACCGTAGCTGTATAGTGCTAAGCTTCCCATTCACATGCACATGTCCTATCTGTGGACCCTATTCAAATTCTCTCTCTCTCTCTCTCTACTCTATTTTTTTTGGTGAGATACTCTACTCTATATTCACGTACATACATATTGTCATTAGGGTCTCTGGCTAGATTAATCGGATTATTTGGCTTCATTTGATTAATTGATGCTATGGAAGTTTTTCTCCTTTGTTTCTTTGACATGTGCATGCGTTATGATGTGAGATATTGATCTCTAGTGTAATTTCAGATCTAGGGTGTGAGGCCTGTCAAGGCGTAAACCCTTCCTATTCTCTTTCTTTGATCTTTTATTTTGGCTTTTTTTTGCCGAATACCAGTACATCTGAACCTATTTGAAACCTGACTAATGCCCCGACTTCATTGTTTTACTTCTGCACTCTCCATCTATATCTGAAATCTGAACATCAAATAGCCATGTTTTATATTGTTTGATTATCTTTTCTTGACTTACAACCCCTGCATCATTTGCATTACCTTTCATGACAGGGAAATATCCCCTTTAAGTCAATTTATTCTCAAAATCTTCTCTAAAATCCTAGATGCAGATCAACAGATTAGAATAAAAAATTGAAATTTGGATTTGTTTGCTGATGTATCAGCATGTCTATGTATGCATGTACTTAAGCACTCCTGTATGTTATGCAAATACATACATATATCAATATAGGTAAATATATGTAATCTGTAAACAGGTTGCCATGCCCTTCTGTCCTACTTCTAATGGAATTGCCTGATCGCTTGTCCATCTTTAGATCTCTTCGGCTGATGGCTTTTGCCAATTGTGATTTCTTCTTTGTTAGCAGACTACCCATGACCTATTTGCATGTTCAACCGATTAAGATTTTTGCCATCCTTTATTTACAACAATGTTTATACTACGTTATTTGAATTTTCTTTCTTTCTTATTCATTTAAATTTTGGTTAAACTATATCAGTATCTTAATAGGGTTGTATATGTAAACTTGGCATTTGTCAAATTGAATTTCTTGACGTTAATACAATATTTAAGCAAAATCAGTCGGATGGTGCTTGGTTTCTGACCGTATGAGATACTAGTTACCCACTTTGAAATACTAGAAATTACAAGGAGATGATAACAAGACTACTGGCCAAAATTTATCAATATGAACGTTGTATGAATTATGAAATGGCAATGCTACATATAACAATGTGATACTATAATGACAAAGTTAGAGACTCAGCAATGATGCATGACTTATAGATCATATAATATGTTGCCTTTAAATTTTACAACTTCCCTGTTTAGTGATGTTTATGATGTGTGCAACACAGCAAGCAAGCACATACATGGACACAGAACTTGGATATGATATGAAATGATCATGTTGACGTGAATTTTTTTAAAAATAAGTGATAGTGGGACATGACAACATGATTAAATATACTAAATATATGCTTCCATATATGCAATAAACATCAAGAACCCCAATGATTACAACTTCATGATTAAATATACTAAATATATGCTTCCATATATGTAAAAAACATCAAGAACCAGAATATTTACAACTTGTTTTATTAGAAGTGCAAAGAAAAACAGAATAATACCTGAAGCATATATGTAAAAAACATCAAGAACCCGAATATTTACAACTTGTTTTATTAGAAGTGCAAAGAAAAACAGAATAATACCTGAATTGTTTAAACCATGACTTCTAATATAGCCATGAAATCAAACAAAGAATTTTAATGGTCCAATCCACTTATTCACTTACATGTTTACGAGGTGTTCAAACTCTAGGAAATTAATATCCTATTTGTTTAAAGCAAGGTGTGAAATCTCACTATCAGACTACTTTTTAAGGTATCAATATCGTCCGTCTCAGTTGTTTCGATGGTTTTGTATTGGCAATATCAGATTTTTCATATCACATCTTAGAAAATTTATCGAAGGTAGTGAAAATTCAAGCAACCTAAAAAGATATATACATTTTTAAAAAACCTTGGGCTCATACTATAAACCCCAAATCTCCTATTAATCATTATTAGGGTTAGTTTTGGTTGGATTGGATTGGCATTCTTCCAATTCGATGTAATATGGCCTATACATATCGATATTCGATGATGCTTCAAACCATGTGTGAAAAGATCTATTTCTATGTACATTTAAGCAACATACGGCTTCAAGTATCTGACATGTAACTGGTAGCCCTTTTTTAAAGCCAGCATGGCTTGAGCTTGCAATTCTTTAGTGTCTTAATCTTGACACGCTTCCTGCTTGTTGTTAGAAAATGGTCGTGTGAGTGTGGGTGCTCGACACATACCCAACACAGACCATTTATTTAGGAAGCACTTAAAAGGCAGAGGGAGTAGGGGATTTTCCTATTTGGCCTGTGATCAACAGCATGTCCGTGGATATGGATTCAAGGTTAATGCTCTGCTAGGGTTTTGTTGCATGCTTGTAACCCTAGGTCTATTCTTACTAACTTTCATCGTTTCCTTGTTAGAACATCAACTAGATGTACTTTTTAATATGCGATGCAAATGGTTTACATAATATTGCTTGCCCTCTGACTTACTAATTTCTTAGTTCCCCATTTACATAATAATATCCTTAAACCATTTACTTTTTCCTATTTTCATTTAGTCATAGTAATAACAGTTGTTCGATTGACGTGTTTTCACACAGTTATTTGTTCTTTGCAGATCTCCCAAGCTCGCTGGCATCTGGTCCTTATGGTCTTATATTTGCATCCTTTGTGCCTTTTTTTCTTGATATTCCAGTTTCATCACGGTTCCGTATATTTGGCATAAACTTCACTGACAAGTCATTTATATATTTGGCTGGTCTTCAGGTTGCAGCAATTTCAGAACATCTTGTTTCTTTAATTGTTGTGTTTTTTAAATATTGTGTTAATTAGCTCATTCGTCTTTTGCTCATCAGCTTCTTGTGTCCTCCTGGAGGCATTCTCTTGTACCTGGCATATGTGGTATACTTGCTGGCATCCTATATCGTGTCAACGCATTCTGCATCCGCAGAGTTAAGGTACTACCAACAATCTATAATATGAATGAAGGTCTTCTGTTCTAATTTTTGGTGAACTAATGATGATGCAACTTTATTTGCTTGAACGCCGATTTCTTCTTCAGGTTTGGTTCCAATATGGACAGTCTGTTGGATCTGGATCGTAGCCTAGAGGGGGGGGTGAATAGGCTAATAAAAATATTCGTGCAACACACGAACAATCCCACGCAGTTATAGGCACAGACATGGCAATAAAATAGCAATCACAAAATACGCACAGATATACCCTGGTTCGGTCGTCCCCACGACCTACTCCAGCCCCCGAAAGCAACTACTAGATAGATATGTAATCAGGTATAGCTACAAAGAGTCAAGATCCCAAATCTACTCTCACCTAGCTCGTACGCACACCACGTGCTCTACACTATCAATCTAGTCAGATGCTCTCCCTCCGTGACGACTCCCAAGTCGTCAGGTCCCCAAAAAATAACACAAACAGGTAAAGTTTCCCCTACGAAGATCTAACACAACTACACAAAATAATAAGAACAGAGTTTAGAAGGCTCAGTTCGTGTAGCGGCGATGTCTTCGTCAATCAGCACGGGCCAGAAGTCGTCTGGCAAGTAGTAGTGGTCCCATCGGCAATGGCAACTCAAGATGCGGATCTTCTTGCAACTGGCAACACTTGGACTCTCCTTTAGGTGATGCCTCTGAATTTCAGCCAAGAGGACACTCGAAGATGACTCAATTAATGACAGATCGGCACTGTTCTCAGTCCAGTAGTCCGGCTAACATTCCATGTGTTTTGTGCCTTGGTTCTTATGTGATGCATCACCACAAAAACAATTCTGTGCATGTAAAGAAAGGGTAGCCTCTCTTTCTTCCCTTATTGATTCAAATAACAATGTCCTGACATCAAACCAAGGCATGTGCACATTGATATTTTGATGTCTTGTTTCCTCTGCAAAACGCCAGGTACTGCAAAGCCAAATCAGAGTATATTATTCAATATATATAACTGTGTTGCACATTTACCCATATTAAATATTGAATGGCTTTTTTTGAGATGAGGTCTGTTGATATTTTTTTTTGTTTCCCTAAATAAAGTTGCAGCAATGGTTTGAGTTAATTGCTTAAGGAGCTTCTTGATCTAACCTCTTAAGTTGAAAACAACAGACAAAAAAAAATCAAGAGTACTCCCTTGAACTCCCTTGAATGTGTGGCCTCTTAATTCTTGTGCTCTCTTGCTTTACATCGGAGGGGTCTTCTAAGTTGCAACAGATTCGGTCAATTGCAAGTTGCAGCATCAACAAAAAAATGAAAGTCCTGCTAACACAAAGAGAGGTTAATAGATAGAATTAAGTTTATGATTAGAAAACAAACCTCTCCCTTTTGTTTGCTTGCTGCCAATTTTTTAAGAGGCGCCAGTGCCCAAAAAAAATTGTTTTTGAAAGAAAAGATTCGGCCTGGCTTCAACAATATAAGTGCACAAATTTGTGCAGCCGCCCTCCTTTTAATGCATTAATTTTTGTTTTTCTTTGGGGGATATAAGAAGATGCGGCTACTCTCAAAAGTTAGGGTTCATGCTTATCTTTTTAGGAGATTGCGGCAAGGGGTATTTAAAGAGGAGATTTAATCAGGCACTCCTCAAAAAAATGCGGCTATAGGCTTTTGATGCTAGGTTTTTTTGGCCGGGGTCTTTTTAATGTTTTACAGCAAAAAAGAAGAAGAAAGGGCCTGTGTTTGGCCGGCCATGAAATCACCAACTAAAACAATTACGTGGCTCTCCCTACTTTCAATATTTTGTGCAGGCCCACACAACAAAAACAAAGAAATTTTGTAGCACTCAAACCCCAAAACTTAAAGGCATGCGGCACTTAGGATATCGAAATGAGGAGGCAAAAAAAAAACGAAACTGTGCTTCCTTTTATCCAATTCAAGTTAGGTTACCTCCCTTTCTCCTTTGCACTTTGACCAAATCCTTCCGTAAATTAATCGCACATTCACCGTTCCTGAAATACTTAACACACACATTAGATTGTTCACAACTGTTTGTCATCATCAAACCATAAATCCTAGATCGTTGTTTCCAACACAGTCTGCATTACAAAACTTTCAAGCTGGATTAGAACCTCCTGGGCTATTTCTAACTTGATTATGGAAGGAATCAATGGGAAATGGCACATGCACGTTAAGATGTAGAAGGCTTCACATTAGTGATTTTCAAAGTCCTAAAACGTACCAGGCTTGCATTGATAAGCAGATGGTGTCTAGACCCCTAGGTACCCAATGTAATGAAGAGTTTGAACAAAATTTAAGATGAGACGTGGAGACACATAGGGAAGATGGAAAATCATTTTAGTTTATGTATATCCAAAGGGCTGTCTGTGAAGCATGTGAAATTTGCTTAAGCAGTAAGAAAAGTACAGGAAAAGAAGCTCAGGTTGTTACCATTTGCAAGGCGCCCCTGTTAAGATTTTATCAGTTGTGTTGGCCCGTCAAGGTTCAACCGTTTCCATATAATTTGGGACTATCCATGTAAACGAGCATAAAAACCTAGAAATTGAACTAGCACAACAACAACAACCGTTGCAACAACAGAGCAACAACACAACTAGAGTAAGACTTTGTCCCAAACTTTTGGGGCTGTCTACAACAATAAATGAGGTATCAGTTGAAACCATTCTTTTTCGGCTGTTTCACACCGGTTTCAATAGGAATCGGTATTGCGACCCTACCTAAATCTTGGTTTTTGTCGAATTTAAAAAAAAAATCAAATTTTAACATGAACACAGCAGATTAAACATGATCAAAGTAAAAAAAACACCCGCAAAAAATTATTCAAAAGAAAAGAAAATAAAGAAAAGAATGACTAAACCGTCGTGAAACCATTATAAGAGAGAGAGAGAGAGGGAAAGAGACTTACTAGATCGTCTTTATCGTATTTATCTTTGGCTAGAAGAAAGAAGGAGAGAGGAGAGAGAGAGATGTAGATGCTTTTAGAGTGCTGCTATTCACATTACACATTTTTAAGAACATGTTATCTACTATTTACAAGTTTGCCATTTTATGTAAATTGATGCTAGTCACATTACACATGTTGCTAAATAAATGTAATTTATTTACACATTTACCATTATCTTTTAAAAGTTTACCAAGGGAATGTCAAACTTGTAAATAAATGTAATTTATTTGGAAAAAAATGCATAATGTGACTAGCAACCGTCATATCTTTAACAAGTTCCAATGGGTAATATGTTTAGCAAAATGTGTAATGTGACTAACACCACTATATGGGCTTGGTTTTTAAGTTAATAATATGATTGGCTTTGGGTTTGGGTTTGGGGTTTATATTACATCTAAATTCGAATAAATTCATATAGATTCGAAATAAATTCATATAAATTGAGATAAATTTGAAATAAATTCATATAAATTTCAAATGCATTAATATAAATTTGGATAAATCTGAAATAAATTCGTATAAGGGATTCATGTACATCAAGTGACACCTGATCTAATCGATCCGGTGCAAGACACAAAAAGGAGAGCCCCATGGAAAGTACAAGCACATGTGAGACTTGTACTTTCCAACTTTATGCGTCTTTGTATCTGATCTATTAGATCAGGTGCCATCTTTTCTACATTATTCTCTTCATATAAATACAGATAAATCCAAAACAAATTTAGATAAATTCGAAATATATGCATAAAAATATGGATACATCCGAAACCGAAACTTAAACCAAAACCAATGAACCTAACGAAGCTTACAAAACTAATTTTTTTTCTAAAGGACCGAAACCGAAACCGATATCAAGCTCTTTAACCTTCATCTACAAGAATCTTTTTCTTTTATTCAACACAGTTTAAGCACCAGCATGCTCCCCAATGTGTGCCCTTCTCGATTCATTTCGTAGGGATTTGACTAAATTTTAAGCTAGCTAGTGGTGACCCAATGTGACAATCACCTTTTATCCGTGCTTGAGACGGGCACTGACGGGATAAGATGGATAACAAAATTGGCGGAGTTAAAAGAATCCTCTAGAACAGTTTATGTTTCAATTAGGAGTATTTTTAACGCAACACTTATTGTTGATTTTCATCAATTGTTATAAGACTTTGTTTATGATGCCATAAAATTTTATTGTTTATGAATATCTTAGAAATTAGGATGAAATCTTTTTATATTATTTATTTATTTATTTTACCTTGAATGCTTGTCAACAAGATCGAAAATTTGGGTATTGATTTTGATATTGAACCCTTTTTTATAGTTTCAATTGGCAGCTTGAGGTTCATACCAAGTCTGGCATTGTTAAAAAATGAAATTAATTAGTAGAAACGAAGGGAAAATAAGCTTTTATATCTATGTGGCTCTCCTCTTATCCTTCACACCTTGAAACCACTTGATCAATTTTGATGAGTGTGAGATTAGGTTTATGTCTTCCATGTCACCTGCATTCAAATTTATACTTTCAGTAGCCATATGTTTTATATAATTACGAAACATTGAAAATGATGGGTTGACAAAGTTTTTGTTATACAGTGATATATTTACAGAAAGTTTATATTTTCATGTGGCTATCTCAAGGGATTGATGTTTTGTTTATGGATTAGTTATGCAGCCATTTTCATTTACTGATATGGTGTTATTGAATGATTTTTTGTGGTTAATACATAAAACATAACGCAAAATAGGCTTAGATGCCAATTAGATGCCAATTATCGAAAAAGAGTATCTCGAGGTCTAACCAACTGAAGTTAGTTAATATATGAAATAAATAAGAGTTATTGTTATAAGATTTGGAATGGGTTGAACATGGATTCTTAAAAAGATCCTGACTGACCTGATCTCGCCAGTTGAAGAAGATTACTCTTCTCAAATCCCAAGTAGATTGAAGGGGCATTTATTGTTGTGTTACATACAACCCATGAGGCATAGATGCTTCAAAATGGTGTGTTGTCCGTGTTAGACATTGACATTTAGACGACACTTCCTGACACATCTTGGATGCTTGTAAGTTGCATCCAACTTTAAAATCCCAAAAATTTGCGTCTTTCAAGCTGTGCTAGCTTTAATTAAAACCTAAAGGTCATATATTGGACACTTTAGAACCCCCCCCCCCCCCCGCGGGGGGGGGGGGGGGGGGGGGTGGTGGTGGTGGTCAGACCCATGTTGTTAAGTGAATTAGTTATACCAGAAGCCGATCCGATTTATACCAGGTCTGTATATCTTCTTTGAGCAAATACTTGTAAGCTTCCATCATTTCTTCATTTCGTTCATTAGCATGTTCCATTTTGAAATAATGGGGGCAATAGCACATTGCCGCACTAAAATTTTGCATCCATTCTCTCTGAATTTATTTCAGAAGTTGACAACTGAACTCCTGATACAAATTCTATGCTCCACTACTGGGAGCATGTAGTTGCAAGCTTTTATACGCCCCTTAAAGAACATTAGAGTGGTTAGTATTCCTATATAATACTAAGGTATCATAATACAAACCTTTATGGAATTTCAAAACACTAAACATACCTTTTGTTATCATAATACAAACCTTTATGGAATTTCAAAACACTAAACATACCTTTTGTCTATCTGCGACGTATGTGCCCCGAAGTGTATGGTCCAGACTAATATCCTTTGCAAGGTCACTTAGGAATCAAGTCCTTGTCTCTGTGTTCTCCTCAGATACAACATAGTCTGGCTATTGGAAACATCTTATTATTTGCATCTCTAGCTACAACACTAAGGATAACACTAGCAATGTCATCCTTTAAGGACCAATCATTCAATCCAATGAATGATCTGCAACCATACGGAAAACCATCAACAAGTCAACAAGGCCCTTAAAACTCATGAACAGTCTCCTACTGTGGATTCATAGTCCTATCAACATTTAGAACAATGTGACTGCTAGGATTTTTGGATTTATGATCTCGTTCTTGTAATCCCACAGCCTATGGTGTTGCTCTGTCGCTCCACATTCTATCATTGTAATGTTACGCCTCTTGGCATTGTATCTCTTAGTAGCAGATGTGTCTAGACCATGCATGTATCAAATTTGCGTACGATGGTGCTATAAACATGCTTGGATCATTTTTTGAAGTGTTCAATATATCTCTTCATGCCATATGCAGGTAGCATTGCAATTTGTATTAACTGTGTTGCAATTATACTTTTCTTGACAGGATTTCTCTACAAACTCAGTCTTCTTGGTATTCCAAGAGGCATATATATTCCAAGCTTCAGAATTCATGCTCATACCGACAACTTTTTTTTACTTGTGCTTATTAGGAAGTACAAATCATTTGTATTTTCAATGGCATATTGCTTTGTTGTCCACAAGAAATTAGAGGCATTGGCAAAGTTCATGACCATTAAAGTGCAGGAACCTTCATGTTATCGTAACTCCTTAACCCTTCTTCACAATTAGACCCATGAGACAAGCTCCTCTTGCCATCCATGTTCTCATATTTAGTGACATAAATCAGCTTCGGAGTCAAGAAAATAGTCAAGAAAATTGGTTGCATTTTTAATTGCAGAGGATACTGACCTAGTCCTGCACATTTCAACTTTAGGACCACTATGCTCAGCCCTTTTATGTTCAGTTTCAATCCCAACAGATTTTGAGCCTTGATCATTTAACTCACCTTCATGTGGATTCAATTCTTCGCCATTGATTAGAGACTCACTTTTTGGAGATTCATCGTCCCCTCACAAACTACCATAAAATCAGGGTGAGAATTATAATATTCCCAGCATCCATCTCCAATTATCAACTTGATTTGTCTTGTCAGGAGCTATTGTTGCAGAAGGAGAAGCTTCAAACATGGTTGCCTCTGCATAGTCCCTTATCATTTGAATAGGTTCATCTTGGCTGAACTACTCATTAGGTCCTACCATTGAAAAGGTCAAGTGCTGAAGATATAAATACACCCTACCTTTCTCTTTACAAAGCTTGAACACCTTTTGCATGGAGTTATTGTCATCTATTAAAGCAACACCATCGTCCAAGTTCATATAAGAATAGCTAAACCATACCAAGTAATTACTAGATATTGTTGTAAAAAACGAAATAAAGGCCCGCTTCAGATGCCGCTTTCGTTTTTATGCTCTTTGAACAATTCATTTTCCGCTTTACGATTTTTAAGATTTTTCCCATTTATGAATCTATTAGGATCCCCAAAATAATCCCACATCGGAAGTGCAAAAGAAAAAGAAATAGTTTAATTATTAGAGGTAAACTATTAGAGGGTCTCTCCACCTAATACCAATTGGTTTTGGGTTGGATGCTCAATCATACTTAACAAATGAGGTGTGAGCCAAGTGTTATGAGCCTAGTATGGGATGGGCCCTTAACATGGCTATTGTTAGAAGCCTAGTATGGGATGGGCCCTTAACATGGCTATTGTTAGAAGCCTAGTATGGGATGTGTTTCCAACAAATGGGCTAGTGTTGGAGGCCTACTATGGGATGCGTCTCTAACAAATGGTATTATAGCTAGCCCCATGCTACGACCCATGTTACGGAAGGGGCGACCTGAAGAGGGAGAGACCTAAGAGGGGGCGGCCTGGGTGAGTTCAGAGTGTGCCACTTAGAGTGGGCACCCCAGAGTGAGTGGGCCGTCGTGGCGGTGGTTGTCGAAAGTGGAAGGGACGACTTGGGGACGGAGCGACCTAAGAGGGGGTGACCTGGGTGAGGTCAGAGTGGGTATCCCAGAGTGGGCCGCCGAGGACGGCGTTGTCGGAAGCGTGGTGGTATGTTAGGATCCCAAAAATAGTCCCACATCGGAAATGCAAAAGAAAAAGAAATAGTTTAATTATTAGAGGGCCTCTCCACCTAATACCAATTAGTTTTGGGTTGGATGCTCAATAATACTTAACAAATGGGGTGTGAGCCAAGTGTTATGGGCCTAGTATGGGATGAGCCCTTAGCATGGCTATTGTTAGAAGCTTAGTATGGGATGAGTTTCTAACAAATGGGCTAGTGTTGGAGGCCTAGTATGGGATGCGTTTCTAATAGAATCATCTTCTTAAGTTATTGTTAATATTTATTCTTACTGTTATGATTGTAGCAGTATTTTTTTATCTGGTTTATTAGACATGTTATTTGTTAATTTTGATTTTGTTCCTATATTTAAGAAAATATACTCTGTGCTTTTTGGTGCTTAGGCCCCGCTAAAAGCCTAAAAGCATGAGCAGTGTCTTACGGCTTCACGCTGCTTCCACGCTGCTTTCCACAACATTGTCACCATAATATCCAAGCTCTGAATAATTCCAACGATCCTAACCAATTCAACTTCACATAAGCCACATTTCTCAAGAATATCTCACCCCAAATATATCAAACAATGTATCCAAACAGAACTTCGAGTGTAATTCCAAGGTAAGTGTGCCCATGATGACTATCACTGTAACACAACAAAAACAATTCAAACAAACTGCAGTCAGACAACTAATCTGAAGTGAACATTAGCTGCTTTGTTAAAGAACAACTTGCTTATCGACTACACTAAACATATAGCTATTACATGGATTTGAGCCAATTCATCATTCAGTCGATCTAACTAACTAAATTGACTTTAAGATGGGTGACACCAAGCATAACTAATGAACAACTAAATTAATAGAACTGAACAATGGGACTGTCAACTCATCATATACCAAGTAAAAACTATTTAAGTTATCAACTAAAAACAAAAAAACAAAATAATATAAGAATGATCAATTAAGTTAATTAGCAACTAAACTGAAACTAACTATAACTATCACGCTAATAGCTAAACAAGTTTATCAATTAATTAAAAATTAAACTCAACCACAAACCACAAATTACAAATCCCAACAACTAAATTTGAAAATCTTTCCATTAGATAGATGATAGAGGTCACAGAGATATAACTACTAGATTCACCACATTAAAGATGATTTTATGTTCAGAGTTTAACAATTAATCATCATTCCATTACTAACTCAACTAAATCAACAACATTAAATCAAAATAATAAAGCTAATTATACCTATTACATTAAGCACTAAACATGATTATCAATTTATCAACTAATTTAAGCACTATTACATCAAGTGCTAAACATGATACCCCAAAATCGCCTTCAAATTAACCATCTGCATCACACATAAACATCAATACCCGCATAAAATGGTTTCTCAAACACAAATAAGTTCATATTAAAAAAAACCACAACCCTCGCTAAACTGAATTAATTCAAATCATTCAAAATTACAACCCAATAAAATCCCCGGCTACTAGAAATGAACTAGTTAAACGTTTGGATTTCCTTAGTTTGAGATGATTATTACATTTGACCAAATTATACAAGAAATTTCGAGAACTAACCATTGCTCTTTGCGTTCTCCGCATCCAGTCGCTCAAAAACGTTGGGTACGAGCAACTCCTATTCTCATCGTTTGGTGTCTGAAATTTTCAGTAACCGGTGAAATTAGATGAGACACCACATAGAAGATGGGAAATTAGGGCACATTAGGAAATTGGATGTGCATAACTGGACAGTCAGAGGCATCTTTGCTTTGTAATTAGAAATGGGTAAAATGACTTTTGGCCCCTTCGTCAAGCCCATTACTGCTTGTTCAAAAAAAAAAAAAAGCTTTTGTATATTTTGAGAACGAAAAACTTTGGGACCTTTCAAGAGCCTCTCTCATTCATAACACTCCCCCTTACCCATTCATCACTTTGGTCTCAGTATCTGAGGCAAAGAGGGGTGGATGCTTCTGGATCCAGAGTAAGTGTGTTTGTCTCGTTAAAACCTTAGCTGTGGAAAACCCAATGGGAAAAACCCAACAGCTTAAGGGAAAAGAGTGCAACCCACAGGTTACTCCCCCTGATCCGTACAAGCTTCAGGCTTGTAGGTCTTTCAATTGTCGCATACCAATGTTCTTTACAAGCTTTACAAAAATACATTTGGGCAAAGACTTAGTAAAAAGATCAGCTAAGTTGTTGCAGGACTGTATCTGCTGAACTTCGATCTGCTTGTCCTCCTTTAGCTCATGTGTCCAGAAAAACTTGGGAGATATGTGCTTCGTCCTGTCGCCCTTGATGTAGCCCTTTTGAAGTTGAGCAATGCATGCAGCGTTGTCTTCAAACAGGACGGTAGGCTCCAAATCACCGGTCTTCAGGCCAGTAGATTGAAGAATGTGTTGGACGATGGATCGTAGCCAATAGCACTCTCTGCTTGCTTCATGGATCGCAATGAGCTCCGAATGGTTGGATGATGTAGCTGTTGTGGTTTGCTTTACCGATCTACAGGAGATAGCAGTACATCCGCAGGTAAAAACAAAACCTGTTTGGGATTTTACCGTGTGCGGATCTGAGAGATAACCTGCATCAGCTTAACCAAATAATTTGGGGGAGGCACCTCTCTGGTAGTAAAGTCCAAGATCAATGGAACCCTGGAGGTATCGCAGAAGATGTTTTACTCCATTCCAGTGGCGCTTTATGGGTGCTGCACTGTGTCTGGCTAAAAGATTAACTGTAAACGCTATATCGGGACGCGTACAGTTAGCCAGATATAGAAGTGCTCCAATGGCACTGAGGTAGGGTACTTCAGGACCCAGTATCTCCTCCCCTCTTCCAGTGGCCGGAAGGGGTCCTTATGTACGTCTAGTGATCTTACGATCATAGGAGTACCTAAAGGATGACATTTATCCATATGAAACTTGCGTAGAAGTTTCTTTGTATAATTAGATTGGTGTAATAGGATTCCACCTCTTAGGTGTTCTATCTGTAAGCCAAGACAATACTTTGTTTTGCCTAGGTCTTTCATTTCAAAAGTATGTTTAAGGCTTTCAGATATCTCTTTGATCTCTGCAGGAGATCCTATGAGATTTAAGTCATCTACATATACAGCTATGATGACGAATCCTGTTCCCGATCTTTTGATAAAGATACACGGGCAGACTTCATTATTCGTGAATCCTTGTTGTGCAAGGAAATCACTAAGTCTGTTATACCACATCTTTCCCGATTGTTTTAGACCATATAATGATCTATGTAGCCTTACAGAGAATACGTCCCGAGGTATCTCTTTCATCTCTGGGGGTAGATTAAACCCATCAGGAAGTCTCATGTAGATATTTTTATCTATATCGTCATATAGATATGCAGTCACAACGTCCATGAGCTGCATTTCTAGGCTTTCCAGAGAAGTTAGGCTTATTAAAAATCGGAATGTGATCGAATCCATGACCGGAGAATACGTATCTTCGTAATCAATCCCCGGTCTTTGGGAAAATCCCTGGGCTACAAGGCGTGCTTTATAGCGAACAATCACATTATTTTCATCTCTTTTTCTTATGAAAACCCACTTATATCCCACAGGCTTTACACCTACTGGTGTTTGGACTACTGGTCCAAAGACTTTGCGTTTCAAGAGTGAGTCCAGCTCTACTCTTATTGCCTCGTCCCACTTTGGCCAATCATCTCGGCGTTTACATTCCGCCAGAGATCGTGGTTCGACGTCATCGTCATATTCAGTGACGTGAACGACAATATCGAACGCAAAATCGTCGTCGACGACTATGCTATTTCTGTCCAGTACTTCTCCAGTACGTACAAAATTTAATGATGTTTCTCCTATTGTTTCCTCTGCTGGGGAAATCAGGAGAGGAGAAGTAGCTGGTCTGAGCTCAGCATCCTGTGGGGGGATAATCTTAGTATCTCCAGGAGTCTTCCTCTTTCGAGGAACTTTATCTTTTGAACCTGGTGGGCGTCCTCTTTTCATTTGAGGTACAGCCAATTCTGCTGCCGGTGGATTGCATCCATCTATGGGGATGTCAATCCTAGCTGGCGTATTGGCAGCAGGGACGTGTGATCGGACAATCTTCTGGTTGTCCGTGAATTTATCCGGCAAAAGATGTACTGTATTCTGGATGTGAAGGATCTTCAGGATCTCATCTTCACACAGATTAGTACGCGGATCATATATGGACAAAGACTTCTGGTCCCAACTAATGGTCTCAGAAGCTTCTGGCTTCTTAGACTGTGTGCCCAGTTTAGGAAAAATTTTCTCATTAAATTCACAGTCAGCAAAACGTGCCTTGAATGCGTCACCCGTCAGGGGTTCAAGGTATCTTATAATAGAGGGCGAATCAAACCCAATATATATACCTAGACGACGCTGAGGACCCATTTTGGTCCTCTGAGGTGGTGCTATTGGGACATATACCGCACAACCAAACACTCTCAAATGAGAGATATCCGGAGGTGCGCCATATGCTAGTTGCATCGGGGATAAAGTATGACCTCCAGAGGGTCTTATTCTAATAAGTGACGCGGCATGTAAAATAGCATGCCCCCAAGCATCCACAGGCAACTGGGATTGCATAAGCAATGGACATGCAATCCATTGGAGTCTCTTTATAAGGGACTCAGCTAATCCGTTTTGGGTGTGAACATGTGCTACATGATGTTCAACTTCAATACCCGTTGCCCGGCAATAGTCTTCGAAGACTTGTGAAGTAAATTCTCCCGTATTATCAAGACGTAGTTTCTTGATTTGGTTATCGGGGAAATGAGCACGCAACCTTGTTATTTGTGCCAATAGCTTTGGAAAAGCTAGGTTGCGGGTGGACAAGAGGCACACATAAGACCATTTGGTTGATGCATCAATCAGTACCATGAAGTACCGAAATGGGCCACTTGAGGGGTGAATAGGCCCGCAAATGTCACCATGAATTCTTTCAAGGAAGCCAGGAGACTCTAATCCCACTTTCAGGAGGGATGGTCTCGTTATAAGTTTTCCCTTGAAACAAGGCAGACATGGAAATTCACCCTTTTGAAGAATCTTCAGGTTCTTCAATTTGTGTCCACGAGATTCAGAGATGATGCGTCGCATCATTGCTGTTTCAGGGTGACCAAGTCTATTGTGCCAGAGTTCGAACTCTGGCAAGGATTGGCACGTCTGGTGCTCATTCATATTGGCTTCTATTGGTTGAATGTATGTTTGGTAGAGACCTGACGGGAGTCCCTTGAATCGTTCGCAGATGATCTTCCGGTCATCTTTCTGACGAGTTACATACAGATATTCAACCGTATTTTCATCTCTGGTTTCTAAGTGATATCCGTTTAAACGGAAATCTTTGAAACTTACGAGATTCCTATTTGATTTAGGAGAGAATAATGCATTTTTTATTTGAAGTCTTGTGTTATTTGGGAGCAATATAATTGCTTCACCAGATCCTTCGATTATTTGGGACAGTCCTGAAATTGTGATAACAGGACCGTCATATTTATTTACGCTATTAAAATAGCAATGATCGCGAAGGATTGTGTGCGTTGAGGCACTGTCCACTAGGCACTCAGACATCATCTATATCAGCAAAAACGAAATTTTATTTGAGCGAAAATGTAAACATTCATTCGAAAATAAAAGTTCGTACTTAAGCAAATAAAGATGAAGATACATTGAATTCTAAAAGCATAGATAAAAGATGATGCTCAATCGAGAAGGTCGTCGTTCTCGAAGTCTTTTGCAGTAAACATTGTTGGTGGCTGAACAGCCGTCAAGTTTGTTTCAGGTAGAGACTTCTGGCTCGCCTGGTACAGATCCTGGAGGTGGTGAGGAGTGCGGTAGTTTCTGGACCAATGGTCAGTCATGCCGCATTTATGGCATTTATCCTCCCAGTTCTTCTTAGGAAGTGGCACTGCATCAGTGTTCTTACGCTTCCATGTGAAGTTTTTCTTCCCTTTGTAGTTTTTGTTCTGGGAAAGAGCATTTGCTGGTTTCATGGCGGCCTTTCCCTTGTTCTTTCTGCCCCTCTTATTGTTCTTCCACTTCTGGGGGGTGAACGTTGTGGGCTTCAGGGGTAGGAGCTGCACCTGCCGGGCGCAGGTTGTGAGTGGCCAGTAATAGGTCTTTATTCTGCTCTGCCCTCAGGAGGCAAGAGAGCAAGTCAGAGAACTTCGTGAAGTTACGTTCACGATACTGTTGCATGAGGATCGCATCTTTCTCGTGAAACGAGGTAAATGTCTTTTCCAACATGCGGTGCTCCGAGACTTCTTCACCACACAACTTCAGGCGTGAGGTGATGTTGTGAAGTGCTGAGTTATACTCAGCAACGGACTTGTAGTCCTGAAGTCGGAGATTCTCCCACTCATAGCTGGCACGCGGGAGTATGACATCAATTTGATGTCTATAGCGTGCCTCTAATGCTGTCCATAACTCCAGAGGGTCCTCTACCGTCAAGTATTCGGCCTTCAGGGTCCGATCTATGTGTCGTCTGATATAGATAATGGCTTTCGCCTTATCCATGTCAGAGACAGTGGTAGATGTACTGCTAGCTGACGGTGCCACTTCTGGGGCCTTGCTAGCAGATGCATCGGATGCTGCGGGAACCGATGATTGGGCCACTGCGGGGGCCAGTATGGAGTGCAGGAGCGCCATGGAGCGCAAGTGGAACTTCAGGTCCACTCGCCAGCTCAAGTAATTCTTGCCAGCTGCATCTAGCACCTCGAAATCGACGCTTGCCAATTTAGCCATTTATCTATGCAATTAAAGATAAGCATGAATTAAAATAAATTTAAAATTCATGCATAAAGAAGTAAACAAGTAAAAATGCGGGGATCGGCCAGATACCCAAAAAAATACACAGTACAAAGTTCGTTTACAGTCCATAAAAGAAAAGAAAAATACAACTTCGGAAACCCAAGGTGGGTCCCTATATCTGCATTTTGAACATTCGTCTTCATATGCTGTTGCACCGAGCTTTGGCTTTTTATACAAATTTCCTCACTTACAAATTCTCTCAAAAGAAAATAAAAGTGCAAGGAATATAAATAGGTATACAATGGCCGATCCCGAAAGACACATTTTTACTTATTTAAACATCCACGCAGTTCTAAATATGCTACAGGCATAAAAATAAACAACTACACATATATCTCAAGCATAACATATGGTAAAGGAAACTAGAAAATATAATTATCTCGTAGACCACGTGGAAACGTCATACACCGTTAGGTTAGTTGACTAACGGCAGAGCGGTCTCGGGATCTTTAAGATAGTTATATTTTGAAAAATAGAATCCTAGTAAACCATAGATAATAATTTGCAAGAGCGATGTTTAAATAAATTTTTTAACATGGACTATATAAATTAATTGTGATTTTACATAGAGGAGAGTCCCTTTAAGTAATTGGCTTATAGCAACAGAGCTTCTGTTGGTCAATATGTGGGTACCAATAACATCTGTTCAATATTTAGGAAATCTCATTTTCTGACATTATGTATGTCATGAAGAGAAGCCTGGCTAATGTTGTTTCATGACTAATCACCTAGAACAAGTTTTTACTTCTCTTGATGTTCGTCTTCAACTACCACATCTTGTAATTATTGTCTGCAATTCTGCACGATCAAATTAATATATGGGAACGCAAAGAACATATTGGTCCATGCAAGTTTGTTCCTTCAATTATGTGCATGATACTATATATTAATCTGATTAATTTCAATGTCCTTTAGGCCAAGTTGGTAGTTGCCTTAAAACTGTTTTCAAGAGTTCGTCCTATAGCTTCCACGGTTCTCAGATAGTAGTTGATGGTTAGGCAACTTTCTGTTGGATAGAAGTTATGGTTGGTGTTTGCCAAATAAAAGTAGCCACGCGAAGCCGTGGCATGTGCACCAGCCATTTGGTGCAAGGAACGTTTGGTGATTTGGATTATAGAATATATAGCACATCATCTTTGTTGTAAAGTTAATGCAGGACTTTCAAATCTCAATGATTGAACAGTTCTTTAAGAAATGTAACAGACCAGCTTTGTAAACACCAAACCTCGTTTGCTTTTTCACTAGATCACTACATCGATGATTGCAGTGTAACTAAGAGTATTTGCTCTAGATTCCCAATTTCTACACTAGTTAGAAACTTGATTAACTAGATAGCGGATACATTTCTTATATCATTCACCATTATTTGTTGAGTGCCCACTATATATATTTTTTAATAACCAGTGCAACAAGCATCAACAAACAAACTATATTTTTTAATTATCTACGAGATCGAATAATTTTACCTCTAGATCAAAGATCCAGGGACGATCGTAATTAAAAAAATCCGTAGATCGAAATACCCGCTCCCGATACGCCTAAAAGATAGCCGCAACGGTTCTCCGCAAGCCAGAACGGATCGCCGCAACAGTAGATTCCTTCGCGCTTAGGAGGTTAATTTGAGGGGATTTGGGAGAAAAGCTCAAAAAATGAGAGCTTCGGTGCTGATAACGTGTTAGAGAGTGATCAAACTCAAGAGAAAAATAGTAATAGGAATTCTTAGAGATAGAATGAGTAACCATGGCCATAGGCCATAGTTCTCTATATATTAATTTAGTAAGGGAAGATGAAGAGCCTCAAGGAGACCAAGAGTCCCCATTACCCATAGTAATGGGACCAATGAGTGGGTAATGAAGGAGGGGAGGCCAAGAGCCTCTCTCATTCATAACATTTTGTATATTTTGAGAACGAAAAACTTTGGGACCTTTCATGTAAAACTTGGAAAATATGGGTACCTTTTGTGTATCTTACTCTAATAAATATGCTGAACTTAAAACAAAACTCAAAGAAGCAACCATTCTTAAGTTGAAGTGGTTGCTCTTGTTTATAAGCAGAATTTTATTTTCACATCCAAGTTCTGTTTGGCAATCTTTAGTCCATAAAAGGAAATTTACCATATCAGTTTCGTTTGAATGAGGAAAATTAAATTTATGTAAATGGTTTGTTAAACTAATTGGTCTAATATCATGTCGTGATTTTCATGCATGAACATTCACATAGTATTTTGATAAATGACTCAAATAGTTTATTTACTGCAGTTGTGTTAAAGTTTTGGCTGACCAATTCTTTGGTGTAATTTTCACAACTGCAGTTTCCAGAATTCATATCATCATCTTTTGCATGGTTAGCATGGTCCTCGGGAAGCTCATCACGGACACCACCTAGCAGGAATGTCATAAGAAACTTACCTTCCAATCCTGGTCGTCATGTGGAGGCAAGTTTTTCTTCTTTTTTATTGCCTGTTGAAGACTAGTTGGTTGTCCGCCTTTGTTAAATTGTAGTTGATTTGGAATTGTGACCTATAAGTTCCTAATCATGAATGCCTAGCATCAACCTGAAATTTGCCTCAATTGAAAAATCCTGTTTCTTTAGTAGTATACAATTCCCAAGACATTCACCTTATTAACTAAATTAGTAATTCTTTATTGGACTATGTGTACAAATCCTTAAGTTGTGAAAATGTGTAAATAGGGGTGGCAAATGGGTCTTGACCTGACGGGTCAAACCCAAACCTGAACCTTACCTTATTTCTGGGTATTAGTTAATCCAAAACGGGTTTGGGTGGTAATCAGGTCAACCGATCAACCCAATTACTATTCGGATTGGGTTCGGTTTTGATGATTTGACCGGGGTTGATTCAAATGCAACCGATTAAAGCCATACTTAGTATTAACTTCCATAATAATTGTAAAGACATGGGTGGCTTAGTGGTCAGTGGAAGAAGGTTTGTAGCTGTCGTCTTGGGATTAAGCCTTGTGTCATGCAATTAATTTTTTCTTTTTAAAGATCATTACTTATAGAAACGGTTAGATAAATTTAAGGCTTGGTAGCTGATAAGAGAGTTGCAGTGCACAGTTAGATTTTACCTCCAAAGTGGGAAGAGTTGGTCATAACTTCAAATCCTCCTTGGAGCAATATTTTCATGTTTAAACAATTTCTTCTCAAACTTATTTACCAGGTTGCGTTTGGGTGACCTCCCAATTTGCCAGGTTGGGTACATGTTAGCCAATATCGACCTGAATGCTAATCGGGTCAGGTTTGGATATGACGTAATCATGTTCAGGTAGATGTGACCCAACCCGAACCTAACCTGACCTTTTTGCCACCCATATGCATAAAAGAGTTGGTTTGGGACCCACCTTGAGATTGAATTCAAAGTCTTAAGACAGGAGAGGGTGGTATACATGGCTGGCACCCAGAGGCCGAGCCATGATTTGAATGCAGTGCCCATTACTTTGTGCATATGATAATTGTCTGTGATTGCACAATTAAAAATTGAATTATCATATGCTATATATGTAAAATAAGAATTGGATCATTATAAATATTACTAATGGAATATTATTCTCATTCTGAATTTATTGAAAAGAAATTTTATTCCGAAAATCGAACTATCATAAAATATACTATCGAATAGTGATTACTAAACCTAAGAAATTCAACTTGCAAAACCTTTTAGTTTGTTCAATAAAATGTACATGTAGTAGTCGTGTCTTACCGAGGATGTTGGTTTAATTACAACTTGGATGGATTTTTAGCCAACTAATTTCAGTTTACATTCATAGTTTAGGAAAGAGTTCTTATGTGATAATCTAAAAGCAAAACACAAAGCTAGACAAAATCATCCAAGTAGGAAAGAAAAGAAAAAAAAAAGAGAGAGAAATTATGCAATGTCAGATTACTTTGCAAAATGATTTAAATGTTAGATTGCAAAATGATCAAGAACCCAAAAAAAATTGCTCACTTTGCTATTGAAAGTACAAATATAGATTATCATATGAGATACCTCTTTTTTAATAGAGAATTGTCAGCTAAACAATGGACAATCGAGGTGAATGTATAACATTAAAATTTGGGTTTAATTCATTATGAAGGAAAGAGGTTGTTGCAAGTTTCTCTATATAATTCTGGAACGCATCAATTACTGTTTGAAGGCTAGCAGTGCAGTACATATTATTGTAGTTAATTAAATATTATCTTAGTCATAAGTGATGTGAATTGATTGTAATTATCTTCAAAATAATAAAACAAGGGAGCATTTGAAATTTTAAATAAGAGTAATGCTCATCCAAACCCCGCCATAAAAGAGACTGATAAAGCTGAGCATGAAATTTTGATAATTTTACTTAAGAGCTTAGATTATTGCTTAATGCTTACGGTAAGAATGAGGTTAGGCTCAGCTCTTAGGCTGAGGCTCACGCTATGTGGGCCTGGTCTTGATGCCATGCAAAGGTACACCCATCCATGCCAGGCCAAGGATTTTATGGGTCCTCAAATTTGGCCGTAATTCCTAGGAAAATTCCATAGGAAACAAGTTGCATGCACTTCTACAAAAATGATGGATGTGTGTAATGTCTCGGTTGACCTGAAATAAACTCATGTAGCGTTAGATGTTCCATAGTGTTGGCGTCAAGAAATTCCCTCAGTTTATCTAGTTTTCTTATTGTTTAGTAACGTGCATCTCACAAACTAGTCAAGATCTTCTCTATGATAATTCTATTACCATTATTGGAATTTATTTGGAAGTAAGAAGGAAAAAAAAACTGGCAGAGAAAATATTACATGAGACGATTTTTCCCACTGTGTTACATTCTGAATGTAGTATCTTTCATGAAGGTTGGCTTATGATATTTGATGGTCTAGGTAGATGTAGGTAAACAATTTCATAGTGTTAGATTTCCGTAGTGTTGGCATCAAGAAATGCACTCAGGTTATCAGGTTTTCTTAATGTATAGTTACATGCAACTTGAAAATTTATTCAGTATCTTCTTTTATGATAGTTATATGGCCATCGTTGGAATTTTGTTGGAAGCAAGAGAATGAATATAATACTGACGCACAAAAGTATTGCATGAGAAGATTTTGCTCACGGAGTATTTTGCATGAGGTTTGGTGCATGATATTTGATGATGGTGGTTCAAATTTCCATAATTCTATTGCAGAGAAACTATCCATCAGCTACCAGATCTTCGGTCCCGGAGCCGCCAGAAGATTCAATTTCTACGCTGGTATCAATGGGCTTTGACAGCAATTCAGCCAGACAGGCACTTGTGCGGGCTAGAAATGACATAAATGTGGCCACAAATATCCTCCTTGAATCCCAATCGTACTGAACGCTTGCCGGCACTCTGACCTCAAAAATTTGGGTGGCTGGAGATGTTAAGATGATTTCCAGAATGTGCTTCATTGCTGTGCTCCATATCAGACCGTGGGGAATTAGTCAGTGCATCGCAACTTGCAAGGGTTCCAACTGTGAGCGCCACAGGTGCGGGTATATTCTCTTTTTTCTTCCTATAGCAGCTAGAGTCCATTCATCAGGAGAAGTTGCAGCAATGGAATTTGATGCTGTATTACGTTGTTCATGTTATACACTGATGTTTACTATCTCATTGTCCACATGTATATTTTGAAGCTGATTATATTACCATTCTGTGTTTGCTGCTTAGCATGTAAATCATGAACTTCTAAAATGGCAGTTTGCAGGCATATTTAATTAGTTGTTTATCAGGAACTTGTAAAAAAACTATAATATGCGGTGTCTCTAAATGTCATTCTGGATGCTTTAGACTTAGCTAACATCTTTCCGGCACAGATTCACAGATGTGGACATGGAAAATGTTGTACATATAAAACTGGAAGAACACAAATAGTTGATAAATACTGTTTCAGAGTGTTTTCTCACTACAGAGCGTTGACCGTGGACAACCCATTCAACGTGGTCAAGGGGCCCGCTTGGGTCCCTCGGGGGCTTCGAATCGGTGCAGATGGGACGAGGGGAAGCCTCGGCCCAGGTTGAGACGCTCGGCCTCGGTCGGACGAGCACGGCCTCGGAGGAAGGAAGACGAGGGGTAGCCTCGGTCGTCCAGCTAGAGGCACGGTCGGCGAAGGGCGAGGGGAAGCCTCGGACCCGGTTAAGACGCTCGGCCTCGGTAGGATGTACTCGGCCTCGGAGAAAGGAAGGCGAGGGGTAGCCTCGGTCGTCCAGTTGATTGTGAAGTTGGAGAGGGGTGAGGGGAAGCCTCGGCCCGTTGATCAGCTGTCCACCTGCATAGACGAGAACGCTCGTCAGGGGGCCGGACCTAGGTTCCGGCCAAATCCCCTCCGATGCCTAAGTCAGATAGAGATCTGAAAGAGGAGGTCCGGCGGAGACGGTTCGACTCGTGAGGAGATCAGAACGGCGTCTCACGGCGCGAGCGGGGGAGGAAGGAGATAGGATGGGGGAGCTAGGTCGTTGATGGAGTACCTTCGGTTTTAGATACCTGAGATGCGGTCCCGTGTCCTGTTGTCCTCCTAGCCCCTTTATAGACCTCCGCCGTGATTGCCCCCGACCCACGTTGCTCGTCCGCCCCCAATCGTGCCCCCTCAATCCGCCCCCTGTCGCCGCTCCCTGCGCCATGCCAGCCTCCCCCCATAACTGCCATTAAGTGGTCGTGGGATCGAGGGAGCGGTTATCGCAGGAGTGGGTGAGTGACCCGTATGCTACCGGGGCCGGGTCGGATCTACATTCGGGGGAGTCCCCGATAGGGCCTTATCGAGTGGGCCTGAGTGCTCAGATGGGCTCTTGACCGGGGGTCGGGTTTTTGGGCTCGTGTCTTTCGGGCCTCGGCCAAATAGGCGTAACAATTGCCCCCATCGGTCGGGTCGATCGGCCTCGGCCGGTTCGGCTCGGCCGATGTGACTTCCGCCGACTTTGACAGGCTCGCCAATCGATGTCGACTCATTTATTAGTCGTCATCATGAGTTGGTCCGTTCGATACTTTTAAGGCGCGGGCTCCGAAGCGCCGTCGGTCTTCTGATGCTGCCACGTGTAGCTGCAAGCTTATCCCCATCGCTCGTGGGGTCGTCTTAAGTCGAGAAGCCGAGGGGTTCGTGAGCCGCCCTTGGTGGGGTCGACCGGCCTTGGCTTGCTCGGTTCGGCTGCTGTGCCTCCTGGGATTCCGAGTGGCGCTTTAATCGAGGCGTGGTCATAAATGTAGGTCATGATGAGGCGGATCGATTGGACTTCCCCTGGCGCCGATTTCGAAACGCCGCCGGTTCTTCGAGTCCTGCCACGCGTTATTGTCAGGCGCTTCGAATTCGTCCCTGCGTTCGATATATAAGATCCCCAGCTGCGTTGATCTCCTCTCCTTTCTTGCTCTTCCCATTGCTCTAGGCTTTCTACAACTCGGAGTCTCCCGTCGCCTTTGCTTCTTCGCCTCCTTCAAACTAGCTAAAAGGTAATTTCTTTCTCGCTCTCGTATTATGGCTGCTCTTAGGATAGGCGGTTCTGGCCGAGGGGCGAGGGATTCTCCAGAGTCCAGGCGGGGCAGGCCCCGGCCAGTGGGATCAGGTTCCTCTTCCGGGAGTCGTCCCTTCCAAGATAAGGGGAAGGGGAAGCTATTCCCAGACTACGCATGCGATGACGTGGCGTCGGCTGCCGTGCGTCTTAACGTGCCCCCGGTCATCCTCCGTACGCCGTCGAGGACCGTTCCTTCGGTGGTCTCGGAAATCCGGGAAAGATATCTCTGCTTCCCGTACGATGTCCGAGTTCCATTCGTCGACGAGCGGATTTGCCTTCCGAGGAGCAATGAAGTTGGCGTCTACGTCGAAATGTTTCACCTGGGTCTTCGTTTCCCGCTCAATCCCTTCCTTATCCAGGTCATGGAGTATCTCATGGTGCCGCTTTGTCAGTTTACCCCTTGCTCGGTTGCGGTACTGACGGGCTTCGTAACGCTTTGCTGCACCCGCGGTCTGGAGCCGTCTCTCCCCCTTCTCTTCCACTTTTACCAGGTCCAGACGGTCGGGCCGGGGTCATGGCTGCACCTCCGAGCCCGTTCGAGGAGGGAATGTCTGATCGGGCTACCCCGCTGGTCGGGGGATTGGAGCTCGGATTATGTCTTTGTGGTCTTCTTGGGTGATGCCCAGATTCTGACAAGCTGGGGCGCGTCCGTCCAGCCTCGCCTGCCGTTAGCCCTTTCTGACGCTGATCAGGCAGCCGCCGCGCTGCTGTCGGCTCTTCCTTTGGAATCGAAATCCATCTGGTCTTTGTTGGACGACCTACTCCTGAAGGCCGTCTTGTGGTCTCCGGGTAGGTCGCTTTTTCATCCTCGGATCGCCCTATGACTCATCCTGATTTCGGTCTCCTTTGCAGGGATGGCAGGCCGCGAGTTCGTCCGTGACGTCGATGAGCTGATCCGTCGTGGAGCCGCTCGGAGCCGAGGTAGTACCTCTGGAAGGGCGCCTCGGAGGACCGTTGAGGAGGAAGTGCGCCGAGCCGAGCCTTCCGTGGGTAAGGTGGTGGCCGCGCCTCCCGCCTCTTCTTCTGGCGATCCCCTTCCCGGGGGTGAGGATGGTGCGAGGCGGAAGCGTTCCCCTCCGGCGCCTTCGGAGCCCCACGGAGGAAAGAAGAGGAGGGAGGACGTGGATCCCTCCAGTCCAGCAGGTTCCGCGCTTCCCGTGGCGACCGCAGGGGATCCTTTGGTAGCTTTGTCAGCCACCCCCCTCGCAGCGTCTTCGCCCGTATCACCGGGGGTCGGGGCCTTGTTGGCGAGCGACTTGGCTTCGATCGTCGTCCCTGGGAGTTCGATGTTTGTTGACCGAGCCCTGGCCCAGCAGGTTGCCGAGGTCTCCGTCCCTCCTCGGGACCGCAGCCTCCTCAAGAAGATCCCGGCCGACAAGATGTCGGATTCCTTGGTCTGGATCCTTCAACAGGTTCGGTTATCTTGCTATCCTCTCTTTCTCTTTATCCTCTTCTTAGCCCGTGTCTCGTCTTTTCAGGGTTCAGCGCTCGCTGTGGAGTTGCAGTGTCGAGCCGTCCGCTTGAGGGAGCTGGAGGAGTCCTCCATGAGGGCTCAGGAGCGGGCCGGGGCGGCTGAGGTGGCTATGACGGAGGCCCAGATGGAGTCTCGGCGTCTCAACCTCCGTGTGACCGAGTTGGAGGGACGAGTGGGTGACCTCCAAGGAAAGCTGGAGGATGCTCATCAGTCGGCTGAGGAAGCGGCGGAGTCGTTCCGCCTGGAGAGGGAGGAGCTTCAGAGGGAACTGTCGGATCGGCGCCAGGTGATGCGGCTTGCAGAGGAGGTGGAGAAGGGCGTCGTCGAGACTCTGGGGAAGAGGATCTTCAGGTTCTCAGGGAGGCCTTCGGTAAGTATGAAGACCTCATCGCCCCTCGGATCGTCGAAGTCGTCCAGTCTTCCTTCCGGGAATGTGCGGAGCGTGTTCGGCAAGCCCCTCCGCCGGTCGATCCTCCTCGCTCCCAGCAGGGCGAAGTGCCCGAGGATGTGTCCTCCCGAGCTCGGGCTCCCTAAGCCGTCCCTCCCGGCCTTATCCTCAAATTTTTAAGCATCCGCTTCGCTTTGGGCCAGTCTACTTGAAATGGATCCCTGGCCCCCGCTATCTCCTTCGGCTTCGTTATCGGCTCCGTGGCCAATAATTGCTGGTTGCATGACTGCTAGCTTGGGCTAACTACTTTGGGTCTTTTGTCAACCAATTTTGCTCTGTCGGTGTTGATCTAGCTTCTGTAGGTGAAGAACTCTGTCATTCGTCGTGAGTGGATTATTTGTAGAGTGTTTCCTTCGCCTTGATTCCCTGTAAATAAGACACGTTTTTGTACCCTGGTTAACTATTATAAACGAAATTGACTTACTCGGACTTCTCATGTATTTTGCGTTGCTGCCTCGTTCTTGGCCTAGGATTGGATGACGTTCACGTCGGCTGGGGGGAATTGCCCCCAAACTTATAGGCGTCCGTGCCTGCCCTCAGACTTATGAGCGCAGGAGTCGGTCGGCGAGGGCAAAGCTCCTCGGCTTAGGACCGGTCGGCGTCCGTGCCTGCTGGGGGAACTGCCCCAGACTTATGAGCGCAGGAGTCGGTCTGCGAGGGCAAAGCTCCTCGGCTTAGGACCGGTCGGCGTCCGTGTCTGCTGGGGGAACTGCCCCAGACTTATGAGCGCAGGAGTCGGTCTGCGAGGGCAAAGTCCCTCGACTTAGGACCGGTCGTCGTTCGCGCTGGCTGGGGGAATTGCCCCCAGACTTATGAGCGCAGGAGTCGGTCGGCGAGGGCAAAGCTCCTCGGCTTAGGACCGGTCGGCGTTCGTGCCTGCTGGGGGAACTGCCCCAGGCTTATGAGCGCGGGAGTCGGTCTGCGAGGGCAAAGTCCCTCGACTTAGAACCGGTCGGCGTTCGCGCTGGCTGGGGGGATTGCCCCAGACTTATGAGCGCAGGAGTCGGTCGGCGAGGGCGATGCTCCTCGGCTTAGGACCGGTCGGCGTCCGTGCCTGCTGGGAGAACTGCCCCCGGGCTTACGAGCGCGGGATTCGGTCGGCGAGGGCAAAGCTCCTCGGCTTAGGACCGGTCGGCGTCCGCACTGGCTGGGAGAATTGCCCTCAGGCTTCTAAGCGCAGGAGTCGGTCGGCGAGGGCAGTGTCCCCCTTCCCCCTCCAGTGAGGCAGCGGCCTTCATTCTTTTGCACTATTAGTGAAATGTCAATTCCGTCGAGGATTTAAGAAAAGACAAAAAGGGAATGCAATTGTACTCTCAAGAGTCCTGTCGGACCGGTACATTTGGAGGAAAAGGAAAAAAGGAAATGAAGCTAGACAGAGGGATGTAAACCTAGATAACTCCCTCTTACTAGGCTGCAACCGGGGGGAGAGACATCGCCCGCTCACTCTATGATGCGGAGGGGACCTTGGACGGTGTTGATCTTCTTCCCCTTGTCTGGCTGCGTGGAGGTCCCTTCTCCGTGGGCCGGCTCGTCGGCCTGGTTCCTGGCGTGCCCCGGCTCATCAGCTTCTCAATGTCCTTCAAATGCCAGCAGTCTTCAGTGTCATGGCCATCGTCCTTATGGTACTTGCAGTACTTCTCTCTGTTCTTCCCACCTCTTTTAGCCTTCGGTGGGGGGCGATCAGCTCGCTCTTCCTTCTGTACTTGGGCGAGGACGGCGTCTGGGGTGGTGTCCCTCGCGCTTTCTCCCCGCTGTCTGTTCCTCGGCCTCTTCTCGGTCCGGTACCCTTCGGGGCTGACTCGTCCGCCGTCGCCGCGCTTGGTCCATCGAGTGGCTTTTCCTGCATCCTCGGCCAAGGCTTCCTCGGTCAGCATGAAGCGTTCGGCCCTCGCCATGATCCCGGGGAGGTCCTTCGGGGGATCGTTGTGTAGGGACTTCTTGAGGCCTCTGTGGCGAAGCCCTTTCTTAAGGGCCGTCTGGACCACCAGGTCAGGAGGGCTGTTCACGTTCAGCCTTTCCGCATTGAAGCGGCGCATGAACTGTCGGAGCGGCTCGGCCGGGCCTTGCACTATGTTGAACAGATGTTCAGCGCCAGGCTTGATCTGCCTCCCCGCCATGAACTGTTTGCAGAACAACTGGGTGAGTTCCTCGAAGCTGTCGATGGAGCGGCCGGGCAGGCTGTGGTACCAGGTCCTCGCCGCTCCCCTGAGAGTAGAATAGAAGCCCCGGCAAAGCAGGTCATCGTCAGCTCCCTGGAAGGACATGTCCCCCTCGTAGTCCATCACGTGGTGTCCCGGGTCCCCTATCCCGTCGTACTTTCCCAGCACCGGGATCCTGAATCGAGAGGGGACCCGTGCGTCGGTTATTCTCCGTGATAAGGGGCACCGGTCTCCGTGGATGCCCCCAGGGATGCGGCAGTCGCCTGCCTCTGGCTCGATCGGGGGTGGAGGAAGCACAGGCGCCAGCGGGGCTGGCTCCACGGCCCTCGCCACGCTGGGGGTCGGGCTGACCCGACGCTCCCGACTCCTCCTGCGGGAGCTCCTGCTCCGCCGTGATCGGTCTCTCGAGTGGTGTCGTTCGCTTCTCCTGCGGCGGGACGACCGTGACCGACGAGATGATGCCGTCATCGATTCGCCCTCCGTCCCTTCGGTTTCTCTTCGGCTCCTTTCACGATAAGGGGAGGAGGCGCGTGACCTCGCCTGACGAGAGCCGGACAGCGTGAATCGACGCTCCGTGTTCGGTTTCTGGGTCCCGTGGTCGTCGACCACGGCGGATCGCAAGTGCGGGGGACCCCCCCGCCCATCGATGGCTATCGTCCAACGTGCCTCTGTTGGACGGTGCAGGGCCGACGAGCTGCTGTACCATCGCGACCAACGTCTGGAGGCTCGCGTTGGTCTCCTGAGCCAGGGCGCGGAGCTGTCCCTGCGTGGCCTGTTCTGAGCCGCCGGTCTCTTCGGTTGAGAGGGCGGGGTGGCCGCCGACGGGCGTGTCCTCGGGGTTGCCGTTTGATGCGCCATTCCCCTCCTCCGGGATGGGGGGCATGCGCTTCCTTCCATTGCTGGCTCGTGCCATTGTTGGTGTGGTATGCTGCTTCGTGGGACGGTTTTCGTTTCCCACAGACGGCGCCAGATGTTTCAGAGTGTTTTCTCACTACAGAGCGTTGACCGTGGACAACCCGGTCAACGTGGTCAAGGGGCCCGCTTGGGTCCCTCGGGGGCTTCGAATCGGTGCAGATGGGACGAGGGGAAGCCTCGGCCCAGGTTGAGACGCTCGGCCTCGGTCGGACGAGCACGGCCTCGGAGGAAGGAAGACGAGGGGTAGCCTCGGTCGTCCAGCTAGAGGCACGGTCGGCGAAGGGCGAGGGGAAGCCTCGGACCCGGTTAAGACGCTCGGCCTCGGTAGGATGTGCTCGGCCTCGGAGAAAGGAAGGCGAGGGGTAGCCTCGGTCGTCCAGTTGATTGTGAAGTTGGAGAGGGGTGAGGGGAAGCCTCGGCCCGTTGATCAGCTGTCCACCTGCGTGGACGAGAACGCTCGTCAGGGGGCCGGACCTAGGTTCCGGCCAAATCCCCTCCGATGCCTAGGTCAGATAGAGATCTGAAAGAGGAGGCCCGGCGGAGACGGTTCGACTCGTGAGGAGATCAGAACGACGTCTCACGGCGCGAGCGGTGGAGGAAGGAGATAGGATGGGGGAGCTAGGTCGTTGATGGAGTACCTTCGGTTTTAGATACCTGAGATGCGGTCCCGTGTCCTGTTGTCCTCCTAGCCCCTTTATAGACCTCCGCCGTGATTGCCCCCGACCCACGTTGCTCGTCCGCCCCCAATCGTGCCCCCTCAATCCACCCCCTGCCGCCGCTCCCTGCGCCATGCCAGCCTCCCCCCATAACTGTCATTAAGTGGTCGTGGGATCGAGGGAGCGGTTATCGCAGGAGTGGGTGAGTGACCCATATGCTACCGGGGCCGGGTCGGATCTACATTCGGGGGAGTCCCCGATAGGGCCTTATCGAGTGGGCCTGAGTGCTCAGATGGGCTCTTGACCGGGGGTCGGGTTTTCGGGCTCGTGTCTTTCGGGCCTCGGCCAAATAGGCGTAACAAATACCAAATCACATTTTTCACAATCATTTGAGGCTGTTGTTTCATGTGTGCGCAAAAGCATTATGGGAGTAGAGCAATATTATTCCCATCATTTACAAACAGTTAACACAATTGAATGTAACACTAATGAAGATTTTTTTAAAAAAAAGAACTAAGATAGAAGATCCACAATTAGCAAAGGCCTAGAGCGTTTGTCTACTAAAACATTTATGTTGTGACTGAGTACAGTGGAAAATCCAGCGAAGTAGACGCGTATGACTCCAGAGGCCATAGTAGAGTTCAACGTTATCCAGCTTCAGAGCTTGCCCACGCACGTTGCAAACAACGTAACAATTATTTTCTACCCCTAAGATGATGCATAACCCCACTTCTAGGATTTTTCCACACTTGTCTGTAAAAGTCTTGTTGGAAATTGACTTTTCTACTACGATAAGATGGCATACAACTGGACTTAAATGTTTGTTGCACTAGTATGTAGTGGTCCATATGAGACTAGGATGAACCCGAGGGAACAAAACGATTAAAAGAAATAAAAGACTAATGCAGTTGCTCTCCATCACCATCGCTCATACATACGCTACACCACTGTCGTTGCCTTTCACACCATCCCCACGTATCTTTCACACCATTCCCAAGTCACTACCTTTCACACCATCTACACATATCCTTTCACCATCTTGGTACGTGTGCAACATCACGTTGCTACCATTCACATCAAAACCCTGTTATATACACCGCGTAAAATATGTCTTTTTTTTGGTCAAATCCTGAAAAAATGTCAAATCAGAAGTCACGTCACCGACTCCGATATGACATTTCTTTCTGTTTTGGGGAAAAAAAAGACATACACCGCATTTAATGCGGTGTATTTAGCAATCTCTTCACACCATCCCCAAGTCGCTGCCTTTCACACCGTCGTTATAGATGCCCATCATCTAAACGAACTGTAAACTTTTTTTAAATTGAGTTTTTAGCCTACAAGAAGAAGATTTTTGGGGACACCGGGCTTTCCTTCTTGGAAGGAGAAGGGACAAGAGGATGGGAAGAATTTGGGTTGGTTGGTTGTTGGAAAATTCATCTAAAGTTTTGGGTATCACTGTTGAGAGTTGAGGGAAAAGTGGAAGATGTGTGCATTATGTCATTAAAAATTTTTAAAATTCAATTTACAAGAAGATAGGAGAATATTCCTTTTTAGCTAATGAAGCGGGGGGTATTTTAACATGACAAAAGTGAATTAGAAATGTATATTTCTAAACAAGGTTGTAAAAAACTCGTCACGACGATGTCATGACGCGCCATTGCGATGCCATGGTAGCAAGGCTCCATTCTCACACCCCCGTTAATGCCCAAGTTGGCTCGTTGAGGCGGCACGCCACCATGGTGCGACATGGCGACACAAGGCGCGCCACAAAACACAAGGCACGAGTTAAAAAAAAGCACACGGGTCCACATTATAGGGATAAGAGAACCCGAACCCGACCCGTTCTCATTATTTGAGGCTTTTTTTCATCTCGTAGCCGCTCACATTCGATTTGGGGCCTAGGACTTTTCATCTCGCTCGCAGACAGCACTTGTGAACAAAGTTTATTCAAGATGTTGAACTAGGACATGCAAGAATTAATGTTCCTTCAAGTATCAGCAAATTTCGTTTAGATCCAATTATCCAAATAGCTTTAACAACTGTGTTAATCGATTGATTTCATATTGATGACGTATTAAGGTCACATCCTTTTTAGTTATGTAAACAATTGCTTTTTAGTAAATTAACACTTTATTTAATTGTAAGCAGTAAGCACACATCTCAATGTAGATGGAAGGCTATGGATTTGGAAACTAATTCATCTAAGTGGAGCATGTTTACTGTCTACCTCTCTATATATTATATAATATATACACACATTTGCCGTCGTAAGCCACGCCTTGAAAAACGTAGTGGCTCCGCCAAGGCTACTAAGGCTTGAGGCTTGACATCGCCGCCATGCCACGCCTCACGACATTTAGAGCCTTGTTTCTAAATATGAAGGCTAGTTCAGAAGTGGTTAAATTTCTAAATACGAGACTCGAAAGGTATGTATCTTAAAAAAGTTAAAATTAAAATTGAAATGCGCCACCCTATATCGAATTTCATTTTTTTTGTTTTTAACCACCGGTTTGCGGACACCACATTGGGCGCTGTTTCCGAGTGTTTTCTCACTACAAAAGCGTTGAACGTGGACAACCCGGTCAACGTGGTCAAGGGGCCCGTTTGGGTCCCTCGGGTGAGTCGAGTTGGTGCAGGCGAGGCTTGAGTCGGATCTGCAGGCGACGTGGAGCGCGTCGGCTGGGTCGAATCGGGGTCCTCGGTCGTTGGTAGGGCGAGGGGAAGCCTCGGCCTGGGTTGAGACGCTCGGCCTCGGTCGGTTATGCTCGGCCTCGGCGGTCGGACGACGAGGGGAAGCCTCGATCGTCCAGCTGGTTGCGTGGTCGGCGAGGGGCGGAGGGGAAGCCTCGGCCCGTGGATTGGATATCCTCCTGCGTAGACGAGAACACTCGTCAGGGGGGCCGGACCTTGGTTCCGGCCAAAACCCCTCCGATGCCTAAGTCAGACAGTGATCTGAAAGAGGAGGCCCGGCGGAGACGGTATGACTCGAGAGGAGATCGGTACGGCGTCTCACGGCGCGAGCGGGGGAGGAAGGAGGAGAAATGGGGGAACTAGGTCGTTGATGGAGTGCCTTAGGTTTTAGATACCTGAGATGCGGTCTCTTGCCCTGTCGTCCTCCTAGCCCTTTTATAGAGCTCCCGGCGTAATTGCCCCCGGACCACGTCGCACGTCTGCCCTCAATCGTGCCCCCTCAATCCGCCCCCCGTCGCCGCTCCCTGCGCCATGCCAGCACCTCCCCATTACCGCCATTTAGTGGTCGCGGAACCGGGGGAGCGGTTATCGCAGGAGTGGGCGAGTGGCCGGCGTGTTATCGGGGCCAGGCCGGATCGACATTCGGGGGGTCCCTTATAGGGCCTTATCGAGTGGGCCTGAGCGCGCAGATGGGCTCTTGACCGGCAGTCGGGTTTCTGGGCTCGTGTCTTTCGGGTCTCGGTTAAATAGGCGTAACAATTGCCCCCATCGGTCGGGTTGATTGGCTTCGGCCGGTTCGGCTCGGCCGATGTGACTTCCGCCGACTTTGACAGGCTCGTCAGTTGATGCCGACTCATTTATTGGTCGTCATCATGAGTTGGTCCGCTCGATACTTTTAAGGCGCGGGCTCCGAAGCGCCGTCGGTCCTCTGATGCTGCCACGTGTAGCTGCGAGCTTATCCCCACCGCTCGCGGGGTCTTCTTAAGTTGAGAAGCCGAGGGGTTCGTGAGCCGCCCTCGGTGGGGTCGATCGGCCTTGGCTAGCTCGGTTCGACCGCTGTGCCTCCTGGGGTTCCGAGTGGCGCTTTAGTCGAGGCGTGGTCATAAATGTAGGTCATGATGAGGCGGATCGATTGGACTTCCCTTGGCGCCGATTTCGAAACGCCGCCGGTTCTTCGAGGCCTGCCACGCGTTCTTGTCAAGCGCTTCGAATTCGCCCCTGTGTCCGGTATATAAGATCCTCAGCTGCGTTGATCTCCACTTCTTTCTTGGTCTTCCCATTGTTCTAGGCTTTCCACAACTCGGAGTTTCCCGTCGCCTTCGCTTCCTTGTCTCCTCCAAACTAGTTAAAAGGTAATTCCTTTCTCGCTCTCGTATTATGGCTGCTCTTAGGATAGGCGGTTCTGGCCAAGGGGCGAGGGATCCTCCGGAGTCCAGGCGAGGCGGGCCCCGGCTAGGGGGATCAGGTTCCTCCGCTGGGAGTCGTCCCCTCCGAGATAAGGGGAAAGGGAAGCTTTTCCCAGACTTCGCCTGTGATGACGTGGCGTCGGCTGCCGTGCGGCTTAACGTGCCCCCGGTTGTCCTCCGAACGCCGTCGGGGACCCCTCCTTCAGTGGCCACGGAGATCCGGGAAAGGTATCTCTGCTTCCCGTACGATGTCCGAGTTCCATTCGCCGACGAGCGGATTTGCCTTCCGAGGAGCAATGAGGTCGGCGTCTACGTCGAGATGTTCCGCCTGGGTCTTCGTTTCCCGCTCAATCCCTTCTTCATCCAGGTCATGGAATATCTCATGGTGCCCCTTTGCCAGTTCACCCCTTGTTCGATTGCGGTACTGACGGGCTTCGCGACGCTCTGCTGTACCCGCGGTCTGGAGCCGTCTCTCCCCCTTCTCTTCCACTTTTATTAGATCCAGACGGTCGGCCCGGGGTCATGGCTACAACTCCGAGCTCGCTCGAGGAGGGAGTGCCTGATCGGGCTACCCCGCTGGTCGGGGGATTGGAGTTCGGATTATGTCTTTGTGATCTTCCTGGAGGACGCCCAGATTTTGACAAGTTGGGGCGGGTCTGTCCAGCCTCGCCCGCCGCTAGCCCTCTCTGATGTTGATCAGGCAGCCGCCGCGCTGCTGTCGACCCTCCCCTTGGAATCGAAGTCCATCTGGTCTTTGTTGGACGACCTACTCCTGAAGGCCGTCCTGTGGTCTCCGGGTAGGTCGCTTTTTCAGTCTCGAATCGCCCTGTGACTCATCCTGATTTTGGTTTCCCTTGCAGGGATGGCTGGCCGCGAGTTCGTCCGTGACGTCGATGAGCTGATCCGTCGTGGAGCCGCTCGGAGCCGAGTTAGTACCTCTGGAAGGGCGCCTCGGCGGACCGTTGAGGAGGAAGTGCGCCGAGCCGAGCCCTCCGTGGGTAAGGTGGTGGCCGCGCCTCTTGCCTCTTCTTCTGGCGATCCCCTTCCCAGGGGGGTCACAAGGGCCGGACCCGCCCCGCCAGCCCAAGAGGCGGGGGGTAACGACGGGTCTGGTGCAGTCCTTTCTGCCCTTGGCGCGCCCCCTCTGGTTCCCAAGGGTGGGGATGGTGCGAGGCGGAAGCGCTCCCCTCCGGCGTCCTCGGAGCCTCACGGAGGAAAGAAGAGGAAGGAGGACGCGGATCCCTCCAGTCCGGCGGGTTCCGGGCTCCCTGCGGCGACCACCGGGGATCTTCCGGTAGCCTTGACAACCACCCCCCTCGCAGTGTCCTCGCCCATATCACCGGGGATCAGAGCCCTGTTGGCGAGCAATTTGGCTTCCCTCGATGTCGTCCCCGGGAGTTCGATGTTTGTCGACCGAGCCTTGGCCCAGCAGGTTGCTGAGGTCTCCGTCCCTCCCCGGGACCGCAGCCTCCTCAAGAAGATCCCTGCCGACAAGATGTCGGATTCCTTGGTCTGGATCCTTCAACAGGTTCGGTTATCTTGCTATCCTCTCCTTCCCTTTATCCTCTTCTTAGCCCATGTCTCGTCTTCCAGGGTTCAGCGCTCGCCGTGGAGTTGCAGTTCCGAGCCGTCCTCTTGAGGGAGCTGGAGGAGTCCTCCATGAAGGCCCACGAGCGGGCCGGGGCGGCGGAGGTAGCTATGACGGAGGCTCAGATGGAGTCTCTTCATCTCAAGCTCCGTGTGGCCGAGCTGGAGGGGCGAGTGGGTGACCTCCAGGGAAAGTTGGAGGACGCTCGGCAGTCGGCTGAGGACGCGGCTGAGTCGTTCCGCCTGGAGAGGGAGGAGCTTCAGAGGGAACTATCGGATCGACGTCAGGTGGCGCGGCTTGCGGAGGAGGTGGAGAGGGGTTTCGTCGGGACCCTGGGGAAGAAGATCTTCGAGGTTCTCAGGGAGGCCTTCGGTACGTATGAAGACCTCATCGCCCCTCGGATTGTCGAAGTCGTCCTGTCTTCCTTCCGGGATTGTGCGGAGCGCGTTCGGCAGGCTCCCCCGCTTGTCGATCCCCCTCGCTCCGAGCAGGGCGAAGTGCCCGAGGATGTGTCCTCTCGAGCCCGGGCTCCCTAAGCCATCCCTCCTGGCCTTATCCTCAAATTTTTTAGCATCCGTTTCGCTTTGGGCCAGTCTACTTGAAATGGATCCCTGCCCCTGCTATCTCCTTCGGCTTCGCTACCGGCTCCAGAGCCAATAATTGCTGGTTGCATGGCTGTTCGCTTGGGCCGACAACTTTGGGTCTTTTGTCAACAAATTTTGCTCTGTCGGTGTCGACCTAGTTTCTGTAGGTGACGAACTTTGTCATTCGTCGAGAGTGGATTATTTGTGGAGAGGTTTCTTCGCTTCGATTCCCGTTAAATAAGACACATCTTTGTACCCTGGTTAACTGTTATAAACGAAATTGACTTACTCGGACTTCTCGTGTATTTTGCATTGCTGCCTTGTTCTTGGCCTAGGACTGGATGACGTCCGTGCTGGCTGGGGGAATTGCCCCCAGACTTATGAGCGCAGGAGTCGGTCGGCGAGGGCAAAGCTCCTCGGCTTAGGACCGGTCGGCGTCCGTGCCTGCTGGGGGAACTGCCCCCAGACTTATGAGCGCAGGAGTCGGTCAGCGAGGGCAAAGTTCCTCGGCTTAGGACCGGTCGGCGTCCGCGCTGGCTGGGGGAATTGCCCCCAGATTTATGAGCGCAGGAGTCGGTCGGCGAGGGCAAAGCTCCTCGGCTTAGGACCGGTCGGCGTCCGCGCTGGCTGGGGGAATTTCCCCCAGACTTATGAGCGCAGGAGTCGGTCGACGAGGGCAAAGCTCCTCGGCTTAGGGGCCGGTCGGCGTCTGTGCCTGCTGGGGGAACCGTCCCCAGACGTGCGTGCCTTCGACGGTTATGCTCGGCCTCTCTTGCCCTGTCGTCCTAGGCGTAACAGGCGCCGACTAATCCGGCTCGAGCCGGGTAGTACCCGCAAAGGGCAGCCAAAGCTCTCTCTCATCAATTTTTAACATAGGTGCATCGAGTGGGACTCGAACTCGAGACCTCCTGGAAGCTAGCACAACACTATATCTAATTTCTGAATCTAATTTGTGTTCATCCCGAGGAAAAAATAATTAAATGAGGCTAAAACCAAACGGATTTTCGATATTAATTGTAAAAATTGCCAACATGTCGAAGCCATTGCTAGACACTCGTTGCAATATGGGCCATTGCCATTGGTTCGCTACAGTTGTCCCTACCATCGCTAGACACTCGTTGCTATAGTCACCTACCCCCATAAACCGCCATAACTGTTACCCACCATCGCCATTTATTGCCTCTAGGTCTTGGCTTGTGACGACCATCTTGGCTGCCTCGTCTCACATTGATACCGCCTTGTGGAAACTCCAACACAAGCATTGCCTCCTGTCGGTCACGGTCATCGCCTTGTCCTGCTGCCGTCATCGTCATCCCCGTCAGATTGTTTCTCGCACGTCATTTGTGTCATCACCACACTGTGTGTGCTCTTGCATCATCGGCCAACCATTGGGCCGATGCAACTACCACCTAACTTCTACCACAGTCTCTATCATATGACGATCTCTCGTTAATGCTTTTCATCGCACACCCCTTTGTCAATGCCGTGGCCATCACCGCATTACCTGGTCACTCTTATATCATTAAAAAAAAGGACAGAGATATCACATTTTTAAAAATTATTTTGACATAACACACGTGCCAATTATATTAGCTACATCAGACCAAACATAAACAACATAATCTTTCTGAAATTTCTTGCACGTAAAAACCCTCCGCTATAATAGCGCTGCGATAATTTAATTCTACTAGGCATGTGGCTGAAACTTGATGAAATTTATTTCTTTTAGACAAGGAAATTAGTATGGAAAAGTTAGCATCAAAAACATTATCACATTGCCAACGAGTCGTTGCCCGGTTGGCACCCTCTCCCCCATCCGTCCTGTAAGGCAAGGGATCGAGGCCCAACGCGTGCTTTAAAACGCTTTCCGATATTTAAAAAAAAAAAACTTATCCCAATCTCAAGAAGGGCTAGACTGGATTAAAGAGGCATGTTACAAATTGTACGAATGAAACAGTGATAAAATGTTGAAGGATTTCATCAACACGACTATGTCCTGTCCTTTCGGAATGAATCATCGGTCTTCAATCTTGTCCCCACACCTCCGACTGGATCTTGCTCCAGAGTCTCCCAGTGATACAACCCTTGATCTGCCCAGAGGCTTCTAGATTGAACGCAGCCAGCTGATTGGCCCAGTACGGAGTACTCCAGCCCAGGAGCACTCACGTGTAGGTCATCCTCTCTCCATTCATGACAACATCCCGATTGACCGTCGGGCTCCCATGATTAGGGGGGTCCACTCCTCAAACCGAGCGGTCAATAATTGACCATTAACCTGCCATCAATACAGATAGTATAGCCAAGATGCAATAAACGCTATGAATGCACGAGCATTATGTGAGGAGGACGTTGACAAAACGCTCGCCTACAAATAGCCAAGAAACGAGATATCTGAGATCTGACACTCAGGTACTCCTGTACTTTCAGTCTGCTCTGCCAAACATATTTCTTCCTCCTTATAGCTCAGCCCCAGAACTAGCGAACAACCCCCCAATGGGTCGGAATCTGTTCCACCGAGCATTCCTTAGTAATGAACCGACTTAAGCATCGGCGGTGATTTATTCGGAACCCAGATCCGACCCCCTGACGAGTTTCTTGTTTTGCAGATCGCTGAGGAGATAGCTCTGCCAAAGCTCTGCTAGGCACAAATCGCTTGGCTCGGAGCCTGCTCCTTCCATAGTTAGCTTGGCCGGTATCCCGAAGGTCGGCCATGTCAGCCACGTTAGCCACGTCAGCCACATCCTTCGGGCTCCCCATCATCAACATCCACAATGAGAAAACACCCTGAAACATTTTGGCACAGTCTGTCGGAATCGAGTCGGCATCCACATCATCTTCCACATCATCCAAGACTCAGCGCACCAATGATGGGCCTTACTGGCCAACAATCATGTGGGATGCCAGTGATTCACCGCTCACCATGGACCCCGGCCCCTCTACTCGAGAGATGATTGAGTCGCAGTTAGTGACTCTGGAGCACTTTCACTTGTTCACTAGGGAAGTGAGTGCTAACATACAAACGTTAGCGACCGTCGTAAAATAGCTCACTAGCACACAACACCTGCCAATATGAAGCCAACCTGACTTCCCGAGCCTTCCCCAATGACACGCTGCAATACGATATGCCATTGTGGCAGCCCGAGAAGAGGATGAAGGGTTTTCTGGGTCCTGAGGGCTATCAAATCAACGTCCCACCTAAGTCGGGTGGACGACGAAAGCAATAAAAGCAGCAGAAAACATCTTAAAACTATTTTAAAAACAACCCTAAAGCAATAAACCCTAGGCAGAATCTCTACTATCCCGGGGTTGGGTCCGACCAACCCCTAAAGATAGATCTATCAAAATATTGCAATTATAAACGCATGTAAATTAAACTACACACCCGAAACTTTGTTTTCGCAGAATACGAAGCGTCGTTTTCAGTAGCCATTCTTTGATTTTGAAGCGATCCCCCCGAGCCGCTTCTCCCAAGCCGAACTGCGTTCCGAACCGAATCGCGTCTCAAGGCAAGGAACACCCTTGTCGCCGAGCCAACTACGCACCGAAGAAAGTTTAACCTTGAATGGATCCTCCGTCAAGACTTCGGATCTGATCCGAACTCCTTCGTATCTTTGCTAGAGCCCGATCAGGAGCAAGGAAGAATTAGGGAGAATGATGGGATCAGGAGCAAGGAAGAATTAGGGAGAATGATGGAATATAAATTTAAGTCTTAATATCCAAGCATGCTCAAAACTTTTTGGAGCTTCTCAAATTTGAAGACTTGGTGCAGGTTCAAGGAGGGGGTGCAGAGAGATGATGCATTCGAGGCTATTTATCTCTGTGTGAATAGCAAAAACATCTTGTTCGAAATAACATTAAGCTGTTTGGCAATAATTTATTTAAGTTATAATGTAGTAAACATTAGATATTAACTTAGGTAAAGTCCTGAGACTTTATGCAAGGTCAAACATGTATGGAGATAAGTATCTCGATCATGGAGAAATGTTTGACCGTTTGTAGCATAAGTCTAAAATGGTTCGTGGTCGTAGATGTTTCGAGACAAGGATATCGAAACATCAGATAGACCATTGTGTCTTAAGTCTTCGCCGTTTAGCGGTGGCGATAATCTCATGATCGTTCGACTTGGCGAAGTCGAAGACGAGACACAGGTGCTCATTAGAGAATGAGTTCACTGAACGATCCACAAGAGTTCTCATATGGTTATATTGACCAATCTGTCAATGATAACTCTGTCATGGCATGTTTAACTCTATACGGCAACTGATACAGTAGCCCTCTACACGCGAGTAGAGAGAGTATAATGAGTTGATAAGGAGTGATATGTCGTGAATTTGGCTCGTGGCAGTCATGTAAATTCGTGAAGAGTGTAGGGGCATTTTGGTCATTTGACTACACGGGTGGAAGTGTGTGTAGAGTAAAAGTGGGTGTGTAAAGAAATGTCAAACTTGTAAATTTAGAAGGAGTGGGTTAGTGAGAGAGGGGCTAGTGTGAAAAGGGATGGGTTTAATTGCACACCCGTAAATTTTTAGAAAGGCTAGTGGCAAAACGGTCTTTTTGACAAAAACTGCTGTACGTACACACTCAGGTTGTGTGTGCATAAAGTAATGGCAAACCTGTAAATACTTGGAAGTTGAAGGGTAATTTTTGGAAGGGTATTAGGGTAATTTTGCCATATGCATGCTTATCTTGAAGAGAAATCTAGAATTAGGAATTTTTTTTTCATTTCTACATTCTTCCTTAACTTTCTTCTCCTTTCATCTCTTTTCTTCATTCAACCTTATCCTACTTACCCATGGCCGAAATTTCCCCCTTCCCTTGCCATTTCTTCAAGCTCCAAAATCCTAATTTCATTCCAAAAAATTGAAGAAAACCCTAGCTCACTTCAAGGAGAAGAAGGGTGGAAGGAGGAGAAAGAAAAGAGAGAAAGAAAGAGGAATTCTTGAGGTATGATTCTAACTATGGCTTGGGAATTTTTATTTAGGGATATGAGAATGTTAGGATGTTATTTATGTTGTTTATGATCTGAATTTCATGTATCATGTTTGTATTTGCTCAAAAGATTCAATCTTTCCCTTGTATTCCCTAGCAAATCATCCTCTCCTGAAAAACAAAATTCTGTAGTCGTGTTTCCACATCAATTTTAATTTCTGTAGTTGGAATCACTTTCTGAAAAAAATACGTAGATGTAGATCCTGAAGTCCTACTACAAATTCATATAAAATTTGTCATATGTTGAGTTCAATAAGTAGGAGTAAAAATTCATTGTTTGCAAGATGTCTGAAATTCTGTCAAGCTGTACACAGTTCAGAAAAATGAGCACTATTACCTGCACACTCTATGGATTTTGATGATTTTGGTCTTGTTGGAAACTTAATAAGTTTTCCTAAAAGTTCATCGGGGTGCTCATATGTCATAATTCTGGCCCCAATATGCTCAAATTTGGCTTTTAACACGATCTAGAAATCTGTCTGACAAATAGATTGGACATATTTTACTAAATAATTCACTATAAATCATATACTTCATCTATCTGAATGCAATTTTATGGGTGAACCCAGGACTGATATATCTTCAACTTTCTTTCTTTGATTTTTGTCAAATTCACAATAAAAATTGGTTAAAAATACTGACTTTCCGGCTGTTCTTGCAATTTCAGCATGTTGGCTTGTGTTGAGTGAAGTTGGATTGGTGTGATAATGTTAATTTTTCACTCCATATGCATGAATGATGTTGATGCATGTATTTAAGTTTGGTTATGCTATTTGGTACTAAATTTGATGTTGTGACACTTTCCATTTACATGGCGAACGCCACATGTTCGTAAAAATGTCCAAATGAATGCGAAATTGAAGGACATGGAAAAAGGGCCATTAAAAATGTTGTGTAATGTGTCATATTTATAAACTTGGATATGGCCTTTGAATATGATAACACATGGCATGTTAACTGGGATGTCTCGATCTGCTCTAAGGCGGGTGAACATCCTAGTATTGGGATGTGGGAAAGGTTGGGTATAACTTAATTATAAGGGGCTGGACCGAGAAGTTAGGGAAATGATATGTGATATGTGATATTTACACCCACTCGCCTTTACGGGGAGTGGAGGGGACATACGGAGGTTGTGTTATTATGTGGAGAGCCTCACTCCTGCCAGGGACGGGGGCGTTGAGAGGCCCGGCGTACAATGCCCGTGTCCACTGCGTCGTGTGCTATATTCACCCCAAATTTGGGGTGATGTCCAGGCCCTTATCTTTAAGTGATACCCAGGCTTCCAAAGAGTCACTAACATCTGTTAACTGATGAACTCCATAAGTGTTGTGTTTGCATACTTGTGTGTTGTACTTTCCACTTTGGTTGCTTATGCTCCCATTGCCTTTACACTCATAAACCCTAAATGATTTTTCCTGCCCTAGTTAGTTTCATACTGGGCACGTTTGACGTCCTCATTTTACTTTTCAGGTCTTGAGCAGAGGTCTCCAGAGCTGAGTCTCCCTCAGGAGATTCCTTGACGTGGGTTTTGGTTTGGGGACTCCACTCTTTTGGGCTATGTCTTGTAGTGTGAGTGGGGTTGAGTGGTGAGTGAGTTGTTTTTTGTAGCTGTATTATATGTTGGTGGCTTGTAGCACTTCGCATGTATGTACTTGAGTCGGTTCACTTTGTACTTGATGTTGGTGTGTGTGGTACATTCGTTGGTTATGTGATCCTGTGGACATGTACTCTCTGTGATGGCAGTATGTGGCTTCCTTCTTTATATATCTGTGATGTATGATCACAGCATTCGCAGTGGCCTGCTTATTATGTGTTTACTTATTCACGCTTGGTGTAATACCGCGGCTTGTCAGGTTCCATCCGTCCTTTTCCCCGCTATGGGACGTCGTATAAGGTATATGTGAGAATGGGGCGTGACAGGTTTAGTGGTGGTCCATGCAGGTCCACTCACACTGCGATATGCGAAAGGATGATACATCCAATACACTTTAATGCCGTCACATAAGGTACTAATTCCACTTGTGCTGTCTTCTTTCCCTGCAGAATGGACAGTGGAAACATGATATCCTCGTCAGAGATGGAGCACACTGAGCCCTCTTTGATGGATACAATTTTGCTGGGTTTCCAGGTGAGTCTAGGTCAGCTGGCTGAGATGCTCGCCAAGATGCATGGTCAGAAGACCCCAAGCTTCAAGCAGTTCAGGGCAATGAGGCCAAGGACCTTTTCAGGCAAGGAGACTGCATTGGAGGTCGATGAGTGGTTACAGCGCACGGAGGATGACCTCACAGCTGTTGGATTCCAGTTGGAGAGTTGGGTGGATGCAGCAAAAAGACAGCTGACACATCAGACCCGAGATTGGTGGGATACCCATGAGTGGCACCTGACAGGTCCTATCTCTTGGAAGACTTTCAAGGAACTTTTGAGTCCAAGTTCCTTCCAGAGACCGCAAAGGATGAGCTCAGACAGCGTTTTGAGCAGTTGACTCAGGGTCGGCGAACCGTGGATGAGTATGACACCAAGTTTTTTTTGCTGAGCAAGTTTGCCCCGGAGCTCGTTGCGACTGATGCCACCCGAGCTCGATGCTTTCGTATGGGACTAGAGCCGGCATATAGGGATGCGATGTCTACACAGAAACTCGCCACACAGGAGGATGTGCTTGAGGCGGCAAGACTATATGAGATCCATTTGCGGAGTATAGGGAAGATGCCTACAGGCGACAGACGACCCACATGATCACAGAAGGCATTATCCCGCACAGTACAGACGGCCCAGTTCAAGAGGCCAAGAGCCCCTGCAGTGACACAGAGACGTCTGACATGCCAATTTTGTGGCAAGACTGGTCACGAGCAGAAGGAGTGTAGGGCTTGGGCTAGACAGTGCTTCGCTTGTGGCGGTCGAGGACACATTAGTAGGTTCTGCCCACAGCAGGGTGCTCACCCGACCCCAGTAGCACCTGTGGCTGTTAGACCGATGCATCAGCGAGCTCTTCCACCTGGTCCGCAATGGCTTTCCCTTCCAGCACCAGATGGACCAGGTACACCAGCCTCTAGGGGACCTTCCTTGCCTCCTCAGCGGCAGGCCTACAAGAAGACAAACTCTGCTTCAAAGCCCCAGGCTTTCACGATGACATCGGTAGAGGCAGAAAACTTAGGCCAGGTTATCACTGGTATGGTTCTAGCTCTCTCTCTCTACTTTATGTTATATCACTTGTGGCTTAGTTATGATAGACATTGGTTTGATTTCCTTGTTGGCTTTTAGGTATGGTTAAAGTAGCATCTTTTCCTGCCTTAGCACTCTTTGATTCTGGGGCTTCACACTGTTTTCTGTCTCGACAATTTGTGGACAAAAATGCAGTATCAGTTGACTCCTTCACTGTTAGTTGGAATATTCACACAGGGAATGGTGTGATCAGGAGTACTTCAGGACTCCGTTGTTGTTCAGTGGAAATTTGTGGTCGGGAGTTATATGCTGATTTCCAGGTGATTGAGATGACCACCTTTGAAGCGGTATTTGGGATGGACTGGTTAGCAATGTTTTGTGCAACAATTGACTGTAAATTAATGAGGGTAGTCTTTCAGATTCCCGATCATCCCGAGTTTGAATTCAGGAGCGGTAGTTGTACATTGGAACCTGTAAGATTCAGAGCAACACTAGTGGAAGCAGAAGTGTTGGCTATGGCCATGGAAGCAGAGCCAGTTTTACCCAGAGTTGTGCGAGACTTCTCTGATGTCTTTCCTGATGATATTTATGGACTTCCTCCTGATCGATCATTGGAGTTCACCATTGATTTGATACCAGGCACACAACCTATTGCGAAGGCTTCTTATCAGATGGCACCATCTGAGTTGGTTGAGCTTTGTAATCAGCTAAAGGACCTATCAGAGCGAGGGTTGATACAGTCAAGCATGTCACCTTGGGGAGCACCAGTGCTTTTGGTCAATAAGAAAGATGGATCTCGGAGGATGTGTATTGATTATAGAGAATTGAACAAGGTGACGATAAAGGACAAGTACCCACTTCCTCGCATCGATGATCTCTTTGATCAGCTAGGAGGATCCTGAGTCTATTCAAAGTTGGACTTACGGAGCGGTCATCACCAGATTAAGGTTCGGGGATCTGATGTACCGAAGACAGCTTTTCGAACTCGTTATGGACATTATGAGTTCATGGTGATGCCTTTCGGTGTGACCAATGCTCCAGCTACTTTCATGAGATTAATGAATCAGGTATTCTTTGACTATTTGGACAAGTTCGTGGTGGTCTTTATTGATGATATTCTGATATATTCCAAGGATGAGGAAGAGCATGCAGAGCATCTGAGGATTGTTCTACAAACCTTGAGGCAGCATCAGCTATATGCCAAATATAGTAAATGCCAGTTTTGGCTGTCTAAGGTGGCATTTTTGGGGCACATAGTTTCAGGAGAAGGTATATCGATTGATCCAGAAAAAGTGGCTGCAGTAGAGAAGTGGCTTGTCCCTAGATCGGTTTCAGAAATTCGAAGTGTCTTGGGATTGGCCGGCTATTACAGGAAGTTCATCAAGGATTTCTCCAAGATTGCGGCACCACTTACTCACCTGACTAAGAAGGATGTTGCTTATATCTGGTCTGAAGAATGTCAGCATGCATTTGAAGAGTTGAAGAGAAGGTTGACTAAAGCGCCAGTTCTGACGATTCCAGATCGTTCTGGAGGATTTGAGATTTTTTGTGATGCTTCTGGTAAAGGGCTTGGATGTGTCCTACATCAGCATGGACGTGTAGTAGCTTATGCCTCTAGACTTCTGAGGGTGCACGAGTTAAACTACCCTACACATGACTTGGAGCTGGCAGCGGTGATTTTTGCCCTAAAGCTGTGGAGACACTTTTTGCTAGGGGAGCATGTCAAGGTGTACACCGACCACAAGAGTTTGAAGTATGTGTTCACCCAAAAGGAACTCAATATGAGACATCGTCGGTGGCTTAAGCTGATGGCAAAATATGATTTTGATCTCCAGTATCACCTTAGAAAGGTGAACGTGGTTCCCGATGCACTCAGTAGATATCCAGCTGTGATGATGTTGACCTCTCAGCCTCAGCTCCAGTGGGCCCTGCGACAGATGGAGATAGAGGTCGTTCTTCCGCGCATCAAAGCAACCATGCTGAACTTGCAGGTCCAGTCTGATCTGGTGGACCGGATCAAGGCCGCACAGTCAGAAGATAAAAATTTAACGAGGATCCGAGAGCAGGTAGAGGCCGGACTTCAAACCGACTTCCATATTCACGAAGATGGTTCCCTTAGATTCGGATCATGGCTATGTGTAATGCCCGTTAGTGGAAAACACTGTTAGCGTGTGTGCGTATAGCAATTTTGTTGTGTGTATAGTAAATCCATACATGTAGGGCTATCAGGTGACTAAGATAAGCTCGGGTATATCAGTGAATGCATGTGGGTGGCTAATAAAACGAAATTATTGTTGGCATGCGAACAATGTTTATTGGCGTGCTTGGCGTTATTCGTTGGTGAGCGTGTAAAGTGAAACGGTACATTCAAGATAACTGGTGATGTTGGGATAGTTATTCATGAATGTTACTAGTATTATTGAAGTTTGGTTGGTTTTGGTAATGTTGTTGCAATTTTGGTATTAGTCTTGTCATTATTGGCGATGTTGATTTCTATTATCATTACCGTTGTTAGGGTCTGAGTTAATTTTAGTAGCTAGCTAGTGTGGGTTGTTGGGCTTGGTGTTGGGGCTTGATTATGAGATGAGAAGAGGGGGATAAGATAATTTTTAATAGAATGGCAAACTTGTAAATACGTAGAACTCTTCACTTAACTCTTTCTTCCATTTTCCTTCCCCATTTTCTTCTCCCCCAAGCACCAACCGTAACCCACCCATGCCAGGCCGAATTCCTCTACTTGTTGGCGAAATTGAGGGGGGGATTAAAGAAGAAATGAAGAGGAAAAAGAGAGGTTTGAAGCCCTAATCTTTTCCCCTTCCATCTCCCTCAATTTCTCCTCTTTCTCTCATCTCCATGGCCAAACCCTTAACCCAAAAATCTGTCAAATCTGGCCGAAATCTGTTCTTGCCTTTTTCCTTCAATTTCAAGCACGATTTCCCTTGTTTTATGCTTCTTTTGAGCCCTAATGTTAGCTAGAGCTATATGGGGGAGTTTGGAGCTAGAAGGAGGTGATTTCAAGGCATAGGATGATGAATTTTAGAGGGGTGATGCTCAAATACGGGATTCTTGGAGCTTGGTGGGTTCTTGGAGGATTTTTGGGTGAAGCTCATCATTTTTGGTGGTAGGATTCCAATCCCAATTCACATGTTTCATTTCATCCCATATTGAATCCAAAGTTTGCATCTTTTAGGGTTTTGTAGCAATATTTTGGTTTGATGCATTCTAATTTGAATTAGGATGCTATGTTAAATTATTGGGTGCAATAATTACTTTTCATGTTGCCCTTATATGAATTGTTTCAATAATTAGGAGTAATTGCTCTTACTTGAAATTGTTCCTACATGTTGAAAGGTTGGGATATTGGAAAATTACCATTCAAATTACTTATTATAAATTGTTAAGTATGCCAATTGTTTCAAGTTGCATATGGAATCCACTTGCATTTCAATATATGTCTTAATTGCATTTCGACTCAAGTGGTGGAATTTGTGTGTGTATTGCAACGTGGGTGGAATTGCACTCATTTGTTGGAAATTGTTGGAAGCTTCATCCCCAATTTTAGTAACTAAGATATGTTATGCCATTTGATGTTATTTGATGCTATGAAAGAGTTTAATGTTGCTCATGAATGTTTTGATTTACTAATTTTGTGTAGTTGCTCTCTTTTTGAATGTTGGAAGATATTTAGTTAAAATTCTTAGTATGGAAATGTGAATTAAGTTATAATGAAATGAGTTGTGCAATATGATGCTATGATTTAGATTCATGATGCAATTGGTTGATTAAATAAAATTGCTCTCTCCCGGTTATATTGACTAAAATGAAATTGCTCTCATCTCATTACATTGAATGAATGAAATTGCTCTCATTTTGGCTTGTTGGAAATGATTTACACAATTTAATTTGCATGAAATGAGGTTCATTTAATGCATGAAATGAAGTTTAAATGAAATGTAAATGAGATGGGAAAATTTGGCGGTGTGGTGTTGGATGCACGTGGAATATGGAATGTGTGACATGGTCACGTTAGGACACGAGGTGGAGTGCACGGGCATGGACAAAGTTGCCACGGTAGGAGGCGGGTGAAGTCGCCGTGGGCAACCTCTTGATACCATTAGGTGGCTCCACGTGATAACGGAGTAGAATTATTTGCACGCGCACGCCGGCTCACTCATGGGATCCCCATTGCATTGCATGGCATCGTATTGTTTGTGACTCATGTGCATCATGGCATCATTGAGCATTTGTGTGATGTGGTGATATACATGTGTGATTGTTACTTTATGAGGATGAACGTTGCCATGAATGCATGTATGCTTGAGAGGGTTGTATGTTGGTTGGTAAATGTGGTTGTTAGTGTAGCAAATATTCTTATCCTTGTCGTTGTGTTGATATTGTTGGTGGTTTGTTGGTGAAGTTGTTTGGGGGGATTCCATCTTATACCTTAATTTTCAATTGGGGGCTTGGTGGCAACTTTAAAGTGAAGATGTTAATATTCGTTAAGGATTGAATCCTTGAAATGGAAGGAAAAAATGATGGGCCATTGAAATCTCATTTCTTTTCCATATCTTTTCCATATCTAATTTTGGGAATGAATCTTTCATTCTAATGCGTATGAGAATCTTAAACATTGCTTATAATGTGACTCTTATAAGTGACTCCATATTTAACCAAGCCCCATTAGTAACTCCCTTAATATTAGCCATTTTATTCAAGTTGCTTATAATAACTTGATGTAGTAATCTCTACTAATTGGAAAGTATTAGTTTAGGGGCTATGGCAATTTATGTAGTAGGAACCCCAACGTGAGAAATAAATGTTGTAATCATACTTGAAGTCCAAATGGAAGCTAACACCTTTTAGTTCTAATGTCTTATATGTGTGGAAGGTGGTGCCTTCCATGATCCTTTAACAAAGTTAGCACTTGAACCGGGATTGCATGATATGGAACTTGTGGTATTAATAAGTAGCGAGCGTTTCACCTATGTGGTGTGCCAATTTAGGAATGGTCAAGTTGCTTCTTGGTTGCAGTTTGTGGAATTTGGTTAAAGTTAGTAACTTTTATGCGGAAATAAGTTTGCATCAATAATGAATTCTTAATGTAAGACTTCATGTTGGGAGTAATTTGTGATGAAAGCTATGGTCTCATTATTGCATCCTAATGTTGGTGGCTTTAGGGTTGAAGTCAAGTTAATGTTAGTAGCTTTTACTCACGCATTATTCATGTACCGATGTTTAATCTTGTGTCTACCTCTTGAATGGAGACTTGAAAGTGTTGCACTTATATACATGTTGGCTTGTTGGTGCTAAGCCATTTATATCACTTCTCCTATAATTATTGAGCAAGGTTATAATTTCTTTGGTTATAGCATGTTTCTTTCATTTTCCTACTTTGTTGTACTTGGGAAATTTTGGTAAATACAAGAGAAACTCTGCCGAAATTTTTCCAAGCATTTCCATAACATCCTAAGCACTAGAAACTCAAGCTAGGTATACCACACCAAATGCCACGTGCTACCTTCCTTAAATTCTCCACGCTTTAATGAATACCCATTTGGAAAATTAGTATGAAAGAAAAGTGAGCAAGAGGGTCTTTGACAACTTCCAAGATGGAAGATTAGAGAGTGTAAGAACCTCAGTTACAATCACCGACACAACTATCATCACCGACAAATTCCTAATTGCTACTTTAAACAAACCTTGATTTCCAAATCCGTTTGGTTCCATTTCAATAGAAGGGTGTGGGTTCCCTTAGCAAAGGAGTTGTGGTGAACATTCCAATTTAAAGAGGAATTGTAGTTTGCTTGTCACTACTAGCCATGTACTTGGGATGATGTTGCAATGCTAAGTTTCAGTCTCCCGATATTGCAGTTCACTTATTATCTGTAGTACTCACATTGTTTTGCAGGATGTCCTCTTGTCGCAGGTATGTGTTTTATTACTGATACCATTCACATTTTCATATGATTCGCCATGATATATCATGAGTTAGTTTCCCGTTTACTGCTTGGCGCATTGCATTTTTTTGTACACCGTGTGAGTTGGGTTTGGACATCCTACTGGGTCACGCTGTGACGTGCCCCGTTGTTATTTTTCAGGTGTTGGCTCGTGGAGTTGGAGGCACACTAGTCCAGTTGGTTGGAGTTGAGGATTTTTTAGAGAGCGAGAGAGTTTTGGGCAGTGTTATGGTACTTAGCAATTTGTGGGTTTATGTTGTATACTTGAGATTTGTATTATTGGTGTTAACTTTAGGTAGTCGTGTGTTTATATGTATCAGTGGTTAATTACATTTTCAGGTTGAGCTGTAGTCCCTTTTGTGTTTTGTGTCTGATATCTGGAGTGCTACAGGTACTGTCTCAGCAGTGCGCAGTGGGCCTGCCTGTGTTTGAAATCTTGCATTTCCATCGTAACACCCGCCTCTTCGGGAGTACCTGATACAGACTCGTACATATCGGGTATCCGGGGAGCGGGGCGTTACATTTGGTGGCCCATGTAGGTCACCGCACTGCGGCTGTATAGGATTAGTACGTGTAGTACCCCAGTGTGAGAGTAGTCGAGTCCTAAGGTGGGTAGAGTCCAGCCTTGGAATAGGACTTGGATATCAGAAGCTTAAGGTGTAGAACCCCTGAGAGTGGACATGAGAGTGTTGATTGAATATATATATGTTTATGCATGGGTGTATGTATATATACTTAGGTATTGATCGCTATGTACGTATGGAATGGCTTGTTGAGTATATTGAGACGATATACTCCTATGCATAAGTATGAGCGTACCTGACTATGGTATAGTGTACTTGAATTGAATGTGTTAATAAATGGTTGATATATGAGTAGCATGTAAGCTGAGTTATATACTTGACTGAGATGAAGGTAGGGTATGGATGTATTAAGGTATGGATGTACTGTGTTGTAGCTTGTTCTGTGATTGACTAGGGTAATCTTGTTATGAGTGGGTGTATATGACGAGTATGTGACACAAACCTGGCTGTGCGCTGGTATGCTTACACCTGAATGTGGATGGCTATAGTTCTATGTAACTATCTAACGTGTATTGGTACTGATATGGTGAATTTTGTGTGCTGATACACCTGCGAGTGTAGGATGGATATTAAGGGATATATATACTCGAGTGTCTGTGTATATAGGAGCATGTGTTTAGGTGTTAAGGTATAGCAGTCTATGAGTAATGTGTATCGTGGATTCTGTAACTGATTGATCTTGAGGCCGTCTATAGCTATGGCATGCTGTTTGTATTGGTATAATGTGGTAAATATATACATAGATGTGGTGTGATGTTTGTATGGATCCCTGTGTTCCACTCAGATATGAGTGGGTATGCCCTGGGTGTATTAGAGATGTGTGTTTGATAGGTGTATATGTGTAAGCTGCATACGGTTGCATGTCTGGTTGTAAGCGGGTACGCTTGCACCGATGTTAGGATAAATATAGTGATATCTGGGTGTATGAATGTGGATGTGTAAGACTCCATGTATGACATATGTATGGATGTTTAAATGTGTACAAAGCGACATAGGTGGTGGTATGTCTCAGGATGGCAGTGTAGGTGAGTATGTTTGAAATGTTACACTTGTGTGTAATTGTATGTGTCAGGATGGCAGCGTGTTGGTATATGAATGTGCTTTATCTATACGACAGGGTAGAGTGACCCTATATATCTCTATTCACCTTCAGCTATGTCCTAAGGTAGAAAGTTCGAGGACGAACTTTATTTATAAGGTGGGTAGATTGTAATGCCCGTTAGTGGAAAACACTGTTAGCGTGTGTGCGTATAGCAATTTTGTTGTGTGTATAGTAAATCCATACATGTAGGGCTATCAGGTGACTAAGATAAGCTCGGGTATATCAGTGAATGCATGTGGGTGGCTAATAAAACGAAATTATTGTTGGCATGCGAACAATGTTTATTGGCGTGCTTGGCGTTATTCGTTGGTGAGCGTGTAAAGTGAAACGGTACATTCAAGATAACTGGTGATGTTGGGATAGTTATTCATGAATGTTACTAGTATTATTGAAGTTTGGTTGGTTTTGGTAATGTTGTTGCAATTTTGGTATTAGTCTTGTCATTATTGGCGATGTTGATTTCTATTATCATTACCGTTGTTAGGGTCTGAGTTAATTTTAGTAGCTAGCTAGTGTGGGTTGTTGGGCTTGGTGTTGGGGCTTGATGTTGGGCTTGATTATGAGATGAGAAGAGGGGGATAAGATAATTTTTAATAGAATGGCAAACTTGTAAATACGTAGAACTCTTCACTTAACTCTTTCTTCCATTTTCCTTCCCCATTTTCTTCTCCCCCAAGCACCAACCGTAACCCACCCATGCCAGGCCGAATTCCTCTACTTGTTGGCGAAATTGAGGGGGGGATTGAAGAAGAAATGAAGAGGAAAAAGAGAGGTTTGAAGCCCTAATCTTTTCCCCTTCCATCTCCCTCAATTTCTCCTCTTTCTCTCATCTCCATGGCCAAACCCTTAACCCAAAAATCTGTCAAATCTGGCCGAAATCTGTTCTTGCCTTTTTCCTTCAATTTCAAGCACGATTTCCCTTGTTTTATGCTTCTTTTGAGCCCTAATGTTAGCTAGAGCTATATGGGGGAGTTTGGAGCTAGAAGGAGGTGATTTCAAGGCCTAGGATGATGAATTTTAGAGGGGTGATGCTCAAATACGGGATTCTTGGAGCTTGGTGGGTTCTTGGAGGATTTTTGGGTGAAGCTCATCATTTTTGGTGGTAGGATTCCAATCCCAATTCACATGTTTCATTTCATCCCATATTGAATCCAAAGTTTGCATCTTTTAGGGTTTTGTAGCAATATTTTGGTTTGATGCATTCTAATTTGAATTAGGATGCTATGTTAAATTATTGGGTGCAATAATTACTTTTCATGTTGCCCTTATATGAATTGTTTCAATAATTAGGAGTAATTGCTCTTACTTGAAATTGTTCCTACATGTTGAAAGGTTGGGATATTGGAAAATTACCATTCAAATTACTTATTATAAATTGTTAAGTATGCCAATTGTTTCAAGTTGCATATGGAATCCACTTGCATTTCAATATATGTCTTAATTGCATTTCGACTCAAGTGGTGGAATTTGTGTGTGTATTGCAACGTGGGTGGAATTGCACTCATTTGTTGGAAATTGTTGGAAGCTTCATCCCCAATTTTAGTAACTAAGATATGTTATGCCATTTGATGTTATTTGATGCTATGAAAGAGTTTAATGTTGCTCATGAATGTTTTGATTTACTAATTTTGTGTAGTTGCTCTCTTTTTGAATGTTGGAAGATATTTAGTTAAAATTCTTAGTATGGAAATGTGAATTAAGTTATAATGAAATGAGTTGTGCAATATGATGCTATGATTTAGATTCATGATGCAATTGGTTGATTAAATAAAATTGCTCTCTCCCGGTTATATTGACTAAAATGAAATTGCTCTCATCTCATTACATTGAATGAATGAAATTGCTCTCATTTTGGCTTGTTGGAAATGATTTACACAATTTAATTTGCATGAAATGAGGTTCATTTAATGCATGAAATGAAGTTTAAATGAAATGTAAATGAGATGGGAAAATTTGGCGGTGTGGTGTTGGATGCACGTGGAATATGGAATGTGTGACATGGTCACGTTAGGACACGAGGTGGAGTGCACGGGCATGGACAAAGTTGCCACGGTAGGAGGCGGGTGAAGTCGCCGTGGGCAACCTCTTGATACCATTAGGTGGCTCCACGTGATAACGGAGTAGAATTATTTGCACGCGCACGCCGGCTCACTCATGGGATCCCCATTGCATTGCATGGCATCGTATTGTTTGTGACTCATGTGCATCATGGCATCATTGAGCATTTGTGTGATGTGGTGATATACATGTGTGATTGTTACTTTATGAGGATGAACGTTGCCATGAATGCATGTATGCTTGAGAGGGTTGTATGTTGGTTGGTAAATGTGGTTGTTAGTGTAGCAAATATTCTTATCCTTGTCGTTGTGTTGATATTGTTGGTGGTTTGTTGGTGAAGTTGTTTGGGGGGATTCCATCTTATACCTTAATTTTCAATTGGGGGCTTGGTGGCAACTTTAAAGTGAAGATGTTAATATTCGTTAAGGATTGAATCCTTGAAATGGAAGGAAAAAATGATGGGCCATTGAAATCTCATTTCTTTTCCATATCTTTTCCATATCTAATTTTGGGAATGAATCTTTCATTCTAATGCGTATGAGAATCTTAAACATTGCTTATAATGTGACTCTTATAAGTGACTCCATATTTAACCAAGCCCCATTAGTAACTCCCTTAATATTAGCCATTTTATTCAAGTTGCTTATAATAACTTGATGTAGTAATCTCTACTAATTGGAAAGTATTAGTTTAGGGGCTATGGCAATTTATGTAGTAGGAACCCCAACGTGAGAAATAAATGTTGTAATCATACTTGAAGTCCAAATGGAAGCTAACACCTTTTAGTTCTAATGTCTTATATGTGTGGAAGGTGGTGCCTTCCATGATCCTTTAACAAAGTTAGCACTTGAACCGGGATTGCATGATATGGAACTTGTGGTATTAATAAGTAGCGAGCGTTTCACCTATGTGGTGTGCCAATTTAGGAATGGTCAAGTTGCTTCTTGGTTGCAGTTTGTGGAATTTGGTTAAAGTTAGTAACTTTTATGCGGAAATAAGTTTGCATCAATAATGAATTCTTAATGTAAGACTTCATGTTGGGAGTAATTTGTGATGAAAGCTATGGTCTCATTATTGCATCCTAATGTTGGTGGCTTTAGGGTTGAAGTCAAGTTAATGTTAGTAGCTTTTACTCACGCATTATTCATGTACCGATGTTTAATCTTGTGTCTACCTCTTGAATGGAGACTTGAAAGTGTTGCACTTATATACATGTTGGCTTGTTGGTGCTAAGCCATTTATATCACTTCTCCTATAATTATTGAGCAAGGTTATAATTTCTTTGGTTATAGCATGTTTCTTTCATTTTCCTACTTTGTTGTACTTGGGAAATTTTGGTAAATACAAGAGAAACTCTGCCGAAATTTTTCCAAGCATTTCCATAACATCCTAAGCACTAGAAACTCAAGCTAGGTATACCACACCAAATGCCACGTGCTACCTTAAATTCTCCACGCTTTAATGAATACCCATTTGGAAAATTAGTATGAAAGAAAAGTGAGCAAGAGGGTCTTTGACAACTTCCAAGATGGAAGATTAGAGAGTGTAAGAACCTCAGTTACAATCACCGACACAACTATCATCACCGACAAATTCCTAATTGCTACTTTAAACAAACCTTGATTTCCAAATCCGTTTGGTTCCATTTCAATAGAAGGGTGTGGGTTCCCTTAGCAAAGGAGTTGTGGTGAACATTCCAATTTAAAGAGGAATTGTAGTTTGCTTGTCACTACTAGCCATGTACTTGGGATGATGTTGCAATGCTAAGTTTCAGTCTCCCGATATTGCAGTTCACTTATTATCTGTAGTACTCACATTGTTTTGCAGGATGTCCTCTTGTCGCAGGTATGTGTTTTATTACTGATACCATTCACATTTTCATATGATTCGCCATGATATATCATGAGTTAGTTTCCCGTTTACTGCTTGGCGCATTGCATTTTTTTGTACACCGTGTGAGTTGGGTTTGGACATCCTACTGGGTCACGCTGTGACGTGCCCCGTTGTTATTTTTCAGGTGTTGGCTCGTGGAGTTGGAGGCACACTAGTCCAGTTGGTTGGAGTTGAGGATTTTTTAGAGAGCGAGAGAGTTTTGGGCAGTGTTATGGTACTTAGCAATTTGTGGGTTTATGTTGTATACTTGAGATTTGTATTATTGGTGTTAACTTTAGGTAGTCGTGTGTTTATATGTATCAGTGGTTAATTACATTTTCAGGTTGAGCTGTAGTCCCTTTTGTGTTTTGTGTCTGATATCTGGAGTGCTACAGGTACTGTCTCAGCAGTGCGCAGTGGGCCTGCCTGTGTTTGAAATCTTGCATTTCCATCGTAACACCCGCCTCTTCGGGAGTACCTGATACAGACTCGTACATATCGGGTATCCGGGGAGCGGGGCGTTACACTGTGTGTGCCGGTCGGTGCCATTCGAGAGGAATTGCTTAAGGAGGCCCATAGTTCCCCCTATTCCATTCATCCAGGCGGGACAAAGATGTACCGCGACCTGCGACAACATTACTGGTATGGGATGAAGCGCAGTATAGCCAGGAGTGTAGCTTCATGTTTGGTATGTCAACAGGTGAAGGCCGAACACCAAAGAGTTACAGGTCTGTTGCAGCCTCTCCCCATTCCTGAATGGAAATGGCAACATGTGACGATGGATTTTGTGACTGGGCTACCTCGCACACCCAAGGGAAATGATGCAATATGGGCAGTCGTTGACCGCTTGACCAAATCTGCACACTTCATTCTCTTTCGGGTTGGACAGTCTACCGAGCATTTGGCTCGAAGATATATGGAGGTAAAGCCCCTTCGTCACCCTTACCCTTTTTATACTTGGTAGCGTGAGGTGTTTAACATAATATTCCATGCAGTAGATCGTGAGGCTTCACAGAGTTCCTGTTTGTATAGTCTCTGATCGGGACACCCGGTTCACCTCAAATTTTTGGAGGAGTTTGCAGTCTAGTTTGTGGACTTATCTCAAGTTTAGTACCGCATATCATCCTCAGACAGATGGACAGTCCGAGCGAGTTATTCAGATCCTTGAGGACATGTTGAGGGCTTGTATGCTAGACTTTAATGGATCCTGGGAAGATCATTTGCACATGGTGGAATTTGCTTACAACAATAGTTATCAAGTAAGCATCGGAATGACACTGTTTGCTGCCTTGTATGGAAGGAAGTGCAGATCGCCTCTAAGCTGGGACGATGTTCGGGACCGTGAAATCTTAGGACCCGATTTGGTTGTGGAAGCGATCGATGTAGTTCGGACAGTCAAGGAGAATCTTCGTATCGCCCAGGATCGCTATAAGCATTGGGAAGATACAAAGAGGCGTCTATTGGAGTTTCAGCCAGGTGATTATGTATTCTTGAAGATCTCCCCGACACTTGGCACAATTCGATTTGGTAGACGAGGGAAGTTGAGCCCGAGATTCATTGGTCCATTCGAGATCTTGGCTCGTGTTGGTGAAGTTGCCTATCGGCTTACCTTACCTCCATCCCTTGAAGGCATCCATGATGTGTTCCATGTATCCCAGCTTTGGAAATATGTGGGAGACCCTGGTCGTCTCGTGGACTTCTCAGAGATTGAAGTGCGCACTGACCTGACTTATGAACAACAACCAGTAACCATCCTGGATCAGAGACAGAAGATACTGAAGAAGAAGGCCATTAATTTAGTAAGAGTCATGTGGCAGCAAGAGTCGCCTGGTGAGTCCACCTGGGAGCATGAGGACGAGATGAGAGATAGATATCCTCACATGTTTATGTAAGTACCTTATCCCTGTATCAATGGCTCTTTTGTTAATCTTGAGTGCGGAATTTTGTGGAGACAATGATGTAGGGTAATATATAGACAGGCCCTGGGAATTAGAAGTATTTTCTTCCTAGACTAGAACCCTTGGACTTGGAAAGTTCGAGGACGAACTTTAGTTTAAGGAGGGTAGGATGTCATGGCATGTTTAGCTCTATACGGCGGCTGATACGGTAGCCCTCTACACGCGAGTAGAGAAAGTATAATGAGTTGATAAGGAGTGATATGGCGTGAATTTGGCTTGTGGCAGTCATGTAAATTCGTGAAGAGTGTAGGGGCATTTTGGTCATTTGACTACACGGGTGGAAGTGTGTGTGTAGAGTAAAAGTGGGTGTGTAAAGAAATGTCAAACTTGTAAATTTAGAAGGAGTGGGTTAGTGAGAGAGGGGCTAGTGTGAAAAGGGATGGGTTTAATGGCACACCTGTAAATTTTTAGAAAGGCTAGGGGCAAAACGGTCTTTTTGACAAAAACTGCTGTACGTACACACTCATGTTGTGTGTGCATAAAGTAATGGCAAACCTGTAAATACTTGGAAGTTGAAGGATAATTTTTGGAAGGGTATTAGGGTAATTTTGCCATATGCATGCTTATCTTGAAGAGAAATCTAGAATTAGGAATTTTTTATTTCATTTCTACATTCTTCCTTAACTTTCTTCTCCTTTCTTCTCTTTTCTTCATTCAACCTTATCCTACTTACCCATGGCCGAAATTTCCCCCTTCCCCTTGCCATTTCTTCAAGCTCCAAAATCCTAATTTCATTCCAAAAAATTGAAGAAAACCCTAGCTCACTTTAAGGAGAAAGAAGGGTGGAAAGAGGAGAAAGAAAAGAGAGAAAGAAAGATGAATTCTTGAGGTAGGATTCTAACTATGGCTTGGGAATTTTTATTTAGGGATATGAGAATGTTAGGATGTTATTTATGTTGTTTATGATCTGAATTTCATGTATCATGTTTGTATTTGCTCAAAAGATTCAATCTTTCCCTTGTATTCCCTAGCAAATCATCCTCTCCTGAATAACAGAATTCTGTAGGTGTGTTTTCACATCAATTTTGATTTCTGTAGTTGGAATCACTTTCTGAAAAAAATACGTAGCTGTAGATCCTGAAGTCCTACCCCAAATTAATATAAAATTTGTCACATGTTGAGTTCAATAAGTATGAGTAAAAATTCATTATTTGCAAGATGTCTGAAATTCTGCCAAGCTGTACACAGTTCAGCAAAATGAGTACTATTACCTGCACACTCTATGGATTTTGATAATTTTGGTCTTGTTGGAAACTTAAGAAGTTTTCCTAAAAGTTAATCAGAGTGCTCATATGTCATAATGCTGGCCCCAACATGCTCAAATTTGGCTTTTAACACAGGTCCAGAAATCTGTCTGACAAACAGATTGGACATATTTTACTAAATAATTCACTATAAATCATATACTTCATATTTATGAATGAAAGTTTGTGGGTGAACCCGGGACTGATATATCTTCGACTTTCATTCTTTAAGTTTTGTCAAATTCATAATAAAAATTGGTTAAAAATACTGACTTTTCAGCTGTTCTTGCAATTTCAGCATGTTGGCTTGTGTTGAGTGAAGTTGGATTTGTGCGATAATGTTAATTTTCCACTCCATATGCATAAATGATGTTGATGCATGTATTTAAGTTTGGTTATGCTATTTGGTACTAAATTTGATGGTGTGACACTTGTTGAGTATTGGACTTCTCCCTACTTGGTGTTAATGATGAGCAAACATAAATACTTGTGACTAATCCCCTATTTTACAGTTAATCCATGTCCTCCCTACTTGGATACCAACATTTCTTCTTTAAAGGAAAAATATGAGCTCATGTCCTCACGTATTGTGAGATTCAATAAGGAAAAAGAACAATTGGATGATTTACTTGCAAACTAATTTCCGGCCACACATCGTGTTGGCCTTGGATTTGTAAAAGCGAATGCATCCAATGCTCGCACCTCCTATAGTGGTGTCACTATAGATTTTGTGAGGCCTTCCTCCGGTGCATCCACAAGTGGTGTCAAAGACACTATAGGTAGCATTCCTACCAAGAATGTCACCACATCACCTTCTCTTCCTTTTGGCAAGAAACCCACTAATGGTGGAAACCAAAAGCAAGGCCATGCTTATATGTACACTAACACTCATCCACGTAGGAAACATCCTACTTCACAAGTGGATAATCATGACACATTTTATGCTCCGCACCCACGGACACGTACACAACCACACATGAGAAATACTCATATACGTGATCCTATACACCCGTATGCTCATACACATCATTCTTTCATGTATGCTCATCCTCATCATGTCATGCATGATCTATATGCTTCATATAATATGCATGTTCCCAAGCATAGATATCATCCTAGAATGTATAATGCATATCCTCCACCACATCTCTATGCTAGAAATCATGTTCCTAAGAAGCATGCACCACATAGAAATCCAACACATATGCATGCAACTAGGAATAGGACTCCCAAGATGCACACTATTTGGGGTCCTAAGAACACTAGTCTTAATGATAGGAATGCTTATGTTGATTACTATTTTCATGATGTGATTAGAAATAATAATTATGTTGGGAAGCAGAAGTCCACTTGGACTTGACTTCCAAAGGGCTAATCCCCTTGGATCCAACAAACATTGGGTACCATAAGCTTATGGTATATTATATAGGTACCCAAGAGAAAGAAGAAGAGTAATAAATGTCTTATTAGCTCTAAAGGAAAATGATGGATTCTTAATAGCGGTTGCTCCAAACATATGACGGGAGATCCCTCATTGCTCTCCGAAGTGATTAGCATCAAGGATGGTGCAATGGTCACTTTTGGAAGTAATCAAAATGGAACCATCATTGGAGTAGGTATCGTTGGTAATCCTTCAAAACCCTTAATTACTAATGTTTATCTTGTTAGTGGTTTGTGTCACAGTCTTATTTCCATTAGTCAACTTTGTGACAAAGGTTACAAGGTTAACTTTGGAGAAGGATTGTGTACTATTGTTGATTGTGATTCAAATGTTTTATTTTCCAGTATTAGGCGTAAAATTATTTATTATTTGAGCTTGCCTAAAACCGTAGAACATTGCTTAGTTGCTAACACAAGTGAACAACTATTATGGCATCGCTGTTTTGGCCATGTTCACTTCAAGTACTTATATAAGTTAGCTAAGCATGATCTAGTCAAAAGTTTTCCTAAGATTGTTTTTAATAAGAAAAACTTTTGTGATTCATGTCAAAGAGGTAAACTAAGTAAATATTCATTTAAGCTTAAAGAAGGGATTACTTCTAAGAGGCCCCTAGAACTTCTTCATCTAGATTTATTTGGGCCAACTAGAACCGCTTCTTTAGGTAATGCTCATTATGGATTAGTTGTCGTTGACGACTTTTCTAGATTTACTTTGGTTTCATTATTAACTAATAAGAATGAAGCTTATGAAGAGTTTACCAAATTTGCAAAGAAGATTCAGAATCTTTTAGGATCCACCATTATCACTATTCGTAGTGATCATGGAGGATAATTTGAGAATGAGTCTTTTACTACGTTTTGTGATAACTCCGGGATAACTCATAACTTTTCCTTTCCTCGTGCACCACCACAAAATGGTGTTGTAGAAAGAAAGAATAGGACTCTTATTGAGTGTGCTCGCACTATGCTCCATGATAGTCATTTAGGACTATAATTTTGGGCAGAAGCGGTGCACACGACATGTTATGTGCTCAATAGGATCATAGTGAGACCTCGAACGAACAAAACTTGTTTTGAGTTGTTTTATGATAAAAAGTCTCAAGTAAAATATTTTCGTGTTTTTGGTTCAAAATGTTTTATAAAGAACACCTTTGGTAATTTAGACAAATTTGAGCCAAGATCCGATGAAGGAATTTTTGTTGGATATTCCACACGTAGCAAAGCCTACCAGATATACAACAAAACTTCTTCAACGATTGAGGAATCACTTCACGTATCTTTTTATGAAGATTTTGATTTTCCTCATGTTGATGATGATAATGTAGACATTCTTTGTGATTCTCTTAATAATGTTAAGATTAATGATTCTATTGTTGAGACTAACACTTCTAACGAAGTTGTTGAAGTTGTTCCTAGTGATACAGGTATACCCAAAGCTTATCCGACCGTTCGTAACCATCCCTATAACCAAATAATTGGAGATATTGGTGTGGGTGTTTGAACGAGATCGAGAATTGAAGAATTCTCTCATTGCGCATTTGTCTCTACCATTGAGCCAAAGAACATCCAAGAAGCTTGTGAGGATAGCTCTTGGATAGTGGCAATGGAAGAAGAACTAATGCAATTCGAGAGAAACGAAGTTTGGGAACTCGTACCTCTTCTATGTGGTCACCAAGTCATTGGGACCAAATGGATCTTCAAGAACAAGACGGATGAAAACGCGGTAATCACATGGAACAAAGCAAGGTTAGTAGCTCAAGGCTACCGCCAAGAGGAAGGTATTGATTTCGAAGAATCTTTTGCCCCCGTAGCTAGATTAGAAACTATTAGGTTGCTTTTATCTTTTACATCTCATAAGAATTTTAAACTATTTCAAATGGATGTTAAAAGTGCATTTTTAAATGGGTTTGTCAATGAAGAAGTTTATGTTTCTCAACCTCCCGGTTTTATTTATGAAAAATTTCCAAACCATGTTTTCAAACTTAAGAAAGCGTTGTATGGGTTGAGACAAGCTCCTAGAGCTTGGTATGATCGACTTAAGACCATTCTTTTGAATTTAGGTTTTAAAATGGGAGAAGTTGATTCTACACTCTTCATTAAAGATTATGAAAATGACATTCTTTTGATTCAAGTTTATGTAGACGATATTATTTTCGGTTCTACTAACTTTAATCTTTGTTAAGAATTTTTCAAGTCTAGGAAGGATGAGTTTGAGATGAGCCACATATGAGAGCTCACCTACTTCCTTGGATTGAAAATTCGACAAATAGAGAATGGCGCATTCATACATCAGACAAAGTACACATGTGAGCTTATTAAGCGATTCGGGATGGAATCGTCTTCGAGCAAAAGGACTCCCATGAGTACTACTACTCATCTACTCAAGGATGAAAGCGGAAAATATGTAGACGTTCGTCTATATCGAGGTATGATCGGTAGCTTACTTTACTTAACTGCTAGTAGGCCCGATATCATGTTTTCTGTATGCCTTTGTGCTAGATATCAAGCAAGACCTAAGGAGTCACACTTGATTGCGGTTAAACGAATATTTCGTTATCTAAATCAATCTCTAGATTATGGGTTACTTTACCCTAAGTCTAGCACATATGAGTTAATCTCATATAGTGATGCCGACTTTGCCGGATGCAAGTTCGACAGGAAAAGTACTAGTGGCACTTGCCATTTCTTAGGAAATTTCTTAGTTTCTTGGTTTTCTAAGAAACAAAATTCGGTGTCATTGTCCACGACTGAAGCGGAATATATTGCCGCGGGTCTTGCATGTGCACAAGTTCTTTGGATGAGACACACTCTTAGTGACTATGGTGTCAATTGTGATACTTGCCCTATCATGGTTGATAATCAAAGTGCTATTTGTCATTCCAAGAATCCGGTACACCACTCCCGTACCAAACACATAGACGTGAGACACCATTTTATAAATGATCATGTAGCTAAGAAGGACATCATCTTCGAGTACATTGAAACCCAAAAACAAATTGCTGATATCTTCACTAAACCTCTTAAAGAAGATTCATTTGTGAGGTTGCGTGGAGAATTGGGAATTATGGGTGAATCTGAAATCTAGAAGCTCAAACTTTCTTGTTATAACTCCTTTTTGAGCTCATATCATTTTGTTGCCTATCTTCATGTGCTTTATTATATTATGAGATTAAGAAAGGCAATTGTGACTTAATTGATTTCATGAGTTTTGAGATTGATTGGAGTGATTCGTATTTCAATGGATTATTGTTTTTATACTATTTTTACGATGTATTTGTGATTAGAGTATAGGTCCTAGGGTGAGTGTTCTTATTCTCTGGAATTCTATCTCACTGTGCACTTTTGGACCAGGACAGACGACTGTCTTTCATTCGACAGTCGTCTGCCCTAATCTATCTCCTAAGTCTGAGTTTTGGTATGTTTCGCACAGTCGACTAATGACTGATTTACAGCCGACTGTTAGTTTAACAGGCGACTGCATTTTAGTCATCAGGCGACTGTTCTCTCTGTCGAATTTTTACAGTGTTCTCTGTTATTTTGATGAACTGTATTAATTCTCGGCCAGCCGACTGTTGAGTATATGTCAGTCGACTGTCCAATGGACATGCGACTGCATGTTACTTGCCAGTCGACTGCCTATCTCTGAGCTTTATTTTTATCACTTCATCCAGTCGACTGACATTTGTTCATCAGTCGACTGTCTTCTGTTGAGACGGTTCAAGTGATTTGATCCGAGCCGTCGATTCCTTGATCCAACGGCTCAGATTCTTTCCCCAAATTTTATATTCGAGAATGCGCGATCACTTCCCCACGTCGGCTCTCTCTCATCCGATTCGACCGTTCGTCTTCCCGCTCGATTTCTTCTCCAAAACCGTCGATCGTCTTCCCTTCTTGAGTCGATCTCGTGCTATCGTTGCCGTCGATCTCCTCCTCCCCGATCATCGTTGCTTCTCTACTTGGTTTGCTTCTCTCTCTAGCCTTTTTCGTTCGGATTTTTGTCTTCCGATTCCTTTGCTTTGTTTCTCATTCTCTCGTTTCCATGGCTCCCAAACCTAAGGGAAAAGAGAAGATTGTTGCTCCTAAATGTCCTAGAACACCCAAGAAACCTATTGCCAAGAAGAAAGAACCCCACAAAGCCCGATCCAAACAAGCCGAGTCACCCGTGCTTTCTTCTTCGCAGGGTTACTCACCTTCAGCTTCTTCTTCCGACGCTCAGCCCCTGATCAAGCGTCAGCGGAAGCGCATTGATCTTGCCATCAATGAGCCTATTACTGACGCTCCCCATCTGTCCCCTTCAGTTTTGAGTTCTTCTGAAGAGACTCCTGCCGTACCCCCCTCTGATCCCCTAGTTCCCGTTTGCCGAGACGATCTTTGTCTGGCAAAATTTCACTCTCTTCTAGGGATCAACCTTCTTTGGTAGCGGTACATTGCTTTCCTCGCCTTCACTGCTGAGAGGCTTTCTGACATTCTTTCTGCTACTCACCTAGCCGACCTTTTTCGCTTCTATCAGAGCGAATCCCCCAGAGCCTATCCATTTCTGGTGAAGCTCTTCTATGCGAACCGCGTTCGCGGTGAGTATTCGTCTACCGGCATCCTCGATACTGTCGTTCAGGGAACCCACATTCAGATCTCTCCCTCTCTCTTAGGGACTATTCTTAGGATTCCCTCTGTTGGTTCCCTTCCCACTGATATCTGCATCTCCGAGATTGACGACCTTGACCAGTCTGTCCTTCGGGATATGTTTCGAGAGGTACCTTTAGCTCTTGATTCGGGTGTCAGATCATCTATGTTCTCTGCGAGAGGTTGGGCTGTTCACCTAGTGGTGAAGTCCAACATCCTGTCGAGGTATGGATCATCTGACCAGCCGTCTCAGGATATCCTGAAGTGTATGTATGCTATTTTCTCTGGCATGCCCGTGAACTGGGCCGGTGTCCTCCTTGATAGGATGGACAAGGTTGAGTTCACGTCCTCCTCGTCTCACATTCCTTACGGTGGTCTTATGACTCATGTCTTCCGTCATTTTGGTGTTGACTTGACTCATTACGAGCCTATGCCATTTGGTCCTCTCCTCGATGCATCTGCAAAGTCGAAATCTTCTTCGGCTCTACAGACTGCCTCGAAGATGAGGAAATCTACTTCAGCTCTGTCCTCATCCACTGTTCCTCCAGCTGATCTGCCTTCCACCTCTGCTCCACCATCTCGTGATATTCTTTTGGAGATGGTCTCTGGTATTTACAGATTGCTGTCCCTCTCTTTCCTCCATCAGGGAATACCCTTCCCTGAGGATCTGAGACAGTTTGTTCCCCAGCTTCATGTTCCTCCTCAGCCCACTGATGTCGTTGAGCCTCCTGGTGTAGCTCTACTCAGGATGATGATGATGATGATGCTACTGTTGCTCCTTCTGACCCTCCTCCAGAGGATACACCTGCTGTCTCAGAGCCTGCTTCTTCTTCTGCAGCCGCTGGAGACGCTCACTCTTAGATATGTGTTTGAGTGGTGTTAGTTTGGTGATGATTGTATTTTTTTTGATGTGTTGTGGATGATGTTGTCAGTGACTCTATATATATATGTAAAAACATTTTCGCACGGTGCGAAATGTTCTCATTTGAAAATTTTCCTATATATATATATATATATATATATATATATATGATGATGTACCTTGCAGTCGTCATGATGATGTATTTTTTGTCTTGATTATGATGTATCTTTTTGTGATGGCCATGTAGATGACCATCCGTTGATGTACTCATTTTCTATATATCTATATATGTTGTTGCTGTTTATCTTGTGTCACACTATGCTATACTGTTTATCTTATCTGTGTGATGTATGATATGTTGTCTCCATGTATGCTATACTCTCTTTGATGTGCTTTTGAGACAATATATGGATTTGATATTGGTTATTTCATGCTATCTCTGATGTGATGAAATTTTTGAAATTATTTTCATTTCGTATATCTAAAATGTTGATATTGGACTTCAATTCCATTACTAACATGTGTATATGATGTGATTTTATGAGTTTTGATTCGATATATCTTTATACTCCTTGATTGTTGTTAGTTCATATTTAGCACTATTATTGTTGTTGTAATCTGCTCCCACCTTTTTGGATAATGCCATAGCGGGAAAGAAATAAACATGCAAGATTCATAATGGATGTGCTAAGTATGTTCTAACTCTTGAATCTAAGATTTACGTTGCCTTAGATTCCGGGGGAGTAAGATTACAATGAGTAGTGATTTTATTTCCTAGATTTCTTGAATTGAATTCATCCATATCTCACTCATTTGGTTCAATTGTTATGTAGGTGCTCTAATATTTGTTGACTAACTTGATTGGCATCTATGTAGGGGGAGTAAGTTTTCATTGCGCACAATTATTTATCTTTTTGTTTATGTTGGTTTGTCATCATCAAAAAGGGGGAGAATGTTGAGTATTGGACTTCTCCTTACTTGGTGTTAATGATGAGCAAACATAAATACTTGTGACTAATCCCCTATTTTGCAGTTAATCCATTGCCTAAGCTAATTATGAAGATCTACTAGCAATGGATGACTCACAAACGTTATTGAAGGCAAATGACATGAATTGGATGATCGTAGATTGATGATTGAAGCTCCGTAAAGACTTCAAGCTCATACGATAGAAAAAAGAGATTTTTCGTCAATGCAATTTTTCTTTTATCTCTTCTAGTATGTAGCTTAGAAGTAGAACCTTGATGGAGCACTCACACACATCTATATTCAGTCATAAAGACTTCATTAGATCAATTGTCCTTTGATCCCAATTCAATTCTTTATTGTTTGTGCTAGGATTGCTTATAACAGTTGACTGCTGAACAGTTTACAGTCGCCTGTCTCAAAAACAGTCGAATGTGTTTTGTTCTACAGTCGCCTGTTATGCACAGACTATTACAATATAGTTTTGGGCCTTCTCCGATTATTTCACACAGGCTATTGATGAACGATTCACATGCGCCTGTCCAAATGACAGTCGACTGTGCTTTGTAAATCAGTCGCCTGTCTATCCTTGCCCAAACTTTGTTTGATCTGACTTTTACGGCCAGTCGACTAATGCTGTATATATAGTCGACTGTCTATTGGATCAGTCGACTGTCTATGCTGCAACAGTCGCCTATCTGTAAGTCATTTCTTTGACTCAGCTCTCTGGAAATTTCTCTTGCTTTTGACAGTCGTCGGTTTAAGGATTTACAGTCGCATGTTCTGATTAACAGTTGACTGCATGTCTTGAATCAGTCGTCTGTCCTGTTACTTGTGAGATTTCCAGTATTTGTCTAACTTACACATCTCTCGGCCAGTCGCCTGTCGAAGAAATTACAGTCGCCTGTTGGTTTAACAGACGACTGTCTTTGCTTCATCAGTCGACTGTCCACGTGGTAAGTTACCGTTATGAATTCTCACCTACCCTTGCTGACTGTGCAACAGTCGACTGAGGATTGTTCAACAGTCGACTGTCGCGAGTTCAGATTATATCCGTTGAGATTTTTCTCACGGATTTCAATTGGGTTTTTGCCTAAACTGTTTTGTGGATTTGAGAAAACTATAAATAGAGCTTTTACTGTTCCATTGGAAGGTGACTCATTCATTGCAAAATCTCTCAAGCTTTCATTTCCAAAGATCAAAGCTCTCAAATCCAAAGCCCTAAGTATTTCCATATCTTGTTCTCTTGCTCTCCAACCTAGAACCAAAGAGTGATCTTCTAGGCAATTGGTGCATTCAAGAGAAAGGGCTTTTCCTCTCTTCCAAGAGAGTTCTTCAACACACATCACACTCCTCCTTCAAGTTCTACTTCAAGGCATAGGTGATTGTAAGTGTTGTTTTCATTATTTCATAACATTCGTTATTTGAGTTGTGCTCTCGGTTGTGAGAGTGGTTTTGCTTGCTCCCTTGTTGTGGGAGTTAAGGACATCGATTGTATTCGATTTCACTTGTAGGGTTGCTACAAGTGGGCTTTAAGGAAACCTCAAGTTAGGGTTCTAACTTGAGTATCCGGTTGGTAGGGACGTAGGATTACCGGGAACAAGTCGGGAGTTGACTTGGGTAATCCGAACCCTTAAAACATCTCTGCGTTTACGTGTGTTTCATTTTGGGTTGTTTTTCTATTCCGCACTATTTGTTGGATTGCATTTTATTTGGCATAAATTCCTTTTAAATTTGCATAAACACTATTCAACCCCCCTTCTAGTGTTTTCCCCATAGACAGGGTCCTTACAACACTTTCCATTTACACGGCGAACGCCACATGTTCGTAAAAATGTCCAAATGAATGCGAAATTGAAGGACATGGAAAAAGGGCCATTAAAAATGTTGTGTAATGTGTCACATTTATAAACTTGGATATGGCCTTTGAATATGATAACACATGGCATGTTAACTGGGATGTCTCGATCTGCTCTAAGGCGGGTGAACATCCTAGTATTGGGATGTGGGAAAGGTTGGGTATAACTTAATTATAAGGGGCTGGACCGAGAAGTTGGGGGAAATGATATGTGATATGTGATATTTACACCCACTCGCCTTTACCGGGAGTGGAGGGGACATACGGAGGTTGTGTTATTATGTGGAAAGCCTCACTCCTGCCAGGGACGGGGAGCTGAGAGGCCCGACGTACATTGCCCGTGTCCACTGCGTCGTGTGCTATATTCACCCCAAATTTGGGGTGATGTCCAGGCCCTTATCTTTAAGTGATACCCAGGCTTCCAAAGAGTCACCAACATCTGTTAACTGATGAACTCCATAAGTGTTGTGTTTGCATACTTGTGTGTTGTACTTTCCACTTTGGTTGCTTATGCTCCCATTGCCTTTACACTCATAACCCCTAAATGATTTTCTCTGCCCTAGTTAGTTTCCTACTGGGCACGTTTGACGTGCTCATTTTACTTTTCAGGTATTGAGCAGAGGTCACCAGAGCTGAGTCTCCCTCAGGAGATTCCTTGACGTGGGTTTTGGTTTGGGGACACCACTCTTTTGGGCTATGTCTTGTAGTGTAAGTGGGGTTGAGTGGTGAGTGAGTTGTCTTTTGTAGCTGCGTTATATGTTGGTGGCTTGTAGCACTTCGCATGTATGTACTTGAGTCGGTTCACTTTGTACTTGATGTTGGTGTGTGTGGTACACTCTTTTGTTATGTGGTCCTGTGGACATGTACTCTCTGTGATGGCAGTATGTGGCTTCCTTCTTTATATATCTGTGATGTATGATCACAGCATTCGCAGTGGCCTGCTTATTATGTGTTTACTTATTCACGCTTGGTGTAATACCGCGGCTTGCCAGGCTCCATCCTTCCTTTTCCCCGCTTTGGGACGTCGTATAAGGTATATGTGAGAATGGGGCGTGACAAACTCTTAGTGATGATAGGCAAGTTGGTCTTTTGACTTGAGGTCATTTTACGAACCTGTGCGTGAACGGTGCCACTTAGATCACTAACCTAGCTTCGAGGCCAGGCCTGTCAAAAGGTTTTTGATTGGGTGTCACTTGAAGCGTACAAGGAGAGTAATGACCAAGAGAGGATTCGTCTCTCCCGGTCAATGGGGGTTAATGTCGTAGAGTTAGTTCGGTCTTTAGTAAAATCTCTGCGCAGAGTATGTTGGAAGAAGTCCAACATTAGTTGACTAAAGATCGATAGAAACTAACCGGAGTCAAGTTATTGGGGTTGACAGTTTGACCGTACCCTAGACTTGATCTACACGACATAGTTTAGACGCAGAGACTATAACTGCAGAACTCATCACAGACACAGTCACGGTGGTCCCGAAAATTCTCATATTGATGAGCTAACCACATATTATGATTCTGAAACAGGGACGACAGCCACTGCTCATGGTCACTACCGTATAGGGCTATGAGCCCAACCTGTAGTAGGGTCAGGCCGTAGGGTCACACAAAGAGTGCGACCTTCGTCTAGTAATATGTAGAAATTAGTTAGGGAGAATATTTTGCATTTTGATGCAAGGGATGGAATAATTGCATTTGATGCAATATAATAAATTAAGCTTAGATAGGGACTATTTTTCATATGATGCAAAAGAGATTAAATATGTCTTAAATAGTTTAAGACCATATTTAATAATATAAACGCAAGAAAAAGTTCACGGGTAAGACGGGAATGTCCCGATCTACGCCCAGCTTCGAACGACGTCTGAATCGGACGTCAAATGCCCCACTTATGCCCAAAACAGCTCTATGGGTAAGACCAGGTCAGACGAGGCAGACCCAGGCCAGACTGGATCTGGCCTGGACGCCTGGCCAGGCCCAGCGGCCCTGGGCGCCCGGGCGCCCTGGGCGAATGCCCGGGCGCTGGGCGCCTGGGCCTGGGCCCAGGCGGGCCCATGCGCCCTGGGCGCCAGGCCCAGGCGCCCTCGGCGCTAGGCCCAGGCACCCTGGGTGCCCAGGTCCAGGTTTGGACTGTGCCTAGGTCCAGTGAGCTTGCCATGTGGGTCCCACCATTGGGTGCAGAACCCTAGGGTTAATTGGCAGTTTTGACAGCTCAGTTTTTGCGAAAAACAAGCCTTGGGCTGAACTTTGGGCGATCAATTGGAGGGACAAACGGACTCCGATTGACTCGCCGTTTTTTCCTATGCGTTCACCGTTGAACACCCTTCGAAGTGATAGGTTGTATCAATCATGGAGCTCAACGGTGAGGGAGTTAAAATTCACGGAAGTTTGGCCTTTTTGAAAGACAAACTAAATTGAATTTATTAACTCCATTTAATAGTCCCACATCGGTTGTGCAGAAAAGGGGAGAGTCAGCCGCCTATATAAATAGGGCCCTCCCCCTTCTTACAAACTCGTCTCAAGCTCAAGACCTGAGCGGCTCCCGTAAATGTTGGAGCAAGCTCGGATCAAAGCTTAAATCAATTCTTCTTCTCCCTATATTTCTGCCTTACTCCTGAGGGCGCTAGCAAAGCCACGAAGGAGTTCGGATTCGGATCCGAAATCTTGGCGAAGGCTTTCACTCGCATGAAACTTTCTTCGGCGCGTGGTTGGCTCGGCGACACGAAGGTTGATCACCTCGGGATGCAGAGCGGTTCGAGGAGCAGTTCGGGGAGTGGCTCAGCGTGGCACATGGAGCGGCTCGGAAGACGGTGTGGTACATCTTGCCCGCCCCAGGGTTGAGATTCCGGGTATGTGTTTTATTGGCATTAGTTTAATTTAATCGCAGTAGGTTAGATCCTTCTTGGGATGGTCAGATCCATCTCGAGTCGGCATAGATCTTGGATAAGGGTCTTGTATCTTAGAGCTAAGTTAAAATGTTTAACTGCATGTTAATTAGATTAACTTGTTTATTCTTTCGCTGCGCATTTTATGTCTATGTTCCGTCCGACTTAGGACGTGAATAGTGTTTTTGTGCCCTAAGGGTCCTAAAAATCCTTTCAGTGGTATCAGAGCTTAGGTTTGCGTAACGATCTAGCACTGCGATTTTATTAAACTTAGAAATGCTTTTAAAATACTTCTAAAATGTTTTAAAGTTATGAGATAATTTTTAAAAATGTTTTAGATGCCTTTTTAAAATGTCTCTTTAAATTTATGCGATAAGTTTAAAAGGATTTTAGATGTTTAAATATTTTATATGATAAAATTTTAAACATGAAATTTTTAAAATGATGTTTTAAATTTATGTGATTATTTTAAAACTAATTTTAAAGCATTTAAATTTATGTGATAAGTTTAAAATGATTTTAGATGTTTAAATATTTTATATGATAAAATTTTAAGCATGAAACTTTTTTTAAAATGATGTTTTAAATTTATATGATATTTTTAAAACTGATTTTAAAAGTTTAAAATTTTTATGCGATAAATATTTTAAGTAGCATGCAAATTTTGTGATCTTTTAAAAACAAGTTGTTTATTTTTATGAGATAAAATAAAATGTTTTAAAAATCATAATTTTAAATTTAAATGTTAAATTAAAGTATGCATACTAAACTTGTTTATTTGATAAACATTATTCTATTTAATTGTTAAATAGTTGTACACTTTTCTTTTATGCGATAAAATTAGTGTTACTTTATGTTAATGGCTATGTCATCTTGTCCCTTATTTGATAACACAAGACAATCCTCTTAGGTTAGCCATTAAGAACTCGTTAAAATTTATGAGATAAATTCTAATGACATGTTATGTTTTAATAAAACATTAACAACACTTTAAGACCTAATTCCTGTTTAGGGCAGTCCTTTTAATGAAATTTTAATTCTAATTGTTATGAAATTAATTCTCATTAAAGGGCTTCGCTTTTAGCGTTGTTAATAAATTTATTAAAATCCTAATAATGATTAGGATAGCACGTGAACCTTATAGTTGATAAGGATTTAATAAAAGTTATTAAACAAATCCTAAAATTTTGAATTTAAGGATTCAACTAGTTGATAAGATTAATTAGTTGTTAATAAAAGCCTTTTAGTCTATGGCACGCATATAAAAATGACAAGCTTCATTCAATGGAACATGATCCAGTCAATGTGCTTGGCTAAGTTTGCTGGATCACCCTAACTAGTCTAGGGGGTAAGTGATCCTGGCTTAGTCAATTTCCTGGCTGTGTTCTGCTGGACCGCAATGACGCGAATCATGACTATATGACACCCTGGACTATATCTAAGTCAAATACGTTAATAATCTTCTTCAAGATTAGCCGTAGCCCTCCTTGTTTTAGGGGTGGTAACTATATAACCAGTGTTCCAGTTGTTGAGCGACACTCAAGCTGTGACATGGCAACCTTGTAGAAACCGACTCTTTAAATACATAAGATGAAATATTGACTTGACCCAAACCGTCGTGTCGTGAATACACCGAGCACCGGCGTAAGATAACTCAATGATGGAGTCTGGCTAGATGTAGTCTAAGACCTGACCCAAACCGACGGGTCGTGAATACACCGAGCGCCGGGGCAAGTCAGGCTAGACGCGAAAACAAGGGTTCGACTAGACTAGACATTGTGATTTGGATGAGCACACTCATGATCACAAATGGCTAGGGGTAAAACTCGATAAGAGGGTCATATCTAAAATGATCGATGAAGAGTCATCTTCCGATTACAGAGTTAAGCAACTTGTTGAGCTACACTCAAGGTTGTTAGGCTCAGGGTGATTGGACCTTTTACCCATTAATTTAAATTTGATTAAATCGTTCATTATTAAGGCTTAAGAATGATCGTGAAAATAGTGGGAGGGTAAAGATAGATAAAAGCCAATCTACCTATATTTAATATTGAACATATGTTAAACTAGGGTAAGTTCTACGTTTACAAATGGAATCAAAATATATTATTTTAATGAAATAAGTTAACTGGTCAAATAGGTTGATTAATTGAATATCAAGTTAAATTCTAATTGATAGAATTAAACTATATTCTCGTTGACATGCAAATGACCTTCTAAAGAACAGACTTAAGAAATATGATTTTATTAAGTTCTGGTTCCAACAAATAAATTCACGCCACATGTCTCTCGCCTCTATATGGGGCAACTTGAACATATAGGATATTCGAAGTATGTTTCTCCCTACAACTTGTTGAGCTACACTCAAGGTTGTATGGAAAAAACAAATTTGATCCGTAAAGTTTGAGAATTCGATCAAACTGTTTGAGTCGAATACGAGTGCATGAGCGGTGCAAGGCTATGTATCCCAACCGGATCTTAAGACAAGCAACTTGTTGAGCTACACTCAAGATTGCAAAGCTCAGGCGTTTGGATACATGAGATGCTTGCATAGCTATTCATTTATGTTGGGCTATTTAATATCTAAATGTGATTTAGAAAAAGAAGAAGGCGCTCCGGAAAGTCAATCGAGTTAAATAGTTTAATTTATCATTAGTGAAGGTATAAGTAGGAGGGAATGAAAATGTGACATATTTTAATGTCATGATTTCATAATTATTGTTATACAAAAGGTTAACACATTTTGACGAATGTCGTCACATTGCTTCTGAAGCAATGAGTAATATGTATAACGATAATATATATATTAAATGTTATATAAATACACAAGATAGTAGCAAACTTATATGGCAAAATAGACTAGGCCGTATCGAGAGACTAAGCTCCACAAGTCACATAAAGAGGGGTCTGACCTCTCGTATTATGAAGTCTGCGGACACTTGTGAATCTTATCCTCTTAGATATAATGGCCGAAACCCATCTGTAAGACAGTGGGAGAATGAGTTATCGAACTCAGGCTCGTACATGCTGATGTACCCGAGTCTAGATTAACCAAAATAAGTTATTCGTATATTTTATTAAGACACGTGTTCTTGATGAAACACAGTCTGATAAAATAAAGAACAAAATGGGTTCTTGATGAAACACAGTCTGATAAAATAAAGAACAAAATGGCAAAAGTATGTAAACTGATTCGATTGGATCGAATGGTCAAATACTTAGCTATATAAAATCTTGCGTAATTAAAAGTAAATATGATTTTCTCTCAGGTCAAGTCTGTTAACACATCGGTGTGTTAAAAGATATGAATCGTACTTAGTTAGACTTGGTGCGATCCATAGCCAGTGACTCTGAGTTAAGTCCTCCTTCTGGGTTAAGTCCCAAATAGTAATGCCTAGGTTTTGATAATGTTCTATGAGGACAATATCAATAAGATATTCACTAAATCGATCATTAGGAAGTTGTATAATTACTCGAATCTCGTGAGACGAAGAGTCGAGTTAGACATCATAATTTATGATGACTTAGTCAACTTCTAGGATGAAATTCGGAGTAGTACTCCGATTTATAACTTGATGAATCAGAATAGGTCCGTGTGCGTAAATAAATTTTGGAATTTAGTTTACGTGCCCAAGTAAAATGTTTCCTTATTTTCTGCAAGTAAAACTTTAAGTTAAAAGATTGGTGCAGAAAGAATATAGTGAAGTACAGTTATGTTGGTCGAGAATGGTTTTCATCCCAATTTCTATAAACGGATTATGTTGAAACCGTCTCGCCAGCAGATGTGTACGGATTTACTCGGACCGAACTCAATATAAATGCTCATGATGACCATGAAAACTGGAACATTCGATTATACGTTCGTTTTTCTAAATATAATTTAGACAAACCAACTTATATAAATTAGCCAGAAAGTTTTCAAGGTCAGTGGGAGCGTATAAATTACATGCGAGGCATCAAAGGGATGGAACATTTATTTTGACAATGTAAACAAAAGGTTTGACACTTTATCAGAAATAGATATGAGCCATTTGAAATGACCAGTAACTAATTTAAAATGATTATCGTAAGGTATGATGAACTGGATAAGATCAAAGGGAAATAAAATATTATGAATTCCGACAGACCAAGAGAATTATTTGAATGCGATTCAAATGGTTGGTCTAACATGAACATAGAAACCCCTTAAGTCTATACTGTAGACGGTTTTAGCAGATCCACTCACAAAGACTCTACCACATGAAGTCGAGAAAACTTATGTGTAAAAACGGTATAAGATACCGAGATAAATGGGCATGAGTGCAAGTGGGAGATGTAGAGAGATGATGCCCTCGAGGCTATTTATCTCTGTGTGAATAGCAAAAACATCTTGTTCGAAATAATAGTAAGCTGTTTGGTAATAATTTATCTAAGTTATAATGTAGTAAACATTAGATATTAACTTAGGTAAAGTCCTGAGACTTTATGCAAGGTCAAACATGTATCGAGATGAGTATCTCAATCATGGAGAAATGTTCGACCGTCTATAGCATAAGTCTAAAATAGTTCGTGGTCGTAGATGTTTCGAGACAAGGATATCGAAACATCAGATAGACCATTGTGTCTTAAGTCTTCACCGTTTAGCGGTGGCGATGATCTCATGATCGTTCGACTTGGCGAAGTCGAAGAGGAGACACAGGTGCTCATTAGAGAATGAGTTCACTGAACGATCTACAAGAGTTATCATATGGTTATATTGACCAATCTGTCAATGATAACTCTTAATGATGATAGACAAGTTGGTCTTTTGACTTGAGGTCATTTTACGAACCTGTACGTGAACGGTGCCACTTAGATCATTAACCTAGCTTCGAGGCCAGGCCTGTCGAAAGGTTTTTGATTGGGTGTCACTTGAAGCGTACGAGGAGAGTAATGACCAAGAGAGGATTCGTCTCTCCCGGTCAATGGGAGTTAATGTCGTAGAGTTAGTTCGGTCTTTAGTAAAATCTCTGCGTAGAGTATGTTGGAAGAAGTCCAACATTAGTTGACTAAAGATCGATAGAAACTAACCGGAGTCAAGTTATTGGTGTTGACAGTTTGACCGTACCCTAGACTTGATCTATACGACATAGTTTAGACGAAGAGACTATAACTGCTGAACTCATCACAGACACGGTCAGAGTGGTCCCGACAATTCTCATGTTGATAAGCTAACCACATTATTATGATTCTGAAACAGGGACGGTAGCCACTGCTCGTGGTCACTACCATATAGGGCTTCGAGCCCACCCTGTAGTAGGGAAGGCCGTAGGGTCACACACAGAGTGCGACCTTCGTCTAGTAACATGTATAAATTAGTTAGGGATAATATTTTGCATTTTGATGCAAGGGATGGAATAATTGCATTTGATGCAATATAATAAATTAAGCTTAGATAGGGACTATTTTGCATATGATGCAAAAGAGATTAAACATGTCTTAAATAGTTTAAGACCATATTTAATAATATAAACACAAGAAAAAGTTCACGGGTAAGACGAAAATGTCCTGGTCTACGCCCAGCTTCGAACGGCGTCCGAATCGGATGTCAAATGCCCCACTTATGCCCAAAACAGCTCTATGGGTAAGACCAGGTAAGACCAAGTCAGACCAGGTCAGACCAGGCAGACCCAGGCCAGACTGGATCTGGCTTGGACGCCTGGCCAGGCCCAGCAGCCCTGGGCGCCCAGCCCGCCTGGGCCTGGGTGCCCGGCCCAGGCCCAGGCCTGGGCGCCAGGCCCAGGCCTGGGCGCCAGGCCCAGGCGCCCTGGGCTGCGCCCAGGTCCAGGTCTGGGCTGCGCCCAGGTCCAGTGAGCTGGCCATGTGGGTCCCACCATTGGGTGCAGAACACAAGGGTTGATTGGCAGTTTTGACGGCTCAGTTTTTGCGAAAAACAAGCCTTGAGCTGAACTTTGGGTGATCAATTGGAGGGTCAACTGGACTCCGATTGACTCACCGTTTTTCCTATGCGTTCATCGTTGAACACCCTTCGAATTGATAGGTTGTATCAATCATGAAGCTCAACGATGAGGGAGTTAAAATTCACGAAATTTTGGCCTTTTTGAAAGACAAACTAAATTGAATTTATTAACTCCATTTAATAGTCCCACATCGGTTGTGCGGAAAAGGGGAGAGTCAGCTGCCTATATAAATAGGGGCCTCCCCCTTCCTCCAAACTCGTCCCAAGCTCAAGATCTGAGCGGCTCCCGTAAATATTGGAGCACGCTCAGATCGAAGCTTAAATCAATTTTTCTTCTCCCTATATTTCTGCCTTACTCCTGAGGGCTCTAGCAAAGCCACGAAGGAGTTCGGATTCGGATCCGAAATCTTGGCGAAGGCTTTCAATCGCGTGAAACTTTCTTCGGCGCGTGGTTGGCTCGACGACACGCGGGTTGATCACCTCGGGATGCGGAGCGGTTTGGGGAGCAGTTGAAGGAGCGGCTCGGCATGGGACAGGGAGCGGCTCAGAAGACGGTGCGGTACATTTTGCCCGCCCCAGGGTTGAGATTCCGGGTATGTGTTTTATTGGCATTAGTTTAATTTAATCGCAGTAGGTTAGATCCTTCTTGGGATGGTCAGATCCATCCCGAGTCGGCATAGATCTTGGCTAAGGGTCTTGTACCTTAGGGCTAAGTTAAAATGTTTAACTGCATGTTAATTAGATTAACTTGTTTATTCTTTCGCTGCACATTTTATGTTTATGTTCAGTCCGACTTAGGATGGGAATAGATTTTTTGTGCCATAAGGTAAAAAATCCCTTCAGGGGGTTGGCCCCTATTTATATAGGCGGCTGACCCCTCCCATTCTCTCCATTTCTGATGTGGGACTAAACGTGTTTGGAGAATTTTCTTCACACAACATGAATTTCACTAAGGCAATGTTTGGTCAATTAAATCTCTCCAACCATTGATCTCCAAGAGCGATGTCATACATCGTTACAAAGAGGGTTGAATGGTGAACGCGTAGGAAAAATGGCACTCCATTCCGAGTCTGTTTGACCACTCGAACAAAGCTCCAAAGTTAGCCAAATAATTGCTTTGTGCACCGACTCAGCCGCCAGCAAAAAACTTAGCCAAATAATTGCTTTGTGCACCGACTCAGCCGCCATCAAAAATGCACATAGGGTTCTGAACCCTAAATTTGGGGCCCACGACGTAGGCCCCACCTTCCATCGTATGCCCCGCGGGGGCGTGCTGTGCATGCACCTGCAGTGCGGGCAGGAGAGCCCCGCCCGCTGCCAGCGGGCCCTGCCTACATATACGCAGGCATGCCATTTGCCCACCCCTGGGACGTGCCTAGGGTGCCTGGGCTTGACCCAGGCTACTTGCAACTGCATGGGCTTGAGCCAGCTAGCCTGGGTTGCTCCTAGGGAGCCTGTGCTCGACCCACCCGCTTGCAGCGGCCTGTGCTCGAGCCCAGATAGCCTGGGTCGAGCCTTTATTGCTGTTTCAGGCTCATTTTGAGTCCGATTTTGATGCCGTTTGAACCTGGGTTTTGACCGAGATGTTTTCGTCATCCAGTACACATCTTATATGTACATCACACATATAAAATTAGTTCTTTAAGCATTTGTCACAAACATTTTGTGATGTATTAATACCATTACATCCAATGCTTCATCTCCCTAATCATACCTATTACTTGACGAATGTCTCACTCTGTGTGAGACCCTACAGCCTGACCCTACTACAGTTGGGGCTCAAAACCTCAGACGACAGTGACCACGAACAGCAGGTGCCGTCCATGTTTTGGTATCATAATTATGTGGTTAACTCATCGACATGAGTATTGTCGGGACCACCCTGACTGTGTCTGTGATGTATATCATAGTTTTAGTCCCTTTGTGAAAACTATACCGCTTAGTCAAGCATATGGTATGGTCAACTGTCAACCCCAATAGCTTGAAGCTGGTTAGTCTCCATCGATCTTAAGTCAAACAATGTTGGACTTCTTCCAACATACTCTGGACAAAGATTTTTTACTAAAGATCAAACTAACACGTGCGACACTAACTCCCCATAAATGGACATGACGAATCCTCTCTTGGTTATTACTCTCCTCGCACGCTTCAAGTGTCACCTAACCAAAGACCTTTCAACGGGGCTTGCTCTGAGGATAGATCAGAGATCTAAGTGACATCGTTCATGTACAGGTTCGTACAATGGCCTCAAGTCTAAGGACCAACTTGCCTATCATCACTGAGAGTTATTACTGACAGATTAGTCAATGTTTACCATATGATAACTCTCGTTGGGTTGTTCAGTGAACTCATTCTCCAATGAGCACCTATGTCTCGTCTTCGACTTCGCCAAGTCAAATGATCATGAGATCATCGTTACCACTCCATGGTGAAGATTAAGATACAATGGTCTATCCAATGTATCGATATCTTTTTCTCGAAACATCTACGGTCACGAATGTTTTTAGACTTATACTACTAACGGTCAAGCACTTCTCTATGATCGAGGTCTCCATCTTGATACATGTTTGACCTTGCATTAAGTCTCAAGACTTTACTTAAGTTCTAATGATGACTTCATTATTATTAACTTAGGTAAATTTTTACCAAACAGTTTACTGTTATTTCGAACCGGATGTTTGTACACATACACAAAGATAAATTGTCTCGAGGGTATACCCATCTCCCGACATCTCCCACTTGCACTCATGCCCATTTATCCCGGTATCTCATACCGCATTTACACATAAGTCTCTCTAGACTTCATGTGGTAGAGTCTTCGTGAGTGGATGTACTAAACCTTCTGCTGTATAGACTTAAGGGGTTCTATGTTTCTTTTAGATCACAGCTTTGAATCTCATCCAAATCATTTCCTTGATCTCTTGGAATCCATAAAATTTGTCTTGCCTGGATCTCATCCAGCTTATCGTCCTTTACGAGAATAATCCAAAATAGTCGTTGGTCATCTGCCCGGTTCATAATTGTTTCTGACAGAGTGTCAAATTTTTTTGACCACTTTGTCAAAACATATGTTCCGGCTCCTTGATGCCTCACATGCCTTTCATTCGCTCCCATTGACCTTGAAAACTCTATTAAGTTTATTCTTCTAAATCATATTTAGAAAACAGACTTTACATACATATTTCATTTTTCATGGTTATCATGAGCATTGACATCGAGTCTGATCCGAATAGATCTGTACACAGCTGTTGGTAAGAAAGTTTCATCACAATCCGTCTATAGTAGTTCTGATGATAACCGTTCTCAACCAGCATACCTTGTACTTCACTATTTTCTATCTGCACCAATCTTCAGTCTTGAAGATTCGCTTGTAGCCAAAGGGAACATTTTCTTTGGGCATGTCTTCTAAGGTCCCTACCTTATTAACATGCAATGACCTTTTCCGGATCGCATCAATCTATTTTCAGAGTCCCTACTCTGAATGGCATCCTGGAAGTTGACTAGGCCATCATTAACTATGATGTTGTACTCGAATTCTTCGTCTCACGAGGCTCGAGTAATCATGTGACTTCCTAACGATTGATTTAAGGAATATCTCATTGATAAGGTCCTCACAGAACCTTATCAAAAACATATGCATTATAATTTGTGGCTTAACCCAGAGGGTGATTGTAACTCAGGGTCACTTGCCATGTATTACACCATATCTAACAGAGTGCGATTCATGCTCTCCAATATACCAATGTGTTGAGAGACTTGACCTGTGAGAAAATCTCATTCTCTTTTAATTACACAAGAATTACATAGCTAAGTATTTGGCTCTTCGATCCGATCGAAGCAGTTTAAATACTTTTGTCATTGTGTTCTCTATTTTATCAGACCTATGTTTCATCAAGAACACGTGTCGTAATAAAATAAGAATACTATATCTTGGTTAATTTAGACTTGGGTCCGTATACATCCGTATGCACTAAACCATGAGTTCTCCAACTCATTCTCCTACTGTCTTACAGAAGGAGTTTTGGCCATCATACCTTTGAGACAAGACTCACAAGTGTCTTTCGACTCATAATACGAGAGGTCAACAGACCCCTCTTTATGTGACTTATCAAGCATAGTCTCTTTTGTACGGCCTAGTCTATTTTACCATAGATAGGTTTCTGTAACTTGCGCATTTACTTATTAACCCTTAATACAATATTGTTATACAAAATAATCATACCAAAACATTTCTTCTCAAGCAATGTGACGACATTCGTCAAGTGTGATTTAAGTCCCTTATGGCCTAAAGACAACTTTTGTTCATTAGCCAATATGTGAGACTATCTTTTCCTTTGTATAATAATTATTCTGAAATTTTAGACATCAAACATGTCCCATTTTAAGTTCATCCTACTATGCCTTTTCTCATGCTAGACCAAACATTCTTTATCAATGAATTTTCCTTAGTGCCTTCTCCTTTCTAACACATTTAGACATTTCATGTCTTAACACAACTATTAGCTGTGCAAGCATCACATGCATCCAAACACTTGAGCTTTAGAACCTTGAGAAGACTTAATAAGTTGTTCGTCTCAAGATCTAATTTGTATACATGGTCTTGCATCGCTCTTACAATCATCTTCGAGTCAAACAGTTTGATCAAAGTTTTGAATCTTGCGGATTGAAATTGTTTTCCATACAACCTTGTGGAGACTCAACAAGTTGTACGGAGAAACATGCTTTGCACATCAGTATGTTCAAGCTGCCACTGCTCATAGAGGCGAGTGTTAAGTAGCGTGCCTTTATTGTGATAGACCTTAGAGCTTAAGGAAATCATTGTCCTTAACTCAGTGCTAAGAAGAACTCTTCAAGGGAAGGGTCAGTGAGAATAGTTTGGTTTATCACATATTCCTTAATCAATCATTTTGACCAGTTAACTTATAAGGATATTATGATTTGGATTCCACCCGGTAAAACATAGACTTACCCTAGTTTAACATATGCTCATGATTTTTAAATATAGTTAAATTGGTTTTTATTCAACTATATCCTCCCACTATTTTTGCGATCATCTTCAGCCATATAAAAGAACGAATTTAGTTATTTAATGAGAAAGGGACCCAACCACCCTGAGCTTCACAACCTTGAGGAGACTCAATAAGTTGATCGACTCTGTAGTTGGTAGATAAACTCATTATCAATCACATCACATGTGACTCCCTATTGTTTTTACCCCGAGTCACTTATGATCTTGATGAGACTTAACAAACCATAATGAATAGTCTAGTGGAACCATTGTTTTCATGTCTAATATTAACGTACACTGATACTCGAGGAGACCCGACGCATCGGTTTGGGTTAATACCAGACTACATCTCATGTATGATGGAGTTGGTTTCTAAAAGAGACCATGTCATAGCTTGAGGAGACTCAAAAACCATGACATGCATCTTTTAGTCCCTTAATCCAAAAATACGGAGGGCTACTACTAATCTTGAAGAAGATTTTTAACGTATTTGACTAGATGTAATCGATGGTTTCACATAATCATAATTCACATCCCTGTGGTCCATCGGAATACGGCTTGGGATTTGGCTAGGCCAGGATCATTATCCTCAGTCGAGCTAGGGTGATCCACAACACTAGTCAAAAAGCGCTAGACCGGATCATGATCCTTTAAGGATACTAATTATTCATGTGTGACATCGACTTGAAATGGCTTCATAACACTAGTTAATCCTATCAACTAGTTGAATCCTAAAATTCAAAATTATGAGGATTGGTAAATAACTTTTATTAATGTCCTTATCAACTATAAGGATTTTTAGGGTGCTATCCTAATCACATATTAGGGATTTAAAATTCAAGTTGCAATAATTTAAATCATAGACATTTTCAAAATTATTATTAGAACAATTAAAATAATAATTATTAGAGAGGGCTACCATAATCAAGTATTAGGAGTTTAATTTGTTGCAACAATTTTTAGATCATAGCATATCCACTAAAATTATCTTATAATTTACAGAAAGCTTTTAATATCCAACCGCATAATGAACAAGAAATAATATAAACATTAAAAACTATCAAATAAACATTTTATCTCATAAACTTTTAGCTAAACATGCAACGTTCAAATTATCCCATAAATTTAAGTTACATAAAATTCCAATTATCATCATATAATAATTTGAGATCTAATTTTAAAATATCACATGATTTTAAAATAGATCAAATTTGCAAAAACCAGTTTTTTGGAAAATAAAACCATCACTGGGTAACAACTATAGCTTAATAAAAAACGTCCATCTTATGTAGAAAACATGCTGCGTCATATACACGTTATAATTGCAAACACATAGATCAAGTATATCGGCTCTGATACCACTGAAGGATTTTCTGGGTCCTTAGGGCTATCAAATCGACAGCCGGCCTAAGTCGGGCGGATGATGAAAGCAATAAAATCAGCAGAAAACATCTTAAAACTATTTTAAGAACAACCCTAAAGAAATGAACCCTAGCAAGAATCTTTACTATCCCGGGATTGGGTCCGACCAAACCCTAAAGATAGATCTATCAAACTAATGTAATTATAAACACATGTAAATTAAACTACATACTCGGAACTTCGTTTCCGCAGATTACGAAGCGTCATTTTCAGCAACCATTCTTTGACTCCGAAGCGATGCCCCGAGCCACTTCTCATAAGCCGAACCACGTCCTGAGCCGAACCACGTCCCGAGCCGAACCGCATCCCGAGCCGAACCGTGTCCTGAGGTGAGCAACACCATTGTCGTCGAGCCAACCATGCGCTGAAGAAAGTTTACCCTTGAGTGGATCCTCCGTCAAGACTTCTGATCCGATTCAAACTCCTTTGTGGCTTTGCTAGAGCCCGATCAGGAGCAAGGAAGAATTATGGAGAATGAGGGAATATAAATTTAAGTTTTAATTCGAGCATGCTCAAAACTTTTGGAGCTTCTCGAATTTGAAGACTTGGTGCATGTTTCAAGCAGGGGGTTGGCCCCCAATTATATAGGTGGCTGACCCCTCCCCTTCTCTCCATTTTCGATGTGGGACTAAATGCGTTTGGGGAATTTTCTTAACACACAACATGCATTTCACAAAGGTAATGTTTGGTCAATTAAATCTCTCCAATCATTGATTTTCAAGAGTGATGTTATACATCGTTGCGAAGAGTGTTGAATGGTGAACACGTAGGAAAAAATGACGCTTCATTCTGAGTCCGTTTGACCCCTCAAACGAAGATCTAAAGTTAGTCAAATAGTTTCTTTGCGCACCGACCCAGACGCCAGCAAAAATGCACATTGGCTTCAGAACCCTAAATGTGGGCCCATGATGTGGGCCCCACCTTCCAATGCACGCCAAGCTTGGCACGTGCTCAGCACGTGCCCTGTGGGCGCATGCTGTGCATGCGCCCGCAGCGCGGGTGGGCAAGCCCCGCCCGCACGAAGCAGGCGGGCCATTTGCCCGATTCTGGATCGTGCCCAGGGTGCCTGGGCTTGAGCCCAGCCAGCCTGGGTCGAACCTTTTTTGCTTTTGAGGTTCTTTTTGAGTCCGATTTTGACGCCGTTTGAACCTGAGTTTTGACCGAGACATTTTCGTTATACAGGTACACATCTTATGTATTCATCCCACATATAAAATTAGCTCTTTAAGATTTTGTCACAAATATTTTGTGACGTATTAATACCCTTGCATCCAATGCTTCATCTCCCTAATCCTACCTATTACTTGACGAAGGTCTCACTCCGTATGAGACCCTACAGCCTGATCCTACTACAGTTGGGGCTCGAAACCCCAGACGGCAGTGACCATGAGCAGCAGATGCCGTCCTTGTTTTGGTATCATAATTATGTGGTTAACTCATCAACATGCGTATTGTCGGGACTACCCTGACCGTGTCCGTGATGAATGCCACAGTTTTAGTCATTCGTCAAAACTATGCCGCTTAGTCAAGACTAGGGTATGGTCAACTGTCAACCCTAATAGCTTGAAGCTGGTAAGTCTCCATCGATCTTTAGTCAAACAATGTTGGTCTTCTTCCAACATATTCTGTCCAGAGTTTTTACTAAAGATCGAACTAACACGTGCGATACTAACTCCCTATAAACGGAAGAGACAAATCCTCTCTTGGTTATTACTCTCCTCGCATGCTTCAAGTGTCACCCAACCAAAGAACTTTCAACAGAGCTTGCTCCGAGGCTAGATCAGAGATCTAAGTGACACCGTTCACGTACAGGTTCGTACAATGGCCTCAAGTGTAAGGACCTACTTGCCTATCATCACTGGGAGTTATTATTGACAGCTTAGTCAATGTTAATCATATGATATCTCTCGTTGGGTCGTTTAGTGAACTCATTCTCCAATGAGCACCTATGTCTCATCTTCGACTTCGCTAGGTCAAATGACCACGAGATCATCGTCACCACTTCATGGTGAAGACTAAGACACAATGGTCTATCCGATGTGTCGATATCCTTTTCTCGAAATATCTATGGCCATGAACGTTTTTAGACTTATACTACTAACGGTCAAGCAGTTCTTCATGATCAAGATCTCCATCTTGATACATGTTTGACCTTGCATTAAGTCTCAGGACTTTACTTAAGTTCTAATGATGATTTCATTATTATTAACTTAGGTAAATTTTTACCAAACAACTTGCTGTTATTTCGAACAAGTTGTTTGTACACATACACACAGATAAATTGCCTCGAGGGCATATCCATCTCCCAATGGAGGCGTCACCAAACCTGGAGCAACGATTCGAATGCCCCTATCATCTTTGCAACGACCACCGACCCCTATCTATCCCCGAAACAAGGGGCATCAAAGAGGTGAGATGATCAGAATTAACTCGTCTGCAGCCACCTAGAAGCATCTGGACCTCCTCCCAAGCAAGCAGACAACCACATTATCATTCTAGACAACGACCGATACCTAGGGAGTCGACAGGAATGGAGTAAGAGTCCGCACTGAAGGCTTAGGGCATACCACAAGAAGAAGCCTTAGAGGGACGTCACCAGATGCCCGAACCAGTTCGGTGACCTAGAGGGCTATCGAAGTGATTCCTCAAGCACTTCGAACAACCGACCCAAGTGACCCAAGCATCGAGAGGATGCTTGACGACATTGCTCCCCCTCAACATACTCAGAGGAGAAACACAACTCGCTGAAGAAGAGGATCACATCCACTCGGCCTCGGTCCAGATTCAAGATGCCCGATGTGGATAACTAAGATGGCTCGAACGACCCCCAGGAACATATCCAAGACTACAAGGGGTCATGCAGATCCAAGGAGAAGATGACATGTTGCTCTGTCGAGCTGTCCAAACCACTCTTTGGGAATCTGCTAAGGAGTGGTATAACGGGCTTCCAACTAATCTATAGGGAGCTAGAATCCTCTCCCAATATTTTTACTAGCAATTCATGGCAAGAAGGAGGAGGAAAAGAAGCTCGGATAACCTGTTCAACCTAGTGCAGAGGCAGGGTGAAACGTTGAGGGGCTTCTTTAAGCGTTTCAACTCTGAGAGGTTGCACATCGAATGCTATAGTGATGAGGTCACCATTACCGCTCTAAAGAAGGGGCTCCTATGTGAGGACCTAATGAAGTCATTGTACCATAAGCAGCCCATAGACCTAGATCAGCTCCACATCAGGACATAATAGTTTATGATGGTAGAGGAAGTACTGTCTGCCCGAGAGGAAGAGTCCTTCAAAAACCCTACTGAACCTAAAAGGGAAGCTATGCTTGAAGAAAGCGCCCGTCAGGAGTAGGAGATTACAAGAAACGAGAGAGGAACCCCCTGGACTGGCCAGACAAGAATGACATGATCTTCACGAAGCTGAACGCTCTCAAAGAGGTCATAATGGCCTACTCTCAAAACAAGGGCTACATCAACAAGCCACCCTAAAAAATGAAAGCTAGTCGTCGAGACGAGAACAAGTTCTGTAGGCACCACCAGGACCATAGGCATGACAGTACTGAGGACTGCTAGTATCTAAGAAAGGACATCGAGTAGCTAATCCATTGGATATATATGAAGAACTTTGTTGAAGACCCGAAGGCAAATCCGGGAGAGGGCACTTCAATGGCTGCAGAACGAGGAAAAGGAGTGGCCATCATCCAACATATTACTAGGATCATTGAATAAAGCGCAAGTCTGACCTGAAATGGAGGACATCCGACCTAGCTTGGGGCCACACTTTTTCATCGTGCAAGTAATGCTTACATATTCCTATTATTTCACTTCATACTTTCCTTGTTAGAAGAAATTGTACTCCATTTGAACTAATAAAATGCCGATAAGTGTGCTCACATTTGATTGGACTGTTTCGCAAATTTTTTTAGTTCTTGAAATATGCAGAGACTGTGGCTCTGATCAAATAGGGCCTTTGGTAGCCCGCCGTAAGGCTAGGGCCCACTCCCCCAGTGGTCCAACCTACTTCCTGTTGGTGGTTAGTCGAGGGGCCGATACCCTCACAGTCAACCAAAAACTTGTGACCGACATAAGGCTGGTCTACCATAAGGCTGGGGGTTACTCCCTAGCGAGCCGACCCATCGATATGACGTAAGGCTGGGGCCCACTTCCCTAGCAGGTCGATCGAAAACTCGGGTTTGACATACGGCTGGGGACTAACCCCCCAGCAGGCCGACCAATTGGTTGATCGTAAGGCTGGGGCCACTCCCCCAGCAGGTCAAATAGAAACTTGGGTCATCATAAGGCTGTAAGGCCGGGGGCTACTCCACTAGCGGGCTGACCCATCAGTTCACCGTAAGGCTGGGGCAACTCCCCCAGTAGGTCGACCAAAAACTCAGGTCCACCGTAAGGCTGGGGCTATTCCCCCAGCAGGTTGACCCATCAGTTAGCCGTAAGGATGGGGTCACTCCCTCAGCAGGCTAACCAAAAACTCAGGTCTGCTGTAAGGCTGGGAGTTACTCTCCAAGCAGGCCAACCCATCGGTTAGCCGTTAGGCTGGGGCCACTTCCACAACATGCTGACCAAAAACTTGAGTCTGCCACGAGGCTGTGGGCTACTCCCACAGTGAGCCGACCCATCGGTTCATCGTATGACTGGGGCCGCCCCAGCAGCCGGTCAAAGACTTAACATGTGCGCCAACATGGTGAACATTGATTATGACTGAATATTACATATCCTAACATCATAATCATCTCCTCTTGTGCATATAATCTATGGAATCATGCTCTCTTAACTATGTTAACGTTAATTCATCATTTGTGAGCATACGATTTTATTTTGGCATAATTTCACTTCCCAAAGCATTATAAATGTGTACTATATTTTTAGGGATTTTTCTGGATTTTTTAGGGGTCCCGAAGGGGACTAAATCAACTCAAGAAGAGGAGTGCATATCAGTTGCACGTAGAAGGAATGACAGGCGCTTGGGCAACCAAACAGGCGACTGCCTGGACAACAGCAGTTGCCTGCCTTAGAAGAGCTGGAGCTGGAGAAAGTGAAGCGCAATGACAGGTGCCTGCAAGAGGATTGACAGTTGACTGGATATTGTGCAGTCGCCTTCCATTTTCGTAGCAGTCGCCTGATTTCTCATATGCCTGAGGGGGCCAAAAGAGCCAACTTACTGTTAAATTTAGCACTTCTGCAGCAGGCGCATGTAACACAAAATACAGGCGCATGTGGATCACACAGGCGACTGTAATATTCAAGACAGTCGACTGCCTTCATTTGGAAGCTACGCGGCCTACCCAACCAGGCGTCTGTCTGTCCAACAACAGTCGCCTGTCGTCAGGCGACTGACGCTTGTTCAGTAGTCGACTGATCGGGGTTTTTTGTCCTGATTCTGGGTTGCGAGAAACGGGTTTTTCTTAACCTGATTTCTCCCTATTTGCTATGGGCCTTTGGATGACATTTTGGACGGATGAGATGCCACCCCTAGGGGGTATAAAACACTACTATTTAGATGTAATAAGGGATAGCTTAATCTTTTACTATTTTTAGGTCATCTTCTTCCTCAAGGAGATTAGGGTTTTGGAGAGTTTTGCGTTACTTGATCTCGTTTTTGCTGTTGCTGAGATTGATTGATGATTGAGGAAGCTAGTATTTGGTGAAAAATCTCCAACTCTCTTACTACTATACATTTGCTTTCATTTCTTATATTGAACTATGTCTATTTCTTTGAATGCCTATTCTATTCTTGAAATGTTAGGCTAAATTCATTGCGTGGGTGTTGTGGATTGAAGTAGGATGTTTTGATTGTCTTGCTAGTGTTAATTTCCAGCACCATTTGTTAATCCATGTTGTTGGGTGAAATAAGCTTATGATTAGTTGGGTTTGATACTATCCATGGAGGAACCGAAGAACGGTGGTGCTTCGTAATTGTCGCAGCTATGTATCCAACAGGTGTTGCATATCTTGAAATGAATGCAAGCCCATTCAATCCATATTTCATAATTTAGAAGTTTAATTCATCCAATAATCCAAATTGTTAATTGGGTTGTTACCCGTTTATTGAATCGTGCATTACCCGAAAGGGGCCGTAGAATGGTGGTTGTGTGGTGTGCAACACAACCTACATGCACTACTCTCACATACCTTGAAAGGGGTCTGAGAGTGATTTACGAGCTTTAATTAGGAGAATAACCCAATTAACAATTACATTTGGTGCACCCCGTATGTGCTTAATTGATTTATTTCCAGATTATCATACATTGACATGGATGAGTGATCGAGTTATCATGTAATTAACATTTAGTAGAGCAATTGAGTAATCCTACCGATATCCTCAACACTCGCACTCGCACGCGCGCGCGCGCGCACGCACACACACACACACACACACACACACTCTCTCTCTCTCTCTCTCTCTCTCCCCTCCCCCGTTGCATCCAAATCTTAGTACATTACCCTAACTCTAGGGTACTTAGATAAATCATCTATACAAACAATCAGTCACCCTCAAAGGGTGGTTAGAACCTTCAGCCATTCTTTACATGCTCTGACTATTTGTGTGAATTTGCAGATTAGTTCCGTCTCTGTGGATACGACCCCGTACTCACCGGGTATAATACTTGCCGACCTCGTTCACTTGCGAGTATCACCTTTCAGATCTAGTCAAACATAACTTCTCGCACCTCGTGCTTCCTACCTGCTGGGACAAGCCCGAGCTATGGAGGGGGCCCATAATGGCACCAATGCCCATTCTTGAGCCAGTGCCATGACAAGACCCACATCGAATGCCTACACAAGTTCGACCTAAGAGTCGGAATCTTCTCTGATCCCCCTAAGATGGCCCAACCAAAACGCTAAGGCTTGGGGCCTCCTACAATTCTACATTGAAGCTTAAAGCAACAACATTTTCTCACAAAGAAACTTTATTAAAAGCAAAATGTATACAAGTAAAGTTGAAACAGATATTGTTGAGAGATGTATGCCCTCAAGGCAATTTATCTATGTAAAACATCTTGTTCATAAATGAAAGTGTGCTTTCTGGTATCAATTGTCTAAGTATTTCAATTATTGAAGTCTTCATTAAAATACTTAGGTGATTTCCTTAGACTTAGAGCAAGGTCATGCATGTATCTTGATGAAGATCTTGATTATGAGAAATGTCTGACTCATAGTAGCTTAAGTATAAAATCGTTCGTAGTCGTAGATGTGACAAGAATAGGATATCGACACATCGGATAGACTATAATCTCATAGTCGTATGACTTGGCGAAGTCAGAGACGAGACACATGTGCTCATTGGAGAATGAGTTCACTGAACGACCCAACAAGAGTTATCACATGGTTAACATAAATTGATCTGTCAATGATATCTCTCAGTGATGATAGACAAGTTGGTCCTTAGATTTGAGGTCATTGTACAGTTGGTCCTTAAATTTGATGATAGGCAAGTTGTATGTGAACGACGTCACTTAGATCTCTGACCTAGATTCGAGGCAAGGCCTGTCTAAAGGTCTTTGGTTGGGTGACACTTGAAGCGTGTGAGGAGAGTAATGACCATGAAAGAATTCGTCTCTCCTATTTATGGGGAGTTAGTGTCACATGTGTTAGTTCTGTCTTTAGCAAAAACTCTTGCCGGAGTATGTTGGAAGAAGTCCAACATTGATAGACTAAAGACCGATATAGACTTACCAATTTCAAGCTGTTAGGTTGGCAGTTGACCATACACTAGGCTTGGCTAAGCGACAAAGTTATGACGAAGGGACTAAAACTACGACATTCATCACGGACACAGTCAGGGTAGTCCCAACAATACTCATGTCAATGAGTTAACCACATAATGATGATACCAAATCAGGGACGACAATTGCTGCTCATGGTCACTGACATCTGGGGTTTCGAGCCCACCTGTAGTAGGGTCAGGCTGTATGGTCTTACACAGAGTGTGACATTCGTCAAGTAAGAAGAAGTTTAATGGGAGATAATGTGTGGGAATTAAATGTGTCACAAATAGTTTGTGACATAAACCTTTGAATAATTAATGATGTGAAAAATGTGCATGGGAAGGACCTATTTATGTATACGAGGGTTTGAGAATGTCTTGAGCTGGACAGAGCTCGTTCGTGAGCTCGAACGGCTCGAAAAGATCCAAAAAACCAGCATAAACTAAGGCATAGGCCCAAAGAAGGGCTTGCTGGGTCGAGCGCGCCCTAACTGGTTGGGCGCGCCCGGCTTGCGACCAAAATCGCGCATGGCTTGCGACTAAAATCGTGCCCTCCAGGCGGGCACGTGCGTTGCACGCGCCCCGCGGTATGGCCCACTCAACATAGGGTTCTGAACCAAAATTGACTGCTGGTTTTATATCCGTGATACATGGTTTTTGGTCAACTTCGCACGTACGTTGGATAGGTCAAATGAACTCAGAATGGGGCACCGTTTGTTTCTATATGTTCACCGTTCAGTGATCTTCGATTTGATATGAGATATCGCTTGCGAAGCTCAATGGCGAGGGAGAAAAAAATCGTTAAAGTTTGACCTTCGTGGAAGGCAAACTTTAATTGATTTTTACCCTCCAACTTTTAGTCCCACATTGGATTATCAGAAAAAGGAGGGGTCTGCTCCCTATATAAATAGGGGCACGCACTTCTCCTTGAAACTCGCACCAATCTTCAAATCTATGTAGCTCCATTAAACGTAAGCAAGCACGGATCAAAGTTCGAACTTAATTCCCCCCATTTCCCTTTTTGATTCCTTGCTCCTGTTCGGGGTCTGACAAAGGCACGAAGGAGTTCGGATTCAGATCATAAGTCTTAACGAAGGATCCATTCGTGGTGAAACTTTCTGGAGCATGTGGTTGTCTTGGTTACAAGGGGATGGCTTACCTCGGGACGCGGTTCAGATTAGGAGAAATGGTTCAGCCCTAACACGGGGGCATTGGTTCGTGGGATTCTGCACTTTGCTAATGTGCAATGCAAATGTTAGTAGTTTATGTTTATGCATTTTTAAATTGCAGTTAATTACATATCTATATTTAGGGGTTGGTCAGACCCACCCCGGGGTAGTAGATATTCAGGATATGGTTTAATTTCTTTAGGGCTTTACTTAAAATGATTTTAAGTTATTTTTCCGCTGTTTTGTTGTATTCGTCGTCTATCCGACTCAGGCTAGACGCCGATTTTGAGCCCCTAGGATCGCTAAAAACTCTTCAGTGGTATCCGACCCAGGTCTACCATGATCTATAATTTTCTGCAATTGTTAAAATGCATGTTCTCCATGAGATGGAGGTTTGAAATTAACTTTTAAAAATTCTTTTATGCTAGATGAATGATATGATCTAATTTTTATGCGATAACTATTTAGATGCCTAATACCTGATTAAGATAGCCATTAATAAATACAAAATTATTATGGAATATAAATTGTTATGTGATAATAATTATAATTTCCTAATAGTTGATTTAGATTCCTATAACATTAATCCTAAAATGTTAGTTTTAGGATGCGCCAAGTAAATTAGGATTAACTAGGAAAAGGTAACCCATATTAAATCGATGTTACACATTTAAATAATTAGCATCCTTAAAGGATTATGAACCGGTGTCTAGAAAGTTTTTAACTAGTGTTGTGAATCACCTCAGCTTGATTGATTGGAGATAATGATCCCAGCCTAGCCAAACCCGCCTGGTCGTGTTTCGCTGGACCACAAGGATGCAAATTATTATTATGTGATACCATCGATTATATCTAGTTAATTACGTTAAAAATCTTTTTCAGGATTTGCCGTAGCCATCCTTGCTTTTGGAGATTGGAAACCAGGGATTCCTGTTATGGTTGTTGAGCACACTCAAGCTTTAATGTGGCTATATTTTGGGAACCTATTCCATTAAACAATTGATGTAGTTCATATCAACGCAAGCTGTCACATCGTGAACTTACCCAAGCGTCGGTGTAAGTTAATACTGGACAGAAAGCAAGGGTCAGACTAGACTAGTCAGTATGATTTGTTGAGCACACTCAAGGTCATAATTGACTAGGGGTAAAAACTGATAAGGGAATCACATATGATAAGATTGATGAAGAGTTATCTACTGATCACAGAGTTAAGCAACTTGTTGAGCACTTCAAGGTTGTGAAGCTCAGGGTGGTTGGGTCCTTTTCACACTAAATGTCAAAATTTGTTCATCTATATGGCTTAAGATGATCACTAAAATAGTGGGAGGATATGGTTCAATAAAAACCAATCTAACATTATTTAAAATTTTTTGAACGCATGCTAATTTTAGGAGTTCTATTCTTTGCAGCATGACGAGTGGAATTAAATATATCCTAAACAAGAATATGTCTAGGTAAGGGATATAAAAACAGTGCGGGAGCAAAAGAAGAAGGGGTATGCTGACGCCTCAACTTCTATAATGGTTATACAAAGTATAGTTCTTTCCGTGACTTCTAATGCATATGTATTAGATACCGGTGTGGTCTCTCACATCTGTAATAAGTTACAAGGAATGAGAATTAATAGAAGGATAAAAAAGAATGAGGTCGTTCTCCAGGTCAGCAACGCAGTAAGTGTCGCTGCTGTAGCCGTGTGAGATGTCAAATACACATTGGCGAGTGGTGCTAACTTGCTTCTAAAGCAGTGTTACTATATCTCTAATTTCCTAAGCAATGTTATCTCCGTTTCGGCCTTGGCTAGAGAGGGTTACAATTTTACTATCAAAGAAAGGGTTATGCAAATTTTCTTTGATAGTAAATTGCTAAGATATGGCACTCTAAATAATGGTGTGTAAACTTTATGTAATGACATTGTACTAAATGTTAATACGTGAAAACATAAGAATCAAGTTATAATGAAACCTATCTTTGACACTGTAGACTTGACCATATCAGAGAGAAGAGACTTAGCACGTTACATAAAGCGGGGTATTTGGGCCTCTTGGATTATGAGTCATATGACACTTGCGAGTCTTGCCTCAAAGGTAAGATGGTCAAAACTCCTTTTGTAGGACAAAAGGAAGAGTTGGTGAACTATTGGGTCTCGTACATTTAGATGTATGTGTACCCATGTCTACATTAGTGAAAGGAGGATATTCATATTTTTTACGTTTACTAATGATCACTCTAGGTTTGGACACGTGTTCTTAAGAAACACAAGTCCGAAAATTTTGAGCGATTTAAAGAGTACCACAAAGAAGTTGAAAAACAAACTAGAAAAAGTATTAAAATTCTTCGATCTGATCGAGGAGGAGAATACTTGAGCCATGAGTTCCTTACGTACTTAAAGGAGAATGAGATTATTTCTCAGGTTACACCTCCTTATTCACCACAACAAAACAGTGTGTCGGAAAGGAGAAATCGCACTTTGTTAGACATGGTGCGATATATGATAAGTGATGCTGAGTTGCCAACCTCCCTCTGGGGTTATGCCCTAGAAATTGCTGCATATATTCTCAACAAGGTTCCCTCAAAATTTGTGCCGATGACTCCATATCAGATATGGAGTGGCAAGAAACACAACCTTAAACATTTGAGGGTATGTGGTTCTCCTGTATATATCAAGAAGCATAATCCAGGAAAACTGGAAGATGGATCTGTTTTGTGTAAATTCACTGGTTACCAAAAACACTCTTTAGGGTACACCTTCTACCATCCGGAACAACAAAAGATTGTTGTCTCCAAACATGCCATCTTTTTGGAAAAGGAGTTCCTTATGAAGGAAGCCGTTGGCAATGTGGTAGGTCTGGACGAATGTTCAAAAGGAGAATTAACACAAGAATATGTAGCGAAACCAGTGAGAGATGTAGAACCTGATATTCTCCAACCAATCATTAGGAGGTCTGACAGGATTCCTCGAGCCCCTGTAAGGTACTACAGTTTTCTCGTAGACGGAGGGATCGAGGATGGCACCATACTAGATGATGATCCTGTTAGCTTTGAAAAATCCATGCGTAGTAAAGACATTGATAAATGGATGGATGTAATGAGATCCAAGATGGAATCCATGCACATAAATAAGATATGGACCTTAGAAGACGCGCCCAAGGGAAGTGTTCCCATTGGCTCTAAATGGATCTTCAAGAAGATGCTAGGTGAAGATGGAAAAATAGAAACATACAAGGCCAGGCTGGTAGCAAAATGTTGTCGTCAGATTCTAGGAATAGATTATGACGAGACATTCTCACCAGTTGCCATGCACAAGTCTATCCGGATCGTACTCGCTATTGCTGCCTTTTATGAATAAGAGATCTGGCAAATGTATGTAAAAACGGTGTTTCTAAATTGTGATTTAGAAGAGCAGATTTATATGACTCAGCCATAAGGTTTCGAAGTTAGTGGGAGTAAAGGAAAAGCGTGTAGACTGCAAAAGTCCGTTTATGGACTCAAGCAACCATCCATGAGTTGGAACATCCATTTGACAAGACAGTCAAAGAGTTTGGTTTTGTCAGAAATAAAGATGATCCATGCATCTATAAGAAAACCAGTGAAATTTTTTTAGTCATCATTGTATTATACGTGGATGATATTCTTTTAACAGGCAACAACATAGAGATGTTGAAGTTAGTTATAGAAGGGCTATCAACTAACTTCTCTATGAAAGACTTGGGAGAAGCAGATTACATACAAGGCGTGAAGATATATAGAGATAGATCTAAAAGGATGTTAGGCCTCTTCAAACCAAGTACATTGACACCGTGCTAAAGCAGTTTAGCATGGAAAATAGTAAAGGTGGTTTTATACCAGCCAATCATGAAATGAACCTTTCTAAGAAGATGTCCCCAAAGACTGACTTGGAAAGGGAAGGCATGAAAAGGATCCCATATGCCTCGGCGGTAGGATCTATTATGTATTATATGATTTATACCAGACCTGATGTTACTTTTGCACTGAGTACAGTAATTCGATATCAGTCTGACCCTGGAGAAGAACATTGGAAAGCCGTGAAGACAATTCTTAAGTACTTGCGAAAGACTAGAGATTTGGTCTTGATTTATGGAAGTGAAGAACTAAAAGTTGAGGGCTTCACAGATTCCCGCTTTCAGAGAGATATAGATGATATCAAGTCTATCTCAGGATATAATTTTACTCTGAATGGAGGAGTAGTCAGTTAGAGAAGTTCCAAGAAAGATACTATTGCAAACTCCACGATGGAGGCCGAGTACATATGGCCAACATTGCGGCAAAGGAAGCTGTCTGGATAAGGAAGTTCGTAGACCAGCTAGGAATGGTGCCTATAGTTAAAGATCTAATACCGTTGTATTGTGATAATAATGAAACCATTAATCTAGTTAAGGAACCAAGATTCCACAAGGGGTCCAGACACATTCTTCGGAAATATCACCTTATACAGGATATTATAAAGAGTAAAGACATAGAACTCCTAAGAGTCTGTACAGAAGACAACTTAGCAGATCCATTCTTGAAGGCTCTGTCACGCGAGCGTCTAGAGTGACTAGTGAGTAAAAGCGATATGAGATACTGAGATAAATGGGCCTGAGTGCAAGTGGGAGATATTGAGAGATGTATGCCCTCAAGGCAATTTATCTAAGTAAAACATGTTGTTCATAAATGAAAGTGTGCTTTCTGGTATCAATTGTCTAAGTATTGCAATTATGAACTCATCATTAAAATACTTAGGTGTTTTCCTTAGACTTAGAGCAAGGTCATGTATATATCTAGATGAAGATATCGATTATAAAAAATGTCTGACTGATAGTGCTTAAGTCTAAAATAGTTTGTAGTCGTAGATGTGACGAGAATAGGATATCGACACTTAGATAGACTATTCTGTCATTGTCTTCACTCAGTAGCGGAGACGAGATCTCATAGTCGTTTAACTTGGTGAAGTCGGAGACGAGACACAGGTGCTCATTGGAGAATGAGTTCACTAAACAACCCAACAGGAGTTATCACATGGTTAACATAAATTGATCTGTAGTGATATCCCTCAGTGATGATGGGCAAGTTAGTCCTTAGCCTTGAGGTCATTGTACAAACTTGTATGTGAACGGTGTCACTTAGATCTTTGACCTAGCTTCGAGGCAAGGCCAATTGAAAGGTCTTTGGTTGTGTGACACTTGAAGCGTACGAGGAGAGTAATGACTAAGAAAGAATTCATCTCTCCCATTTATGGGGAGTTAGTGTCGCATGTGTTAGTTCGGTCTTTACCAAAAACTCCATCTAGAGTATGTTGTGTAACGACTGGTTTTCTTGTATCTAGATTTATTATATTATATATATATGTTTTGGTGGATTTTCTCCTCATGTGTGGTTTTCGTCTCCGTAGCTTTCGTTTTCGATCGTTTCGTCGTGATTTTCTAGCTTCTTCTTTAGAATCGTCGATTTTGGAGTAAGTCATTCATGACGGGCTTCATATCGGTCATATCTTATTGTTAGATCAAGCCTAGGAGTCTTAGAAATCGATCCCGGAGCGTCGCGCTCCATTTCGGAACTTTCAGTGCACATTAGCCGGTGTAAGAAGGGACACCGACCGACTAGATGACGATCCAGTCGGTCGGAAAACCTTCTTGAACCGACTAGTGGGCTTTGATAAATGTTCAGGAGTTACTGTTTATCGTTAGTCGGTCTAAGAACGTTGGTTGACCGACTAGGTTGCAAACTAGTCGGTCAGCAATGCTCCTTTAACCGACTAACTCATTAACTATTTTTGGTACCAGTTACTGTTCAATTTTAGTCGGTCTAAGAACGTTCATCGACCGACTAGATGTCAAACTAGTCGGTCAGTAGTTGTTCTTTGACCGACTAACTCTTAGTTTAGGTTTTCGTCTGGAGCTACTGTTTACACTTAGTCGGTCTGCATTGGTCAACCGACCGACTAGTTCTCGAACTAGTCGGTCAACAGTTGTTCTTTGACCGACTAATCAGCGTAGTAAACCCTAGTTTTGCCCTAGCCGCCACCAAACTCTATAAATACCCCTCCAAACGTTTTCTTCTTATTCTTCTTCAACTCTAAACCTAATTTCTCCCCCATTGAGCTCTCATCTTCCCAAAAACCTCAAACCTTCATTCCAAGCTCATCCTCCATCATCCAAACCCTCACTTAACACTTTCCACCTTCCACCTTCCTCAAACCTTCATCAAAACCCCCAAAATCCCCCAAACCCCATTTCTACAGATTTTCCCCATCCATTTCAGATCTGAACCCTAGGTTCTCCGGAGCGTTTCTTCCGTTGTCGTGCTTGCTCGGCATCATTCTTTCGCTTCCTATACGGTAATAATCGATCTCTTAATGTTTTCATAACCCGTTGTGTTTTTGTGAAACCCTAATGAAATGAATGTTGTTTTGATGATTGTTTCTCCATAACAGCGATTTCCCCGTAGATTAGCGTCCGTGGGACGAACCCTCGTTGATCTTCATCCTCGGTGCTAGGCAAGTGAAACTTGCCACTTAGGGTTTTGGGCCATGTCTTAGGCCATTTACTTGTTGTAGGCGTAAAAGAGACTAGGCGACGAAACGATACTCGCCTAGGCGCAATTTAGGAACTAGCTTGACAACGAAGCTAGATCCGACATTTATCATGTTGCACAACTACCATGTCATGTTTAATTTCCATTAATGGTACGCAAACTAATTGTCATGTCATTGCATTCTTTAAGTGTTCCCGTGATTGCGTAGCTCCGCTACATCTTATGAAATGATTGAGGCTAGGTGCACCCCTATACCAAATGGAATACGCTCCTGGTTGTGATCCAGGAAACGAGCTCTTGTGCGGGGCAACCCTGGCTCATTTACTGAGCTCGTGTGCAGGGACCCTGGCTCGTTCACATGTGGGTATTGGGGGTAAGAGTTAAGCGGCCAATCAACTGGGAGTCTGCCTGATCAGCAACTGCAGTGGTAAGGCGTAAACTCTGGGTTCTGGGGTAGTGTTAAGCGGCCAATCAGCGTGAATGCCAAACCATTCAACTATAAGGCGTAAACATCTACAAACAACTTGAAACTTAACTAGTGAAAAGATTGAGATTGTTAGTAGCTTGGCTACTCTTGACTTGTCCGGATAATTGTTCTCTTGTACTTATTGTTTCACCATGTCTTACTTATGCACTCATGTTATAACTGCCATGTCATGCATACTATAACTGCTAGGTTGCTAGTTGCCTTCCTTTTCAGTTTCCTTGCCCAAGTCTTTTAGACTTGCTGACATGTTCCCCTTTACTCTTTTGGGTGACACATGTTAGACCCTAAGCCTGAGTACATTGTTGAGGACGAGGTGTTTGCTGACGCCGAGCCCGAGCTTGTGTTTGGCGAGGAGTACGTGGACACTGGGGACCAGTCCTAGTGTCTTCGCTGAGCCTTTCCCTTTTGTTTTAGACTGCTATTTTGTTGTCGGTGCGTAGCACCTATACTTTGTTACGTTGTTCCTTTTGTTGGCCTTGTTCTGGGCCTTTAGACTCTTTCTTTTAGCCTGGTGGCTTTTCTGGATGTTGAACTTAACTTTCATGTTGGACAAATGATGAGATATGAGATTTTATTTCTGTCTCTCCTTGTGTTATTATTATTGTTCCATTTGTGGTTACAGGGACCTGCTTATGTTTTATTGACGCTTATCGGGTTTGGGGCTTCACAACTCCACTCTCGTGCGGACCTTCTCACGCCTCGCCTCCATTTTAGGGAAGTGGGGCGTGACAGGTTTTGTTGGTGGCCCATGCAGGTCCTCTTCTGTAACTGCGAATTGCTGGAATAGCGATAATAATATTAGAATGTCCAATAAACTAAGTTCGACGTACGAGTCATAAGCTATGAGTCTAATTGTTTCGTTTTCTGTGTCACTAGATGGCAGGAAGGTGAATCACCCGTGGTGGTGGTAGTGGTAGTGGTGCGCCCCCTCATGATGAGGAGCCTGAGCGGGAACCCACCAATGGAGAGATGATGCGGATGATGCTTCAGATGATGCAGGTGCAGCAAGGCGTGCTCCTGCAAGTCCAGAATGCTCCTGCTGGTCGAGCTGTTTGGGCAACTCCGGAGGCCCCTCGCTCCGAGCCGGGAGCGAAGCAATTTCGGGAGCTGGGTCCCGCATATTTTGATGGGTCTGAGGGTCCTCTGGCCGTCGATGAGTGGATTCGGAACATTGAGGAAAATTTGAAGATGGCCAAGATCACCCCGGCTGGATGGGTTGATTTGGCGAAGAGGCAACTCAAGGATAATGCTCGGAACTGGTGGGATGCGGAAGAGAAGATGTTGGTGGAGCCGATAGCTTGGACTACCTTTAAGTCCAGGTTTGATGAGGAGTTCTTTCCGAAGGCTGCAGGAAGGAGATTTTGCAGCGCTTTATTGACCTGAAGCAAGGGAGCTTGACGGTGGACCTGTACCACCAAGAGTTCACTAGGCTTAGTCGGTTCGCACCGAAGATGGTGCAGGATGCTGATGAGAGGGCTCAGAGGTTCCTACAGGGACTTACTTTGGAGCTCCAGAGTTTTGTGTCTTCCTCTGATCTGGACTCTTATCAGAAGGTTCTGGTCGCTACGAGGAGGCAGGAGCTGAACCTGAGTCAGAGGAGAGGACATGTTTCTGGTGCTGGGAAGAGGCCTATGGAGCAGGCCGAAGCGGTGGTTAGGCCTGGTTTCAAGCCTAATCATCCGGTGCAGTTCAAGAGGCCAGGAGGGCCTAATCTGAAGACTTGCCATTTCTGCGGCAAGCCTGGCCACATCAAGGATCAGTGTAGGAAGTTTCTGGGCCAGTGTTTGGTTTGTGGTGATGCTTCTCATGTCGCGAAGGATTGTCGGCATGCGAATCAGCTGCGGAGGGCACCTGTTGCAGCACAGCCGTTGCAGCAGAGAGCGACTGTTCCTGCTGGACGTGGAGCAGCTCTTGTTCCACAGAGGCAGGCTTTTCAGCATGCTATTCCACCGAGGAGGCAGGCTTTTCTGATGACCGCTGTGGAGAACGGGGCTGTGGAAGAGGTTATCGCAGGTAATCCTCACCTAGCTGTTCCTTTCTTATTTGGCTTGTTTGTTAGATTATGTTGCTTGCTTGAACATGATTGTTTGCTAGACTAGGGCATGATTGTTAGACTGTTTGTAGGTGTGATTTTGGTGTGCACTTTTCCTGCGCGAGTCCTCTTTGACTCTGGTGCATCGATGTGTATTATTTCTCGGAGCTTCGTGGGGAAGCATTCCTTGTCGACGTCCCCTCTTCCGAAGAGTTGGAATATCATCACGGGAAATGGCGTGGTCTCGGTGCATCTTGGTTGCAATTCTTGCCCGTTGGTGGTCTGTGGACATGAGCTTTACGCTGATTTCATTGTCCACGATATCATCAACTATGATGCGGTCCTTGGGATGGATTGGCTTGCGAGCTTCTATGCTACGATCGACTGTCGGAGGAAGAAGGTGGTGTTCGAGATTCCCGGACATCCAGTGTTTGAGTTCTGCTGAGATAGCAGTTCGCTTGGTCCGGTTAGGTTTCGGGCCAGGCCAGTGGAGGTTGTGGCTATGCAGATGGAGCTGGAGAGGCCAGCGGTTGTGCGGGATTTTGATGATGTCTTCCCCGAGGAGATGTCTGGGTTGCCACCTGAACGAGCTTTAGAATTTTCTATTGATCTTCTTCCGGGAGCGCAACCGAATTCGAAGGCGCCGTATCGTATGGCACCCGCTGAGTTGGAGGAATTGCGGAAGCAGCTGGATGAGCTTTTGCAGAAGGGTTATATCAACCCGAGTGTGTCTCCGTGGGGAGCACCGGTGCTGCTGGTGAAGAAGAAGGATGGTTCGTGTCACATGTGCGTGGACTATCGGGAGTTGAATGCGGTGACCATCAAGAATAAATACCCGTTGCCTTGCATCGATGATATTTTTGATCAGCTTGGAGGTTCGAGGGTGTTTTCGAAGTTGGATCTGAGAAGCGGTTATCATCAGCTGAAGGTGAAGAAGGATGATGTTTCGAAGACAGCTTTCAGGACGAAGTATGGACACTATGAGTTTGTGGTTATACCTTTCGGCGTAACTAACGCACCCGCAGTTTTCATGAATCTGATGAACCTGATTTTCTATGACCTTTTGGATACGTTTGTCGTTATCTTTATTGACGACATTCTGATCTATTCAAAGTCAGAGGAGGAGCATGCCTCGCACTTGAGGACGGTATTGGAGATTTTGAGGAAGCATCGGTTGTATGCTAAGTTTTCAAAGTGCGAGTTTTGGCTGGACAGGGTTGCTTTTCTCGGGCATGTGGTGACTGGAGATGGTATTTCAGTGGATCCCGAGAAGGTCAGGGCCATCAGAGAGTGGCCTGTTCCGCAGTCAGCATCTGAGATTCGGAGTTTCCTTGGGCTTGCCGGTTACTATCGGTGTTTCATTAAGGACTTTTCCCGTATTACTGAGCCGATGACCAGATTGACGCGGAAGGATGTACCTTTTGTTTGGTCGTGTGATTGTGAGAATGCTTTTGGTGTTCTGAGGGAGAGATTGACGACTGCCCCTATTCTTGTTGTGCCTGATCGCAGCGGTGGATTTGAGATCTTTTGCGATGCTTCTGGCAAAGGTCTCGGTTGTGTTTTGCATCAGCACGGGCATGTAGTGGCTTATGCTTCGCGTCAGCTCAAGGTTCATGAGAAGAATTACCCGACGCATGATTTGGAGTTGGCTGCTGTTGTGTTTGCTCTTAAGATTTGGAGGCACTTCCTGCTGTGTGAGAAAGTGAAGATTTTCACCGATCACAAAAGCTTGAAGTACATTTTTACTCAGAAGGAGCTCAACATGCGACAGCGTCGATGGTTGGAGCTCATGGCAGATTATGAGATTGATTTGCAGTATCACCCTGGCAAGGTGAATGTGGTTCCTGATGCGCTGAGTAGGCTTCCAGCGGTGATGTTGTTGACCTCGCAGTGGAGACTGCAGCGGGATTTTTGCGAGTCTGGGATTGAGGTTGTTCTTCCTGGGGAGGTTTCTTCGTTGATGTGTATGCATATACAGTCAACGATCGTGGATCGGATTAAGGCTGGCCAGGTTAGAGATCCGAAGTTGGTTAAGATTCGGGAGCAGGTGGAAGCCGGTCTGCGGACTGACTTTTTGATTCATGAGGATGGCTCGCTGAGGTTTGGAGCCAGGTTGTGTGTGCCAGCTGGGGATATTAGAGAGGAGTTGATGGTGGAGGCACACAGTTCGCCGTATTCTGTGCATCCTGGTGGGACCAAGATGTACAAGGATCTTCGTCTGAATTATTGGTGGCATGGTATGAAGAGGAGTGTGGCTCGGAGTGTAGCCAAGTGTTTGGTTTGCCAGCAAGTGAAGGCGGAGCATCAGCGTACGGCCGGGTTGCTACAACCGCTTCCGATTCCGGAGTGGAAGTGGCAACACATCACTATGGATTTCGTGACTGGACTACCTCGGAGTCCGAAGCAGAATGACGCGATTTGGGTGATCGTAGATCGATTGACCAAATCCGCGCACTTTATTCTATTCCGAGTGGGACAATCCACTGAGGCGCTAGCGAGGAGATACTTGGAGGTAAATTCTTTTACTCTCCGTTTCTATTTCCTTTTTCTAGTTTAGATGGTGATGTAACGTGAATCGTGCAGGAGGTCGTGCGACTTCACGGAGTCCCCGTGAGTATCGTGTCGGACAGAGACACGAGGTTCACATCTCAGTTCTGGTAGAGTTTGCAGAAGAGTTTGGGTACGCGTCTGAGTTTCAGCACGGCGTACCATTCGTAGACGGATGGCCAGTCCGAGAGGACGATTCAGATCTTGGAGGACATGCTGAGGGCGTGCATGTTGGATTTTAAGGGTTCGTGGGAGGACCATCTACATCTGGTAGAGTTTTCCTACAACAACAGCTTCCAGGCTAGTATTGGCATGGCACCTTTCGCCGCTCTTTATGGGAGGAAATGTCGATCGCCATTGAGTTGGGATGACGTTGGTGATCGTGAGCTGTTGGGACCTGAGATGATTGTAGAGGCTGTGGACGTTGTCAGGAACATTTGGGAGAGGTTGAGGATTGATCAGGACCGTTTTAAGCATTGGACGGATGCTAAACGTCGTCCTTTGGAGTTTCAGCCGGGCGACCATGTGTTCTTGAAGATTTCCCCGAATCGTGGTGTGATTCGCTTTGGGAAGCGAGGGAAGTTGAGCCCGTGATACATTGGACCGTTTGACATTCTAGAGAGGGTTGGCGAGGTAGCTTACCGCTTAGCCTTGCCGCCATCCTTGGAAGGAGTTCACAATGTTTTCCATGTGTCGCAGCTTCGTCGATACATTAGCGACCCATCTCATGCTGTGGATTTCTCGGAGATTACCGTTCGACCCGATATGACGTATGACCAGCAGCCAGTGTAGATTCTGGACAGGCGTCAGAAGTCACTTCGGAACAAGGTTGTCAATCTTGTGAGGGTGATGTGGTGACACGGCTCGCCTGGAGAGTCTACTTGGGAGAATGAGGATGAGATGCGAGAGCGTTTCCCACTTTTGTTTCCGGACACGTGAGTGTTGGGAAATTCCGAGGACGGAATTTTTCTTAAGTTGGGGAGGATGTAACGACTGGTTTTCTTGTATCTGGATTTATTATATTATATATATATGTTTTGGTGGATTTTCTCCTCATGTGTGGTTTTCGTCTCCGTAGCTTTCGTTTTCGATCGTTTCGTCGTGATTTTCTAGCTTCTTCTTTAGAATCGTCGATTTTGGATTAAGTCATTCGTGACGGGCTTCATATCGGTCATATCTTATTGTTAGATCAAGCCTAGGAGTCTTAGAAATCGATCCCGGAGCTTCGCGCTCCATTTCAGAACTTTTAGTGCACATTAGCCGGTGTAAGAAGGGACACCGACCGACTAGATGACGATCCAGTCGGTCGGAAAACCTTCTTGAACCGACTAGTGGGCTTTGATAAATGTTCAGGAGTTACTGTTTATCGTTAGTCGGTCTAAGAACGTTGGTTGACCGACTAGGTTGCAAACTAGTCGGTCAGCAATGCTCCTTTAACCGACTAACTCATTAACTATTTTTGGTACCAGTTACTGTTCAATTTTAGTCGGTCTAAGAACGTTCATCGACCGACTAGATGTCAAACTAGTCGGTCAGTAGTTGTTCTTTGACCGACTAACTCTTAGTTCAGGTTTTCGTCTGGAGCTACTGTTTACACTTAGTCGGTCTGCGTTGGTCAACCGACCGACTAGTTCTCGAACTAGTCGGTCAACAGTTGTTCTTTGACCGACTAATCAGCGCAGTAAACCCTAGTTTTGCCCTAGCCGCCACCAAACTCTATAAATACCCCTCCAAACGTTTTCTTCTTATTCTTCTTCAACTCTAAACCTAATTTCTCCCCGATTGAGCTCTCATCTTCCCAAAACCCTCAAACCTTCATTCCAAGCTCATCCTCCATCATCCAAACCCTCACTTAACACTTTCCACCTTCCACCTTCCTCAAACCTTCATCAAAACCCCCAAAATCCCCCAAAACCCCATTTCTACAGATTTTCCCCATCCATTTCAGATCTGAACCCTAGGTTCTCCGGAGCGTTTCTTCCGTTGTCGTGCTTGCTCGGCATCATTCTTCCGCTTCCGATACGGTAATAATCGATCTCTTAATGTTTTCATAACCCGTTGTGTTTTTGTGAAACCCTAATGAAATGAATGTTGTTTTGATGATTGTTTCTCCATAACAGCGATTTCCCCGTAGATTAGCGTCCGTGGGACGAACCCCCATTGATCGTCATCCTCGGTGCTAGGCAAGTGAAACTTGCCACTTAGGGTTTTGGGCCATGTCTTAGGCCATTTGCTTGTTGTAGGCGTAAAAGAGACTAGGCGACGAAACGATACTCGCCTAGGCGCAATTTAGGAACTAGCTTGACAACTAAGCTAGATCCGACATTTATCATGTTGCACAACTACCATGTCATGTTTAATTTCCATTAACGGTACGCAAACTAATTGTCATGTCATTGCATTCTTTAAGTGTTCCCGTGATTGCGTAGCTCCGCTACATCTTGTGAAATGATTGAGGCTAGGTGTACCCCTATGCCAAATGGAATACGCTCCTGGTTGTGATCCAGGAAACGAGCTCTTGTGCGGGGCAACCCTGGCTCATTTACTGAGCTCGTGTGCAGGGACCCTGGCTCGTTCACATATGGGTATTGGGGGTAAGAGTTAAGCAGCCAATCAACTGGGAGTCTGCCCGATCAGCAACTGCAGTGGTAAGGCGTAAACTCTGGGTTCTAGGGTAGTGTTAAGCGGCCAATCAGCGTGAATGCCAAACCGTTCAACTGTAAGGCGTAAACATCTACAAACAACTTGAAACGTGACTAGTGAAAAGATTGAGATTGTTAGTAGCTTGGCTACTCTTGACTTGTCCTGATAATTGTTCTCTTGTACTTATTGTTTCACCATGTCTTACTTGTGCACTCATGTTATAACTGCCATGTCATACATACTATAACTGCTAGGTTGCTAGTTGCCTTCCTTTTCAGTTTCCTTACCCAAGTCTTTTAGACTTGCTGACATGTGCCCCTTTACTCTTTTGGGTGACACATGTTAGACCCTGAGCCTGAGTACATTGTTGAGGACGAGGTGTTTGCTGACGCCGAGCCCGAGCTTGTGTTTGGCAAGGAGTACGTGGACACTGGGGACCAGTCCTAGTGTCTTTGCTGAGCCTTTCCCTTTTGTTTTAGACTTCTATTTTGTTGTCGGTGCGTAGCACCTATACTTTGTTACGTTGTTCCTTTTGTTGGCCTTGTTCTGGGCCTTTAGACTCTTTCTTTTAGCCTGGTGGCTTTTCTGGATGTTGAACTTAACTTTCATCATGGACAAATGATGAGATATGAGATTTTATTTCTGTCTCTCCTTGTGTTATTATTATTGTTCCGTTTGTGGTTACAGGGACCTGCTTATGTTTAATTGACGCTAATCGGGTTTGGGGCTTCACAGCTCCACTCTCGTGCGGACCTTCTCACGCCTCGCCTCCATTTTAGGGAAGCGGGGCGTGACATGTTGGAAGAAGTCTAACATTGATAGACTAAAGACTGATGGATACTAACTAATTTCAAGCTGTTAGGGTTGATAATTGACCATACCCTAGGCTTAGCTAAGCGATATAGTTATGACGAAGGGACTAAAACTGTGTCATTCATCACGGACACCGTCCGGGTAGTCTCGACAATACTCATGTTAATGATTTAACCACATAATGATGATACCAAATCAGGGACATCAACTGCTGCTCGTGGCCACTGCCGTCTGGGGTTTTGAGCCCCACATGTAGTAGGGTCAGTCTATAGGGTCTCGCACAGAGTGTGACCTTCGTCAAGTAAGAAGAAGTTTAAAGGTAGATAATGCGTACGATATGTGGGAATTAAATGTGTCACAAATCGTTTGTGACATAAACCTTTGAATAATTAATGATGTGGAAAATGTGCATGGGAAGGCCCTTTTCATGTATTTGAGGGTTTGAGAATGTCTCAAACTGGACAGAGCTCGTTCGTGAGCTCGAATGGCTCGAAAAGAGCCAAAACAAACCAGCATAAACTAAGGCATAAGCCCAAAGAAGGGTTTGTTGGTGCACGTGCATTGCATGCACCCGCTGGGCACGTGTTGCGGGCACGTGTGCCGCATGCGCCCCACACGTGCCTCGTTGTGGGGCACTGTCAACCTAGGGTTCTGAACCCGAATTGACAGCTATTTTTATTTTCGTGATGCATGGTTTTTGGTCAACTTCGTACATACGTTGGAGGGGTCAAACGAACTCAGAATGGGGCACTGTTTGTTTCTATGCATTCACCAGTCAGTGCTCTTCGGGTTGATATGAAATATCGATTGTGAAGCTCAACGATGAGAAAGGAAAAATTTGTTAAAGTTTGGCCTTTGTGGAAGGCAAACTTTAATTGATTTTTACACTCCAACTTTTAGTCCTACATCGGATATTCAGAAAAAGGAGGGGTCGGCTTCCTATATAAATAAGGGCCAGCACTCCTCCTTGAAACTCGCACCAAGCTTCAGATCAACGTAGCTCCATTAAACATGTGCAAGCCCGGATCAAAGCTTGAACTTAATTCCTCCCTTTTCCCTTTTGCTTCCTTACTCTTGTTTGGGCTCTGGCAATGCCACGAAGGAGTTCTGATTCGGATCCGAAGTCTTGACGAAGGATCTATCATAGTGAAGCTTTTCGGAGCGTGAGGTTGGCTCGGGGGATTGCTCGCCTCAGGACACGGTTCGGCTCGGGAGAAGCGGCTCAGCCCTAACGCGGGGCACTGGTTTGTGGGATTCTGTGCTTTGCTAACGTGCAAGGCAAAAGTTAGTAGTTTATGTTTATGCATTTTTAATTGCAGTTAATTATTACGTATTTATATTTAGGGGTTGGTCAGACCCACCCCGGGTAGTAGATATTCAGGATAGGTTTTAATTTCTTTAGGGCTTTACTTAAAATGGTTTTAAGTTATTTTTCCGCTGCTTTGTTGTATTCGTCGTCTGTCCGACTTAGGCTAGACGTCGATTTTGAGCCCTTAGGATCGCTGAAAACCCTTTAGATATAGCCTATAAAGATGGAGCTAATGGAGCCGAAACTTCATAGGGGCCTCTTCAACCTGTGCGACTTCGTCCGCACCCCCATCATCATGTTAAGCTCGTCAAAGTCAACCCTGGAGTTGGGAAATTGTTGCATGATCTAATCTTGGCACCTGAGGAAGCCATCACGAAACAAATTTGCCATCTGTGGGGTGATAGCTTCATCATAGTTCTTCATAAATTCGACGACGATCCTCTTGGGGTCAACCTCCTTAAGATTTATGATCTGAGCCCAGAGCTCGGCCCTCTCCTTCTTCCATCTCTCCATCCTGGTGGCCAGTTCCTCCTCAGTTGTCACATCCGCAGCTGACAACGCTCCATTCACCTCGGCTAATGCATTCTCCAGGTTCCCCACCTTTGACGAGAGGTTGGAGACTTTAGAGGAAAGTTTAGCGACTTTGAGCAGTGCCGCCCTTAACTCAAGCTTCACATCCTTGGCAGCCTTCTCGGTGGCCGCGGCCCTTCGACACTCCCAGTTGAGGTTTGCTTCGACGTTGGCCATCATTAGCAAGCGTCGCTGTAACTCGGTTGCTATAGAAGACATCTGTGTGGTAAAAAAGTCAGGGGTACTTGGCTGAGGAAGATGAAAGAGGGTAAATCAACTTGTTGGCTTTGCTAGTCTATCCTTTTTGCCAAACTTTCGGAGTCAATCTTCCTCATGAAGGAACGATCCTTCAAGAGAAGGGAGTTCTTCGCTAAATGAGCCACCACCCCGCAATCAACAAAAACCCACTTGCTGGACATGGATGTGTCCTATGAGTCTGCCTCCAAAAGGTTCCAGGTCAACAGGGGGGGACAAATACACATGCAATATCCGAGCTTGCTCCAGCTTGAAAGGAGTCAGCTTGGTTGGCCTGAGAGAGACGAGACCTCCCCATGGCTAGGAATCAGCCGACCCTAGGATGTCAGCCACGGCCTCTACATTTTCTGCATGAGCCAAGATCAGAGTTTTGGCCTTGCCCTCCTTCTTTCTCTTCTCATGAACATTAGGGCATACCAACGAGTGCTCCTTTCTCTTCTGCGGGGCATCGACTGCTTCAGTCGAGCTTCCCTCAGGTCTAGTCGAACCCTCACCGACGGGCGTCGAATCCCCGATCACCAGGACCAACTCCTCCATGGTCGTAAGGGAGCTCTCTTCGATCGAGACTAGGGCCGAACTATCACCGACCGGGCTCAGCGTCTTGATTGGCTGGATTGACCCCTACTCCCCTTGCTCACAGGGTTGTTGAGCGGCTGACTGGATGTGTTACATCTGATTTTCTTGAAGCCGAGGAAGATAAGCTTAGTCATATCCATAGGCTGGATGAACTCCTGCCCGACCATCTCTGCAAGAAGAGAGGAGATCCGGATGAGCAAAGGTGGGAACGAGATCAAAAGACTGGCCTTACCCAAAGTCCACAGAACGCTCTTCAGTAGTTGGCTGTCCAGCAAGACTCCGATTGACCTCTCTTCAGCCGACATAACCAGCAAAAGGTCAGCAGCTTTAGACTCAGATTAACCTTTCTAATTTTCTCCCCAACGATGAGCCAACAAAAAGTTCAAAAAAAGGAATGTACTTATCACCTATCTAAATATAAAAGAACTACAGAGCAAAAGATATACTTAAATAGAGTTCGTACAACTTTGACCAGAAACACCATACTGACCATAAAAACAAGCATCTCTGACTCCGGTAGTCTGGTCTGAGTCACGCAAAATCCATCTGAGTCGCTCAAAACCTTAACCCTAAGCCCTAATCCTAACCTGCCCTCCAACCTCCTTACCCCTGGGCCGAAAGAGAGCCCCCACAAGTCATAGAAAAGATTTTTCCACACTACTCCTTGAGTAAAACCCTAACTAACGAGATAAGAGAGAGAGAGAGCCCCTAACCCTAAGCCCTAATCTTAATCCGTCATCCAACCTCCTCACCCCTGGGCCGAAGTTGAACCCCAAAGTCACCGGAACTACTCCACCGATTCTTCTACACAACTCATTGAGTAAAACCCTACCTGACGAGAGAGAGAGAGAGAGAGAGAGAGAGAGAGAGAGAGAGAGAGAGAGAGAGAGAGAGAGAGCCTTGTTGTCGGATGGAGGATCTTCGATCACCGGATGGAGGATCACCGATCATCAATAACCTGATGCAGGTTCTTCGCTCGGCTAAAAGAGAGGATCGAATAGTCCGAGAGAGAGAGAGAGCAAGCGGGATCCATTAAATTTAGTACAAAATTTTCGATCGTCTGCCCTTATTTGGGGAGTGATATTTCACTTATTTGCCCTGGAAAAGTCCTTGGCGGATACCTACCCACCACGGAAAGCTCCATGGATAATAAATGTCTGCCACAGGCTATTCCGTAACGGATGAGTGGCAAATGACCCTTATCATTCTGTGGGAATAACCCATCTGCTACGGACATTCTGTGGTAGTTTATAAATGTCTGTCGTGGATATGTTCGTGATAAATACTTTTCTATTACGGAAAAATCACATGGTGACAAGTTAGTGACAAATACATAGTTGACATGGATAACCTGTGGCGGTTGGTTAATATCTGTCATGGAATTATCCGTGGCAAATAATATTTGGTTACAGAATGTTGAGATGCTGATACGTCTGTGGGAAACCTTCATCTGTCACGGATAATCCATGGCTAATATTTCTACAGCCAAGGAACATTAGCCATGAAGTTGTCCGTGGCTAATAAGGCAACCGTTGCCATGGATTCAGTCTGTGGCGAATGTTCCGTGGCTGATGGTTAATTTTCTAAAAGTGGAAGTCTGATGCATTACGAATTATCTCGTGGGACATAAAAACATTAGCCCACTATGATCCGAGAACTAAGCAATGAGAAGATGAGATTATGAAGATTCTCCACTTTCAGAACACAGTTCATCAGTTATCAGATCCATTTACTGACAATAGGAAAATTATCAGATCACATATACCTGCTACAATACTCCAGTTAGGATTGATATCCCGAGAATGGATACAATCCACCAGCAGCAGAAGTGACTTTTCCTCGACTGAAAAGAGGTAGACCACCAAGCTCCAAGGATAAAAATCCTAGAAAGAGAAAAACTCTTGAAGATCTTGAGACAAAACACCACAGGAAAATGAGCTCATGTCCATACATTCATCCCTCCCGGAACACCATGAAGAGGAGAATTCAGGAGAAACTGAAATATCATTAAACTTTCTACGTACCTGGGAGGTGTTAGACAGAAAAAGCATAAACGTCGATGATAACTTCATGTTTTATATTTCCATTCATGCCGCTAAAAGCAATGATGATATTGATCCACACTCCGTTGCTGACATCAAACAGAGAGATGATTGTCAAAGGTGGAATGAGGTAATAGAAGCAAAGCTGGACTCGCTTAAGAAACGCAAAGTATTTGGACCAATAGTCCAGACATCAAAATGTGTCAAACCTGTGTGATATAAATGTGTATTTGTCAGAAAAATAAATGAAAATATTGAGATCACATGCTATAAGGCACGACTTATAGTCAGGAATTTTCACAAAGATCGGGTATTGACGATGAAGAAACATACTCACAATGATGGATGAGATCACTTTTCGATTTCTAATAAACTTAAAAGAAAAGGAAGGAATGTTGAGTATTGGTGTTTCATACCAATCTTATTTTGATGATGATCACAACATTATGTTGTTGCTAATGAATCTCATATTTTAGTCTCATAGTTTATTTCCTAGAATATATTTCTTGGAGACTAATCACTTGGTGTAAGGATGGACATCAAGTGGAGAAGGGCCAAAGTTTGGACTCAAGGAGTGCCAAAGCTTGTAGATGATGGAGAGAAATCAAGGCATCAAGATTGAAGACTTAGACTCTTTGAAAAGCAATGTAATCCATGTATTATTTACTTTATTGCTTTCTCTCTCTTTTGAGTCTAGGTTATTGTAATGCCTTGTTAGATGGTTTACTTATCAAGCACATACATTTTACCATCTTAGTGAGCCTTAGGATTATCATAGAATCCAACCTAATAGGTTCACTTTGTCCAAAGACTCATTTGGAGTCTCTGGCTTTCCATCAGTCGCCTGCTGAGGGAAACACAGTCGACTGGGTGATTTCCAGTCGCCTGTAGATCATTCTACAGTCGCCTGATTTGCACAGCTCAAGTCAACATTTCAATTGACTCAAACTTGAGCTTTACGCACAGTCGTCTGTCGATCAGTTTACAGTCGCTTGTATACTTACAGTCGCTTGGAAATTAGCCAACAATCGCCTGTCTAGCGTAAGTGCAATCTCTACATCTCTCTGTCTTCTCTCCATATTATACAGCAGACGAATGATGAAGAATGTACAGTCGCCTGACTATTTGACAGTCGACTGTAGTATTAACATCAGTCGCCTGTATGGTCTTCTGGAGAAAGAGTGCAGCTCTCTATTTCGATCCATCCCATGCAGCAGTCGTCTGCTGAAGGATTAACAGGTGCATGTCCTGTTTGTCAGTCGACTGTATTGTCTTCGTCAGTCGACTGTCCTGGCTCAGATTATAGCCGTTGGATATTTTCTAGCCGTTGATCAGTCGACTGTCTTTTGATCATCAGTCGACTGTTCCTGTCATTTTCACCCTGTTTCTAGCCGTTGCAGAATTCTTTCTTTGGCGGTTTCCTTGGGTTTTGGGGCTTGATATGGGGTTCCTATATATATGAGTGTGCTGCCATCTCTTAAACTTCTTGATTGATTCTTGATTACTCTTGATACTAATTAAAATCTCAAGAGATCTATAAGCAACTTTAAAGCTACCTCATTTCCCTATTTTGAGCATTCATTCCTCTTCATGCATTGAAGTCCAGTTCAAGGGAAATCATCCAAGTGCTCTCAAGCATATCTCAACACTTGGAGATCCTCTTCCATGCCTTGCATTCATTCATGAGTAAGCATCTCAAGGCATAGGTAAGAGTATTTACTTTACTTTGTGTAATTGTTTTTTTCCCTATTTCTCTTTGTGGGATTAGGATACTCTCTTTGTGGGAGTGTGTCTCTTTGTGGGACTAGGTTTATTCTCTTAGTGGTAATAACTCTCTTTGTGGGAGTAACTCTCTTTGTGGGAGTTCTAGTGTCCTAGTGTAGGGCTAACCCTAATTCTTTGAGTGGGATTTACTGATTCTCTGTGTGGGAGTCTTGATCCTTGTGTAGGATTGGTTGGGTCCTTGTGTAGGGCATAAATCCTCTTTGTGGGGTATCTCCTTGTGAGATTTGTATTCACTTCTCTGTATGGGAATATAGTGAATATTGGTGTGGCTGGAGGTACCTGATCGCTCTGGGATGTGACCCAAAGAACGGTTGTAGTTTTACCGCAAGCGCACGGTATAGCGGCAAGCGGTTTATCGAACACAGGGAGGACGAATGACCGTGCTTGTTCAAATCAACCTGGCTATTTAAGAGAGAAATTTTCCTTCGGCGATCCTGTCACAATCGTCAGACAAAAATGCGGAAATATCAAATCAAATAAAGAACGTCTAGGGAATGTGGAATCCCCGCTACTCACCGTATTTTATAAATGCGGTTTATCGGTATGAAAATTGCTTGAATGAGAATTTGGTTGAACTAGTTGCAACTGAATGTAGAACCAAGCTCACGCTCTCGCGCTGTTGCCGGTCTATAGCCATCCTAGGTTTGGGTCCAATCTCTTGCAAACCCTAGCCTAGGGAAGCTAGCATTAGGATCAACATCATCGTCCAATCGCGCACCGAGCCCAATCTCTTGCAAACTCGGTCCACGACCTAGATTGGGATAGTTCCTACCCGTCCAATCTCTTGCAAACGAGTATCGGCATGGAATTGCAACCGGAAATCCTAGTATCGGTCCAATCTCTTGCAAACCGATACTTCGAAAATCCGACTCCAACCCAATTCGGATTTCTAGGGTTTCCTATCAAATTGGGATCCAATCTCTTGCAAATCCCAATTGATATGAATACCTAGCCATCCGTAGTAAATTGATCCCAATCTAATCCCTAATAACAATTCTAGCACAATTTCTACCAATTCATCACAAATATGAAAATGGGCTTGTAGGGTTCATCCCCACGCCCCAAGATGTGGAGACTACTCACAAATCATAGCAAGATCACAAAAATAATCGTTGAAATAAGCAATAGAATTCATCACAATATTGAGATAAGCAATAAAAATAGAATTTTTAAGGAAAAGAGATGCAAACCAATGGAGTTCTTCAATTAATCCAACAAAATTCCAATCTTTGTCTCCTCTCCAATCACAAGAATAAAGCTAAAAAAACTAATCTAAAAAGCTGCAAAAATCTAAGAGAGAGGCCCCCAAAACTAGGGTAAAAACAGGGTTTAAATAGCCCCCAAAATCGTCCAAAAACTGTGACCAAAATACCCCTGCACAGCTTGTTTTTCGCAGTTTTCGCTACAGGCAGCGCATCGCACTCGGCCGAGTGACAAAAGTCGCTCGGCCGAGTGAAAACCCTGTAATTTTCCAGTAAGTCGGGGCCTTCAGGGGTCTCTACTTCGGGGGCGGCCCGGCCGAGTGAGTTGTCGTCACTCGGCCGATGGCTTCATAGTACTCGGGCGGACAGGATTCTCCACTCGGCCGAGTGGGTCTTCTGAAGCTCAGGCAGCCGAAAAACAGAAACTTGGAGATTTTTGAAAGGCTTCGTCTGGGCGCCACTCGGGCGGACGTGGTCTCGTCACTCGGCCGATGTGGTCTCCGTCGCTCGGCCGAGTGCACATAGAAATCGTGTCTGAACTGGTCAGCCGAGCGGTGTCTCGCTGGTCGGCCGAGTGGCTCCTCCACTCGGCCGAGTGGAACACAAAAAATGCCCAATCTGCTTATTTTGGCCTCCTCGTCGCTCCTGCGACGTCCGTTCTTCTTCCGCTCCTCTCCAACAGCAAAATACCCCACGGGGAGGTCGTTGGTGACCGTCTAGAGTAAGCGCATCTCGAGATCACTCCAAATCGCGCCAAATCACCTGAAATGCGACAAAAACAACAAATCGTGAAAAGCATCGCAATATCGTCGATATATCGTGAAAAACATGATTTGGGCGATCTAAATGGCATGCAAACATGCGGAAAAAGGGTGTAAAATAAGGAGTGATCAAAATCCCCCAAGCTTGCCTCTTACTCGTCCTCGAGGAAGATAAGTAAATGGCGAACCCGGTGGAATTTGGAAAAGGAAAATGGTGAAAAAAAAATGAAAAATGAAAAACGGAGAAGAATGGAAAACGAAATGAAAATAAAGAAGAGAGAGAAGCGAAGAGGTAGGATACTAGATCATTTTCTCAGGACATGGGTTCCACTTACGCATACATCATGCACCGAATGAAAAATACATGTCAAAGGATTTTATTTTGATATCATAGTATAATAGTGCAAATAGAAACGGAAAACCCACGAACAACGATATAATCATGAAAAACGGAATAATTTTAAAATTAACATCGTCTGAATCATTTAAAGCGGTATACAAATCACAGATCACACACTTTTCAATTGAACGCTTTCTATCAGGAGTATAAGAGTATCACACTATAGAATAGAGAGAATAGAAAAGTATGGATTTCATGAAATGAACGCTAGGCTTAGATTTCTGGATTTCGTAAAGCTAAAAATAATCTCACCGAGTATAGAATATTACTTAGCCTAGGTCATCGTGCAACGTCAAGTAGTCACTCTCTCACACATCAATGGATCCCCTCCCCCAAGCTTATCTATAAGCATGGTGACAAAAAAAATATTTACATCCCCATTTTTATATAGCTCCAAATGTAATAAGAAGAAAGAAGAAAGGAAGAAAGTGAGATGGGATCTTTTATTGAGGATTTTTCCTCTTTTTCTTTTTTTTTGTTTGTTTTTTTTCTTCTTTTTTTTGTTATAGCATATGTACACAACGATCCCAACTCAAAGAGAGATAATGATATACAAGAATATTTTCTCTTTTTCTCTCTTTTTTTAATTATAAAATAAGAGATTTGGAGCTAGGAATTAGTAGCGGGGGAAATGCCATAAAATAGAATCGCTAAGGGGAGATTCACCAATGATTTTAAAAGTAGAGAAATGATGTTCAAGATTTGTGGAGAAAGAAATAAATGTATCTCTCGGTTCACTCTATAAGACATGCACGACAACTTCAGCAGGGTAATCTAATCTACTCAGTTCGATCACAAAAAAGCTAACTAATCCAGATTTATCATAGCTAACATCATTCAATCATCCCGAAGTGAAGTGTACAATTCATGCATATAGAAGTGATATAGGAAAAGAAATCAGTACTCCAGATATAGGCATTCGATGCGTGAATCTTGGTGTGTTTTCTGTGATAGCATACATATGAATATTCAGACTCAGCTAATAATAAAATTTCATCCATTTTCATGCGGAAAAAGTGTGGGTTACTATCTCTAAATGCAAGGCAAGTCATAGCATATGATATCAGAAATAAAGTCTAAGACATGAAAAATATAGCATGCATATAGAATAAGCTAAATCCAACGTCATCATCATCATAGAAAAGTCATCTCTAGCATGAGATGAAAAAGAAATAAAGATAAAGGGAAAATAGAACTATTTACAATGCGGCACACAGAAAAAATAAGAAAAACGTGATGCATGGTAAAATAAAAGAAAAATAATGAAAATGAGTGCAAAAGTGAAAAACGGTGTGAAAAACTAAAAATAAAGGTGGCAAATCGAAAAAGAACGTGAGAACTCACTCCCCCAAGCTAAATGGCACAGTGTCCTCAATGTGCAAAGTGTGGCACACCGAGAGACAAGAAATGTGAGGGGCAAGTGAGGATGCATGCATGGAAAAATGAAAATAAAAAGAAAAATAAAGATATGAAAATATGATGCGGACATGATGCATGCACGGATAGGAGTGATATAGATATGTAATAGTGGCACCAAAAACTCTCCCTCTCTCCCAAAAAAGATATATAAAGATATGATCAAAAAGAGAATCCCAAAACAAGTGGCGGGGAGGGGGGGTGGACAAAAAGGCATCAGGACCCAGCAGAAACGGGAAGCACAACGGCAAAAGGAATCGATGGCATCAAGGGTGCCTAGGAAGGTGGTGCTGCACCGTCTCCGTCCTGAGGCGGAGGTGGTGGTGGAAGTGTGGAAGTGGTAGCAGGTCGGGTGTGTGTGGAAGTGTGGGCGGGAACCTTCTGGGTGGGTGGGGGTACGCGTAGAAGACGCTCCAGAACCTGGGTGAGACAGTAATGGATCTGCGGTAGCAGCTCGAAGCGGCCAGCCATCGCAGAGACGGTGGAGGACAGGGTCCTAAGGTCGCCTCTGAGGCCACTCACCGCCCCCTCTAGAGCACGAATGCTCTGAAGTACAGTGTCGGGGGGCGGTGGTGCAGAGGGACGCACCGGTCGGGGCTGTGCAGGGCGTGGCTGGCGAACTCGGGTCGCGTAGGTGACTGGCTCAGCGGGGAAGGGAACAAAAGGTGCTGTGCCTGCGAATGTGGGCCTGGCCTCAGTGTGAGGCCGGGGCACCGGCTGGTGGGAAGTGGAGGCAGCAGCAGCGAAAGAAGAGTGCAAAAGTGGCTGCGAGGTGGCCGGAGAGGTCAGTGGCACAGAAGTGTGGACAGACGCCACGACACTCTCGGAGAATACAGCAGGGGTGGAGACAGAGGTGACTACCACTGGGGCGGAAGTGTGTGGACCAAAAGGTGCAACCCCAGCGGAGATCATGCTAGCCATGGTCTCCACGACTGCGGCGAACGAGGGCTCTCCACTCTCAACAAAGGTCGGTGGGCGCTCGGGGAGTGCGGAGCAAAGGGGCTCGACGGACAGAGGGCCAGGGGTGGTGGGAGTGGTGGTGACAGCCTCGGAAGTGGTGGAGGTGGTGGAAGTGGGCTCAGCTAAGGTGCTCTCGACACCGACAGAGGTGTCAGGAGCAGTGGAAACGTCAGGTATGGGCTGAGGGGCCACTGGGTCAACAGGCTCGGCAGCAGGCTCGGCAGGGTGTGCAACAGGGTCTACAGGGGCAGCGTGGGCCTGCTCGGCCTCCTCGGCCTCGAGCACGTAAGCAGCGGGGATGAGAACATCCATCGCAGGGAGCCAGTCAACGTGGGCTGGTGCAATCAGAGTCCGAGCAGGGCTCGGGAGAATCATGTAATCGGCCCCGAAAGGGCCGTGCAACCAGACCCAGTGACGCTCACCATGCTGACGAAGCATCTTCATCCGGGCCATAACATCTATCGACAGAGAAGTGGGGCCCGGGATGCGTCGCAAGTCGTCGGGGAAGTCCTCGCCGGTCATAAGAGCAAGCAAGGTGATCAGGCCGCCGCAGCATATCGGTGAGTGAGCGCCCACCGATACGATGATGCGGTTTAAAAACCATGCCGCGATATCGATCACGACGGTGCGGACAAGCTCATCGCCATCCCTAGATAGAGCTCTGGGACGTGTCATCACGTAGAGCATGTAGAGCTCTGGCGTAGACACCATGCCCGGCTCATATCTGGCCAAAAAGGACGTCGCCATAAGGCGCTGAGCAATGCGGAGGCAGGGATGGACAATGGCCGAGGCCTTGGCCCTACTAGGGTCAAAGGCAGTGTGAAGACCCGTAATCCGGGCCCAGAAGGCACCGGCGTCGAAGGAAGGTGGGGGGATATGGGTGGGGCCGTAACCGCGATCGGCACCGGGGACAGCGGGCCACGAGAAAAACGCTCTCATCATATCGAGAGTGACCTGGCACTCTCGATCCATGAACCGAAACGAGCATCCCTCGTCGGTCCGGGCGATCGAACTCAGAACCTCAAGTGTCGGACGGGTAAACGTATCCGCCGACACCTGCAGAAAATCTCGCCAGCCCACGTTGTCGTACAACGTGAGCATCCCCTCTAGTACCCCCAGGCGTCCTAGGTCAGCGAGGTGTGCAAACCTGGAGGGTACGATCGAGCGCTGGGAGATACGATCGAAGACGGTGCGGTGTACGTCGTCTCGGAACGTAATCCCGAGCGGCCCGACCAGTGGAGCCGGTGGTGGTGGCTGTGGAGCGGCAGGGAGAGGCTGTGCGGGCTGTGGGTGCACTGCAGGCTGAGCGGGGTGTGCGGGGCCTGCAGGCTGTACTAGGTGGATGGCGTGTGTGGGAGACGGTGGAGGAGAGTCCTCCAACTCGTGGGAGGGGCCGACATCATCCGACCGCTTCCGCTTGGCGGAAGCTCTCTTCGACCGCGGGCATGTCCGGGGCGGCATATCGGCCCCGAGCGCGCCGAAAGGTGAAAAAAGTGCGGTGTGTGTAAAAGAGTGGAAGGAGTATACCCAGACACGCCGCGAGTGCTCAGCAACGGAAGCGTGTGAAGTCAGCGCCTCCACGAAGCTCAAATCAGTCCCGAGAAGCTCCCCTGGGCTCCCCTAAGCTCCAAAAAGCAACCTGCGCATGAAATGGCGATATCAGTGGGTAATATTCAAAATGTATGGAGCATTAGGGGTATCATAGATAGATATAGGAATTGATTTGGGTTTGGGGGTCGTTTAACACATGGATCCTCAAAAATTACTCAAAAAGAGACGAAAAAGGCGAAATAGGGGGTACCGGAGGTGGCCGGAGACACGGCCGCCGCCGGCGACTCGGGCGAAGTGCGGCGAGCGGTCGGCCGGCGGTGGCTGGCCGAGCGGCGGCGTGGCAGCGGCGGTCGGGCGAGTAGGGGGTGCGAGCGGGCGAGGGAAGCTGAAAGGTCGGGGGCGCGATCGGTTTCAGCGTTTCGAAAAACGTGCTCCCCCCGACCCCTTATATAGCAGAAGTTACGACTCGGCCGAGTGACTAAGTCACTCGGCCGAGTATGGTCAATAGAAAATTCCTCCCCACTTACGCATCGGCCGAGTGGCCTTGCCAGCCTCTACCGAGTGGAGTAAGTCCATTCGGCCGAGTGGCTCAAGCTACTCGGCAAGACTCGCCCTAGGAGGGTATCCATTTTACTCGGCCGAGTGGGAATAGATACTCGGCCGAGTAGCAGTTATATTGAAATCAGGAAAATAAACAGAGAGTTGGATACAGCAGACTTCCCTCGTTCGTGAGCGGCTCGGCCGGACGAACTTATGTACTCGGCCGAGTGACTAGTATACTCGGCCGAGTGAGCCTTGTGTTCTGCTATTTGTCTTCGTTTGGGCTCTAAACTCCGTCTTTCTTCCTCCAGTCGATTCCATCTTCCTCCTAAGCGTCGATCGCCTTCTTGGGGCGCTCCTCGTCGTCTCGTTCATCCTCCTCATGATGGATCTACCTATCTCCTCTCCTGTCAAGAAAAATAGGACCCGTTATCACAAAATTTTTGGGCGAACGACTCAAAACACTAAAAATTTCTAAAAGAAAATAAAAAAAAGTGAAAATAAAGCAAAAACCGTCGGGTTGCCTCCCGACAAGCGCTCGTTTAAGGTCATGAGCTCGACCCACTATAATTTTCAATCAATGCGGGATGTTTGGTGCATATGAGATGCACCCATCAAACTTTCCGGGGAGCGCGCTTGGATTTGGACGTGGCGGCGTGTTCTCCCTCGGTGGTCTCCCATCTCGAATAGTGTTGGGGGGAGGCTCCCCCAAGCTAGCATTTGCTCCGGTCAACGGCTTTACCGGTGACGCCGATCTCCGTACCGGAGGAGCTTTCTTTGGAGACTTTAATTTCGAGAGCTTGCAGAGCTCTCGAATCCTTGCGACATCAGCGTCGCCTTCATCATTTTCAGCGGAGAGGTCGGGGGAATCATCTTTCTTCTCATCTTGGCCTAAATCCGGGCCTTCCTCTAAATCTTCATCAAAAAGAGAGCCAATTGAGTGGGGGATCGCCTCCTCTATCACCTCATCAAGGAGGTCCATGTAGTCAAGTTCCTCGTGGTAAGGCATGTGCTTCATAGCCTTAAGAATGTGGAGCTCCAGCTCAATGTTGCCGACGTTTAAAGTTAGGGTACCTTCGCGCACGTCAACAATTACTCCGGCGGTGGCGAGGAACGGGCGTCCAAGTATCAATGACGTATCTCCCTCCTCCTTAACGTCCATGATCACAAAGTCACATGGTAAGCATATTCCACCCGGGACTTGTAGCGGTATGTCTTCGGCGATCCCTACCGGCCTTGTTATTCACCCATCGGCCAATTGAATGCGCATGTCGGTAGGTTTCAACTTTGTCCCGGTGTTTAGCCTTAAGAACATGGAGAGAGGCATGAGGCTCACACTAGCCCCTAGATCAACCAACGCCTTTTGAAGAGGGACGCCGCCCAAGGTGCAAGGAATCCGAAAACTCCCCGGATCTTTAAATTTGGCAGGCTCCTTTTCTCTCTTGGTAAACCAAGAGCCCTACTCGGCTAGCATGATCTTCTCCTTCCTCTTTCTCCCCGAAATCAAGTCCTTCAAGAATTTAGCATATGTGGGGATCTCCACGATGGCGTCGAGGAAGGGAATATTGAGGCTAACTCCTCTTAGATACTCGAGGAACTTCGCTAGCCTTTTCTCCATTTTCTCTCTCGCTAGTCTTTGGGGGAATGGGACCGGCGGCATGAAGCGCCTCTCCTCGATCAATTGCTCCGCTCTAGATTTCTCCTTTTCTTGCGGCTCCTTCTCCTTATCAACTTCAACTACCGGCTCAATCGGCTCCAAGCTTTCCTCCACGGGCTCCTCGGTAGGAATCATGGCCGGGGTGGTGTCCTTCCCGCCTCTAGTAGTAACGGCAACCACGGCATTGATGTGACCGGTGTTGCCCCGTGGGTTTTGCTCGGGTTGCGCCGGCAATCGTTTAGTGTTCCGATTGAGCAACGCCAATTGCTCCGATATTTGAGCCACAACGGTATTAAGGGAGTCTTGCCCCGCCTTTAATATAGTATTGACCTTATTTTGCTCGACCATGAACGCCTCCACTCTAGCTTCGAAGTCGGATCGTTGTTGAACTTGAGGAGGGTTTTGATTTTTATTCCTCCACCCTTGGTTGTATCCGGGCGGCCTATATGGTGGAACTTGTTGCTTCGGTTGAAAATTTTGTTGAGTAGGCCCCCTCGGTGGATAGTTTTGTTGTTGGGGTGGTAGTGGTGGTCGGGCTTGTTGAGGTGGCGGTTGTGGCAGGTTCAAAGCTCCTTCATTGTTGGCGTAGGAGAATCCGGGATGATTTCTTGCGGCCGGATTGGCCCAATATCCTTGGTTCCCCGCAACATATTGTACTTGCTCCAAGGATCCTTCTCCTTGCTCTCCTCCCACGTACATGGCTTGAGATTGGTCTTGCCAATCACACATTTGGTTAGTCGGTGCGGAGGTGGATGTGGCTCCTTGGGGCTCCGTGATAAACTTCTCCAATCTCTCCACTACCTTGTGGAGAGAATCAAACTTTCTTGTAAGCTCCGCCACGGCCTTCGCCTCATAGATACTAGTCGGCTTCAAGGAGGACGTAGAGTGTCCTCGCTCATCGCCCCATTGTTGATTATTTGAGGCCATCTCCTCAATTAGGGCCGTAGCTTCCTCGGGAGTCTTTGACAAGATAGCACCATTAGCCGCGGCATCAATAATTTGTTTGGTCCCCGGTTGGAGACCGTTGTAGAAGCTATGAACTAACTCCCAGTCTTCAATGCTATGATGCGGGCATTGATGCTGCAAATCCTTAAAACGCTCCCAAGCTTCATAGAGCGTCTCCTGTGGTCCTTGCTTGAAGGACATGAGAGCGCTCCGGATCTTCACCGTCTTGGATGGCGGATAGAACTTATCAATAAATGCACTCGCCAACTCGTCCCAAGTGGTGAAGACACCCTCAGCTTGCATCCTCAACCAGTATAGTGCCTTGTCCTTTAGCGTGAAAGGGAAGAGACGCAGTCTGATGGCATCGATGGAGACCCCCGGCATCTGGAATGTGGCGCATTTCGACAAGAACAATTGTATATGGTAGTGAGGATTTTCATGGGCATTCCCATGAAATGGATCCTGCTGCATCAGAACCACTAATCCAGTCTTTAGCTCGAAGTTCTTGTCAGCCGCCAACTCCGGCATGGCAATGGATGAGGTAGTGGAAGAGGTCTTAGGCCGAAGCCTATCTCGAATAGAAATTATCCTCGACATTCTTGCCGCTAATTGATCCGCAGTTTCCGGGTTGGTCATAAACCGCCCTTCCAGATTTTGTCTCCTTTTCGCTCTAAGTCTCCGCGTGGTACGTTCGATCTCGGGATCAAATAATAAAGCTTCAGGGTCCGCCGTAGATCTCGTGTACATGCACAGGGGAAACAGAGTTTCAAAGAAATGATTAGTACCGTGGAAGGGTTAGGTAAGAGATAAGAAATAAAAATAATGATAATAAAAAAAAGAAATAGCTAGGGTGAGAAAGAATCAAACGCAATCGCCTCCCCGGCAACGACGCCAAAAACTTGATCACTCCGGGATGTGACCCAAAGAACGGTTGTAGTTTTACCGCAAGGGCACGGTATAGCGACAAGCGGGTTATCGAACACAGGGAGGACGAATGACCGTGCTTGTTCAAATCAACCTGGCTATTTAAGAGAGAAATTTGCCTTCGGCGATCCTGTCACAATCGTCAGACAAAAATGCGGAAATATCAAATCAAATAAAGAACGTCTAGGGAATGTGGAATCCCCGCTACTCACCGTATTTCATAAATGTGGTTTATCGGTATCAAAATTGCTTGAATGAGAATTTGGATGAACTAGTTACAACTGAATGTAGAACCAAGCTCACGCTCTCGCGCTGTTGCCGGTCTATAGCCATCCTAGGTTTGGGTCCAATCTCTTACAAACCCTAGCCTAGGGAAGCTAGCATTAGGATCAACATCATCGTCCAATCGCGCACCGAGCCCAATCTCTTGCAAACTCGGTCCACGACCTAGATTGGGATAGTTCCTACCCGTCCAATCTCTTGCAAACAAGTATCGGCATGGAATTGCAACCGGAAATCCTAGTATCGGTCCAATCTCTTGCAAACCGATACTTCGAAAATCCGACTCCAACCCAATTCGGATTTCTAGGGTTTCCTATCAAATTGGGATCCAATCTCTTGCAACTCCCAATTGATATGAATACCTAGCCATCCGTAGTAAATTGATCCCAATCTAATCCCTAATAACAATTCTAGCACAATTTCTACCAATTCATCACAAATATGAAAATGGGCTTGTAGGGTTCATCCCCACGCCCCAAGACGTGGAGACTACTCACAAATCATAGCAAGATCACAAAAATAATCGTTGAAATAAGCAATAGAATTCATCACAATATTGAGATAAGCAATAAAAATAGAATTTTTAAGGAAAAGAGATGCAAACCAATGGAGTTCTTCAATTAATCCAACAAAATTCCAATCTTTGTCTCCTCTCCAATCACAAGAATAAAGCTAAAAAAACTAATCTAAAAAGCTGCAAAAATCTAAGAGAGAGGCCCCCAAAACTAGGGTAAAAACAGGGTTTAAATAGCCCCCAAAATCGTCCAAAAACTGTGACCAAAATACCCCTGCACAGCTTGTTTTCCGCAGTTTTCGCTACAGGCAGCGCATCGCACTCGGCCGAGTGACAAAAGTCGCTCGGCCGAGTGAAAACCCTGTAATTTTCCAGTAAGTCGGGGCCTTCAGGGGTCTCTACTTCGGGGGCGGCCCGGCCGAGTGAGTTGTCGTCACTCGGCCGATGGCTTCATAGTACTCGGGCGGACAGGATTCTCCACTCGGCCGAGTGGGTCTTCTGAAGCTCAGGCAGCCGAAAAACAGAAACTTGGAGATTTTTGAAAGGCTTCGTCTGGGCGCCACTCGGGCGGACGTGGTCTCGTCACTCGGCCGATGTGGTCTCCGTCGCTCGGCCGAGTGCACATAGAAATCGTGTCTGAACTGGTCAGCCGAGCGGTGTCTCGCTGGTCGGCCGAGTGGCTCCTCCACTCGGCCGAGTGGAACACAAAAAATGCCCAATCTGCTTATTTTGGCCTACTCGTCGCTCCTGCGACGTCCGTTCTTCTTCCGCTCCTCTCCAACAGCAAAATACCCCACGTGGAGGTCGTTGGTGACCGTCTAGAGTAAGCGCATCTCGAGATCACTCCAAATCGCGCCAAATCACCTGAAATGCGACAAAAACAACAAATCGTGAAAAGCATCGCAATATCGTCGATATATCGTGAAAAACATGATTTGGGCGATCTAAATGGCATGCAAACATGCGGAAAAAGGGTGTAAAATAAGGAGTGATCAGTACCCAAGTTTGGGGAACCAGGGTAAAACTGTGTGTTTGCGTTTGGATTGATTGTGCCTTTTAATTCCTCTTGCATTTATAATTCCGCATTTGCAAGTTTAATTTTAATTGGACAATTTTATTGCCATTACACTATTCACCCCCCTCTAGTGTGTGTTGTTAGTATTGCAAGGGTAAGGCGATCCTTACAATTGGTATCAGAGCAAGGTTAAAGCATACTGCAACGATGGCATTCAACACCACATCCGCGTCTCATAAAGAAGGTCATTCAACCATCCGACCCCCGTTCTTCAACGGAACCAACTATCCTAGTTGGAAGATCAGGATGATGATATACTTGGAGGGTCAAGACCTATGGGACATTACAGAGGTGCCATTTGAGAAGCCCACTACTCCAGCGGCTTCAAGGACAAAGGCGGAGAAGGACTCGATCAAGTACAATGCGAGGGCTATGAATGCATTTCATTACGCCCTCTCAGCAAATGAGTTCAACCGCATCTCCATGTGCAAAACGGCCAAAGAAATTAGGCATACTTTGGAGATTTGTCATGAAGGGACAACAAAGGTAAGGAAATCTAAACAAACTGTGTTTAGATCTAACTATGAAATGTTTAAGATGTCGGAAGGCGAAAGCATTTCAGAGATGTTCACAAGGTTCACTGATATCATGAACGCTTTGGAGGGACACGGGAAGATGATTTCCCAATAGGATCGTGTAGAGAAGATCCTTGACTCTCACACACCTCGATGGGAGTCAAAGGCCAACGGAATTTTGGAGTCATATGACACGTCCAAATACACCGTTGAGGAGTGCATTGGTAATCTCATGGCGTATGAAGTAAAGCTTCAACACAAGAAGGAGATTCAACCAACGAAGCCTGAGAAGCCAGAGAAGCAAAAGGGGATTGCATTCCATGTCAAGGAGGAGCCAATCGAGTGGAGGAGGAAATTCTATCGAGAAGCTCCTAGTGAAGAAGATGAGCAAGAAGATGCAAGTGGAGAAGAAATTGAGGAGCTTGCCGAGCAATTCAAAGCATTCCTTAAATGCAACCAAGGTAAGTCTTTGTCAAAGTTTGCCTCCAATTCTAACAAGGTTCCTACTTGTTATACTTGCAGTGGAAAAGGTCACTTGTCCACCGAATGCCCTTCCAAACCCAACAAAGAAACTTACAAGGCTAAAGGGAAGAAGCATTCGAAAGGAAGGTCCAAGTCCAAAAATCACAAGAAGGGACTTGTTGGGATCTTTGATGATTCGAGTAAGGACACTTCGAGTAACGAAGAAGAGGATGCAAAGGAGGATGCTCACGCATGCTTTGTAGCCATGGATATTCCTACTCCAATCCCCTCTGGATTAAATGAAGAAGAGTTGGATGCTTGGCTCGACACATACAACTCCTATGAGGATTCGTGCCTCATGGCTATGGAGGAGAAGTCTTCATCAAGCTTTAGCAAGGATGATGTTGACGTTGAGATCGAGGAAGAAAAGATCTCATACGAGGAGCTCAAGAACAACTTCGACTTGGTCTCCGAAAAGGCTAGTAAGTGCATCAACTCTTACAATAAATTAAAAGCAAAATATAAGATTGCTAAGAGTAGATTGCATGAACTAGATATTGCAAGTGTAATTCATGACGAAAAGCATGTTTATGACACTTGTGAGAGAGACACACTTCTCTCTCAAGTTAAGGAATTGAGTTTAACTAATGAAAATCTTGTTGCTCAAAACCTTAGCTTAGAATCTCACATTCAACAACTTACGTTGAAATGTGAAGAGGAATCCCGGAAGCTCAAAAGCTTTGTGTATTCTAGGGATTCACTCCATGATTTGTTGGAAAAACAATATCCGGTAAATTATAGAGGAGGTTTGGGTTATATTCAAAATGTGATACCCAAACCCACCTCTAATTCCTCTTATGGTGCAAATAGAAGAAATATTGCTAAAGCACCTAAGAAGAATCACCATGCTTTCTTGTACAACAATAACATCAACAAGAAGCATGTAGTTCACGAGGTAACGAGGAAGAATGAAAAATCTTCATTTTTTGCTAAGAAGCAAAATCCTCATTCTTTGCATGCTAAGAAATTCGTTTCTACACCAAAGCATGCCACATCCATCCCTCTAGCAAAGGCAAAACCCTTGCCTAGGAAATCCTTGAGATTATGGATTCCCACTAAGGTTAGTGTGCAAGAGAGGGATAGTTACATCAACTCTCTAGTTAGGGATGTGATCACCTCGTGTGATTACGTTAGGAAATCAAACTCATCTTGGGTTTGGTTGCTTAATGTTTAGGTTCCCCACACACATTTGCATATTGCATGGGTATTGTGTTTAATGCTATATTTTTGCATACCCATTGGTTGTGTGTGTGTTTCATGATTTTGAAAATACTTTCAAATATATTTATTTTTCATGAAAATGGGAATCTTGGGGATTTTATTGACATGCATACACTTTTGATCCATGTGTATGTCAATAGGAGAGTTAATATGTTATATGTTTAAAATATTTTAAAACATATTTTGACTCTCATTTTGAGGTTGTTTGAGATCTTTATTTACAATTGGTTATTTTTGGTCTCAAACCAAACCTCTTGTTTATTGCCAACATGTTTCATGTTTTATTGATTTTGGCAATATCCTTGTGTATCATTGAAGCTTGATTTTTCCATATCTATTGCTTTGATACACTTTAGGCCCATGTCTCCAATATTTGTATATTAATTGGTAAAGGGGTTTAATTTCAAAGATTCTTTGTCTACAATTGTATTACCTCAATTGTTAGAGATTGTTTTATCTTTACCTCTCAATTGGTATTAGATCATAGAAGTCAAAAGTTGACCATTTCTATGATCTAGGAGGAGCATAGGATAGTGAATTGATACCCACTAAAATTTTCAATTTGGTATCATACATCTCTTTCGTTCTTGCATATTGTCACATCTTGGTTAAGATGACAAATGGGGATATATTTGATGTCCACCTTTTTTGACGATGTCAAGGGGGGAGAGATATATGCATTATGTAAATATATATCATATATGGGAGAGATATATACATATGCATATGGGGAGAGATTTAAGGGATTGTATAAACCATTCATGTTTGCATGATATTGTCTATCTCATTTGGTTTATGTAATCCTGCCTATTATATGTCACCTTGATTTCAGTTGGTATTATGAGTATTTACCTTTGTGTAGCTCATTGTTTATTTGGTGCATATAAGTAGGGGAGATCATTAGCATTGTGCTTTAATTCTTTATGATTTACATAATGTGTGTCATCATCAAAAGGGGGAGATTGTTGAGTATTGGTGTTTCATACCAATCTTATTTTGATGATGATCACAACATTATGTTTGTCACACCCCGCTTCCCAAAAAGGTCGGAGGCGAAGCGTGACTAAGGCCCGCTTAGGCCAGGGCTAAGAGCCCGGACCCAATAAGCGCTTGTGATATTCCAAACGAAGGAAACAGGTCCCTGCAAGTTAGTACAGAAACAACAAAGTACTAAAAAGAGAGATTCATTTCATTTTATTCCAAATATAACATCCAAAAGTACTGAGAGTCTAAAACGCCCGAAGGCTACAACTGCAGAAAAGAAACTAATGGTGCAAGCACCCAACCTAGACAAGAAAACAACAGGTGCTACCCACCCAAACTAAACTGGGACATCAATCTGGATCAGCAACTAGAGGCCTCTAACTATGGTCATCCTCCGGGTCGTACTCCGGATCAACGTCCTCCGGCTCTCCGTCAGCTGGCAAGTCCGCCTCGTCGACGTACTCTGGCTCAACACCTGACGTACAGCACCAAAAGAAGGAACTGTACGTCAGGTCAGGTCTACAAAAAAGGGTTAGACCAAACTACAAGTGTATCAACTTTTAGAAAACGTTTTACTGGTTGATTAGCATGCTGGAGTTATAACTGAGTAACAAACAGAAGTAACGTAGCAGGAAAGTAAAGCGCAACAAGTAGTAGTTGTAGCGTGTGCTACCAACTACGGGACTAGCCTACATGTGTCAAGACAAGACGGGACGTGACGGAAACAAGGCAGGACAAGACAAGTGAGACACGAAAGGGTTCACGCCTTACGGTTCGAGGGGGATCAGACCCTCTTACCGTGCGCATGCTCAACCCAACCCCAAACCCCAAGACAAGACAAGCCATGACACCAGTACAAGGGATCACTCGCTCTAGCTTGGCGAGTGCCCTATTGCCCGCAGGCTGAGAATCAGTACAAGGGATCACTCTCTCTAGCTTGGAGAGTGCCCTATTGCCCTCGGGCTGTGTATCAGTACAAGGGATCACTCTCTCTAACTTGGAGAGTGCCCTATTGACCGCAGGCTGTGAATCAGTACAAGGGATCACTCGGAGAGTGCCCTATTGCCCAGCGGGCTGTGCAAGACGGGACGGGACGTGACAAGACGGGAAGGGTTATTCTAGGGTGTCCACACACACGCACACACATGATAGCCCTACATCATCAAAAGTTGTTGTTGTCAGGCTCAGACTTCGTCGTCAAGTCTGAGCCGTCAGGAGTCGTCCCGGACGCTATCATTTCACGTCCGGTTCTATACGTTCACGGTCTAACAGTTCTAGCAAACTAAGACCAAAACACGGTCAAAAACGCAAGTGGGTACACTTGCCTGAAACGGCGAGTGCGTCGTCTGTTCGGGGCGTCTCGTCCAGTCGTCGCGTCTGCGGCAGTTCGTCTGAAAAGGGATCACGGCGACGGTGTCAAGTCGCGATTTTCGTCAAATCCTATTTAGGTTCATTTCTAAGTTAGACGTGGCTACCCTAACTGTCACAAGTCAACAGTGTCCGTTCAGCCTATCCGACGATTTTATCCTATGTGCACAGTTCAAAAAGTCCGATCGTCGATTCTATTGTTCACAACATTTTAAAGGAGCAGAAAATAAATTTAATGAGTTTAGTTGCTGATTTTTAGTTAGGTTTCCAGTTCTGCTATGATGGGGGTTATGCTACGAGTTTTGGAAACAAACCTCTTCCGGAGTCTGGGGTAGAGCGGACGTAGAGTCTGGACGGTAGAAGATCTGCGTCACCCGCGGCGTCTCGGCTACGGGTAGCGTAGCGGGACACGTCCAGGCAGCGGACGAAACGCGTGAACAGCGAGTACGGGTGAATCAGCGAGCAGCGCGTCGGGTAGGTGTTCTACGGCTTCCGGAGAGCTGTAACGACAAACCGAGATGAGCAGTTTGTCGTACCCAATGTCTACAACGTCGGGAGTCGTAGGAAGAGTTCGTGACGTCGATGAATACTCCCAAGAGGTGTAGGAGGCTATCGGAGGGCTCCAACAGCGAGGGAAGACGGTGAGATCTTGGCGACGTGTCGGAACGACGCCAAACACCCAAAACAGCGAGCAATCACGCTGTTAGAGGGAGTTTGTGGCCTGGGGTCGCTGCCAACGGCGAGAGGAGGCAGAGGGGGGTTCACGGCGGCAGTCAGGGGCTGCGGCGGTGGCGGCAGCGGCGGCGGCGGCCGCGGCAAGCTGTTGCTGCTGCTGCGCGATTCCGGCGGATCAACGGCTGTAGCGGCGGCGAGGGGCGGCGTACGGGGTCGCAGGCGAGAGAGGGGAGTCGGGGGAGGCTGCTGGAGATGATCGGCGGCGGCGGCCTCCGGCGTGGGCTCAGGTGGAGATTTGCGTGGATGCTTTGGGTTCTAGGGCCGGCGCAGGAATTGTTTGCGGCTGTGAAAATTTTGAGAAATTTAGGGTTTTCTTTATAGGGGTGGGGCCCACGTGACTAGGGGAAGGGTTACACGTGATGGGGGCTACCACCTAGCTAGGTCTAGGGTTAATTAGAGTTAATTAGGGCTAAATTGTTAGGGGCAAACTTGTAATTACTGGGTCTAAAAGTGCACTTAGGTCAAACGGTGCCCAAAAATTATAAGAAAAATACCGGGGCGACCGGGGCGACGAGAGAAAGAAGTCAGAAGAGACGGATCACAATTTCGATGACGAGAAACGAAATTAAAAATAAAAAACGCCTCAAGTCAAAAGTGAGAAACGCGACGTCTCCTCAGATAAAATCAAATCGTGGGCGAACGGCCCGTGAAATGACTTTGCAAGTCAACACGACAAATGTAGTACCCTCAGAGAGAGTCACAACGACATATCACACGATAGGGTTCGGAAACAAACAAAGTCTAAAATAATCACGTGCACGGTCAAGAGCACGTGCACAAAGAAAGTTACGATCGGAATCCGACCGTTACATCCTCCCCAACTTAGAAATGATTCCGTCCTCGGAATCAACATCGGGCACTGCTCGGGAATAGATGCGGAAAGCGCTCTCTCATATCATCTTCGCGCTCCCAGGTGGACTCTCCAGGTGATCCGTGACGCCACATCACTCTCACCAGGTCGACTATCTTATTCCTCAACTGCTTCTGTCGACGGTCCAAGATCTGCACAGGCTGCTGGTCATATGTCAGGTCTGGGCGAACTGTAATCTCCGAGAAATCGACCGTGTGTGATGGATCACTGACGTACCGACGTAGCTGTGATACATGGAAAACGTCGTGAACTCCCTCCAAAGATGGTGGCAGAGCAAGGCGGTAGGCCACTGCTCCCACACGCTCTAGCACATCAAACGGTCTGATATACCTTGGGCTCAGCTTTCCCTTCTTCCCAAAACGAATAACTCCGCTATATGGAGAAATCTTCAGGAAGACGTGATCTCCAGGCTGGAACTCCAAAGGTCTCCTCTTGGCATCTGCCCAATACTTGAAGCGATCCTGTGCAACTCTAAGCATCTCCCTGATGTCCCTCACGACATCCACAGCTTCAACTATCATCTCCAGACCCAACTGCTCCCGATCTCCGATGTCATCCCAGCTCAGTGGCGATCGACATTTCATTCCATATAAGGCACAAACGGCGCCATGCCAATGCTCGCCTGGTAGCTGTTGTTATATGAAAACTCCACCAAGTGGAGATGGTCCTCCCAGGAACCCTTCAAATCGAGCGTACAAGCTCGCAGCATATCCTCCAGGATCTGAATAGTCCTCTCGGACTGGCCGTCGGTCTACGGGTGGTACACCGTGCTGAAGCTCAGACTCGTACCCAAGTTCTCCTGCAGACTTCTCCAGAACTGAGATGTGAACCTCGTATCTCTGTCCAACACGATGCTCACAGGGACTCCATGTAAGCGTACAATCTCCTGCACGTACACGGTCTACATCACTACTAATTCAAGAGGAAATTTAAAGGAGAAGTAAGTAAAGAAATTTTACCTCCAGATATTTCCTCGCCAAGGCTTCCGTAGACTGGCCCACTCGGAATGGGATAAAGTGTGCAGACTTAGTCAATCGATCCACGATCACCCAAACTGCGTCATTCTGCCTTGGGGTCCGAGGTAAACCAGTCACGAAGTCCATCGTAATATGTTGCCACTTCCACTCCGGAATGGGAAGCGGTTGCAGCAACCCAGCAGTACGATGGTGCTCAGCCTTCACCTGTTGGCATATCAAACACTTGGCAACGCTCCGTGCCACACTCCTCTTCATGCCAATCCACCAATAATTCAGACGGAGGTCCTTATACATCTTGGTGCATCCAGGATGTATAGAATATGGCGAGCTATGAGCCTCACTCAATAGCTCCTCGTGAACATCACCTGCAGGTACACAGAGTCTACTGCCGTACTGCAGCGAACCATCCTCATGAATCACGAACTCCATTCGTAGTCCTGCTTCGACCTGCCTCCTGATCCTCTGCAGCTTCGGATCTCCTGTCTGTGCTGCCTTGATCCGATCCACGATCGTGGACTGAATCTGCAAATTCATGAACGAATGAACCACACCAGGTAGGACAACCTCCAAATCCATCTCCCTCAGCTCCTGCTGAATCCTCCAGTCGGCTGCAAGCATCATCGCAGTAGGAAGTCTACTCAAGGCATCCGGCACTACGTTCACCTTCCCCGGATGATACTGCAAATCAATCTCGTAGTCAGCCATGAGCTCTAACCATCGCCTCTGACGCATGTTGAGCTCCTTCTGCGTAAAGATGTACTTCAAGCTCTTGTGATCGGTGAAAATCTTCACACTCTCACCTAGCAAGAAGTGCCTCCAAATCTTCAGTGCAAAAATCACTGCTGCCAACTCCAGATCGCGCGTCGGGTAATTCTTCTCATGAGTCCTCAACTGACGAGAAGCGTACGCGACCACGTGGCCATGCTGATGTAAGACGCATCCTAGGCCCTTCCCTGATGCATCACAATAAACTTTGAAGCCTCCGCTTCTATCCGGTACTGCCAACACCGGAGCCGTGGTCAATCTCGCCTTCAAGATACTGAAGTCCTCCTCACAAGCATCTGACCAAATAAACTCCTCGTCCTTCCTCGTCAGCTTCGTCATCGGCTCCGCAATCTTCGAGAAATCTTTGATGAATCGCCGATAATAGCCTGCTAAACCAAGGAAGCTCCTGATGTCTGACGCTGACTGCGGAGTCGACCAATATTTGACTGCTCTAACCTTCTCCGGATCCACAGATATGCCATCACCGGACACCACGTGTCCCAGGAATGTGACTCTGTCCAGCCAGAACTCGCACTTGCTATACTTGGCATAAAGCTTGTGTCTCCTCAGCGTCTCCAGCACTGTCTTCAGATGACAGCTGTGCTCCTCCTTAGACTTCGAATAAATAAGAATGTCATCAATGAAGATAACGACAAACTTATCCAGGAAGTCATAGAATATCAAGTTCATCAAATTCATGAACACAGCTGGAGCATTGGTCACACCAAACGGCATGACCACGAACTCATAATGTCCGTATTTCGTCCAGAAAGCCGTCTTCTGAACATCGTCCTTCTTTACCTTCAACTGATGGTATCCACTCCTCAAGTCCAACTTCGAGAAGACTCTCGAAACTCCAAGCTGGTCAAAGATATCATCGATGCGCGGCAGCAGATACTTATTCTTCACGGTGACAGCATTCAGTCCTCGATAGTCCACGCACATCCTGCGGGACCCATCCTTCTTCTTCACAAGCAAAATAGGTGCACCCCATGGTGACACACTAGGGTGGATGAAGCCCTTCTGCAGCAACTCATCCAACTGCTTCCGCAGCTCCTCGAGCTCAGCGGGGGCCATACGGTACGACGCCTTCGATATCGGTTGCGCTCCCTGTATAAGATCAATGCCAAATTCTAGAGCTCTGTCGGGTGGCAATCCTGAGATATCCTCCGGGAAGACATCGTCGAAGTCTCTGACGACTGCTGGTCGCTCGATCTCCATCTCCATCTGCATGGCTGTAACAACCGGCACCTCTAGCTTGGCCCGAAATCTGATGGGCCCAAGCGACTCATCTCTGCTGCGGAACTCGAACTCCGGATGACCTGGAATCCGAAACACCACCCTCTTGCTGTGACAGTCGTTCGAGGCGTGGAAATCTCCCAACCAATCGATGCCAAGAATGACATCGAAATGTGGCAGATCGTGGACAATGAAATCTGCAAAGAGCTCGTGTCCACTGATCACTAAAGAAATCGATCGACATCCCAAATTTACCGTCACCACTCCGTTCCCTGTGGTAATTTCCCAACACTTAGGGAGTGTATGGGTGGGGATAGAGTGCTTTGTTACAAACCTCCGGGATATGATGCACATCGATGCACCGGAGTCGAACAAAGCCAAGGCTGGGCGAGAGGACACTAGAATGGTGCCTAAGATATAAGGGGAATATGGTCAAATCAAACTATTCTATCAACAAGTCAAGCAAGCAACACTAATAATAAGATCTAAACTATGAAATGAAAAACTAGAATCAAGAGTTACCTGCTATAACTCCATCCAGCTCCTCAGTCTCAACAGCAGTCATGGTATACGTCGGCCTCTGGGGCTGTGCTGCTCTCTGATACATCTGCCTATGTGGCGGCAAAGGTGGTCCACGAGCAGCAGGTCCTCTTTGAACTGGAGCAGGTGCTCTCATCTGCAACGGGGCTGGCGCTCCAACTACGGCATGACGAGCTCTCGGGCAATCCTTCACAGCATGCGAGGCATCTCCACAAATTAAGCATAGCCCCATCCTCTTCATGCAGGTGGCCTGAACATGTCCAGGCTTTCCGCAGAAGTGGCACGAGCCCTTGCCCTGAATCTGAACTGGTGCTCCAGGCCTCTTGAATGGTACTGTCTGAACTGGCCTCATCGCCGGCCTAGCAGGTGGCCGGTACTGCTCCATGGGACGCTTCCCCTTATCAGCTGGAGGGTCAGGCAGAAGAGATATGAGCTCATGATTCTTCGCAGCATCAAGTACCTCCCTCATAGTCGAGAAACTCGCCGAAGACATCAAAGCCTGAATCTTCGGACGCAGTCCCTGACGAAAGAGATCAGCTCGCTTCTCCTCCTTCTTTACCATGTGCGGGGCAAAACGGCTCAACATCTCAAACTCAGCTTCATACTCCTAGACAGTCATACCTTCCTGCTTCAGGTCTATAAACTTGCTCAGCAGCTCCCTCCTAGCAGACTTGGTGAAGTACTTATCCTTGAACATAGACCTGAAGGTCTTCCATCCCACTGGCTTCTCAAGACGCCTCTCCTCGATTCGCCACCAGTTCCTCGCATTCTCCGTCAATTGCATCTTTGCTATCTCCACACGGGTATCATCAGGAATCTTCGCAGCAACTAACTTCTCCTCCGTGCTCTGGATCCACTCATCAGCAGCTAGGGGTCCCTCCTTCCCCGAAAATGTCCTTGGCTGGAGCTCGTTGAACTGCTTCACTCCTGGAGCAGCTCGAGGGGCAGGTGGTGGTGGTGGTGGTGCAACTGGAACAGCCTGAGCAGCACGCTGGGACTATTGAACCAACTGGTGCTGAACATCCAGCATCTCCCTCATCACACCCAGAAACTGACGGAAGTCTCCGCTCTGGTCCTCCGGAACTCCATCGCCTAAGTTCCCCGATCGGGTAACACGTCGTCCGGCCATCCTATTGACAGAAACACAGAGGTTAGACTCGTACAATTTATTGGATGATAATAAAATGAATTTCAATACTTCGATTGTTCCGTATTCGCAGAAGGAGGGAACCTGCATGGGCCACCACTAAAACCTGTCACGCCCCGCTTCCCAAAAAGGTCGGAGGCGAAGCGTGACTAAGGCCCGCTTAGGCCAGGGCTAAGAGCCCGGACCCAATAAGCGTCTGTGATATTCCAAACGAGGGAAACAGGTCCCTGCAAGTTAGTACGGAAACAACAAAGTATTGAAAAGAGAGATTCATTTCATTTTATTCCAAATATAACATCCATAAGTACTGAGAGTCTAAAACGCCCGAAGGCTACAACTGCAGAAAAGAAACTAATGGTGCAAGCACCCAACCTAGACAAGAAAACAACAGGTGCTACCCACCCAAACTAAACTGGGACAGTAATCTGGATCAGCAACTAGAGGCCTCTAACTCTGGTCCTCCTTCGGGTCGTACTCCAAATCAACGTCCTCCGGCTCTCCGTCAGCTGGCAAGTCCGCCTCGTCGACGTACTCTGGCTCAACACCTGACGTACAACACCAAAAGAAGGAACTGTACGTCAGGTCAGGTCTACAAAAAAGGGTTAGACCAAACTACAAGTGTATCAACTTTTAGACAACGTTTTACTGGTTGATTAGCATGCTGGATTTATAACTGAGTAACAAACAGAAGTAACGTAGCAGGAAAGTAAAGCGCAACAAGTAGTAGTTGTAGCGTGTGCTACCAACTATGGGACTAGCCTACAGGTGTCAAGACAAGACGGGACGTGACGGAAACAAGGCAGGACAAGACAAGTGAGACACGAAAGGGTTCACGCCTTACAGTTCGAGGGGGATCAGACCCTCTTGCCGTGCGCACGCTCAACCCAACCCCAAACCCCAAGACAAGACAAGACATGACACCAGTACAAGGGATCACTCGCTCTAGCTTGGCGAGTGCCCTATTGCCCGCAGGCTGAGAATCAGTACAAGGGATCACTCTCTCTAGCTTGGAGAGTGCCCTATTGCCCTTGGGCTGTGCATCAGTACAAGGGATCACTCTCTCTAACTTGGAGAGTGCCCTATTGCCCGCAGGCTGTGAATCAGTACAAGGGATCACTCAGAGAGAGCCCTATTGCCCAGTGGGCTGTGCAAGACGGGACGGGACGTGACAAGACGGGAAGGGTTATTCTAGGGTGTCCACACACACGCACACACATGATAGCCCTACATCATCAAAAGTTGTTGTTGTCAGGCTCAGACTTCGTCGTCAAGTCTGAGCCGTCAGGAGTCGTCCCGGATGCTATCATTTCACGTCCGGTTCTATACGTTCACGGTCTAACAGTTCTAGCAAACTAAGACCAAAACACGGTCAAAAACGCAAGTGGGTACACTTGCCTGAAACGGCGAGTGCGTCGTCTGTCCGGGGCGTCTCGTCCAGTCGTCGCGTCCGCGGCAGTTCGTCTGAAAAGGGATCACGGCGACGGTGTCAAGTCGCGATTTTCGTCAAATCCTATTTAGGTTCATTTCTAAGTTAGGCGTGGCTACCCTAACTGTCACAAGTCAACAGTGTCCGTTCAGCCTATCCGACGATTCTATCCTATGTGCACAGTTCAAAAAGTCCGATCGTCGATTCTATTGTTCACAACATTTTAAAGCAGCAAAAAATAAATTTAATGAGTTTAGTTGCCGATTTTTAGTTAGGTTTCCAGTTCTGCTACGATGGGGGTTGTGCTACGAGTTTCGGAAACCAACCTCTTCCGGAGTCTGGGGGTAGAGCGGACGTAGAGTATGGACGGTAGAAGATCTGCGTCACCCGCGGCGTCTCGGCTACGGGTAGCGTAGCAGGACATGTCCGAGCAGCGGACGAAACGCGTGAACAGCGAGTACGGGTGAATCAGCGAGCAGCGCGTCGGGTAGGCGTTCTACGGCTTCCAGAGAGCTGTAACGACAAACCGAGATGAGCAGTTCGTCGTACCCAATGTCTACAACGTCGGGAGTCGTAGGAAGAGTTCGTGACGTCGATGAATACTCCCATGAGGTGTAGGAGGCTGTCGGAGGGCTCCAACAGCGAGGGAAGACGGCGAGATCTTGGCGACGTGTCGGAACGACGCCAAACACCCAAAACAGCGAGCAATCACGCTGTTAGAGGGAGTTTGTGGCCTGGGGTCGCTTCCAACGGCGAGAGGAGGCAGAGGGGGTTCACGGAGGCAGTCAGGGGCTACGGCGACGGCGGTAGCGGCGGCGGCGGCCGCGGCAAGCTGCTGCTGCTGCTGCTGCGCGATTCCGGCGGATCAACGGCTGTAGCGGCGGCGAGGGGCGGCGTACGGGGTCGCAGGCGAGAGAGGGGAGTCGGGGGAGGCTGCTGGAGATGATCGGCGGTGGCGGCGGCCTCCGGCATGGGCTCAGGTGGAGATTTGCGTGGATGCTTTGGTTTCTAGGGCCAGCGCAAGAATTGTTTGCGGCTGTGAAAATTTTGAGAAATTTAGGGTTTTCTTTATAGGGGTGGGGCCCACGTGACTAGGGGAAGAGTTACACGTGATGGGGGCTGCCACCTAGCTAGGTCTAGGGTTAATTAGAGTTAATTAGGGCTAAATTGTTAGGGGCAAACTTGTAATTACTGGGTCTAAAAGTGCACATTGGTCAAACGGTGCCCAAAGATTATAAGAAAAAATACCGGGGCGACCGGGGCGACGAGAGAAAGAAGTCAGAAGAGACGGATCACAATTTCAATGACGAGAAACGAAATTAAAAATAAAAAACGCCTCAAGTCAAAAGTGAGATACGCGACGTCTCCTCAGATAAAATCAAATCGTGGGCGAACGGCCCGTGAAATGATGTTGCAAATCAACACGACAAATGTAGTACCCTCAGAGAGAGTCACAACGACATATCACACGATAGGGTTCGGAAACAAACAAAGTCTAAAATAATCACGTGCACGGTCAAGAGCACGTGCACAAAGAAAGTTACGATCGGAATCCGACCGTTACAATGTTGTTGCTAATGAATCTCATGTTTTAGTCTCACAGTTTATTCATAGAATGTCTTTCTGGGAGACTAATCACTTGATGTAAGGATGGACATCAAGTGGAGATGGGCCAAAGTTTGGACTCAAGGAGTGCCAAAGCTTGGAGATGATGGAGAGTAATCAAGGCATCAAGATTGAAGACTTAGACTCTTTGGAAAGCAATGTAATCCATGTATTATTTACTTTATTGCTTTCTCTCTCTTTTGAGTCTAGGTTATTGTAATGCCTTGTTAGATGGTTTACTTATCATGTACATGCATTTTACCATCTTAGTGAGCCTTAGGATTATCATAGAATCCAACCTAATAGGTTCACTTTGTCCAAAGACTCATTTGGAGTCTCTGGCTTTCCATCAGTCGCCTGCTGAGGGAAACACAGTCGACTGGGTGATTTCCAGTCGCCTGTAGATCCTTCTACAGTCGCCTGATTTGCACAGCTCAAGTCAACATTTCAATTGACTCAAACTTGAGCTTTACGCATAGTCGTCTGTCGATCAGTTTACAGTCGCCTGTATACTTACAGTCGCCTGGAAATTGGCCAACAGTCGGCTGTCTAGCGTAAGTGCAATCTCTGCATCTCTCTGTCTTCTCTCCATACTATACATCAGACGACTGATGAAGAATGTACAGTCACCTGACTATTTGACAGTCGACTGTAGTATTAACATCAGTCGCCTGTTTGGTCTTCTGGAGAAAGAGTGCAGCTCTCTGTTTCGATCCATCCCCAGCAGCAGTCGTCTGTTGAAGGATTAACATGCGCCTGTCCTGTTTGTCAGTCGACTGTATTGTCTTCGTCAGTCGACTGTCCTGGCCCAGATTATAGCCGTTGGATATTTTCTAGCCGTTGATCAGTCGACTGTCTTTTGATCATCAGTTGACTGTTTCTGTCGTTTTCATCCAGTTTCTAGCCGTTGCAGAATTCTTTCTTTGGCTGTTTCCTTGGGTTTTGGGGCTTGATATGGGGTTCCTATATATATGAGTGTAATGCCATCTCTTAAACTTCTTGATTGATTCTTGATAACTCTTGATACTATTGAAAATCTCAAGAGATCTATAAGCAACTCTCAAGCTACCTCATTTCCCTATTTTGAGCATTCATTCCTCTTCATGTATTGAAGTCCAGCTCAAGGGAAATCATCCAAGTGCTCTCAAGCATATCTCAACACTTGGAGATCCTCTTCCATGCCTTGCATTCATCATGAGTAAGCATCTCAAGGCATAGGTAAGAGTATTTACTTTACTTGGTGTATTTGTTTTTTCCCTATTTCTCTTTGTGGGATTAGGTGTCACGCGCCGCTTCCCAAAACTACGGAGGCGAAGCGTGACAAGGCTCGCTTGGGCCGGAGTTGTGAAGCTCGGACCCAATAAGCGTCTGTATGGAGTACCATTTTAAAATTCCAGGTTCTTGCATTTATAAAATTCGTTACAACAGAAAGTACTGAAAGAAAATACATTCATTTTATTCCATCAAGATATCCAGGAGTACAAGAGTCTAACAAAGGGAGTAATGCCCAGCATGACAACACACAGAAAGTAAACTACTGGTGTAAGCACCCAGCCAAGGCAGAAAAGTAAACGGTGCTACGCACCCGAACTAGAAAGCAGGAAAAACTCTGAACTGCAACGGTGAGGGACCTCTAGGACTGGTCCTCGTCAGGTACTTACTCCGGGTCGACACCCTCTGGCTCCACGTACTCAGGTACGTCCGGCTCGTCTACGTACTCTAGCTCAACACCTGTTGTACATCACCCAAGAGAAAAGGAACTGTACGTCAGGTAAAGTCTATAAAAGAGGGTTAGACTCTACTGCAAGTGTACTGTAATTTAAAGTAACATTTTACTGGTTGATTAACATGCTGAGGTTATACTTGGCAGTTATGGAAAGTAAACGGAGCAGGGAAGGCAAAAACGACACTTTGTAGCCGTAGCGTGTTCTACCGACTACGGGACTAACCTAAATGGGTCAAGACAAGACGAGACAAGACACGACAAGACACATGTGACTCGAAGGGTTCACGCCTTACGGTTCGAGGGGGATCAGACCTTCCCTCCGTGCGCACGCTCAACCCTACCCCAAACCCAAGTGCTCAAGACAAGACAATATAGAACCACTCACTCTGCTAGGTGAGTGCCTCTATCCTACAGTCTGTGGGGACATTTACTCTGCTAGGTGAATGCCGTGCATCCCATAGGTTCTTCTATACCACTGTATGGTCCACTCACTCTGCTAGGTGAGTGCCACTATCCTCACGGTCTACTGGGTCACTCACTCTGCTAGGTGAATGCCGAGCTTTCCATTGATGTTCTGTAACAAAGATCACCCACTCTGCTAGGTGAGCGTCTTATTGCCCACAGGCTATGTAAGACATGACGTGCAAGATGTTGATGACATGGCAAGGGCAAAGTTGTTCTAGGGTGTCCACATGCACGCACACACAGATGAAACTATGATAGCAATTGTTGTTGATTCTAGGGGGTCCACACACGCACACACAGATCAGTCCTAAGGTGTCAGTTGTTATTGTTGTTGTGCTTAGACTTCGTCGTCAAGTCTAAGCTGTCAAGGGGGGTCCCGGATGCTATCATTTCACGTCCAGTTCTCTTTGTTCACATTTTAACAGCCCTAAGAGTCTATGGCCTAAACACGGCCGAAAGTGCAAGTGAGTACACTTGCCTACGGTGGCGAGTGCGTCGTCTGTCCGGAGCATCCCGTCGAAACGTCGCGTCGGCGATGGTCCGTCTGAAACAGTATCACGGCGATGTCAGATCGCGCTTTTTAGTCAAACCTATTATGGTTTGTTTCTAAATTTGGCGGGACTAACCTATCAGTCACAAAGTCACGTTTTTAGTGTTTGTTTAGTCTAGATCAACGTCTACCCTATGTGCACAGAAAAATATTCCGTTCGTCGATCTTTCCTACGGTGGGTAACATTTTAAAGACGCAGAATATAACTTTAATTCACGTTGACAAATTTTAGATTAGGTTTTGGTTAGCTACATTGTGGGTTTTTACTACTCGTTATGGAAACCAACCTCGTGACGTCGTCCAACAAGCGGAAGTCGGGTCTGATCGGTGAAACGTCGGCGTCATCTGGAACTCCTCGGCCATGGGTAGTACAGCAAGGTATCTTTGGACAGCGGTGTGGTGGTGTAAAATCAGCGAGCTAACAGCGATCATCCTCCCGTTGCGAGTAGCGCAATGGATCTTCACGATAACGGCGACGTCGGCTAAAAATACGTGCGTGCGACAACGCACGTAAACTCCGAGAGTCCAAGGGGGCTGTCATTAGATGAAGTATGACTAGTGGAAGATGCCCGGCCTGGTGGGTAGACGACGGCGTGAACGTACGGCGGTGGGTGGCCGTGAGAAGCCGGAGAGGACAGATTCGCGCAATGTCCGTTGTCGCGCATCTCAGCGGAATTCCAGCGACAAAAAGTGAAAACGGGAAGTTGTAAAAGGTAAAGGACTTCAAGACGAAGCCAACGGCAGTAGATTTGTCGCTGGGGGTGGTCGGAGGTGGGTGTGAGCCGACGTTGAAGTTCAACTTCTAGATCTGTGAAAAACAGCCGATACAGCGTGTTTTGACGAGGATTTCGGGAGCTACAGGTGGGCTATGAGCGTGAGGGAAGTTGCAGAGCAGAGAGGGGTCGAAGGGGATCAAAGTAGCAGGGGTGGTGGTCGGCGGCGGCGGCTGGCGGCGGCTGGCCGTGAGCTGGAAGCCAGGCACCCAGATCTGTTATTGTTTACGTTTGGGGGCTTTTTAGAGATAGAAAACGGAGGAGAGAGAAGGGTGGCCGGAGGGGAGAGGTGGCCGACGGTCGGGGGAGGTCGGGGGTGGCGCTGGGTGGCTGGAGAAGAAGGAGAAAATCGCAGCAAGATGGGTTTTCTTGAGATGTTTTGCGGCTGGCCATGTGTTGCCATTTGAAGATCGGGTTTTGCTATGTGGCCTTTGGGATTTGGTTAATTGTGAGAGAGAGATAGAGATAGGGAGAGTGGAGTTAGGAGAAAAGGAGGGTGTGAATAGTGGCTGTAAGCTATTGCCATGATACGTGGGAGAAAAATTAGGGATGTGATTAGTTTTGAAATTCAAATAGATTAGCGGCTAATCAACGGCTGAGAATTGATTAGGGGATATCTTCCACTACGGGCATCAGAAAAATAATCCGAAAATACCAGGACGATCGTGGAGACGAGAAGTACGGGGCTACGAGTCCGATCGCGTGCTACACCTACCAGAAATTATCGTAAAATCGAGAACCGCGTATTGGTGCCAAAAGACCAAAACGCCCTTCCATTCAAAGCTGTTTTGCGAGAAAACGAGCCGTGAAATGACGTTTCCAAAAATTACTATAAAATTATACGCTTCCATACGGTCACAACGGCATATAACTTCGTATATACCGAAACCAAGAAAGAGTCAAATTAAATACGTGCACGAAAAGTACGTGCACGTAGAAAATACGAACGGTCGGAAAGCGGCCGTTACATTAGGATACTCTCTTTGTGGGAGTTTGTCTCTTTGTGGGGCTAGGTTTATTCTCTTAGTGGGAATAACTCTCTTTGTAGGAGTAACTCTCTTTGTGGGAGTTCTAGTGTCCTAGTGTAGGGCTAACCCTAATTCTCTGAGTGAGAGTTAGTGATTCTCTGTGTGGGAGTCTTGATCCTCGTGTAGGATTGGTTGGGTCCTTGTGTAGGGCATAAATCCTCTTTGTGGGGTATCTCCTTGTGAGATTTGTATTTACTTCTCTGTGTGGGAATATAGTGAATATTGGTGTGGCTGGAGGTACCCAAGTTTGGGGAACTAGGATAAAACTGTGTGTTTACGTTTGGATTGATTGTGCCTTTTAATTCCTCTTGCATTTATAATTCCGCATTTGCCGGTTTAATTTTAATTGGACAACTTTATTGCCATTACACTATTCACCCCCCCCTCTAGTGTGTGTTGTTAGTATTGCAAGGGTAAGGCGATCCTTACAAGGATTAGATATGCATCTAATGGATGTTTGTGACTGCATATCTATGTGGAAATCTTGATAAAGAGATTTATATGAAACTTCCTGATGCCTTTCGATTGCCACACACTTTAAAAGAACGACATCAGATGTCTATTCTGTTATGCTACGAAGATCAACAATCGGGCAGAATGTGGTATAACAGACTTATCGAATTCCTTATACAACAAGGATTTCCCAATAATGAAGTCTGACCTTGCATCTTTATAAGAGCAAATGGAACATGATTTGTAATTATTACAGTCTACGTAGACGACTTAAATCTCATTGGATCACCTGAAGAGATGACTGAGATATTTGAAAGCATGACAAAAGAATTTGAAATGAAAGACCTAAGCAACACGAAATTCTGTCTTGGCTTATAGATTGAACATCTGAAAGATGATATCCTGTTATATTAAACCACAAATAACAAGAAATTACTACAAAAATTTCATCTGGACCAATATCATCCACTAAGTACAGCTATGGTAGCACGCTCTTTGGATATACATAAAGACCCCTTCCGTTTGCTGGAAGAAGGGGAGAAAATTCTTGGTCCGGGAGACCCGTATCTAAGTGCAATTGGAGCACTTCTTTATCTAGCTAACTGCACATGTCCCGATATAGCATTTGTAGTAAAATTACTTGACAGATACAGCTTTACACCTACAAAGCGCCACTGGACCGGAGTTAGCATTTTCTGCGCTACCTCCAAAAATTATTGTTACCTTTTGAATAATTTTTGAATAATTTTTGAATAATTTCAATTTTGTTTGAGCATAAATACACCGTGCAAAATGCGATGTATTGTCTTGGTTTACCAAAAACGGAAACAAATGTCACATCAGTGTCCTGTGATGGGATACTGATGTGAAATGTTTTTACCTTTTTATAAAAATACCATACATCGCAAGAGTTGAGGTGCATATAGGAGGTGCATATAGCATTGCTATTTTGTTTTAACCAAAGAATGAATTAAATTATTTTTTCATCATACCAGTTTGTCCCCACATCTATCATCAAAATTTGGATGCCCATACATAAATTATCATTCTACAAATTATAGAGAATGGCGGTCTACACCGCAAAAATGTGGTGCATGCATTCAAGTTTTTTTCAAATATGGAAAAAATCATCAATCAAATGTCACTTCACACACTTCCTCTCTCCTATTTTGTTTCCAATTTTTGAAATACAATGATTATAAACACCGGTTTGGAGGTGTATATAGCAATTCTCCAAATTATATAGCTAGGTACAAGCCAAGCCTCCGATTAGATTACTGATTGACATATACACCACAAGAGTTGATATGCATTTAGCATTGCTCTTTTGTTTGAGTCGGGGTGCATTTAGAGTTGCTCTTTTGTTTAAACGAAAGTATGAATTAAATTATTTTGTCATCGTACCAGTTTGTCCCCACCTCTGTCAACAAAATTTTGATGTCCATACTTACATTATCATTCTACGAAGGCATTTGCTCTATACACCTCAGTCCTTGAGGTGCATATAGAAATCAATGTCAATATTTGCTATTTTTGGAGGAAATATGCGAAGGTGGGACAAAGTGATATGATATAATTGCTTTTGTATGGGGCAAATATAAGTACATGCATCTCAAAATGCTGAGGTGTATATAGCTGTGTCCTACAAATTATAGAGAATTGCTTTACACACTTTGTACTTTGAGGTGTACGTACCTTTTTAAGCCAAAAAAGAGTAAATATATCAAATCACAAGGTCTAATCAAACTCTTTTCTTTTACAAAATAGTAAATTATGCACGGAAATTAACATGCACCTCAAATTATGAGATGTATTTAGCACTTTCCAACTTATATAGCTAAGTACAAGCCAAGTCTACTGATTGACATATACAAGTCCACGACATCACACATGATTTCTATGTGATACGCCAATCTAGAATGCAACATTCCAAAGGACAATCAAGATCTCGAATGATGATAATAGGGAAAAATAGTGTAGAATGTCGATGCGATGGTGAGCACAACGCCGATGATCGCCGCAGTCATGGAGATGGCGGCCCATGGACTGCTAGTCCTCCATTGATAGAACCTGACCCGATGGATGTTTTGATCATAGTAATCCATCACATCGGAGAACATTTTATTAAGATAGTGGTCGTCGTTGAGGCTGACGTCTTTGCAGAGGCGGCTCCAAGTTCTGGCCACAGTCTTGTCGTCCCCGAACCTCCTGTCGATGATGTCGTAATCTTTGAGTATGGCAACATCCTCTTCCGTGGCTATGAGACAATCTATGAACTTCACAAAGCTAGTGACGCTGCTACCCCTGCAGGCAATATCGGGCTGCGATATCCTAACTAGCTTTTCGTAGATTATGAGATTCCTAAGTAAGACGAGCGGGGTGCAATCTCTGGAGAGCGCCGGGATCTCGATTGTCATCCCCTTTCGGGATACATAAGAGAAGCTTGTCAACGGTTCCTTCTTCTTGAACTTGAACCCCGTGTCTAGCAGATACCGGGCGTTTGGGACCCCGTCCGATAAATTCAGGCTGCGGGCGCTACGTCTGGGTACGTTTTGGATGAGACCTAATTTCTTTGCTAGAAAGTACAACAGCAAGTAGGGGAACCACATTGCTTCCCTCATCCACCAGATCTTCGATAGCAACCAGAACAGAGCTCTGAAGACAGCACGAATGCAAGACCATTCAAGGCAGCGAACGATGGCGGAGAATGGCAACGGGGAATAGCTCGACATCAGCTTCTGGATGTGCATCTGGGTCGATCGCTTGTTGACCCGCTTGGCGAAATCGGGTTCCAGGCAGACGAGATGGTAGAGATGGAGGAGGTGTTGAATCGTGACTGCATTGTACTCAGAATTGCGGTAGCATTCCACCGCCGTCTGGGCACCAACTCTGCCGCCCGATAGATAGGCAAGGGCGAGCTCCATGAGGCCGACACGATCATCATCAGTGAGAGTGGCCGCTTTGAAAAATTCATCGAGGATGAAGAAGGGTATCTGGTTCTCCACCAGCAGCAGGTCTGCCCGTATCACCGGGAGGGCTGACTTCATGGGGTCCGTCTTCAGACGCCGATCATTGAGGTACCATTTTATCAAGAACTCGATGATGAAGCAGCCATCAGTCACCAGCATCTGCACCAAAGCAGAATCAGTTAGCCGAATCTCCTCGGCGTACTGTTTCCTTACGTCGCCTAGTCGACGAAAGGCGATATCAGCATACATTTCCAGGTTATCTGCAACAGGTCGGCCGTTGCGGTCGCGGTCCAGTAGGTCACGGAGGGCCTGCATTTTGATGGCGTGCATCCAGTTGTCGCTGCTGGCGCTGTGGTGGTATGGGCCGATTGATACATATTTGGGTGTGTAAGTGAATTCATCCATGTAGCGGTAATCCGAAGGGACTCTGAAGATGGTGGCCGTCGCCGGCTGCTTCTTTTCGCCTCGCGATACGCTCGGCTGAAGCGCTGATTTCAGGCCTGCGTCCAGGGCTTCGCGCACTTCTATTACCACTTCAGACTTGCCCTCGGCTTCCATTTCGCACTCCTCTCTCTCTCTCTCTCTCTCTCTCGTGCATTCTAAAGATTAGATTAGAATTTAGAGGGGATAGCTATAGTTTTGACTTTTGAGGAGACCGGGAAGAGGAAATTATTGCCCCCCAACCCCCAACCCCCACCCCCGCTCTCTCTGTCCCTGTCTCTAAATCCGTACGAATGATAATGGATTAGATTAGAATTTAGGGCTTCGGTTGGCTCCAAACAAACTTGCTACACAAGGGACAAGTGAAGAAAAATAATTGCTTAATAACCGAGATACATCAAACTTGCTAAATAAGATAAGGGTGGTTTGCCATAATTTGAGGGGGCGTGGACACACACACACACACACTCACTCTCTCTCTCTCTCTCTCCCCCCCCCACCTCTTAGTGTGTGTCCGTCTGCCTCTCATTCGCACGTTATAGATAACTAGTCATAACCCGTGCCCGTAGGGCACGGCGAAGTTCGATTACCGGGTGCAAAACATGAGAAGACTGAACGCCTGAAGTTCATGCATGTGGTTAATGCCAGCATTAAGGCATTAACCTCTACCATTGAACGTCTGACGCGACAGTCGATGCAGGCCGCCACGATGGAACAACAATTGTCACCAAGGAATGAGAAGACTGAAGAACTGGACTCGGAGCGCCAAGTTGACCACCTACTCGACGCTGCTCTCCCATCATAGAAACTACCCATGTTCGGCAACGAAGTCAGAACCCATAGTGATCGGAAGGTCGACAACAACCATTCTGCAGGGCGGCCATAGGGTCTCGGACCTCCCAATAAAGAAAGAACCTCTCGCCGCTCCACTCATAACGACTTGGAGAAAGCAAAGGACCGATGCCCCGCGAGATCACAGCTGTAACCCTCCTCAGAGATATGTGACCTGGAAGAGTTGAGCGGTGATCATGTCCCCCCTCCACTCTCCTAATCGTTCGGAGGAGGGGAGTCTTGTCGATTCCTCTAGTGCCTCAACCTGTCGGCAGACCCGGGGTCGCAGCGACAAACCACACCCTTATTTTCTTTCTGATCCAGAGGACGATCGTGACCCGCTGAAGAAGAACATCACTTCAGCCCTGCGTTTGCCAAAATTCAACTGCCCTACTTGGCTTAGTACGATGGTTCAGGATGTTGGGAGTGTAGGATCCTGTCAAAACAACGACGTTAGGATCGAATAACATAGACTTACGCTTGCGTATACGGCACCGTAGTCTCTGAACTTCACCCTCGGATTCGCCACAACGGTCGGTACTTCGTCACGGAGGATCGAAGCAGCGTTTCACCGCCTAAATATCTATTTAGAAGAGGATTTTAATGGAAGGGAGAAGAAGAACATAAGATGCCTTATGCAAACTTATGGCATGGAAAGTGTAGTATGAATGCCTTACACTTGGGTCCTATTTATAGGCTTTAGGGGTAGTTATTGTAGGAAATAACTAAATATAAGCTTATTAGCCTATATTAGCACATTCATTTATCCTCTTCTTCATTCACTTATCAAGTGCCTTTATGCACTTATAAAGTGACTTTTTCCACTTATCGAGTGGTCCTTTTCACACGAGAAAAAGTTCCCTTCATGCACGCTTTCGTGCACGCGACATCTGAGGTCCGTATACCCTCATACATCCCCTCATGGGTGTATTCATGTCGTCCATATCCAACATCTCCCACTCACACTTGAGGGGATTGTAAGGAAACATATTTTCCTTTAACTCTTCTGTTTATCATACCGAGAAATAGACCGTGTGACCGTCATGCGCATAGAGTCCGCTGTTGTGCACTTGTTAGAGATACACAACACTCCTCGAGGTGCAAAGTTGAGTAGATCAACGCATGCTTTACCCTAGATTATTTCTTCACATTTCTTATACTTTATATTCAACAATTGAATCCCATCTGGATTACAATTGGCTGGCCAGCTTTGAATCTCCAAAGTCCAAATGTGAATATGAAATTAATCTTCCTCTTCTTGCGATCCTTTCGATCTTGACCTGACTCGCTTTTCTAACATGTCCCGTCGGACCGAATTGACCATAGTCCATAAGCAACATGCTAAGATAGCAATCACCCAGTCAAATCTAAAGGAACCAATTAGAGTCCATAAGGGTAATGAGTTAAGACCCATGTGGTCTTTGGGTCTCACATAATAGTAAACACAATTACTATTCTAACCCAATGGTCAAAATGTATATGTAGTATGATTACGTATTACAACATCACTCCTTTCCCAGGGAGCGTATGTCTTAATGATGTTGTAAGGATGATAACCAGGCACCACAATGTCTGACTTTGAGTCCCTTTTACTACTCAAATAATCTTCTGGACCCACATCCCGCATAAGACAGATAGGATTTCAAAAATCCTCTTAGATCTTTTGTAAGCATCCATATGATGCAGATCTTTCATACGACCATTTTGTTTAAGTCATGACTCTAAATCGTCCGTATGACGATTTTGACTTTAAACAGGTCGCATCTTTATTTTATCCGTCTGATAGAATAAAGGCGGTTGCTCATGTGAGAGAGCCAACCTTAGTCTATCCGACATACTAGAAAGTATAGCTGAGATTTCAAAAATGTACACAAACATTTCTTAAAAATTCATATGCAATGTCGAAAAGAACTTATTCTTTTATTAAATTTGATCATTTACAGACATGAGAATTTACATTGGTACAACTCAGCTCTTACGCAATCCTTGAGATGATAAGTGTTTGTAAAGCACATCTCTGGGGATCGCCTTCGTAAGCGGATCCGCTATCATCTCATGCGTAGATATGTACCTTATGTCTACCTTCTTGGTCTTATCAAAGTCTTTTGCAAATTTGTAGCGGATATCAATGTGTTTGGTCTTACAATAGAATTTTGGATCTTTGACATAGGCTATAGATGCTTGACTGTCGCTGTGTATAGGTACAACACCTGAGTCACTTGCATCAATTAGCCTGTCTAAGAATTTCCTAAGCCAAACAGCCTCTTGGACTGCCATGCTAAATGCTACAAACTCGGCTTCCATAGTTGAAAGTGCGATGCAGGATTGTTTCTTGCTACTCCAGGATATAGCACCAGATCTGAGTAGAAAAACATATCCTGAGGTCGATCGTCGCTCATCGAGATCACCCGCCCAATCAGCATCAGTGTAGCCTTCGAGCCTCAAGGCATCTCCTTGATAGCATAAAGCATAGTTCGCAGTTCCCTTAAGATACCGCAATATCCTCTTAACCGCTTTCCAGTGTACTTGCCCTGGATTGGATTGGTAACGACTTACCATTCCAATGGCAAAACAGATGTCCGGTCTTGTACACATCATAGCGTACATAAGACTACCAACTGCACTGGAATATGGAACTTTTTCCATAATTTCCTTTTTCTTTTGGTTCTTTGGACATGATTTCAGACATAAATTATCGCACTTTCTTATAGGAGTATCAATGGACTTGCAGTCCTGCATATTAAAACGTTCTAGAACCTTCTTTATATAAGTCTCTTGTGAAAGAGAAAGAAATTTCTTCGAACGATTCCTTGAAATCTTAACTCCAAGGATATATGGCGGCTTCTCCCATGTCTTTCATCTCAAAAACTGATGAAAGCCAAGCCTTGATATCCATCACAAAGCACTTGTCATTTCCGGCTATTAAAATGTCATCTACATATAGAGACATAATAACATACTTGCTCTTAATCCTCTTGATATATACACAGTTATCTTCATCAAGCATGGAAAAACCATTTGATAAGACAACTTCCTGAAATCGTATATACCATTGCCTCGAGGATTGTTTAAGACCATATATGGACTTACGAAATTTACAAACCTTATGTTCGTTTCCTTCTTTTACAAACCTGGCGTATTTGGAGCTCTAAGAGCCGTATTTGTGTGTGAGTTTTGGAGGCCCTGGAGACAGAGGCGGATGCTAATTGTTGAAGGAGATCTAGGGTCTATTTGGAGAGAATCGGCGATATTTTTCCTAGCTTTTGCCTTGTATATTGAGTATTTGGCTTATATTTGGAGTATTCTTCACGTATTTTGAGCTTTTGAACATGTATTTGTCAATGAATATGATTTCTATTCTCCACATGCGTAGTTAATCTCCATATGTGTTGGTTTTGATGTAGTTATGGTGTTGTAATCATTGATTTCGATATCTTTTCGCCCTATATTCATGTTATAATCACGTATTTTGTCGGTTTCTACTTACAATCTATTGGAGTATGTTAATCGGAGACATGTGCATGCTTGAATCGAATATGATCTAAGTAATACTTATTCGTGATGCGATCCGAGAGGCCGTATCATGACCTGAGAGGGCACTTGTGTGTATTTTTTTCATGAAATCGATATTTTACGTGATTACTCTTTGGAACGTTTTTATGCGCTTTATCGCCATACTTTTTAACGTTCTCATGCCCTAGCCGAATGAAACGTTGAGTTATAGAAAAGATATTAATAATCATTGATTGCATATACCCTAACGAAATCACAACCAACACATACTCTCCACATTAGTTCCCTAGTATCGAATTCACCGTAATAATCTTAGGAAATCTTTTATTATTTAAAACCCTAAACACGATTATTCTATCTCTGAAAGGTGGTTGGTTATTATAGTTTTATTAATCTTTATAAACTTAAATTCATGGTTTTACAGGTCAGTTGTCCTGTGGATACGATACCTGTACTCACCAGGATTATTACTTGTTCGATCTCCTACACTTGGGAGTAGCGCTCACATCTTTGAGACGAGCCACTGCCTGAATTCAAGGTTTGTTTGGGATGCACTCTTTCCTACGCATGTGTTTCATGACTTCTTCACTTTACCGCTCTTAGATTGGCTCGCTGGATTTTCCATCAGAAGGGCTTGCCTTTCCATCAAGTTACACTCTTCGCCACCTGCCTATGGAAGATTTGGGGTGACAGGTGCCGGCGTGTTTTCACTCCTGCAGAGGTTGTTGATGACAAGTACTAATACTACCAGGCATATTGCTCTTACTGCATCTGAGGTGACTCAGATATTTGGAAGGTCATCTGTGACTTCTTCAGACTCTTCAATCATCAGTTGGACTCCTCCTCCTAGGTGAGTTCTCAAGCTTAATGTCGATGGTGCTAGCAAAGAGAATCCGGGGATCTCATGTGCTGGGGGGGGATCCTCTGTGGTGAGGCAGGGAATTGGATCTTTGGTTTCTCTGCATACATCGGCTCATGGTTCTATTTTGAATGCGAAACTTCAGACTCTTCGATGGGGGATAGAGATTGCTTGGAGGAAGGGTTTCCTTGATATTATATGATAATCGGATTCACATGTGGCTCTACACCTTCTTGATTCACCTGATTTTTCATGTCATCCTCTCCTGAGCTTAATTCTGGATATCAGCCAATTGGCATCAAGATTCAGCATATGCTCATTTCGACGTGTTTTCAGTGAGGCGAAATTTTGTGCCGATGCTCTGGCGACCATGGGTTGCCACTTAGATGATGAGCTCTGTGGGTGGGTCCAGCCACCAGGAATAGGAAAAATGGAATAGAGTGAAAGGTTGTATTCCCATGAGAGAGAAAATGTAGTTTTGTGTTCTTTTGGGTGGAATAGAGTACTTCCTTATCCCCAATACTTCATATGGATGTAATGGAAGCAATGGAAGCAGTGGTACCTCGGAGGTTCTATCTGATATGATGTACTTTTTCTTTCGATGAATCAAAAAAAAGTCACCATCCAAAGAGAGAGGAAGAAATTTCGTGGCATCGATACAATCAAACTGCAATCTGAACTCTGCAATAACATATAGCACATAAAAACAAGAAATCAACAAGGATGCCATGAAACATAAAAACAAATCAAAACAGAAGAGAACAGACGGTCAGATACCTTCAACCCATCACAGATCCACGTCCCCTGATGAGCATATGCTTTGTTCGGAGGCTGTCTGATTCGCTAGAGCTAAAACGCAGCACTTGAAGCATGGCTTATTTTCACATCATGGCATATAATTAATTATAAATGATTGCAACGTGATTTGACGAATAAAAACTCATATATCATAAAATAGTAGACTGATATTGAAGAATCGGCTACAAATTTGTTATTGATGTGACTTGGACAGACCCACCAAAGTTTTTCCGCCAACCGAACAGCCACAAACAAGCTCGTTCAGATGAACATTATTTGTATGAAAAGGGGACTATATATCTGATGTCCCCCATTCTCTAACTTGTTTTACTAGCAACACGATATTATTTGAGGATTCAACTGTATGAACTGAAAATAACACCCCCCCCCCCCACAATATTGAACTCGTGATGAATGAGAACGAGCTGCTTCATTCGAGCACTGGCTGTAGCAGAACATACACAAGAAATACAGTCATTCATCAGTTTATCAACAACAAAAAATTAAAGTGAAGATGAACAAATTTCTTATATGACTTGCGAAAACAAGGTTTTTATTTATTTGATCAAGGACTACGGTTACTTGATTTGCTCGGCCTGAATACCTCCATAATTTTAAGGCATTGAACAATTCGATAATTTGAAAAAAATAGCGTCTTCCATTCTGTAAAGCATGCCACGAAGATGATGAGATGTGATCAGACATCAACATTGCTTGTGCACCACATAGAGTATAGCATGCTTTGCACACGTTTTTGCTCGACTCAATCAAATATGTTTCCGCAATCAAAGATCATTGTATCCGTGATCCAGGGAACCAAGCCAAGTAACGAGTCTGGCTCAATTAGAAAAACAAAAAGGTCAGTAGGAAGGAAACCAAGCTTGCAACAAACACTAACAAGGCTAACATGATGCGAACTAAATAAATCTCATGCTCCGCTTGCACCACATATCCTTCTTTCCAGTTATAAAGAACTGACCCTGGGCGCATGCAAAATGCACTTGTTGTTAAAAAAATTGGGTTTTGTCGCATATTCATCCCTTACATCCTGTATATTTTGATATTTGTCACTTAATTCTTTGTATTTCGATGTTTTTGAATAGTTATAAAATCGGCTAATTTTGCAACCACTTGATGCATGGGCAAAACATGTCCAAATTAGTTGAAATTTTGTTTGGAGGTAGTTTAGACATGTTAGATGACATCCAACGGTCGGATTTTCTATTTATATTGTCCAACTTTAAATTCCACTTGGATGGATCCGCATGTTTGATCCATCCGAATGGATCCTAGTCAACCTCTAGTCTTATCTATATAAAAGCAATATAATATTAAATTATTTTTCTAAATATTATGAATCGGTTTACAGTTCAATATACGGCTAAGCCACATGTAACCCTCAAAGACTCCACCCTCCCAAATATTTTTTCGGACAATTGAAACCCGTTCATGATCTTCGTATTTTAAAACCCGAAAACACCAAATACCAAATATTGGATGAACCAACTCCAGATTTTACCGTAGTTCATTTGAGAATCAACCTACTCCAGCATTTCGAAACAATCCACTATCTTGATCAGGAGAAAAACATGAGCTTTACAACCCTCTTCTTCTTCACCCTCAAGTGAGTAAAAACTTGGAATATACAAGCCCTTATTTATCTCATAAAGAAGCAAAACAAAAGGCTAATTAGAAGACCCAAGAAATCAAGCGAACCCAACAAGCCCTAAGCTTCTTCTCCTTGATTCTACTCTCTTCTAAAATCCCAAAGCTCTCACACTTTTTTCTTCTCAAAATGGCAGCACGCTCCTTTTCTTCTCACTAGAAAATGATAGTAATCTACCAATTCTTTGGTTTTCTATTTTTGTTTTCAGCTCACTGATTTTAGCTGTGTATCACTCTCTCACTCTGTCGGTCACCCTATGGCTACCTAAATCCTCCTTTAAGACCCCAACAACCACAACATGTGGTCGGGCCCATTTAGACAGTGTAATAGAGACTTTTGCTGCATAAAATAACACTCTACCTTACTACAAAATCTCTAGCACATTCAGCACTCTATACATGCTCTACTTGATCAAAACTCTATGGTCACTCAACGGACCTCCTTCTCGTCTCGAAATCCACGCTCTCCAGTCCACACTCAAGCCACTAAACAAATCAAGCTCAAGCATGTCTTGAGCTTGATGGTGGCAACGGTCTTGGTGAACATGTCTAGAGGGTTCCTCTCAGTCGGGACCTTCTGAAGCTCAATCTACTTGCTCTCCTCCTCTTGGAAGCAATCATGTACCTCTATGTGCTTCGTCCTCAAACTGTAAGCCAGATGCTTTGCAAGATGAATAGCGCTCTGGCTATCGCTGAAAACCAACGACAATCTCTGTGGCATCCCCACATCCTCTAGCAGACATCTCAGACACTTGGCCTCCTTCACCGCTTTCACTGTGGCAATCAACTCGGCCTCCATGATTGGCAATGCAACAACCAACTATAGGACTGATCGCCACGACACGGCTACGGTGCCCAATGTAGACATGTAACATGTGGTTGATCTATGTCTGTTCCTGTCACTAGCAGTCTGAATCACAGTACCCTGTCAGCACCACACCGTTACCTCTGCCAAAATGCAGTCCAACACCAATTATGCCTCGCAGATATCACAATATCCACTTGACAGCCTGTCAATGCTCCTTGCCGGGGTTTGACATGTATCTACTCACTACCCCCACAGCTTGTGCAGTATTGGGACGCGTGCAAACCATCACATACATCAAGCTCCCAACTACACTAGCATATGGCATCTTAGACATCGCCTTCTTCTCATCCTCGGTGCAGCGACTACAATGCCGAAAGCTGAATGTGAGCTCCAAGAGGTGTAGCGCCATGGACTTTGCACTTTCCATCGACAACGGACAAGTACCTTTTCAATATACCCCTTCTGCAACAACCTCAACTCACCATTCCTCCTATCCCAGATATTTCCATCCCTAGTATTTTCTTCATCGGGCCCAAGTCCTTCATATCGAATTCTTTGTCCAACTTCACCTTTAACTTCACCTTCGACGAGCTCTCCATGTCTGAGCTTGGGCCCTCCAAGCTGAGCAGACCATCTCCGAGCATCCCAAGCAGGTTGTGCTCCTCCCTGTCAAGCTGCCCTTGCCGATATGGGAAAGGACAAGGTTCATGTCACCGTCCTCATCAGCGCCTGCAAAGACGCAAAGGATCTAGAGGGGCATCACCGACGACGTTGTTGAAGTGGACATCTTAAAGATGGCCTGGGGGATGATGATGAACACCCTCTTGATGACACCGTTGCCGAGATACTATGCATGTCAAGCTACCCCTTCCGGGCTTGCGTGCTACCGAGCTACCACCGCTGGGCTCGAGGCCACCATCCAAGCTCCTACCAACGAGCACCCCTTCTCGTGAGCGAACCTTCGTCAAATCTTCCCGAGCTCGAGCGGCTTCATAGAGATGGTTCTGGGCAAGCTCGAACCTCCATTCAAGCTCGAGAAGCCTTACCGATATCAAGGATGCCATCTCTTGCCGAGCTTTGCTTGCCAAGCTTGCCAAGTCCATGTCGACAACCCTCTTCCCAAAGACCCAAGTCTCGTCGCCCAACTCCATCATTTGTGACACCAATGGCCCCGCTAGGTATTTTTGTCGGCGGGAGGCGACGAGGCCGCTACCACACGTCGGCCTATCGTGTATTGACTTGGAGTTGTCTACGTGATAAGCGAGTGGTGGGCCAGCCCCCGTGGTGGGTTCATGAGAGAGATGGAGTGTAACGACTGGTTTTTCATGTATTTGGATTATCTATATTATATATGTTTTGGTGGATTTTCTCCTTATGTGTGATTTTCCGTCTCCATAGCTTTCGTTTTCGTTCGTTTCGTTGTGATTTTCTAGCTTCTTCCTTAGATCGTTGAGTTTGGAGTAAGTCATTCGTGACGAGCTTCATATCGCTCATATCTTAGAGATAGGTTGATCTTAGAAGCCGTAGGAATCTTCCTGGAGCTTCGCGCTTCGATTCGAGACTTTTTGTGCACATTAGTTGGTTCGAGAAGGAGAACCAACCGACTAGATTTCAATCTAGTCGGTCGGTAACCCTTCATGGACCGACTAGTGGGCTTTGATTTTTATTCAGGAGTTACTGTTTATCGTTAGTCGGTCTAAGAACATTTTTCGACCGACTAGGTTACAAACTAGTCAGTCAGCCATTGTTCTTTAACCAACTAGTTCATTGACCATTTTGATGTCGCGTTACTGTTTACTCTTAGTCGGTCTAAGAACGTTCGTCGACCGACTAGTTGTGAAACTAGTCGGTCAGTAGTTGTTCTTTGACCGACTAAATCAAAGTCTATTTTTTCTTCAGGAGTTACTGTTTGGTGTTAGTCGGTCACAGTTGGTCGACCGATCGACTAGTTCTCGAATTAGTCAGTCAACAACTCTTCTTTGACCCGACTAATCGACCCCGAAACCCTAGGGTGTATTTCCGCCGCCGGGTTGTTTCTATTTAAACCCCCGAATCTTTTCATTCTTCTTTCATTTCTTCTGAGCCATTTTCTTTCCCAAATCATCCTCCAACATTTCCCCAAGCCATTTCTTCTTCCTTTGGAGCTTCCCTCTCGACATTAGCGCCGGCCACCTTCCTTTAGGCCGTCGGCCAACCCAAAACCCGACAAATCCCAAGTTCTCCAGATTTTCTCGCCATTTCCAGATCTGAGCCATAGTTCTCCGGATCGTTCTTCCGTTGCCGTGCTTGCTCGGCATCGTTCTTCCGCTACGATACGGTTAGTAAATCGATCCTTTAATATTCTCTTAACCCACGTTGTGATTTTTGTTAAACCCTAATAAAAATGGATATTAGACGTCGTAGATTCGATTATAATTCTGGATTGGTTATTGTTCTGATATTGTTTTACCATGGCAGTGATCCCATCTCCGTAGTTTAACATTTTGTGACGTGCCTCGTTGATCGTCATCCTTGGTGCCAGGCAAGTGAAACTTGCTACTTAGGGTTTTAGGCCATGCCTTAGTCCATTTGCTTGTTGTAGGCGTAAAAGAGACTAGGCGACGAAATGATACTCGCCTAGGCGCAAATTTCAGGATCTAGCTTGACAACGAAGCTAGATCCGACTACTTTTAATTATTTGCACTTGCTGTCATCCATGCATCTTATTTGCCATGTTTAAATTCAATTAACGGTACGCGAATTATCTGTACATGCCATGCTATCCATGTTGAATGTTGCATTCGTAGCACACGCTACATTACTTGTACTACTTGATCCGGCTAGGCACCTGCTTTTAGCGGGCACAACCCTATGCCAAATACACTTCCTGGCTCGTGATCCAGAAGCGAGCATTACGCGTTCGGGGGTAATGCCCTGGCTCGATACACGTGGAGGGGTAGGGATAAGCGATCACCTGAGTGTACGAGTTGGCCCGATCCGCCACTCTAGCCAAAAGACGTAATCTTTGTGCACGACGTATTTACTTGACTTGTACTTGTCCGTGTTTACACTTGTAAAACTTGTCATCCATGCCATACTTGCTACTTGCTACTTGTTACTTGCACCTTACCTTGCTTGTTACTTCCATCCTATACTTGCCATGCTATGCATCATACTATAACTGCTAGGTTGTTAGTTTACCTTCCCTTCAGTTTCCTTGCCCAAGTCTTTTAGACTTGCTGACATGTGCCCTTTACTCTTTTGGGTGACACATGTTAGATCCTGAGCCCGAGGTTGCTGTTGAGGACGTGGTGTTCGCTGACGCTGAGTCAGAGCCCGCGTTCATCGAGGAGTTTGAGGACACGGGAGATCAGTTATAGCGACTGTTTGTGTTGTTGTTTAGACTGCTTTAGTTGTCGGTGTGTAGCACCAATACTTTGTTCGTGTTGGATTTTGTTGGCCATGTTTGGGCCTAGACTCTTCCTTTTAGCCTGGTGGCTTTTTCTGTGATGTTGAATATTATTGTGGACAAATTCTGAGATTGGTTAACTTATATCAGTCTCCTTTACCATGTTATTATTATTATTATTATTTTTGTTCCGTTTGTATTTACAGGGACCTGCATATATTCAGATTTGACGCTTATCAGGCGTGTAGCTTCACAGCTCCACGTCTGAGCGGGCCTTCTCACGTCTCGCCTCCATTTTAGGGAAGCGGGGCGTGACAGATTTTGTTGGTGGCCCATGCAGGTCGATGTGTAACTGCAAACTAACGGAATAACGATAATAATATTTGATTGCCTACAAAAAAATTCGACATCCGAGTCATAAGCTATGAGTCTAATTGTTTCGTTTTCTGTGTCATTAGATGGCAGGAAGGCGAAATACCCGAGCTGCTGGTGGTGCGCCCCCTCATGACGGGGAGCCTGATAGGGAGCCCACCAATGGGGAGATGATGCGGATGATGCTTCAGATGATGCAGGTGCAGCAGGGCGTGCTCCTGCAAGTCCAGAATGCTCCAGTTGTTCGAGCTGCTCGGGCAGTTCAGGAGGCCCCTCGTTCCGAGCCAGGAGCGAAGCAGTTTTGAGAGCTGGGTTCTGCATATTTTGATGGTACTGAAGGTCCTCTAGCTGCTGACGAGTGGGTCAGGAATATTGAGGACAATTTGAAGATGTCCAAGGTCAACGAGGTTGGCTGGGTTGACTTGGCGAAGAGGCAGCTGAGGGACAATGCCTGGAATTGGTGGGATGCTGAGGAGGAGCTGTTGGAGGAGCCGATATCTTAGGCTACCTTCAAGTCCAGATTCGATGAGGAATATTTTCCGAAGGCTGCCCGGAGAGAGATGTTGCAGTGCTTCATTGATTTGAAGCAGGGGAGCTTGTCGGTGGATCAGTACCACCAGGAGTTCACCAGGCTGAGTCGGTTCGCACCGAAGATGGTGCAGGATGCTGATGAGAGGGCTCAGAGGTTCCTGCATGGACTTGCTTTGGAGCTTCAGAGTTTTGTGTCTTCCTCTGATCTGGAGTCTTATCAGAAGGTTCTGATAGCGGCGCGGAGGCAGGAGCTGATTGTGAACTAGAGGAGAGGACATGTTGCTGGGGCTGGGAAGAGGCCTATGGAGCAGGACAGAGTGGTGGTTAGGCCTGGTTTCAAGCCTAATCAGTCGGTGCAGTTCAAGAGGCCAGGAGGGCCTATTCAGAAGGCTTGCCATTTCTGCGACAAGACCGGGCATATTAAGGAGCAGTGTAGGAGATTCCTGGGCCAGTGTATTGTCCATGGAGATCCTACCCATACCATGAAGGACTGCCCGAAGTCGAAGCAGCCTTGGAGAGCACCTGTTGCAGCACAGCCGTTGCAGCAGAGAGCGCCTGTTCCTGCTGGTTGTGGAGCAGCTCTTGTTCCACAGAGGCAGGCCTTTCAGCAGGCTTTTCAGCTGAGGCGGCAGGCTTTTCTGATGTCTGAGGTGGAGAGCATGGCTGTGGATGAGGTTATCGCAGGTAATCCTCAATCTAGCTGTTCCTTCCTTATTTATTTTTGTTTGTTAAATTATGGTGTTTGCTCGTACATGATTGTTTGCTAGAATAGGGCTTGATTGTTAGACTGTTTGTAGGTGTGATTCTGGTGTGCACATTTCCTGCACGAGTCCTCTTTGACTCAGGTGCATCGATGTGCATTTTGGCGCGGCGCTTCGTGGAGAAGCATTCCTTGACGACGTCCCCTCTTTCCAAGAGTTGGAATATCGTTACAGGGAATGGCGTGGTCTCGGTGCATCATGGTTGCAATTCTTGCTCGTTGGTGGTCTGTGGACATGAGCTTTACGCTGATTTCATTGTCCATGACATCATCAACTATGATGCGGTCCTTGGGATGGATTGGTTTGCGAGCTTCTATGCTACGATCGACTGTCGGAGGAAGAAGGTGGTGTTCGAGATTCCCGGACATCCAGTATTTGAGTTCAGTCGGGGTAGTAGTTCGCTTGGCCCTGTCAGATTTCGGGCCAGACCGGTGGAGTTTGTGGCTATACAGATGGAGCAGGAGAGGCTAGCGGTAGTGCGGGACTTCGATGACGTCTTCCCCAAGGAGATGTCTGGATTGCCACCCGATCGAGCTCTCGAATTTTCGATTGATCTTATTCCAGGAGCGCAGCCGATTTCGAAAGCGCCCTATCGTATGGCACCCACTGAGTTGGAGGAATTACGGAAGCAGCTGGATGAGCTTTTGTAGAAGGGTTACATCAATCCTAGTGTGTCTCCGTGGGGAACACCGGTGCTGCTGGTGAAGAAGAAGGATGGTTCGCGTCGCATGTGCGTGGACTACAGGGAGCTGAATGCGGTGACTATCAAGAATAAATACCCGTTGCCTCGCATCGATGATATTTTTGATCAGCTTGAAGGATCGAGGGTGTTTTCGAAGTTGGATCTAATGAGTGGTTATCATCAGCTGAAGGTGAAGAAGGAAGATGTTCCGAAGACAGCATTCAGGACGAAGTATGGACACTATGAGTTTGTGGTTATGCCCTTCGGTGTAACCAACCCTCCCGCAGTTTTCATGAATCTGATGAACCTGATTTTCTACGACTTTTTAGACAAGTTTGTCGTTATCTTTATTGACGACATTCTGACCTATTCAAAGTCGGAGGAAGAGCATGCCTCGCACTTGAGGATAGTGTTGGAGTTTTTGAGGAAGCATTGTTTGTATGCTAAGTTTTCGAAGTACGAGTTTTGGCTGGACAGAGTTGCTTTTCTCGGGCATGTGGTGTCTGGAGATGGTATTTCAGTGGATCCCGAGAAGATCAAGGCCATCAGAGAGTGGCCTGTTCCGCAGTCAGCATCTGAGATCCGGAGTTTCCTTGGCCTTGCAGGTTACTATCTGTGCTTCATTAAGGACTTTTCCCGTATTGCTGAGCCGATGACCAGATTGACGCAGAAGGATGTACCTTTTGTTTGGACGGGTGATTGTGAGAATGCCTTTGGTGTTCTGAGGGAGAGATTGACGACTGCCCCTGTTCTTGTTGTGCCTGATCGCAGTGGAGGATTTGAGATCTTTTGCGATGCTTTTGGCAAGGGTCTCAGTTGTGTGTTGCATCAACACGGGCATGTTGTGGCGTATGCTTCGTGTCAGCTCAAGACTCATAAGAAGAATTACCCGACGCACGACTTGGAGTTGGCTGCTGTCGTGTTTGCGCTCAAGATTTGGAGGCACTTCCTGCTGAGTGAGAAAGTGAAGATCTTCACCGATCACAAAAGCTTGAAGTATATTTTTACTCAGAAGGAGCTCAACATGCGACAACGTCGATGGTTGGAGCTCATGGCGGATTATGAGATCGATTTGCAGTATCACCCTGGCAAGGTGAATGTGGTTTCGGATGCACTGAGTAGGCTTCCAGTGGTAATGATGTTGACTTCGCAGTGGAGATTACAGCAGGATTTTTGCGAGTCTGGAATTGAGATTGTTCTTCCTGGGGAGGCTTCTCCGTTGATGTGTATGCAGATACAGTCGACGAGTGTGGATCGGATCAAGGCTGGCCAGGCTGGAGATCCGAAGCTGGTGAAGATTCGGGAGCAAGTAGAAGCCGGTCTGCATGCTGACTTTTTGATTCATGAGGATGGCTCGCTGAGGTATGGAGCTAGGTTGTGTGTGCCAGCTAGGGATATTAGAGAGGATTTGCTGGTTGAGGCACACAGTTCGCTGTATTCTGTACATCCTGGTGGTACCAAGATGTACAAGGATCTTCGTCTGAACTTTTGGTGGCATGGCATGAAGAGGGGTGTGGCTCGGAGTGCAGCCAAGTGTCTGGTTTGCCAGCAGGTGAAGGCGGAGCATCAGCGTATGGCAGGGTTGCTACAACCGCTTCCGATTCCGGAGTGGAAGTGGCAACACATCACTATGGACTTTGTGACTGGACTGTCTCGGAGTCCGAAGCAGAATGACGCTATTTGGGTGATCGTAGATCGATTGACCAAATCCGCGCACTTTATTCCATTCCGAGTAGGACAGTCCACCGAGGCGCTAGCGAGGAGATACATGGAGGTAAATTCTTTTACTCTCCGTTTCTATTTCCTTTTCCTAGATAGATAGTGATGTACCGTGAATCGTGCAGGAGATCGTACGACTTCACGGAGTCCCCGTGAGTATCGTGTCGGACAGGGACACGAGGTTCACATCTCAGTTCTGGCAGAGTTTGCAGAAGAGTTTGGGTACGAGTCTGAGTTTCAGCACGACGTACCATCCGCAGACAGATGGCCAGTCCGAGAGGACGATTCAGATCTTGGAGGACATGCTGAGGGCGTGCATGTTGGATTTCAAGGGTTCGTGGGAGGACCATCTACATCTGGTAGAGTTCTCTTACAACAACGGCTTCCAGGCGAGTATTGGCATGGCGCCTTTTGACGCGCTGTACGGGAGGAAATGTCGTTCGCCTTTGAATTGGGACGACATTGGTGACCGGGAACTGTTGGGACCTGAGATGATTATGGAGGCTGTGGATGTTGTCAGGAACATTCGGGAGAGGCTGAGGATTGCTCAGGACTGTTTTAAGCATTGGGCGGATGCTAAACACCGTCCTTTGGAGTTTCAGCCAGGCGACCATGTGTTCCTGAAGATTTCCCCGAATCGTGGTGTGATTCGCTTTGGGAAACGGGGGAAGTTGAGCCCGTGATACATTGGACCGTTTGACATTCTGGAGAGAGTTGGTGAGGTAGCCTACCGCTTAGCCTTTCCGCCATCTTTGGAAGGAGTTCACAATGTTTTCCATGTGTCGCAGCTTCGTCGGTACATCAGCGATCCATCTCATGCTGTGGATTTCTCGGAGATCACCGTTCGCCCAGATTTGACGTATGACCAGCAGCCAGTGCTGATTTTGGACAGGCGTCAGAAGTCACTCTGAAACAAGGTTGTCAATCTTGTGAGGGTGATGTGGCGACACGGCTCGTCAGGAGAGTCTACTTGGGAGAGAGAGGATAAGATGAGAGAGCGCTACCCACTTTTGTTCCCGGACATGTGAGTGTTGGGAAATTCCGAGGACGGAATTTTTCTTAAGTTGGGGAGGATGTAACGACTGGGTTTTCATGTATTTGGAATATCTTTATTATATATGTTTTGGTGGATTTTCTACTTATGTGTGATTTTCCGTCTCCGTAGCTTTCGTTTTCGTTCGTTTCGTTGTGATTTTCTAGCTTCTTCCTTAGATCGTTGAGTTTGGAGTAAGTCATTCGTGACGAGCTTCATATCGCTCATATCTTAGAGATAGGTTGATCTTAGAAGCCGTAGGAATCTTCCTGGAGCTTCGTGCTTCGATTCGAGACTTTTCGTGCACATTAGTTGGTTCGAGAAGGAGAACCAACCGACTAGATTTCAATCTAGTCGGTCGATAACCTTTCATGGACCGACTAGTGGGCTTTGATTTTTATTCAGGAGTTACTGTTTATCGTTAGTCGGTCTAAGAACATTTTTCGCCCGACTAGGTTGTAAACTAGTCGGTCAGCCATTGTTATTTAACCGACTTGTTCATTGACCATTTTGATGTCGTGTTACTGTTTACTCTTAGTCGGTCTAAGAACGTTCGTCGACCGACTAGTTGTGAAACTAGTCGGTCAGTAGTTGTTCTTTGACCGACTAAATCAAAGTTCATTTTTTCCTCAGGAGTTACTGTTTGGTGTTAGTTGGTCACAGTTGGTCGACCGACCGACTAGTTCTCGAATTAGTCGGTCAACAACTCTTCTTTGACCGACTAATCGACCCCAAAACCCTAGGGTTTATTTCCGCCGCCGGGTTGTTTCTATTTAAACCCCCAAATCCTTTCATTCTTCTTTCATTTCTTCTGAGCCATTTTCTTCCCAAATCATCCTCCAACATTTCCCCAAGCCATTTCTTCTTCCTTTGGAGCTTCCCTCTCGCCATTGCGCCGGCCACCATCCTTTAGGCCGTCGGCCAACCCCAAAACCCCACAAATCCCAATTTCTCCAGATTTTCTCGCCATTTCCAGATCTGAGCCATAGTTCTCCAGATCGTTCTTCCGTTGCCGTGCTTGCTCGGCATCGTTCTTCCGCTACGATACGGTTAGTAAATCGATCCTTTAATATTCTCTTAACCCATGTTGTGATTTTTGTTAAACCCTAATAAAAATGGATATTAGACGTCGTAGATTCGATTATAATTCTGGATTGGTTATTGTTCTGATATTGTTTTGCCATGGCAGCGATCCCATCTCCGTAGTTTAACATTTTGTGACGTGCCTCGTTGATCGTCATCCTTGGTGCCAGGCAAGTGAAACTTGCCACTTAGGATTTTAGGCTATGCCTTAGGCCATTTGCTTGTTTTAGGCATAAAAGAGACTAGGTGACGAAATGATACTCGCCTAGGCGCAAATTTCAGGATCTAGCTTGACAACGAAGCTAGATCCGACTACTTTTAATTATTTGCACTTGCTATCATCCATGCATCTTATCTACCATGTTTAAATTCAATTAACGGTACGCGAATTATCTGTACGTGCCATGCTATCCATGTTGAATGTTGTATTCGTAGCACACGCTACATTACTTGTACTACTTGATCCGGCTAGGCACCTGCTTTTAGCGGGCACAACCCTATGCCAAATATACTTCCTGGCTCATGATCCAGAAGCGAGCATTACACGTTCGGGGGTAATGCACTGGCTCGATACACGTGGAGGGGTAGGGATAAGCGATCACCTGAGTGTACGAGTTGGCCCGATCCGCCACTCTAGCCAGAAGACGTAATCTCTGTGCATGACGTGTTTACTTGACGTGATTTACTTGACGTGTACTTGTCCGTGTTTACACTTGTAAAACTTGTCATCAATGCCGTACTTGCTACTTGCTACTTGTTACTTGCACCTTACCTTGCTTGTTACTTCCATCCTATACTTGCCATGCTATGCATCATACTATAACTGCTAGGTTGTTAGTTTACCTTCCCTTCAGTTTCCTTGCCCAAGTCTTTTAGACTTGCTGACATGTGCCCTTTACTCTTTTGGGTGACACATGTTAGATCCTGAGCCCGAGGTTGCTGCTGAGGACGTGGTGTTCGCTGACGCTGAGTTAGAGCCCGCGTTCATCGAGGAGTTTGAGGACACGGGAGATCAGTCGTAGCGACTGTTTGTGTTGTTGTTTAGACTGCTTTAGTTATCGGTGCGTAGCACCAATACTTTGTTCGTGTTGGATTTTGTTGGCCATGTTTGGGCTAAGACTCTTCCTTTTAGCCTGGTGGCTTTTTCTACGATGTTGAATATTATTGTGGACAAATTCTGAGATTGGTTAACTTATATCAGTCTCCTTTACCATGTTATTATTATTATTATTATTTTTGTTCTGTTTGCATTTACTTGGACCTGCATATATTTAGATTTGACGCTTATCAGGCGTGTAGCTTCACAGCTCCACGTCTGAGCGGGCCTTCTCACATCTCGCCTCCATTTTAGGGAAGCAGGGCGTGACATGGAGTTCCTCCAAACACTTCATTTCAACTCGATCCGATACGATGATGGGTCGGATGTCAACACGTCGGTCCCGATTGTCCTCACCATCGACGCCACCGCGAAGCGGAAGATCGACGATCAAAAGAAGGTTGACAATAACAAACCTGTTACGGGGTGGAACTCGCGTACAATGAATTTGTTTGTTGGGGGAACCAAGGGCACGGTGGTTAAGATTTGGATGTGATTGTGGTAGGTTATTTGACTAGTATTGAGGGTAGTGACGAGGCTGGGTGCACTACGAAAGCCGACCACTGGATCGATTCCGCGAGGACTCTGCCCACCAACCGCACTGTCGGAGGTGGGAGCTGAACGCAATCCGTAAATACAAGCATGCCTACACAAGTAGCAGCTCGTCAGAAAGGCCAGGTTGTGGTCCAACCCTTAGCCTCTCCGATGCCTAAGTTAGTATCAGGGCTTAAAAGCGGGGGCTAGGCACGCAGGTCAGACCGAGAGTGAGCCGACCTTACGTGACGAGCTATCGTGGATGAATAAATATATGGAAGACCTTTGCCCTTGTGTGTGAGTAATGAGATTCCCAGTTAATTTGCACAACCCCTCTCCTCGATGAAGATAGGGGGGTATTTATACCTGTCGGGGATGGTTGTGTGTGGCTGACCTGGCGTGCTGAGCTGGCCCATCTGTCAGCGGAAGCTTCGGACGAGGATGTCAGGATCTGGCGTGTCAGCCATGCTTTTGTCAAAAGGTGCAACAGCCAGGGATGCTTTTGTCAGGGTGTCAGAGCCGAAAGCATCAATGGTCAGAGGGCGCAGCGGCCAGGGGGTGCTTTGTCAGGCTGTCGAGCGGTGGAAGTGTCAGTGGTGTCCTTGTACTAGGTTGTTTGTCAGGTCCGATGTGCCAAAGGGCTGCGGGGACGTGTCGACGTATGCGGTCTGAACTCAACCCGTCGGGCCGCACTGGACGGTCGTTTGGTGACCTTGCTGTTATCCTAGTGAGCTCAGGGGGATGGGTGCCTCATGGGCGCCGGTCTCGACGACCAGGCACCGTATCCGCTAGTCGTGATGGATCTCGGGTCTGACGGGCTTAGGAAGGATAGCCGACAGCGCATTGACGGGGTCGAGGTGCCGAACTACCCAACTTCTACCAACCGAGGCGTGGTTTCTGCGAAGGCGGGGCGAGCTGCCGCTCGCCGACGGGCGGGGTTAGGAAGTCGGACTATCACGATCTTTAGGTCTTAACAATTGCCCTCCTCATTCGGGTTCGAGGTGGAGGCCTGGCTCAGCTCGGATGACGCACCATCCTTCCCCCTTCTTGGAAATGGCGGGTTCGGCCTCGTGCCGTGCTTAGAAGCGACGGTGGTCTCGGGGTACCTGCCCTTCTAGCCATCATTATTATGATTGTAAAGGGCGGGGGAAATCAAAGAGTCTCCGCTACTGGGAGCATGACGCGTGGCGAAGGTGACTGGCGCGCCAGTCGAGGCGTCAGGGAGGCTCGGATCTGTGCCACATGGCGGCGCTTCGACGGTCGGGATGGCCTGCAGCTTGCTATAAGTATGGAAGGAGATGATTGATCAAAGGCTTCTTCCGATTCCAACTTTCCTTCGAGCTTTTCAGTTTCAGTTCATTGCTTGTCGACGTTGTTGTCGTTGCCCTTGTCGGAGATCTGCTTCCGGTCGTCTCTTTAGCTCGGCTTCTCTGCTAGGTAATTCCTTTGTAACGGTCACTTCCGACCGTCCGTATTTTAATGTGTGTTGTTATTTCATGTGCGTCGTTTCACATTTGAATTTTATAATTGTTCTCCATAGCTCAGACGCGTGACTGGACCCCGTATTCACGATCCTCTCGAAGGCGCGATCACCCCAGTATTTTTCTTATAATTTTTTGACATCAACCGACCAACTTGCTTATTTCATTTCAAATTCATTTAATATTATTTAATTATTTCAATTGAAGTCTGTACATTCGTGAGCCAGGGTGGTTTTCTTTTCATGTGCCTTTAATTCGGAGTTTGTGTGTATGGCCCATTGCATTTTCAAACAACAAAAAGGGGGGAAAAGATTTAAACTGTTAAGTTTTGACTCTCGGCACTACCCACGTGACCGCCCCTCTCCCCTAACCTATTTCTAATAAAACCCTAGGGGTTAATTTTTCCCTCAGCCATCAATATTAGCCAGCCACCTACTCCTTATTTAACCTAGGGGCTTTGATATTTTTCACAGAACAATGTTCGCAGCCGCCGCCTTCAATATTTGCTCCTTCACACAAACCCTTCACAGTGGGCCGCCGTTTCTTTTTCCCCGACGTCCCCCTTCCTCCCTCATCTCCGACCCCCGGCCTGACCTCCGACCTTACCCCTCACCACCGGACCCTCGCCGGCATCCCCCTTAACGCCGCAGCCGCCGGGCTCCCTCTCAGGCCACGGCCACTTCGCCCAGGGCGTTCCTAGCGGCCGCCGTCTGCTGCTCTTCGCAGTGTCGCCCACCGTCGCCCCGGGCTGTTCCCTCCCTCGTCAGCCTCTCGGACGCCGCCCCGACCCTCCTTCGGCGTCCTCTCTCGATGCCTCGCACGTACAACCGCCTCGGTCTGCCACCCGTCCACCTCGCACGGCGCCTCGCCCCTTTCAGCAGCCTCGCCCTCTCCCCATCATCTGCCGCCATTCTCCCCTCGACCACCGCCGTCCGACGGCCTCGCGGACCCCTCCGATGACCCAGCGCTTTGACCACCGGTGCCTCCCTACTCCCGCAGCGCCTCTTCTCCGGAGACGCCACTAGCCGCGCAGCTCGCCATTTCCAACCTGCATGTGCACGTGGGTGAGCAACGTGTTGTTTTACAGTCTACTAGTTTGCTACATGGTTAAATTGTAAGCTAATGTAGATATGTATACAAACTGTTAGTAATTATTTCTTAGGCTAATGTTAGTTTTCGTGGCAGAACCTAATTTTTAGTCAATAGGTTAGCATTTAGAAATATTATAGGGTATATGATTATGAGGTGCCCTACAGCTTGTTATCTAACCGCAATACATACATGTTAAACCTTAATTAATATTACTTCCTTATATAGGTTGATGGGTAATGTATAGACCTCTGTTCAAATGAATGAAGTAACTTCATCTACATGCTAAAATTTTAGCAGTATCCGAAACCATAATGAAAGGTGCTACATGTTATTGTATAAGTTAGTTAGTGTATAGTTATTGTAATACTAGTTTAACCAGTAGCGTAAATGATTGGCAGTAAGAATTTATATGAAATCGGTAGGTTAACATGTATAGCTTACCTATTAAAACGTGTTAAATAACTGGTAACAGTATAGCTTACGAGATACTTTGTGCCTACGTAGGTGGGTTTAGCATTATTGCAGTAATTGATATTAACCTTACGACGCAGATCTATCGCCGTCAGGCCACAACGACCCCCTAGGCTGCTGTGCTCCTTTGTACAGCCCTCTCGACAGCCTTACGATGCTTCCCGGTGCACGGTTCCTCCTATTGATCGCTGTCCGAGTTTCCGACACCGTAAACACCTTCCCGACGACCCCCCATTCGCTGTTTTGCCTTCCCGATCACTGTCCGTTGTCTCCGCTCGCTGTCCTCACTTTCAGTCCGCTACCAGAATGTTCTCGGCTACGCTACCCGTAGCCAAGACGCCTCTAGAAGACGTTCCGTAGCCGTGCCGTTCAGATCGGTCGCCATTCAGACTCTACTTCCCATTCGCGCCAAACACCGGAGAGGTTGGTTCCCCCTAACTCGTAGCGAAAACCCACACCGTAGCAAAACTGAACCCTAACTAAAATCGGACAACTGTAACTAAATTTATTTTCTGCACCCTTAAAACGTTGTGAAACAGTAGATTCGACGACTGGACTTTTGAACTGTGCATATATGGTAGACTCGTCGATTAGGCTGAACTTTCAACTTGACTCTGAAAATTAAGGTAGCCCGATAACCTAGAAACGAACCTAAATAGGATTTATTGAAAACGAGGCCTGACACCGTCGACGTGACCCTATTTCAGACGGACTTCCGCTGACGAGACGCTTGGACGAGACGCTCCGGAGAGACGACGCACTCGCCACCGCAGGCAAGTGTATCCACTTGCACTTTTGGCCGTGCTTAGGCCCTAGTTGATTAGAATTGATAATTGTGAACAAATAGAACCGGACGTGAAATGATAGCGTCCGGGACGACTCCTGACGGCTCAGACTTGACGACGAAGTCTGAGCCTGACAACAACAACTTTTGATACTGTAGGGCTATCATGTGTGTGCGTGTGTGTGGACACCCTAGAATAACAACTCCCTACACTTGTCATGTCGTGTCCTGTTACACAAAAAGCCTTCGGGCGTTTCGGATGCTTTCCTCCGCGAAAGTGATCCCTGTTACACAAAAAGCCTTCGGGCGTTTCGGATGCTTTCCTCCGTGAAAGTGATCCCTGTTACACAAAAAGCCTTCGGGCGTTTCGGATGCTTTCCTCCGCAAAAGTGATCCCTGTTACACAAAAAGCCTTCGGGCGTTTCGGATGCTTTCCTCCGCGAAAGTGATCCCTGTTACACAAAAAGCCTTCGGGCGTTTCGGATGCTTTCCTCCGCGAAAGTGATCCCTGTTACACAAAAAGCCTTCGGGCGTTTCGGATGTTTCCCTAGCGGAAATGATCCCTGTAAATCTTGTCCTGAGTTCCTGGGTTTGGGGTTGGGTTGAGCGTGCGCACGGTAAGAGGGTCTGATCCCCCTCGAACCGTAAGGCGTGAACCCTTTCGTGTCTCACTTGTCCTGTCTTGTCTTGTCCCGTCACGTCCCGTCTTGTCTTGACACCTGTAGGTTAGTCCCGTAGTTGGTAGCACACGCTACGACTACTACCTGTCCCGTTTTACTTTCCTGCTGCGTTACTTCCTGTCGTGTTACCCTGTTATAACCACAGCATGCTAATCAACCAGTAAACTGTTGTGTAAAAGAACCTCAGCATGCTAATCAACCAGTAAACCGTTGTTTAAAGTTCGGTGCACTTGCAGTAAAGTCTAACCCTTCTTGTAGACTTTACCTGACGTACAGTTCCTTTTTCTTGGGTGCTGTACGTCAGGTGTTCAGCCAGAGTTCGTGGACGAGGCAGACTCGCTGGAGTACGTGGAGCCGGGACGCTGACCCAGAGTACGTGCCTGACAAGGACCAGACCTTGAGGTCTTTTCAGTCGTCACTTTCAGAGGTTACTGCTTTCAGTTTTCTTTTAGATAGTTTGTTGCCACGCTTAGACTTCTTTTTAGACTTTGTACTTGTTGGATATCATATCTCTAATTTAATGAATGCAACTTCCTTTCCGTACTTTCTGTTGTTTCGAACTATAATAATGCAAGAACCTGAAAAATCGTTTAAAATGGTACCTCTACAGACGCTTATTGGGTCCGAGCTTCTCAGCTCTGGCCTAAGCGGGCCTTGTCACGCTTCGCCTTCGTATTTTTGGGAAGCGGGGCGTGACAGGTTTTAGTGGTGGCCCATGCAGGTCATGCAAAAGTTCGGAACAATAAGAGTACCACATTCATTTAATATCCATGTACAAGTCTAAATTAGGTTTCTATGTCCTAGATGGTAGGAAGACTTAGATTGACACCCGGGTTTGATAGTCTGACGCCTTGGTTAAGATTTAGCCATCCTCGTCCTAGAATACCTTAATAGCCCCACTTGACTCTGACCGTGTTAGTTTCTTAGATCCCTTCTCTTTTAGTCATTCGCGCGGGTCCACCGACTTTGGGCCCAGCAAAACTAACCTTGATTCTCTTAGGAACATTCCCATTAGATCCTGGTTACAGTCTAGTTCACTAGGAAGTCTTAGTGTTGAGCTTTCCCTGATCTTTAGCCAGCCTGATAATTAGGAATCTTGGATTTCTAGCATCTTCCAAACGTTACACTTTTGAGTTGTCAGCTGTAGAGTTCATCGTAGCTTTCATGAATCATACCTTAGGCGTATTCTTCATACGATCATGTTTCGATTCACGTGATCGTTTCATGACACTTGTCGATAATTCTTCGAATCCCTCTGTTGCAAATCCTGCTTCCTTTTAAAAAAAAAGAGTTTTCGAAACTCATTATTAAATTCTTCGCTCGGTTTAACTCCCTTGAAAACCCTTTATTATTATATATATATTTAAAATTTCTTGCTTTCGGTTGAAAGTTCCTTCTTGGATTTTGAAGTCTCCTTGGTCGTCAATTTTCAAGTTACTATCTGGTAATTATTTCTAATCGGTATCTTTCATATTTTCAGTTTTAAAACCTTGTTAATGTTTTGATAATTCAATTTATACTTTTCTGGACTACAAGATCTATTTCTAATCACTTACCGTACATACTTTTAAAATATTTTCTAAAATAGAGGGAACTCCAATTATTTTATTATTATTATTATATCAGATTTATGTTCTTCGTGACCACATTTCAAGAATCTTTGTTTAAACCTATCCTCATTTGCAAAGTAATCATTTCTTACCCTAACCATCCTTCCTTCGTCTTACTTTTTCCAAAATTTTAAATTGCTACTTTTGCCCACTATTAAGTATATATATATATAATTTTAAAGGTATGTGATACCATATTTTGCACAAAGTCCTTCATGCATCGTTAAATCATTTTTTTGCAATATTTTTGTCCCGTCCATCCGACTATCTTCTTATCCTCGCCTTACCTGATTTCGTTCTTTCGATCTTGTTTCGTGTCGCTTTTGGTTTCGGTCTCCTTCTTCTATGTAGACATTAGTCCTTGTAGTTGTCCATGCTATCTCCAGTATAGGAGTAGGCTCTTGGTAGGTGATGTTGTCGTGATGCATGAGTATAGGTAGAGTGTGTAGACCTGTATGAGTGTGTCAACTTTAGGGTCTTGATAATTGCCTTTTGTGTCTTGAATGTGTACTCGGTGTTAACCATGATATGGTTGAAGCTGTCTGAATGACGGTATTCATACGTAAATGAATAGTGTCATAGCAGGCAATTTCCTTAGACGTAGTTTTCGCGATTATAGAATAACTTATCTTTGACTGCATGTGATTGTATCAAAACTTTGTTTTCTTTTAAACTAACCATTTAAAGTTTTTGAAATTAGCTCACAAGATCACAAATCAATTATCCTTCCTCATCCATTACCACGACTCCACACGTTATTTTTCAAACGTTTTAAAAATGTGTCACTGGTTTTAAGTTTCCCTTTCTCTTCTCTCTCTCTCCATTTAGAAATGTTATGTTATGGTTGTTATAGTTTTGGGACTAGCTATTATTGTTGTAGGAATTTGTTTGCGGGTAGGCTCAGGGAGAGATGAGATTTTTTATAGCAAAGATTGACCGATTTTGGAACAATAGGATTTTGGAACAGATTTCTTTCGGATGAAAAGAATGAGCTGGCCAAGACGTATTTATAATAACGATGTGTGACTGACTCAAGGAAGAATTCTGGTTGAATAAGATTATATGTGGGGAGATGAGAACCTTTGAGACTTGAGACTTGGACGAGGGGTAGATAGGAGTAGCTTCGGAGTATAGTTTGAGTTAGGGAGATCATGAGGAGGAGTGGAGCTTTTAAGCATCAAGCTTGGTCGTCGAGATGACGTGAGAAGACATTGGGAATAACCCGACATGTTGAGATAAATGGATGGTTAGGTAGCCAGACTTGATATTGGTTGGGATTAGTTATAGTGAGTAAGATAAGATGTGATTTTGATAGTAAAAGTATTTGGCGGATAAATTTATGAGAAGATATGACAAGGAATGTATTGAGGACACGGCGATTGTTGATTTTGTGAAGGTGTTCTAAGATAGACAAAGTTTTTGCCTTGGATTGGTGATTGACTAGAACATCATTTTAGCGATTGATAATTAGTGGGAAGAGATCGAGAAATTTGAAGATGTTATTGAGCGATGATGTTTAGTGGAACGGTATGGAATGAGAAGATGAATATTATCCTTTTATGAGAATTTGGAGATGGGAATTTGAGCGAAAATGTGGATCTATAATCAGGTGCTAGGATGCGATTCTAGTCGTGACATTATCCAGTGAAAAGACGGTAATGATGAATTGTTGTGGAACGCTAGTTGAAGTTGTAGGATTAGCGATTATTATGTGGAATATGAGAGTTGCGGGTATAAGGGTATATAGATATTATTGTATAAGTGATTTCGAGGGCGGAATCATTTCTAAGGTGGGTAGAATGTAACGGTCACTTCCGACCGTCCGTATTTTAATGTGTGTTGTTATTTCATGTGTGTCGTTTTACATTTGAATTTTATAATTATTCTCCGTAGCTCAGACGCATGACTGGACCCCGTATTCACGATCCTCTCGGAGGCACAATCACCCCAGTATTTTTCTTATAATTTTTGGACATCAACCGACCAACTTGCTTATTTCATTTCAAATTCATTTAATATTATTTAATTATTTCAATTGAAGTCTGTACATTCATGAGCCTGGGTGGTTTTCTTTTCATGTGCCTTTAATTCGGAGTTTGTGCGTATGGCCCATTGCATTTTCAAACAACAAAAAGGGGGAAAAAGATTTAAACTGTTAAGTTTTGACTCCCGGCACTACCCACGTGACCGCCCCTCTCCCCTAACCTATTTCTAATAAAACCCTAGGGGTTAATTTTTCCCTCAGCCATCAATATTAGCCAGCCACCTACTCCTTATTTAACCTAGGGGCTTTGATATTTTTCACAGAACAATGTTCGCAGCCGCCGCCTTCAATATTTGCTCATTCACACAAACCCTTCACAGTGGGCTGCCGTTTCTTTTTCCCCGACGTCCCCCTTCCTCCCTCATCTCCGACCCCCGGCCTGACCTCCGACCTTACCCCTCACCGCCGGACCCTCGCCGGCATCCCCCTTAACGCCGCAGCCGCCGGGCTCCCTCTCAGGCCACGACCACTTCGCCCAGGGCGTTCCTAGCGGCCGTCGTCTGCTGCTCTTTGCAGCGTCGCCCACAGTCGCCCCGGGCTGTTCCCTCCATCGTCAGCCTCTCGGACGCCGCCCCGACCCTCCTTCGGCGTCCTCTCTCGATGCCTCGCACGTACAACCGCCTCGGTCTGCCACCCGTCCACCTCGCACGACGCCTCGCCCCTTTCAGCAGCCTCGCCCTCTCCCCATCATCTGCCGCCATTCTCCCCTCGACCACCGCCGTCCGACGGCCTCGCGGACCCCTCCGATGACCCAGCGCTTTGACCACCGGTGCCTCCCTACTCCCGCAGCGCCTCTTCTCCGGAGACACCACTAGCCGCGCAGCTCGCCATTACCAACCTGCATGTGCACGTGGGTGAGCAACGTGTTGTTTTACAGTCTACTAGTTTGCTACATGGTTAAATTGTAAGCTAATGTAGATATGTATACAAACTGTTAGTAATTATTTCTTAGGCTAATGTTAGTTTTCGTGGCAGAACCTAATTTTTAGTCAATAGGTTAGCATTTAGAAATATTATAGGGTATATGATTATGAGGTGCCCTACAGCTTGTTATCTAACCGTAACACATACATGTTAAACCTTAATTAATATTACTTCCTTATATATGTTGATGGGTAATGCATAGACCTCTGTTCAAATGAATGAAGTAACTTCATCTACATGCTAAAATTTTAGCAGTATCCGAAACCATAATGAACGGTGCTACATGTTATTGTATAAGTTAGTTAGTGTATAGTTATTGTAATACTAGTTTAACCAGTAGCGTAAATGATTGGTAGTAAGAATTTATATGAAATCGGTAGGTTAACATGTATAGCTTACCTATTAAAACGTGTTAAATAACTGGTAACAGTATAGCTTACGAGATACTTTGTGCCTACGTAAGTGGGTTTAGCATTATTGCAGTAATTGATATTAACCTTACGACGCAGATCTATCGCCGTCAGGCCACAATGACCCCCTAGGCTGCTGTGCTCCTTTGTACAGCCCTCTTGACAGCCTTATGATGCTTCCCAGTGCACGGTTCCTCTTATTGATCGCTATCCGAGTTTTCGACACCGTAAACACCTTCCCGACGACCCCCCCATTCGCTGTTTTGCCTTCCCGATCACTGTCCGTTGTCTCCGCTCGCTGTCCTCACTTTCAGTCCGCTACCAGAATGTTCTCGGCTACGCTGCCATTAGCCAAGACGCCTCTAGAAGACGTTCCGTAGCCATGCCGTTCAGATCGGTCGCCATTCAGACTCTACTTCCCATTCGCACCAAACACCGGAGAGGTTGGTTCCCCCTAACTCGTAGCGAAAACCCACACCGTAGCAAAACTGAACCCTAACTAAAATCAGACAACTGTAACTAAATTTATTTTCTGCACCCTTAAAACGTTGTGAAACAGTAGATTCGACGACTGGACTTTTGAACTGTGCATATAGGGTAGACTCGTCGATTAGGCTGAACTTTCAACTTGACTCTGAAAATTAAGGTAGCCCGATAACCTAGAAACGAACCTAAATAGGATTTATTAAAAACGAGGCCTGACATCGTCGACGTGACCCTATTTCAGACGGACTTCCGCTGACGAGACGCTTGGACGAGACGCTCCGGAGAGACGACGCACTCGCCACCGCAGGCAAGTGTATCCACTTGCACTTTTGGCCGTGCTTAGGCCCTAGTTGATTAGAATTGATAATTGTGAACAAATAGAACCGGACGTGAAATGATAGCGTCCGGGACGACTCCTGACGGCTCAGACTTGACGACGAAGTCTGAGCCTGACAACAACAACTTTTGATACTGTAGGGCTATCATGTGTGTGCGTGTGTGTGGACACCCTAGAATAACAACTCCCTACACTTGTCATGTCGTGTCCTGTTACACAAAAAGCCTTCGGGCGTTTCGGATGCTTTCCTCCGCGAAAGTGATCCCTGTTACACAAAAAGCCTTCGGGCGTTTCGGATGCTTTCCTCCACGAAAGTGATCCCTGTTACACAAAAAGCCTTCGGGCGTTTCGGATGCTTTCCTCCGCGAAAGTGATCCCTGTTACACAAAAAGCCTTCGGGCGTTTCGGATGCTTTCCTCCGCGAAAGTGATCCCTGTTACACAAAAAGCCTTCGGGCGTTTCGGATGTTTCCCTAGCGGAAATGATCCCTGTAAATCTTGTCCTGAGTTCCTGGGTTTGGGGTTGGGTTGAGCGTGCGCACGGTAAGAGGGTCTGATCCCCCTCGAACCGTAAGGCGTGAACCCTTTCGTGTCTCACTTGTCCTGTCTTGTCTTGTCCCGTCACGTCCCGTCTTGTCTTGACACCTGTAGGTTAGTCCCGTAGTTGGTAGCACACGCTACGACTACTACCTGTCCCGTTTTACTTTCTTGCTGCGTTACTTCCTGTCGTGTTACCCTGTTATAACCACAGCATGCTAATCAACCAGTAAACTGTTGTGTAAAAGAACCTCAGCATGCTAATCAACCAGTAAACCGTTGTTTAAAGTTCGGTGCACTTGCAGTAAAGTCTAACCCTTCTTGTAGACTTTACCTGACGTACAGTTCTTTTTTCTTGGGTGCTGTACGTCAGGTGTGCAGCCAGAGTTCGTGGACGAGGCAGACTCGTTGGAGTACGAGGAGCCAAGACGCCGACCCAGAGCACGTGCCTGACAAGGACCAGACCTTGAGGTCTTTTCAGTCGTCACTTTCAGAGGTTACTGCTTTCAGTTTTATTTTAGATAGTTTGTTACCACGCTTAGACTTCTTTTTAGACTTTGTACTTGTTGGATATCATATCTCTAATTTAATGAATGCAACTTCCTTTCCGTACTTTCTGTTGTTTCGAACTATAATAATGCAAGAACCTGAAAAATCGTTTAAAATGGTACCTCTACAGACGCTTATTGGGTCCGAGCTTCTCAGCTCTGGCCTAAGCGGGCCTTGTCACGCTTCGCCTCCGTATTTTTGGGAAGCTGGGCGTGACATCCTTGATCTTCTTGGTCGATGGCTTCTCATTTTGAGCACGGAGGCGGTATTGGGGTAGTAAAGGAAGAGTCAGTCGAAGAGGAGAGGTGGTAGCTGATGCAACGGTAGCAGAGGCAGAGAAGGACCCGAACAGACACACCGAGGTCGATCGCGACCATCCGGTGTAGGTCGGACAGGGTTAACATTTGGGAGATTCACGTGCAGTTCGCCCATCCGCCTTATGAAGTGCGGCTCCCCGGACCTGAGGAGAGGGTATGTTGGCCCAGTGATAACGAAGTTGGGGCCTATGTTCGTTCCTTCGAGTTAGGGCTCCGCTTCCCGATCAACCCTCATCTTCTCCATCTTTTGAATTTCCTGGAGTTACCTGATCACTCCTTATTTTACACCTTTTTTTCCGCATGTTTGCATGCCATTTGGATCACCCAAATCATGTTTTTCACGATATATCGACGATATTGCGATGCTTTTCACGATTTGTTGTTTTTGTCGCATTTCAGGTGATTTGGCGCGATTTGGAGTGATCCCGAGATGCGCTTACTCTAGACGGTCACCAACGACCTCCCCGAGGGGTATTTTGCTGTTGGAGAGGAGCGGAAGAAGAATGGACGTCGCAGGAGCGACGAGGAGGCCAAAACAAGCAGATTGGGCATTCTTTGTGTCCCACTCGGCCGAGTGGAGGAGCCACTCGGCCGACCAGCGAGACACTGCTCGGCCGACCAGTTCAGACACGAGTTACCTGTGCACTCGGCCGAGCACAGAAGACCCACTCGGCCGAGTGACGATACCACGTCCGCCCGAGTGGCGGCCAGACGAAGCCCTTCCAAAACATCGAAGTTTCTGTTTTTCGGTTGCCTGAACTTCAGAAGACCCACTCGGCCGAGTGGAGAATCCCGTCCGCCCGAGTGCAGTGAAGTCATCGGCCGAGTGACGACAACTCACTCGGCCGAGCCGCCTCCGAACTGAAGACCCCTGAAAGCCCTGACTTTCTGGAAAATTGCAGGGTTTTCACTCGGCCGAGCGACTTTTGTCACTCGGCCGAGTGCGATGCGCTGCCTGTAGCGAAAACTGCGGAAAGCAGGCTGTGCAGGGGTATTTTGGTCACTATTTTTGGACGATTTTTGGGGCTATTTAAGCCCTGTTTTTACCCTAGTTTGTAGAGCCATCTCTTAGATTTTTTGCAGCTTTTTAGATTACTTTTTAGTTTTATTATTGTGATTGGAGAAGAGGAAAAACTTGGATTTTTGTTGGATTAAATTGAAGAACTCCATTGGTTTGCATCTCTCTTCCCTAAAAATCCTATTTTTATTGTTTATCTCAATATTTGTGATGAATTCTATTGCTTATTTCATTGATTTTTTTTGTGCTATTGCTATGATTTGTGAGTAGTCTCCACGTCTTGGGGCGTGGGGATGAACCCTACAAGCCCTATTTCCTATTTGTGATGAATTGGTAGAAATTGAGCTAGAATTGCTATTAGGGATTAGATTGGGATCGATTTACTACGGATAGCTAGGAATTCATATCAATTGGGATTTGCAAGAGATTGGATCCCAATTTGTTAGGAAGCCCTAGAAATCCGAATTGGGTTGGAGTCGGATTTTCGAAGTATCGGTTTGCAAGAGATTGGACCGATACCAGGATTTCCGATTGCAATTCCATGCCAATACCCGTTTGCAAGAGATTGGACGGGTAGGAACTATCCTAATTTAGATTGTGGACCGAGTTTGCAAGAGATTGGGCTCGGTGCGCAATTGGACGATGATGTTGATCCTAATGCTAGCTTCCCTAGGCTAGGGTTTGCAAGAGATTGGACCCAAACCTAGGATAGCTATAGACCGGCAACAGCGCGAGAGCGTGAGCTTGGTTCTACATTCAGTTGCAACTAGTTCATCCGAATTCTCATTCTAGCAATTTTGATACCGACGAACCACATTTATGAAGTACGGTGAGTAGCGGGAATTCCCCATTCCCTAGACGTTCTTTATTTGATTTGATATTTCGCACATTTGTCTGACGATTGTGACAGGATCGCCCAAGGCAATTTTCTCTGTTCTCAAATAGCCAGGTTGATTCGGAGCAAGCACAGTCATTCGTCCTCCCTGTGTTCGATACCCGCTCGCTGCTACACCGTGCACTTGCGGTAAAACTACAACCGTTCTTTGGGTGTATATCCGGAGCGATCAAGTTTTTGGCGCCGTTGCCGGGGAGGCGATTGCGTTTGATTCATTCTCACCCTAGCTATTCTTTTTTTATTACTATTATCATTATTTTTATTTCTTATTTCTTACCTAACCCTTCCACGGTGCTAACCATTTCTTTGAAACTCTGTTTCCCCTGTGCATGTACACGAGATCTACGGCGGACCCTGAAGCTTTATTATTTGATCCCGAGATCAAACGTACCGCGCGGAGACTTAGAGCGGAAAGAAGACAAGATCCGGAAGGGAGGTATATGACCAACCCGGAAACTCCTGAAGAATTGGCGGCAAGGATGGCGAGGATAATTTCTATTCGCGATAGGCTTCGGCCTAAGACCTCTTCTACTACCTCGTCCATTGCCGTGCCGCAGTTGGCGGCTGACAAGAACTTCGAGCTAAAGACTGGATTGGTGGTTTTGATGCAACAAGACCCATTTCATGGGAACGCCCATGAGAACCCCCACTACCACATCCAATTATTCTTGTCAAAGTGCGCCACATTCCAGATGCCGGGGGTCTCCATCAATGCTATCAGACTGCGTCTCTTCCCCTTCACGCTTAAGGACAAGGCACTCTATTGGTTGAGGACGCAGGCGGACGGAGTCTTCACCACTTGGGACGAGTTAGCGGGTGCATTTATTGACAAATTCTATCCGCCATCCAAGACGGTGAAGATCCGGAGCGCTTTCATGTCCTTCAAGCAAGGACCACAGGAGACGCTCTATGAAGCTTGGGAGCGTTTTAAGGATTTGCAGCATCAATGCCCGCACCACAGTATAGAAGATTGGGAGCTAGTTCATAGCTTCTACAACGGTCTCCAACCGGGGACCAAACAAATTATTGATGCCGCGGCGAATGGTGCAATCTTGTCAAAGACACCCGAAGAAGCTACGGCCCTAATTGAGGAGATGGCCTCAAATAACCAACAATGGGGCGATGAGCGAGGACACTCCACGTCCTCCTTAAAGCCAACTAGCATCTACGAGGCGAAGGCCGTAGCGGAGCTCACGAGCAAATTTGATTCTCTCCACAAGGTGGTGGAGAGATTGGAGAAGTTCATCACGGAGCCCCAAGGAAGCCCTTCCACCTCCGCTCCAACCAACCAAATGTGTGATTGGCAAGACCAATCTCAAGCCATGTACTCGGGAGGAGAGCAAGGAGAAGGATCCTTGGAGCAAGTACAATATGTTGCGGGGAACCAAGGGTATTGGTCCAATCCGACCGCAAGAAATCATCCCGGATTCTCCTATGCCAACAATGAAGGAGCTTTGAACCCGCCACAACCTCTACCTCAACAAGCTCGACCACCACCACCCCAACAACAAAACTATCCACCGAGGGGGCCTCCTCAACAAAACTTTCAACCGAAGCAACAAGTTCCACCTTATAGGCCGCCCGGTTACAACCAAGGGTGGAGGAATCAAAATCAAAACCCTCCGCAAGCTCCACAACGGTCCGATTTCGAAACTAGAGTGGAGGCGTTCATGGTCGAGCAAAATAAGGTGAATGCCACTTTGAAGGCGGGGCAATACTCTCTTAATATCGTAGTGGCTCAAATATCGGAGCAATTAGCGTTGCTCAATCGGAACACTCAACGATTGCCGGCGCAACCGGAGCAAAACCCATGGGGCAACACCGGCCACATCAACGCCGTAGTCGCCGTTACTACTAGAGGCAGGAAGGACACCACCCCCGCTATGATTCCTACCGAGGAGGCCGTGGAGGAAAGCTTGGAGCCGATTGAGCCGATAGTTGAAGTTGAAAAGGAGAAGGAGCCACAAGACAAGGAGAAATCTAGGGCGGATCAATTAATTGAGGAAAGGCGCTTCATGCCACCGGTCCCATTCCCCCAAAGGCTCGCTAGAGCGAAAATGGAGAAAAGGCTAGCGAAATTTCTCGAGTACCTAAGAGGAGTTAGCCTTAACATCCCCTTCCTTGACGCCATCGTCGAGATCCCCACGTATGCTAAATTTTTGAAGGACTTGATTTCGGGGAGGAAAAGGAAGGAGAAGATCATGCTAGCCGAGGAGGGCTCTTGGTTCACCAAGAGAGAGAAGGAGCCGGCAAAATTCAAAGATCCGGGGAGTTTTCGGATTCCTTGCACCTTGGGCGGCGTTCCTCTTCAAAAGGCGTTGGTTGATCTTGGGGCTAGTGTGAGCCTCATGCCCCTCTCCATGTTCTTAAAGCTAAACACCGGGACAAAGTTGAAACCCACCGACATGCGCATTCAATTAGCCGATGGACGGATAACAAGGCCGGTGGGGATCGCCGAAGACATACCGCTTCAAGTCCCGGGTGGAATATGCTTGCCATGTGACTTTGTGATCATGGACGTTAAGGAGGATGGGGACACCTCATTGATACTTGGACGCCCGTTCCTCGCCACCGCCGGAGTCATCGTCGACGTGCACGAAGGTACCTTAACCTTAAACGTCGGAAACATCGAGGTGGAGCTCCACATTCCTAAGGCTATGAAGCATATGCCTTATCACGAGGAACTTGACTACATGGACCTCCTTGATGAGGTGATAGAGGAGGCGATTCCTCACTCAATTGGCGCTCTTTTTGATGAAGAATTTGAAGAAGTCCCGGATTTAGGCCATGAAGAGAATAAAGATGATTCCCCCGACTTCTCCGCTGAAGAAGATGAAGGCGACGCTGATGTCGCAAGGATTCAAGAGCTCTACAAGCTCTCGAAACTAAAGTCTCCAAAGAAAGCTCCGCCGGCACGGAAATCGGCACCACCGGCAAAACCGTTGACCGGAGCAAATGCTAGCTTGGGGGAGCCTCCCCCCAACACTATTCGAGATAGGAGACCACCGAGGGAGAACGCGCCGCCGCCACATCCAAATCCAAGCGCGCTCCCCGGAAAGTTTGATGGGTGCATCTCATATGCACCAAACATCCCGCATTGATTGAAAATTATAGGGGGTCGAGCTCACGACCTTAAACGAGCGCTTGTCGGGAGGCAACCCGACGGTTTTTGCTTTATTTTTACTTTTTTCTTTATTTTCGTTTTAGAAATTTTTGGTGTTTTGAGTCGTTCGCCCAAAAATTTTGTGATAACGGGTCCTATTTTTCTTGACAGGAGAGGAGATAGGTAGATCCATCATGAGGAGGATGAACGAGTCGACGAGGAGCGCCCCAAGAAGGCGCTCGACGCTTAGGAGGAAGATGAAATCGATCGGAGGAAGAAAGACGGAGTTTAGAGCCAAAACGAAGACAAACAGCAGAACACAAGGCTCACTCGGCCGAGTATACTAGTCACTCGGCCGAGTACACAAGTTCGTCCGGCCGAGCCACTCACGAACGAGGGAAGTCTGCTGTACCCAACTCTCTGTTTATTTTCTTGATTTCGATATAACTGCTACTCGGCCGAGTATATATGTTCACTCGGCCGAGTTAAACGGATACCCTCCTATGGCGAGTCATGCCGAGTAGCTTGAGTCACTCGGCCGAATGGACTTACTCCACTCGGCCGAGGCTGGCAAAGCCACTCGGCCGAAGCGATAGCGGGGATGAAATTTTCATTGGCCTTGCTCGGCCGAGTGACCACGTCACTCGGCCGAGTCGTAACTTTTTTATATAAAGGGCCGAGGGGGGGGCGCGGATTTCGAAACGCAAAAACCCCAAACCCCCCGACGCTCCAGCTCCCCTCGCCCAAACCCCCCTCGCTCTCGCCCTCACTCGCCCGACCAGCGCCGCCCCGCCGCCGCTCGGCCCGCCACCGCCGGCCGAGCACCTGCCGACGCCTCGCCCGAGTCGCCGGCGGCGGCCGACCGTCCGATCACCTCCGGTACCCCTGTTTTCGCCGTTTTCTCCTCTTTTCGTGTATTTCTTGAGGATCCATGTGCTAAACGCCCCCCTAACCCAAATCAATTTCTATATCTATCCATTATACCCATATTGCTCCATACATTTTGATTATTACTCGCTGATATTGCTTTTTCATGCGCAGGCTGCTTTTTGGAGCTTAGGGGAACTCAGGGGAGCTTCTACGGGCTGTTTTGGACTTCGTGGAGGTGCAGACTTCGCACGCTTCCACTGCTTAGCACTCGCGGCATGTTTGGGTATACTCTTTCCATTCTTTTTGCACACGCCACACTTTTCACGTTTTTCGGCGCGCGCTCGGGGCCGATATGCCGCCCCGGACACGGCCGCGGTCGAAGAGAGCTTCCGCCAAGCGGAAGCGGTCGGATGATGCCGGCCCCTCCCACGAGTTGGAGGACTCTCCTCCACCGTCCCCCACACACCCCGCACACCTAGCACAGCCTGCAGGCCCCGCACACCCCGCACAGCCTGCAGTGCACCCACAGCCCGCACAGCCTCTCCCCGCCGACCCACTGCCACCACCACCGGCTCCACTGGTCGGGCCGCTCGGGATTACGTTCCGAGACGACGCACACCGCGCCGTCTTCGAGCGTATCTCCCAGCGCTCGATCGTACCCTCCAGGTTTGCACACCTCGCTGACCTAGGACGCCTGGGGGTACTAGAGGGGATGCTCACGTTGTACGACAACGTGGGCTGGCGAGATTTTCTGCAGGTGTCGGCGGATACTTTTACCCGCCCGACACTTGAGGTTTTGAGTTCGATCGCCCGGACCGATAAGGGATGCTCATTCCGGTTCATGGATCGAGAGTGCCAGGTCACTCTCGATATGATGAGAGCATTCTTCTCGTGGCCCGCCGTCCCCGGAGCCGATCGCGGTTACGGCCCCACCCATATCCCCCCACCTTCCTTCGACGCCGGTGCCTTCTGGGCCCGGATTACAGGCCACCACGCCGCCTTTGACCCTAGTAGGGCCAAGGCCTCGGCCATTGTCCACCCCTGCCTACGCATTGCCCAGCACCTCATGGCGACCACCTTTTTGGCCAGATATGAGCCGGGCACGATGTCTACGCCAGAGCTCTACATGCTCTATGCGATGACACGTCCCAGAGCTCTATCTAGGGATGGACACGAGCTTGTCCCCGTCGTCGTGATCGACATTGCGACTTGGTTTTTAGACCGCATCATTGTATCGGTGGGCGCTCGCTCACCGATCTGCTGCGGCAGTCTGATCACCCTGCTTACCATGATGACCGGCGAGGACCTACCTGACGACTTGCGACGCGTCCCGGGCCCCACTTCTCTGTCGATAGACGTTATGGCCCGGATGAAGATGCTTCGTCCGCATGGTGAGCGTCACTGGGTCTGGTTGCACGGCCCTTACGGTGCCGACTACATGATTCTCCTGAGCCCTGCTCGGACTCAGATTGCACCAGCCCACGTCGACTGGCTCCCGGCGATGGATGTTCTCATCCCCGCTGCCTACGTGCTCGAGGCCGAGGAGGCCGAGCAGGCCCACGCTGCCCACGCTGCCCAGGCTGCCCCCGCAGACCCTGCTGCACACCCTGCCGAGCCTGCCGCCGACCCTGTTGACCCAGTGGCCCCTCAGCCCATACCCGATGTTTCCGCTGCTCCTGACACCGCTGTCGGTGTCGAGAGTACTTTTGCTGAGCCCACTTCCACCACTGTCACCACTTCCGAGGCTGTCCCCACCACTCCCACTGCCACCTCTGGCCCTCTGTCCGTGGAGCCTCTTTGCTCCGCACTCCCCGAGCGCCCGCCGACCTTTGTCGAGAGTGGAGAGCCCTCGTTTGCCACGGTTGTGGAGACCATGGCTAGCATGATCTCTGCTGGGGTTGCGCCTTTTGGTCCACACAGTTCCGCCCCAGCGGTCGTTACCTCTGTCTCCACCCCCGCTGTATTTTCCGAGAGTGTCGTGGCGTCTGTCCACACTTCTGTGCCACTGACCTCTCTGGCCGCCTCGTTGCCACCTTTGCACACTTCTTTCGCTGCCGCTGCCTCCACTTCCCACCAGCCGGTGCCCCGGCCTCACACTGAGGCCAGGCCCACATTTGCAGGCGCGGCACCTTTTGTCCCCTTCCCTGCTGAGCCCGTTACATACTCCACTCGCATACGCCAGCCTCGCCCTGCACAGCCTAGACCGGTGCGTCCCTCTGCACCACCCCCGCCCGACACTGTACTGCAGAGCATACGTGCTCTTGAGTTGGCGGTGAGTGGTCTTAGAGGTGACCTTAGGACCCTGTCCTCCACCGTCTCTGCGATGGCTGGACGCTTCGAGCTGATCCCCCAGATCCACTACTGCCTTACACAGGTCTTGGAGCGTCTCCCACGCGTACCCCCTCCCACCCAGCAGGTTCCCACACACACTTCCACACACACTAGACCTGCTTCCACTTCCACGCCCACCCCAGCTCAGCAGCCTATACCACCACCACCACCACCTCCGCCTCAGGACGGAGACGGCGCAGCACCACCTTCTTAGGCACCCTTGATGCCTTGATCCATTCCTGCCGTTGTGCTGCCCGTTTCTGCTGGGTCCTGTTGCACTTTTTGTCCACCCCCCCTCCCCTCACTTATTATTATGGTATTCTCTTTTTGATCATATCTTTTTATATCTATTCTGGGAGAGAGGGAGAGTTTTTGGTGACACTTATATCTATGTATCGCTCCTATTGACGTGCGTTTATATTTCATATATTCACGCACGTTTTCTTTTGTGTTTCTCCGTGTTTTTCCGCCGTCTTTTATTTGTTTTCTTGTATTTTCTCGTTTTCTTTCACTTTTCTTTGTTTATCCATGATTGCAGGGGATTGACCATGTAGGGGACGTTTAACGATGATATCCCAAGTCCCCGGAGCAACGGGAGAAGTCACGCGTGATCCAGGGGGTCAAACGCCAAAGAATTCATCTTTCAGCCCCTCACCCGGTCGGTTGGCCATCTCCAACCGATCGGGTGATGTGCGCGTGCACCACCCGGTCTCTGCCGCAGCTTACAAAGAAGTCACCCGACCGGTTCGCAAACCGGTTCAGCGGGGGCTATTCTCTGTTTTCTCGAAGCAAAACGCCAACCGATCGGGTGACTCTCACCCGATCGGTTCATCTGTAGCTGAAGATGAAGAGCTGAAGACACGGACGCCAAACCGATCGATTCACCCGACTGCTCCAAGATCCAACCGGTCACTCAAGAACTCACCCGACCGGTTCATGTGATCGGGTGAAAGCTCGCCGAAGGCGACGGCCGAAGCAACAAGCTGCTCACCCGATCGGTTGACATTTCAACCGATCGGGTGGCCTTTTCGTCTCCTTTTGCGCACCGCTGCTCATTCATTGAAGATCTGCTATCATTCCAGAAGGATTTTGGGTGATCTCTTATTTTTCTAGCGTCGGCATCGTCGTTAGCTTTCCAACGATAGGTCGCATGCCCAAATCCGATTTTTCTAGATTTTTCTGGAATTTTCTGAGCGCAGCTATGTGCTGAAACTTGCTGCTGTCTGAAATTTCACTTCAACCGATCGGTTGACTTGTCAACCGACCGGGTGAGGTCTGTTTCTGCGTATCTGAGCTCTCTGTTTATTCCACCCGATCGGGTGAGTTTTCACCCGATCGGGTGGGCCTTTTTTGACAGTTTTGAACCCGACCCAAGAGGGTTTTTGAGGGGTTTTAAATAGGGGTTGGGGGCACGACTTGGAGAGCATCCTCCTCTAGTTTTTAGGGCTTTTTCAGCCCCTTTGTTGGGAGGCTTAGGGTAGGTTAGATTAGGTTTCTATTGTAATAAGTCTTGTAAATGATTGAAGAATCAATGGCAAGATAAGTATTTCTTTTCCCATTTCATTGTTTTGTGTTATTTTTGTTTTGCTCAATGATGAATGTTTGTTTGGATTTATTGATTGCTATCATGTTCTTCATCATCGAGTAGTGTTTGATGAACCCTAATACGGGTTAGAGTAGGATTGATGCTTGGAAATTTACATTTAGCTTGGTTGCATGGCATGTGTTCGATGAAATGTGTCAATGGGGATTTCTAGCAATCTGGGTCCAATTCGTACGGCAACACACTAGATGTGTTGGGGATTGGGGTCCGGTTCTCGTCCTGTCAAGATCCGCTTCGATTTATTGCTAGAAATCACATTTGACCTATTTGGCCATTAGGGTTACGCGGGGGTGTTTCATTGTCATCGGCGGGAAAAAGACCGCCTTTGACCGTCGGGCCGAGGGGGAATAAACTTGGCGGTTGACTCCCTAGCCATAGCTCACGCCCCCAGCGTAGACATCGAGTCCTCGCGCGCGGGAGCGGCTTGGACGAAGTGTTGTGAGATATCATTGTGGCCTTAATGCTCCCGGTTGCGGAAGGTGTTTATGGACACGGGAGTGCCCACCGTCCGGAACCGGGTAGGCCTAGCGTGCTTGGCACCGACCGGAATATCGGGCCATGGACGCTAGGTACCACCTTTTGGGGCAATGTCTCACCCTGGATCAAGTCAAATGCCAAGTGTCATGAGTGCTCTAGCCCGTGTTAGCGGGGATTCATTTCGTGTCTTTTTCATTTCTTTCTTTTATTTCTACATTCCACCCATATCATCCGCGTAGCTAGCACGCGACCTAGGCGAGGCTAGTAGCCACTCAAGCCATCCACCTCCCTGTGTTCGATATACCCGCACCCTAAACTAACCGTGCACTTGCGGTAAAACGACACCGCGCCCAAACCGTAAACGGGGCGCCGGTCAAGTTTTTGGCGCCGTTGCCGGGGAGGCGTTTGGTTTGATATTAGCTTAGCTTGGGTTCGTTAGACTACGCATAAAAACACAAAAAAATTTCTTTTTCTTTCTTTTTTTAAAAATATATATATATATATATATTCAATAACCAAGAAATTTTTCCCCCACTATTATATTATCTTTTTGTTATTCTCTTGTACTATTGACACTCCTCTCTAGTTTTCTTATTTTTGTTGTCCAGGTATCTTTGATATTGCCATGTAGAGATCAGATTTCGATGCTCAGATGAGAGGCTACAATCCCTATTCATTTTTGGTTTGTGAGACTTGTGGGATGGCGGGGCACATGTATTATGATTGCCCATATACGCTTGAGAGCCTCCCCCTACACCAAAGCCATACATTTTCCCACAACCATTGCCCGAACACCTCCCATCCATTTCCTCAACCTTATATCCCTCCACCAACACAAGAAGAACCAAGCCTCGTGTCTCTCCTTGAAAGTGCCATGTTTAACCAAGGCCAAATGTTACAAAACTTGATGGTACCAATCACCGAGCCTACACCGAGGAGAGAGGATGAAGGAGAGGATATACCCACTTTCATGGTTGAGACCACCATCTCATCGGCCACCATAGACACATCTCATACCGATGCCCCAATTTTCCCACACTACCACTTGGATGACGAAGCATTTTTTGATGATGATAGTGAGGATGGGGAGATTTCTCTAGGATCTGTGGGAGAGACTTGTCATCTTTATTTGGATACCCCATATGAGTCCTATGAGAGCACCGAGGAGACCGCAGAGCTTATGCATACCGGCGAGGAGGATGTGCGTGAGGACGACGACACCACGACCACATACGAGGGGTCCGCTCCACATCCACCTCCAGAGCCATCTCTGTCACAGCTTCCTCCTTGGTCGGTGGTCAACCATGAGGATGTCATTCAGGACATCGGGCAGATGGAGGAGCATGAGCATATCATCGAGGAGGATGTGCATGAGGGCTTGGATACGATCATCCACTTCATGGAGCCCGAGCCACAACTACCTCTATCGTCACGCTCCACTTCTTCTGCGGCTGAGCATCTACTTGAGCATATTGCCCCAATTCAGGGAGATTTTCATACTCACTCTCACTCCACATTCGAGTCTCGCTTTTCACGTCCTATTTCTTTAGACTCATATATATTTGACACACCATATCTCTCACAGGACACAGGATCGACTTCCCTTGAGGTATGCTGCGGTGTGTCACCACCTGGAGAGCAACTTCACATGGAGAGCGGGGATTTGATCGTCGCTAGCACAGAGGATAGCATACCATTCTCAGGGAGTATTTGTCACACTTTCACTATTTTTCCATCTTATTTTGACGATTATCTCTGGGATACTTTTATTTTGGGGAAAGATTTTTTGCCATGGACTAATGCACCTCGTCCTTTGCAGGTCACAGGTGGACACCTACGAGGGATGCTTGGAGGTGCATTGCTTGGGTCCATTGGCACACGTGGCACAGCGCTTCTGGCGGAGCCACAGAAGGAGCAGTTAGAGCAGCTGCCTGCCCCACTCCAGATCTTGGATCCGCCTATGCTCAGGTGTATCTAAATCCAGTAGTGTAAAAATTTACCGCTTTCTAGTTTAGATTTGAATAATCTCGTCTCCTCTCATTAGCGAGGGGAGCGTATCTAGGATTTGCTTTTGCATCTTAATAACCCTTCATGTCGTGCCCTTCTATCATTTCACCCCACATCCTCTTACGAGGAGAACGAGACTGTCTCTCCTGCATTCTGATATCTTTCTTTTCCGATTTTCCCCTAGCATATTTCTGCATCACATTGATCATATCATTTTGCTAGCATTGTCATGTTCAGCTGGGGGGAAATCGATTTGTGTGCATGTTTTTGCGTGTCGTTGTTGTGTGTCTGTGTCTATGTGTTCTTTTGTCGTGTTTTATACCTTTTATTTGAGTGTTTCTTTTTCTTTATTTTTAGTTTCGCTCATGTGTTTATCGTGTTTTTCATTTTTTGTGTCGGTGCGTAACTCCCCACCCATTTTCGTTGCCCTCCCGTATTCACTACTATTGCATTGAGGACAATGCAAGTTTTAGCTTGGGGGAGTCGCACTTCGTGCGTCTTTTGTCTCTTTTTCTTCGTTATTTGAGTCGTTTTTCTCCGTGTTTTTCTTTTTCTTTTTCTTTTCTTCTTTTTATCTCTTTCTCCTAGAGATGAACCCTATGATGAATTGCCACGAAAATCACACGCACACTTAGCATAGCTTCGATAATCACATTCACTAACCCTAGGAAGCCGAGTCCATTGCATTTCATGCTTCGTGGGTCCACTTAGCTTTTTGTGAGTCGTGTGTCGTGACTAGCATTTGGTGTGCTTCTGCTTTGTGATTTTACTTTATATACCTGTCCAGGAATGACCCCTAGATTATCCTGCTTCGATATTGAATATGCGGTATTTGCTTCTAATGTCTGCTTCTATATGCATGCTATATATATCGTATACTTCATTTCGCATGTGTCGGGATTCCACAACTAAGGACTAGGATAACCCATTTAGCCTACGCTCTATTTAGCGAAAATAGTTTCCTTTGCCCAAGTGTTTAGATTTCGACTTCTTTTTTGTTTTACTTGGTGCAAATCCCCTCGTCGTGTACCGTTCTCCCACTTGGGAGAGTACACATGTGTATAGCCAATATCCCAAAAATCCAAAAAAAGGAGAAAAGAAAAGAAAAACCCAAAAAGAAAAGAAAAGAAAAATCTTGTATAGCCCAAAATCCAAAAAAAAATACAAATACCCAAAACCCAAAAAAAAATTCCGTGTGAATATTTTTTCATACTTGCCAAGAATAAAGGGAAGGCGAGAATTTGCACCGAGTGTTCTTCTCCACATCATCTCAACCCCCGTCGTCATCGAAAACACTTGGCTTAGGAACTTTTTAGCTAGTATCTAGGCTATAGTGGCGTGATTTCCTTAACCCTAGTTGTGGAGTCCCCGATGCATGATACGCTTCTATTCTAACTCTTCTCATGCATGCTTGAACTTATATTCGCCGCTTATTTCAATTCGGATCGATATTTTGGGTCATATCTTGGATTTGTGTATATCGAGCATCATAGCACATCGTAGAAAGCATCACTGTTTGCTAGCACACGACGACGCTCACTCGCGCTTCACCGCGTGGGCCCATGGCACTCGTCTGGACTCGTATTCCTTGGTTTAGTGATGTGATTTGGCGTTCGCTTGCTTGGTGTGTCATTTTTGATTTTGTTGGCCCTAACGGGTGATCTAGGATATAGAGTTTTCTTTTTCTTTCTTCCTCTCTATTTTTCCTTTCCGAGCTCCTACTCTCACTCGTCTTCCTCGAGGATGAGGAAGAGTTCAGCTTGGGGGATTTTGACGTGCGTTTATATTTCATATATTCACGCACGTTTTCTTTTGTGTTTCTCCGTGTTTTTCCGCCGTCTTTTATTCGTTTTCTTGTATTTTCTCGTTTTCTTTCACTTTTCTTTGTTTATCCATGATTGCAGGGGATTGACCATGTAGGGGACGTTTAACGATGATATCCCAAGTCCCCGGAGCAACGGGAGAAGTCACGCGTGATCCAGGGGGTCAAACGCCAAAGAATTCATCTTTCAGCCCCTCACCCGGTCGGTTGGCCATCTCCAACCGATCGGGTGATGTGCGCGTGCACCACCCGGTCTCTGCCGCAGCTTACAAAGAAGTCACCCGACCGGTTCGCAAACCGGTTCAGCGGGGGCTATTCTCTGTTTTCTCGAAGCAAAACGCCAACCGATCGGGTGACTCTCACCCGATCGGTTCATCTGTAGCTGAAGATGAAGAGCTGAAGACACGGACGCCAAACCGATCGATTCACCCGACTGCTCCAAGATCCAACCGGTCACTCAAGAACTCACCTGACCGGTTCATGTGATCGGGTGAAAGCTCGCCGAAGGCGACGGCCGAAGCAACAAGCTGCTCACCCGATCAGTTGACATTTCAACCGATCGGGTGGCCTTTTCGTCTCCTTTTGCGCACCGCTGCTCATTCATTGAAGATCTGCTATCATTCCAGAAGGATTTTGGGTGATCTCTTATTTTGCTAGCGTCGGCATCGTCGTTAGCTTTCCAACGATAGGTCGCATGCCCAAATCCGATTTTTCTAGATTTTTCTGGAATTTTCTGAGCGCAGCTATGTGCTGAAACTTGCTGCTGTCTGAAATTTCACTTCAACCGATCGGTTGACTTGTCAACCGACCGGTTGACTTGTCAACCGACCGGTTGACTTGTCAACCGACCGGTTGACTTGTCAACCGACCGGGTGAGGTCTGTTTCTGCGTATCTGAGTTCTCTGTTTATTCCACCTGATCGGGTGAGTTTTCACCCGATCGGGTGGGCCTTTTTTGACAGTTTTGAACCCGACCCAAGAGGGTTTTTGAGGGGTTTTAAATAGGGGTTGGGGGCACGACTTGGAGAGCATCCTCCTCTAGTTTTTAGGGCTTTTTCAGCCCCTTTGTTGGGAGGCTTAGGGTAGGTTAGATTAGGTTTCTATTGTAATAAGTCTTGTAAAGGATTGAAGAATCAATGGCAAGATAAGTATTTCTTTTCCCATTTCATTGTTTTGTGTTATTTTTGTTTTGCTCAATGATGAATGTTTGTTTGGATTTATTGATTGCTATCATGTTCTTCATCATCGAGTAGTGTTTGATGAACCCTAATACGGGTTAGAGTAGGATTGATGCTTGGAAATTTACATTTAGCTTGGTTGCATGGCATGTGATCGATGAAATGTGTCAATGGGGATTTCTAGCAATCTGGGTCCAATTCGTACGGCAACACACTAGATGTGTTGGTGATTGGGGTCCGGTTCTCGTCCTATCAAGATCCGCTTCGATTTATTGCTAGAAATCACATTTGACCTATTTGGCCATTAGGGTTACGCGGGGGTGTTTCATTGTCATCGGCGGGAAAAAGACCGCCTTTGACCGTCGGGCCGAGGGGGAATAAACTTGGCGGTTGACTCCCTAGCCATAGCTCACGCCCCCAGCGTAGACATCGAGTCCTCGCGCGCGGGAGCGGCTTGGACGAAGTGTTGTGAGATATCATTGTGGCCTTAATGCTCCCGGTTGCGGAAGGTGTTTATGGACACGGGAGTGCCCACCGTCCGGAACTGGGTAGGCCTAGCGTGCTTGGCACCGACCAGAATATCGGGCCATGGACGCTAGGTACCACCTTTTGGGGCAATGTCTCACCCTGGATCAAGTCAAATGCCAAGTGTCATGAGTGCTCTAGCCCGTGTTAGCGGGGATTCATTTCGTGTCTTTTTCATTTCTTTCTTTTATTTCTACATTCCACCCATATCATCCGCGTAGCTAGCACGCGACCTAGGCGAGGCTAGTAGCCACTCAAGCCATCCACCTCCCTGTGTTCGATATACCCGCACCCTACACTAACCGTGCACTTGCGGTAAAACGACACCGCGCCCAAACCGTAAACGGGGCGCCGGTCACCTATCTGTGCATGCATCATGTCCGCATCATATTTTCATTTCTTTATTTTACCTTTTTCTTTTCATTTTTCCATGCATGCATCCTCACTTGCCCCTCCCATCGCTTGTCTCTCGGTGTGCCACACTTTGCACATTGAGGACACTGTGCCATTTAGCTTGGGGGAGTGAGTTCTCACGTTCTTTTTCGATTTGCCACCTTTATTTTTAGTTTTTCACACCATTTTTTTTCGCTTTTGCACTTATTTTTCATCATTTTTCTTTTATTTTTCCATGCATCACGTTTTTCCTATTTTCCTGTGTGCCGCACTGCATAGTTTCTATTTTCCCGTTATCTTTATTTCTTTTTCATCTCATGCTAGAGATGAATTTTCTGTGATGATGATGACGTTGGATTTAGCTTATTCTATATGCATGCTATATTTGTCATGTCTTAGGTTTTATTTCAGATATCAGATGCTATGACTTGCTTTGCATTTAGAATAGTAACCCACACCTTTTTCCGCATGAAAATGGATGTAATTTTGTTATTAGCTAAGTCTGAATATTCATATGTATGCTATCACAGAAAACACACCAAGATACACGCATTGAATGCTTATATCTGGAGTACTGACTTTCTTTTCCTATATCACTTCTATATGCATGAATTGTACACTTCACTTCAGGACGATTGAATGATGTTAGCTATGATATATCTGGATTAGTTAGCTTTTTTGTGATCGAAACTGAGTAGATTAGATTACCCTGCTGAAGTTGTCGTGCGTGTCTTATAGAGTGAACCGAGAGTTATATTTATTTCTTTCTCCACAAATCTTGAACATCATTTCTCTAATTTTAAAATCATTGGTGAATCTCCCCTTAGTGATTCTATTTTATGGCATTTTCCCCCGCTACTAATTTCTAGCTCCAAATCTCTTATTCTAAAAGGAAAAAAAAGAGAGAGAAAAACATTCTTGTACATCATTATCTCTCTCTGAGTTGGGATCGTTGTGTATATATTGCTTATTGCAAAGAAAAAAAAACAAACAAAAGAAAAAAAAGAGAGAGAAAAAAAAAATCCTCAATAAAAGATCCCATCTCACCTTCTTTCTTTCTCCTTTCTTTTCGTTGCTTTTGGAGCTATATATATAAATGGGGATGTAAATGTTTTTTATGCCACCACGCTTATAGATAAGCTTGGGGGAGGGGATCCATTGATGTGTGAGAGAGTGACTACTTGACATTGCACGACAACCTAGGCTAAGTAATATTCTATACTCGGTGAGATTATTTTTAGTTTTACGAAATCCAGAAATCTAAGCCTAGCGTTCATTTCATGAAATCCATACTTTTCTATTCTCTCTACTCTATAGTGTGATACTCTTATACTCCAGATAGAAAGCGTTCAATTGAAAAGTGTGTGATATGTGATTTGTATACCGCTTTAAATGATTCAGACGATGTTAATTTTAAAAATTATTCCGTTTTTCATGACTATATCGTTTTTCGTGGGTTTTCTATCTCTATTTGCATTATTATACTATGATATCAAAATAAAATCCTTTGACATGAGTTTTTCATTCGGTGCATGCTATAAGAGTAAGTGAAACCCACGTCCTGAGAAAATGATCTAGCATCCTACCTCTTCGCTTCTTTCTCTCTTCTTTATTTTCACTTCGTTTTCATTCTTCTTCGTTTTTTTTCATTTTTCCGTTTTTCGCCGTTTTCGTTTTCAGAATCCACCGGGTTCGCCTTTTACTTATCTTCCTCGAGGACGAGTAAGAGGCAAGCTTGGGGGATTTTGATCACTCCTTATTTTACACCTTTTTTTCCGCATGTTTGCATGCCATTTGGATCGCCCAAATCATGTTTTTCACGATATATCGACGATATTGCGATGCTTTTCACGATTTGTTGTTTTTGTCGCATTTCAGGTGATTTGGCGCGATTTGGAGTGATCCCGAGATGCGCTTACTCTAGACGGTCACCAACGACCTCCCCGAGGGGTATTTTGCTGTTGGAGAGGAGCGGAAGAAGAATGGACGTCGCAGGAGCGACGAGGAGGCCAAAATAAGCAGATTGGGCATTCTTTGTGTCCCACTCGGCCGAGTGGAGGAGCCACTCGGCCGACCAGCGAGACACTGCTCGGCCGACTAGTTCAGACACGAGTTACCTGTGCACTCGGCCGAGCACAGAAGACCCACTCGGCCGAGTGACGATACCACGTCCGCCCGAGTGGCGCCCAGACGAAGCCCTTCCAAAACATCGAAGTTTCTGTTTTTCGGCTGCCTGAACTTCAGAAGACCCACTCGGCCGAGTGGAGAATCCCGTCCGCCCGAGTGCAGTGAAGTCATCGGCCGAGTGACGACAACTCACTCGGCCGAGCCGCCTCCGAACTGAAGACCCCTGAAAGCCCCGACTTTCTGGAAAATTGCAGGGTTTTCACTCGACCGAGCGACTTTTGTCACTCGGCCGAGTACGATGCGCTGCCTGTAGCGAAAACTGCGGAAAATAGGCTGTGCAGTGGTATTTTGGTCACGATTTTTGGGGCTATTTAAGCCCTGTTTTTACCCTAGTTTGTAGAGCCATCTCTTAGATTTTTTACAGCTTTTTAGATTACTTTTTAGTTTTATTATTGTGATTGGAGAAGAGGAAAAACTTGGATTTTTGTTGGATTAAATTGAAGAACTCCATTGGTTTGCATCTCTCTTCCCTAAAAATCCTATTTTTATTGTTTATCTCAATATTTGTGATGAATTCTATTGCTTATTTCATTGATTATTTTTGTGCTATTGCTATGATTTGTGAGTAGTCTCCACGTCTTGGGGCGTGGGGATGAACCCTACAAGCCCTATTTCCTATTTGTGATGAATTGGTAGAAATTGAGTTAGAATTGCTATTAGGGATTAGATTGGGATCGATTTACTACGGATAGCTAGGAATTCATATCAATTGGGATTTGCAAGAGATTGGATCCCAATTTGTTAGGAAGCCCTAGAAATCCGAATTGGGTTGGAGTCGGATTTTCGAAGTATCGGTTTGCAAGAGATTGGACCGATACCAGGATTTCCGATTGCAATTCCATGCCAATACCCGTTTGCAAGAGATTGGACGGATAGGAACTATCCTAATTTAGATTGTGGACCGAGTTTGCAAGAGATTGGGCTCGGTGCGCAATTGGACGATGATGTTGATCCTAATGCTAGCTTCCCTAGGCTAGGATTTGCAAGAGATTGGACCCAAACCTAGGATAGCTATAGACCGGCAACAGCGAGAGAGCGTGAGCTTGGTTCTACATTCAGTTGCAACTAGTTCATCCGAATTCTCATTCTAGCAATTTTGATACCGACGAACCGCATTTATGAAGTACGGTGAGTAGCGGGAATTCCCCATTCCCTAGACGTTCTTTATTTGATTTGATATTTCGCACATTTGTCTGACGATTGTGACAGGATCGCCCAAGGTAATTTTCTCTGTTCTCAAATAGCCAGGTTGATTCGGAGCAAGCACAGTCATTCGTCCTCCCTGTGTTCGATACCCGCTCGCTGCTACACAGTGCACTTGCGGTAAAACTACAACCGTTCTTTGGGTGTATATCCGGAGCGACCATTACCGATCTTCGCCTTGGCGCCCTGCTCCTTTGGTTTGCTGGTCGGGTTTGTTGTCCTATGCCTCGCCAGCACCCTGAGCCCGTCCCTGACGCTGTTCCAGCATTTCTTTGAAGTGAGGAAGAGGGGGACGTACTACTGTGTCTATGCGAGGAAGGGACATGAACTCATTGTCGGGGTGCCAGCCGATGCGAAAGGGTGGATGGAGAGTTTCGTCTTTGTCATGAAACCGGCCGACGTGGTGTTGATGTCGAACTGGGGGGGCCTTGAACCTTTTAGTGAATGAGAAGGTGACATTGATGGGTGAGGACTTGGCGAATCCCCAAATTTTGGCGGATCTACCCACGGCAGACCGCCAGCTGGCGAGCCTGACACATGACGATCGGCTCGCCCAGGATTTTTGGCCCACATGTACTTTGAATCTGGCGAGCCCTCATGTAGGCTTACCCTGATCTCTCTCTCCTTTTCAGGTGAAGATACGATGCTCTCACAGGAGGAAGTACCGAGGGCTGCCGGCGTGTCGCTTGCGAAGAAGACCGACCCTCTGGATAAGAGTAAGAGGGCGATGGACGAGGAAGGGCCAGTGAAGGGGGTATCACAAAAACGAAGCGCCAAGGTCCCGGTTGTGGAAGGGGCAAACATGAGGCGAAGGACGTCCGAATCGGATGCTCCTCCCCAACAAACTAGCGAGGCCGTACCAGAATGTCCGTCTAACCAGGGAGATGTCAACACGGCCCCTACGTGGATCCCGACCGCGGATAAGCCTCGTAAGGCACCCCCATCGAGAAGTGGCCTTACGGGATTCCCCTGTGAAAGATGGGAAGAGAGGCGCACCCGAGTTGCGAGAAAGCGCTTGTCGCCCACTTTAGGTCGACAAAGGCTGAGGTCGAGGCCCTTCCAAGTGAGGGTGTCCACCAGCCGACCTACCGGATAGGCAGGGAGGTGTCGGTGTTCGAGGATGCCGGAGTGGCAGCTCGTCTGGCGAAGTACTGCATGCTTCCGTGGGATCATGAACCCCTGACTAATGTTGGCACGGAGCGGTTGTGTGACTCCACGATATGGCACACTATGCAGGTAGGTCGAACTCCTTACTTCGCCCTCGAGGTCTTCTTGCTCGCGTGTCTGACTGTGTTGGATCCTTTTGTAGGCGGTGACAGCTATGGTGGCCCTGCAACGCCACACCCCGGTGGCCCTAACCAAGGCTTCTCTCGAGAGGGCGATGACTGAGCTTAATGAGGCAAGGGAAAAACTACGAGAAAAGGAGGTGGAGCTGGAGCGGGTCACGACGGTCCGTGACGTTCAAATTGCACGAGCCGATTATTTAGATGCGCAGCAGGCTATGCTCGCCTGTCATCTTCAGGAGGAAGAGGGCAGGCACGCTGACATCCTGAAGAGGCATGCCGAGGAGGTGGCCGGCAAGAAGCGGGTTATCGATCTCCAACACGAGAGGATAGCCGACCTGAGGAAGGCGATCGAGGCAGAGAAGAAGGACAAGGCTGTCTTGAAGAAGCAGGTGGAGGAGAAGAGGAAGGTCGACCAGGGCATGATCGACGTCTCTGTCCGTCGCTACTAGGACGAGGAGCTTATCCCGTTGCTGCAAGAGGCGAGGGAGGCGGGCGTCTTCCAAGGGATGGAGAAGATGAAGGCCCGGCTGGCGGGCTTGTATCCCTCGCTGGTGGCCAACTTTCCCAAGCTAGACGTGCCCTTAGCAGGGGAAGAGGAGTCTGGCGATTAGCCAGTGGTTGGTGGTCCGACGGACGACCTGGCAGAGACGCCGGATCCGGGTGCAGCGGTCGAGGGTGAAGCGGCTGAGCCGGGGAGCTCTTAGTGTAGGGTGAATTTTGTTTGGCCGGCTATTGGCCGAGCCTGATGTCGCATTGTATTCTTGACAGGCTCTGTATTGTAGAAAGGTTAAATAAATGAAGTATTCTTTGTTTTCCTTACTTCTTGTTCTCCTTGTTGGTTGTACAGATGGTGTTCTTGCAAGGGTATGAATGCCCCCAACATTCTTCTGCCGGTGAGCGCTGAGCCGTGGGGAGTAGAATGTTGAGACATAGTATGTCCGACTCGGGCATGAGGATGAGCTTCGGGTGACTAGGGAGGCAGATAGGATGGTGCAAGTTGCGGTATTACACCCGGATGTGCTCGATTATGGCCGGTGTGGTAGTTCGGCCTTGTCCGTTGTAACGACCCGATTCCCGGGCCCGTTACTTTTTGGATATTTGCGCAGGTCCTGCAGTTAACCAGTGAAAACAAAATAGCCACGATGCAGAGATGTACAAAATACCCAAATAGTGTCCAATTATTACATCCATACTGTACAAAAATGGTCCAACAATCGTACATGAAGGAAAGTAAATATAACTGGAAACAACTCTGGAAGCTGCGGACTATGGTCAAATTCTGGCGCTATTAACTCTAGAGCATCTGCCTCCATATGTACGTCGTCTGCGGTGCCACAGGGATGAAACCGTAGGTAAGTCACAACAATTCTAGCAATAGAAATAAAGTAGTGCAAAAGTATGGAACAGACTATAGTAAACAAAAGATGGTTATGCAGGTGCGAAAAGTAAAGTATGGGCAGACATGTATGTAAGAGTGATAATTAAAATACTGGTAACTATTCAGATGTGGTAAGTGATGCATGTAATGCATAAAGTAAAGATGACTGTGCAAGTGCAAAAGTAACGACTGTGGCGTGGCATGTGGTGGTAACAATATTTTGATCAATGGGATGTCCATAGTAAAACAACCAGGGTAACAATGTTTTGACCAATCGGTAATTGGATGACAATAGATAGTCCTAGTAACCCTTGATCGTTGCTTGACTATCTAATAGTGTAGGATGGCCTAATAATAAGAAGTCTAACTTAACTTCTAAATCAGCCAGTCAGTCAGGGCTTGAAGGCACAGGTCACTTCAAAGACCGCAGGAACAAGTCCCTTGGTTGACCAACCCCCTTCCCATTTCCTTTCTAGACACTGATTCAGTCGTAATTCAAGACCGCCCATTATTAAACCGTTCTATCACGTTCAAGTAGTCTCGACTCAGTCGGTAGAATAGTAGTAGTCGTGACTGAACAATAGTATCAACTAACTAGTGTAACATCACTCAAACTGTGCATCAGTCTTAAATGCCGCAAGGGCCCAATAGTGTGCTCTGTAAATGTGCTCCGTAAATGCCCGAAGGCCCAATAGCCATGAGTACAATACAGCAATCAAATTAGTGCTTCAGCCTTGGCTCGAGTGTACGATATGCAACCAGAAGTGCACCCATCCCACAGAGCAACTCGTGGAATATCTACCTACCATTCCTGCAGGGTGATGGTACAACTTAACTAATAAGGGTGGACCCGGTCACTCCCGCACACTTCGTAGCTCAAGACTACCCCGTATCCCGTGTATTATCATCGTCCAATGTTCATATCAGTGTTCGTATCAATGTGGCTCATGGGCCCTGGTATCAATCACGCTAGTGCAACAGTCTTAGCTCGAGTGTACGATATGCAACCAGAAGTGCACCCATCCCACGGAGCAACTCGTGGAATATCTACCTACCATTCCCTTCAGGGTGATGGTACAGCTTAACTAATAAGGGTGGACCCAGTCACTCCCGCACACGGCGTAGCTCAAGACTACCCCGTAACCCGTGTTGTATCACATTTCACATTTACAATCGTATCCGTATCTGTGTCCGTATCCATATCTGTATCTGTATGGCCACATAGGCCCATCATTTCTTACATCCAGTAAAGTGTACAACAATACATCCATCAATGAGTACAACCAATACATATATATGGTTTTTACCTGCTGATAAGTCAAGGCAGAAGCCTCAACAGAGAATATCAGTCCTGAGCAATGCTTTGAAGTCCAACAACTATGATATCTAAATCCATAAAAGTGCACTATCTCAATTTAGTCCTGAGCAATTCTTTGAAGTCCAACAACTATGATTTTTAATTCCATAAAAGTGTACTATCTCAATTTAGTCCGAGCAATACTTTGAAGTCCAACAACTATGATATCTAATTCCATAAAAGTGCACTATATCAGTTCAATCTGTTGATCATTCCACTATTGATTAGTTAATTAGGTCTCTAATCGTTGGTTCAAGTCAAAAGCTTTTCTGAGACTAGATGTCATGTCCTAAGTTCGTACAAGTACACTATCCAGATTTCCAAAGTTAGAATTAGAGTGACTTACTATCGAGATCGTCGTAGCAAGACGAGGTTGGAGCTAGAGCTTTTACAGATGCTAGAGTAAGAAAATGGGTACCTGCAAATACAAGAAATAGTTAGTTACAGGCCACTCTATTTTCCATCTATTTGATTTGGTCGTTTCGATTTTATAATCGATTGAAACGTTGTCAAAAAGTGTTCTAAATTTTTCTATAGCCTAGATATAAGGAAAATAATTTTATCGTAGAAGGAAATATTTTTCTGAAGTTTATACTAATTTTTATAATTTTTAAAAGCTTAAAATAGGTTTAAAAACTAATTTTTAATTAAGTACGTAATTATTCAATAATTTATTCCGGATGCAATCTGCATCGGAAAGTCGCAAATAAGCTGTCAAAATGACCGTCTCGAAGAGTAATTTAACATATATTTTTATCATATATTGGTTTACGTGAAAATAGCAAGTTACTGATATTTGAATGAAAATAACATATTTAAATTTTAGGCTTAAAAATTAATTCTGGAAAATCTAAGCGTCCGATTGAGACGAAACTAGTGCCATTGGGTCCAGAATGTCATTTCTGATTTTCTGAGCCTGGCATTGTATTTTTCTGATCTTTAATTATTTTACTATGAATTTTAAACCAATTAAACTCATTTATATCTACATATACGCGGATTTATACGAGTATATACGTATTTATACGTATTAAAACTATAACAATAAACTTTGAAAAATCATAACTTGAAAACTAGGTATCAGATTGAGATGAAACTGGCGCCTACATGTTCGTGACGAATGCGCGGATCTTCTGGTGGCATCTGTTGCTTCATACAATACCTATTTCAAAAATCACTGTATAAACTTATATTATATTATATTATAATAATCTCTCAAGTGCTCTTGTGCGTAAGCTGTGTGTTTCCGTTTTTTTTGTGCGCGCTGTGGGTTGCAGGAGCTGGGTGTTAATTACCTTGTTGTTGTTTTTTGTTTGGAGCTTACGCACGCGTGCAAGGGGAGGGGGCTGCCGTGGGGCGCCGGCCGGGGGGGTATGCGGCGGTGATGGCTGGAGGTCCGACGGTGATCTTGGTCGAGCGTGGAAGGTGATGAAGCCATGGTGCTCGCCGGGGCATCATTCGGGACGTGGGGAGAGGGAGGAGGTGACACGGCGGTGACGGAGCTATCGTCGTGGGTAGGTGGCGGCCTTCGCTGACAGCAGGGGCTTCGTTTGTCGCCGTTCCACAGTGGGTTCGCAGCAGCGGCGTGGGCTCCGAGATGGACGGCGGGCTCACTCAGGCGGATGGTGTGGCGTGAGGTCGTCGCTTCGACGGGGAAGCGAGCTGCTCGGAGTCTGCAGCGGAGCTTCGTCGGAGGCTAAGCGTGGAGGGGTTGCGCTTTGTCGGATGAGCTTGCCGTTCGTTGGAGAATGAGGAGGAGAGAGAGATCAGCTTGGGTTGAGGCGATGGCAAAGGCCCATGGTGGAGCCGAGGTGCTCGGGTAGCGGCTTGCCGAGTGCAAGGGAGTGCATGGAAATGGGGTATCAGCGTGGGGCTTGGAGTCTGGTTCAAATATGAAGTGAGTTGGGAAGGAGGCTGTGCATGAAGCTTCTTGATGTGTGTTGTTGTGTTGGGTAAAATAGAGTGAGTGGGGGAGAAGGACAGCAAGTGGCTTTTGATTGACTCCATGTTGTTGAGAAGGAGAGAGACCAGCCAAGTGCGTAAAGAATAGCACCCATGTCACCTCCTACGTGCTGCTAGTCTTAAAATCAATCTATATAAAAATACCCATATACAGATGCTTGTGGAAAGGAAGGTGGAGCTCAGGCGAGGTCGTGGGCTCTCGGTGGAGCAGCGAGGGAGGGGTGATGTTTTAAGAGGGGGTGAGAGGAGAGCCAGGGTTAGTGTGTTGCATGAGTATGGGTTTGGGTTTCACCTGGGTGCGTGGGTGCCTCGGAACGAAGAGATTAGGGTAGGGTTTTTATAGGGTTTAATATTGTAATTAGTCAAAGATAATAAATGATATTAGGTGGCTATTAATGAAAGTAGGTTTATCTTTTTGACAAAATGAAGAAAAACTTAAACGTGCTTCCCTCACGTTTAAATCCTGGTTTGGGTTAAAAATTTGATTAGGTTAAGGTAATTAAGAGGGGTTAAAAAGTCATTAGTGAAAAATCATTTTGTAATGAAATTACGATTTTGCCCCTACTAGTAAACGTGTCCAAAAAATTACGAAAACATACCTACGGGATTGTATCGTCGCGAGGATCATGCATACGAAGTCCGTTTCAGGGTTTGAGCTACGGAAATACGAGTTTTAAGCCAAAACGTTTAAAAAGCGGGTCTGCGGGTTCTATATGGATTTGATTTCAGAAAATTACGAAATAAATATGGGAAGCCCTAAATGATCATTGAATGCTACTGTAAAAGTTTGAAATCGTTTTGATGATGTTTAAGTAGAAAACAAATTCATAAAGCCAAAATGGTAATAACTGAAAATGAATTTTATCAGAAATGTTTTGAGTATTTGATGAAATCCGTTCTTACTAAAATACTCCATAACTAGTCTGGTATTTCAAAATATTTTTATAAGAAAATTTTGAAATTAGTAAAACTCCTGACAAACCATTATAAAATAGTTTAAAAATTGAAAAATTGGTCAAATACATAAATAGTTTTTCTTGATAAAAACAGGCCGTTACATCCGTTGGTTGCCTTGTTTCTCGATCCGCATTAATGGTAGTGGGGCTAGTCCTTGGCCTGAGGGCGGAAGTATTTTTTGAAAACCCCGCTTCGCGATTCGATGCAATCATTTCGAATCGGAGGCAGGAGGAAATCAAAGCGCCTTGACCGTTCCGAGGGTGACACGTGGCGGACGTGACTGTGGCCATCAGTCGAAGCGCCAGAAGGCACAAATCGAAGCGTCAGAAGGTGCGGATCTTCGACACGTGGCTAGACGTCTGTGGTCGGGATCGTTCGGCATGCCTTATAAGTAGGTCTGGGTGGCGACGAGTGAGAGTTTCTCACTTTTGAAGTTCCATAAGTATTTGTGATCGCCGAAGGTTGTGCCATTGCCGTTGAAGTCGTCGGTGGAGATTGTGCTTTTGCCATCAAAGTCGCTGTCGGAGATTGGGCCACCGTCGCAGCACCGTCACCCTAGCAACCTTAATCGTACAGGTATTGAATCTTTTCTTTCTTGATACGTCTTCATCGACGTCTTCTTCCCGTTCGTCGACGTCGGGGGAGGTGGGGAAGTGGGTTCAGAGCCGGGCAGAGGTGGAAAGCTCCGCCATGGATTCGGTGAAGAGCACAGAGGAGAGGTCATCGGAGAGTCGGAGTTGGACTGCGGGTGTTTAGCAATTAGTGGGCTCGCCTCCGGAGGTTTAAAGGGATCAGAGGAAGGGGAAGGAGCCCATAGCACGGATGTCGAAGCCCGCCACCCCGGTCGTTGTTATAGTTGCCAAGGCGGGAGACGTCCCAGACGAGATCCAGAGCATGGTATCGGGGGCGAAGACATCTGTCATATCTGACGTTCGTGCAAGGTATATCAGATGGCCCTACTCAGTCCGACTGCCGACCGCGTCGGAGAGGGTATGCTTCGCGAGGGACTATGTGGTCGGGGTGTACGTAGCTTGCTTCCAACAGGGGTGATCGCGCCCCGGATACACGTCCCGGGGCGGCGACACTGTAGTCTTACCGCAAGCACATGGTGTAGCGGCGAGCGGGTATCGAACACAGGGAGGCCTAATAACAGTGTCTTCTTCAATCACCTGGCTATAAGAATAGTCGAGAAATGTTTGCAAATATGCGGTCACAGTCGTTTAATTGTATAAAAGAAATAACAAATTAATAAAGATGCATAGGGGTAGGGAATCCCCGCTACTCGCCGTATCTCATCATTGTGATTCGTAGGTTTAACAATTGCTAGACTTGAAATTCGGGTGAACTAGTTGCAACTAAATATAGAACCAAGCTCACGCTCTCGCGCTATTACCGGTCTAAAGCAAACCTAGGGTAGGGTCCAATCTCTTGCAAACCCTAACCTAGGCAAACTAGCGTGAAGAACAACATCATCGTTCAATCGCATCTCGAGCCCACTCTCGTGCAAACTCGAGCTACGACCAAGGATTGGGATAGTTCCTACCCGTCCAATCTCTTGCAAACGGGTATTGGTGTAGAATTACATTTGAAAACCATAGTTTCGGTCCAATCTCTTGCAAACCGATTCCGTAGAAATTCAATTGCAACCCAATTCGAATTTCTAGGGCTTCCTATCGAATTGGGATCCAATCTCTTGCAAATCCCAATCGGTATGAATCTCTAGCTATTCGTATTAAATCAATCCCAAACTAACCCTAATCAATTCTAGCAATAATTTCACCAATTCATCACAAATCAGAAATAGGGTTCGTAGGGGTTCATCCTTACGCCCTAAGAGGATAGAACTACTCACAATTCATCATGCAATTCAATAGAAATTCACAAATAAAATCAATGGAATTCATAGCAATATTCAAAATATCAATAAAAATGGAGTTTTTGAGGGAGCGAGAGACAAACCAATGAAGAACAAAATAGCATCCAACAAATTATCACTTTTCTCTCCTCCTTAAAAGCTAAATCTAATTCCTAAAAAGTTAATCTAAAAAGACTACAAAAAGTTCTGAAAAAGCCCCCTAAACTAGGTTAAAAACTGGGGTTAAATACCCCCCAAAATCGCCCAAAAAATCCTGACGAAAATGCCCCTGCGCAGCCTCAAAATCGCAGTTTACGCTACAGGCAGTGCGGCTCACTCGGCCGAGTGACAAATGTCACTCGGCCGAGTGAGAGACCCTGATAGATTCCAGAGAGTTGGGGGTCTTGGGGGTCATCTCCTCGGAGGTCACTCGGCCGAGTGACTTTTCTTCACTCGGCCGGTGGGCGTTCTTCACTCGGGCGGACGGTCGTTCGTCACTCGGCCGAGTCGGTCTTTGGGGCTGACTGACGGATTCCAGAGAGTTCAACATTTTTGATGCCGTCGTCTTGGCTCCACTCAGGCGAGGGATGACTCGGTGCTCGGCCGAGTGGTAAGGCGATGCTCGGCCGAGTGCACGCTGATATTGGCTCTGTTGCGTGTCCGATCTGTCCGGTCGAGCGGGCTGTCTATGCTCGGCTGTGTGACTCCTTCACTCGACTGAGTGGCATGCTGAAAATGCCCATTCTTCTTATTTTTGCCTCCTCGTCGCTCCTACGACGTTCTTTCTTCTTCCACTCCTTTCCAATCGCAAAATACCCCTCAAGAGAGTCGTCGGTGACACTCCGGAGTGGGTGCATCTCAGAATCACTCCAAATCGCTCCAAATCTCCTGAAATACGACAAAAACAACAAATCGTGAAAAGCATCGCAATATTGTCGAATAAACGTGAAAAACACGATTTAAGCTATCTAAATGGCATGCAAACATGCAGAAAAAAGGTGTAAAATACGGAGCGATCAAGGGGCTGCACCTCCCCCTTCATCCACTAGTGCTCAAGATTCTGAACTTCCTGGAGCTGCCGTTATTCCAGCTAATGCTGAACTCTATCAGCGCGATCATTGGCTTTCTTGTCTTGTATGCAAGCAACGGCGTCTACCCATCCCTATCCCTCTTCTGCCACTTCTTCACGCTCAAGAAGCTAAGGTCGTATTATTACTTGTCGGGGAAGAAGAGTCATCCCCTCATTCGAGGCTCGCCTGGCAAGATTAAAGGGTGGAGGGAGCAGTTTGTGTTCGTTTTGACACCCCCGGACTTGGCGCTATGATCGAACTGGGGAGCTCTGAACCCAGAGGCTAAGAAGGCGGTCTATCTGAGTGAGGAGGAGGAGGAACGGGCCAGGACTCTGAGGGTGATCCCTGATGAGGGCCGGGAGTACGGCATGCATGCCGAGAAGGAGATGATAATCTGGCACATCTGGCCCGAAGGTAACCCGAGCTTAGTGGTTGTTGCACCTAATGCGCTCACTCTAAGCTTTCATCCTTCTACAGGTCGAACAACGAGCGTACCGCTCGAAGAATTGAAGCAGCGAGCCTCAGAGCAGGCGGCCCAACAAACGAGGAAGGCCGACAAGAAGAGGCCGCATGAGGAGACAATGGGGAGGAGACGACGAGGAAGGGGCAAGCGTCCGGCGTGTCAAAGAGGACGAAGCTGGCCGTGAAGTCGTCTGTCTCTGATCCTCGGACGGAGAGGGATACCCGTCGGCCCGCCAAGGGGACCGCCCGTGATGCCACCACACCTTTTATTAATCTTGTAGGTGTAACGACCACTTTTCGTTGTACGTTGTTCGTGCACGTGCTTTTGGCCGTGCACGTGTTTGTGAACACTTTCGTGTGTTATGCCGTTGCGAACGTCCCTGAGAGTATTAAATAGTGGCACTATCTTGGAACGACACTTCTCGAGTCGTTTTCCCACAAATTGAACTTACTCGATGAGACGTGACGACTTTCACTTTTGACGGGAGACGTTTCTATTTTTAGTTTCGTCGTCCGACGTCGAATTTGAGATCCGTCTTCTTAGTTAGCTCACATTCGTCGCCACGATCACCACAATATTTATTTTATAATTTTTGGAGTTTATTTGACCACTTTTATAATTTTTACAAGTTTTATATTATTTTTAATAATTTATTTATTAAGTATTTTCGCCAAATAAAATTTATTTGAGTTTAAAACGTTTTAAAGAATTTTTGAGCCAATTTCCAGCTCATTTGGACCAGGTCAAATCCTAGATTGGGTTGGATAAGTTTGAATTCAAATTTCAAATCTTTTTGAATTCTAATCCTATTAGATTTGGCCCTAGACCAAGTCAACCCCACCTATACTATATAAGCAACCCCTAGCAAGTCCTATTTTCCAAAGAAATTAGCCCTAGCCCCTTCCAAACTCATTTTGGACGTTGCGACGATTCGTCGCAACGTTGCGACGTTCAGCCCCCGCGCACGACCGAGAGAACGGGCCCGTTTTCCTCGCACCGACCGCTGCCAACGCCCGCTCTCCCGCTCCGCTCGCTTGCACGGCCGTCGCCCCGCTGCAGCTGTGTCCGACCGAGGAAATCTCTCGGTCAGACCGATGGCCGCCCCCGCTCACAGCCGCTCCCCGCATCGCTGCATCGCCCGCAGCTATCGCCCGCATCTGACCGAGGCGCCCGCCCGCCATCGCCGAAGCCCGCGACGTTGCAACGCTTGCAACGTTGCAACGCTTGTCGCCCCGCTCCGCACCCCGCACGACCGAAGCTCCCCATCGACCAGACCGAAGAAAAACCCCGCACCAAGCATCGCCCGCAGCTGCTGCACACCCCAACGTCGCAGCCCCCGCATTCACAGCGCACGACCGAGGGTTTCTCCCGCATTGGAGGGGTACGACCGACGGCCACTTGTCGCAACCCCGCACCCGTCGCACCGCTTGCCACCGTGGGCCCCCCCAAGTTCTCCAGAGTTATTGTGGGTCCCCCAAAGGCCCCTAGGAGTACTGTGGGCCCCACCAAGGTGCTTGCTCTTCGAGGATTCGTCGCGTACGACGTCGTCGCACGTCGTAGCCCGTCGTCGCACGTGCGAGCTTTGGAATCTGGAATCGTCGCCCGGGTTGATGCTCTGAACCTTCCAGCAAGGAAACTATATTGGAATCAGGACTTGGAGCGCGTTCTATTATTCCAACCCCCGGCGTCGCTACCCGACGCCGGTGTAGCTTTCGCGTCGTGTTGAGGTAACGTTTTGCACCCCTAGGACCCCCAACCCAATTGCATGCTAATCAAGACTAAAAATCAGTATTTTTAAAGTATTTTAAATGTTTTAGAAATCACTAATCAAGATTAATAAAACGGATGTAGGCCGGTGGACTTGTGCACGTAGGAATCGTGACCTTGGACTCGTTGGACGGTGTTTTCTTGACGTGATAATTGCAGGCAAGTGAAACTTGCCAACTTTTGTGTAGGGCCATGTTTTTAGGCCACTTACTTGCTTTTAGCGTAAAAGAGACTAGTCGGTGAAATGATAGCTGACTAGACGCCTACTTGATCTAGTTTGACAACGAAACTAGATCCGTCACCAAAATGATCTAGCTTGACAACGAAGCTAGATCCAACCATTAAAATTGTCATTCATGCATGCTAAACTGTCACGTTTACTTTCTTACTTGTACGCTTTACTACTTGCCATGCCATGTCACCCATGCATTGATTGTTGCATCGTAGCACACGCTACAATACTTGTCCTTGTACTACTTGTCCGGCTAGGTGCACCCCTACGCCATACTTGTTTACACACTTCCTGGCTCGTGGTCCAGAAGCGAGCATTCCAAGTTCGGGGGTAAGGCCCTGGCTCGACACACGTGGAGGGGTAGGGATAAACGGTTACTTGAGCTTAGGAGTTGGCCCGTACAGCCACTCTAGCCAAAAGACGGAATCTCTGTGCACGAGGTGCTTACTTTTCTTGTCTTGTACTTGTCTTGTGAATGCCATGCCATGCTCGTACTGTACCTTACTTTACTTTACCTGTTGCACTCATACTTTAAACTGCCATGTCATCGCATTCATACTAGAACTGCTAGGTTGCTCTTACTTGTACTTTCAGTTTCACTTGCACAAGTCTTCCAGACTTGCTGACATGTGCCCCTTGCTCTTTTGGGTGTCACATGTTAGACCTGAGCCAGAGACCGTTGCTGAGTACGTGAGGTTTTGCTGACGCTGAGTCTGAGTCCATGGCTGCCCAGGAGGATTTTGGTGGACCCGGTGACCATGCTTTGAGTTTTGTGGAGCTTTATGTTGTTTTAGGCCTTTTGTTAGTTGTTGGTGCGTAGCACCGTTGTTTTGTACTTTGTACTTTTGTTGGCCATGTTTGGGCCTTTAGTCTCCTTCCTTTTAGCCTGATGGCTTTTCTGCGATGTTGGAAACTTATTTTATGGATATTCTGAGATGTTTCTTTTGTCTCATTTAATTATTATTATCTTTGTTTCGTTAGCGTTGCAAGGACCTGCAGTTTTAAACTTGATCGACGCTTATCGGACTTGCAGCTTTGTAGCTTCAAGTCTGAGCGGACCTTCTCACGCTTCGCCTCCACGTTTTTGGGAAGCGGGGCGTGACAGGTTTTGTTGGTGGCCCATGCAGGTCCAATCTTGCAAATGCGAATTAACGGAACAACGATAATAACAGAATGTCCATTAAATAAATTACAACATCCGAATCAGAAGCCCTGAGTTTAGTCGTTTTTAGGACACTAGGTGATGAGAAGACTTAGTTAGACGTCTGTGCTTGCTAGTTAGAGGCCTCTGATTGTTAGTTAGACTCCCTTCTAGCAATTGACTTGATCGTCGTAGGAGTTACCTTAGTGGTCCTTGTCTACCTCTGACCATATTAGACTTCTAGAATTTCCTTTTGTCGTTCGCTTGGGGTCATCGATTTCGGACCAAGCTGAACGCACTTCTTTACCGTCTAACCTTTAGAAGTCTTAGCGTTTAGCTTTAATCTTTAGTTGGTCGACCGTAGGAGTTTCCCGTAGCCTCTCCTGAGTCATATCCTAGGCGTACGAATGTTTTGATCACCTGACCAATTTCCTTGCCTCGAATCACGAGATCGCCTCATGACGATCGTCGTCCTTTTTCGAAACTCTCCATTATGAACTTTGAAACTCTTGAAAGTATTTTACGATTTCCTTTTTCCTAAGTTTAATTTTGTTCAAAATTTTAATATACTTATACTTCATACTTCTTCATTGATTTAAATTTTAAAAAAAAAACGTTTGTCGGAATTTTGAACTCTAGCTTATAATATTTTTCCCAGCCTATGTTTTCGTACTCATGTCGTCTTTCCATATATTAATTTTATTCTGAACCATTTGTCCAATTTGATTTAAAATTTTCCTTTCTTATTTGAATAATACATCGTGTTTACTTTTAATATACTTTTCAAGTCACATAGAATTTCAGATTTCAGCAAGATGGTCTTTGCTCGTCGTTCTCACTGTTCCAGATTTTTGCAAAATTACTATTTTCATAACCTCTTCCTGCTTTAGACCCTCCATGATTCGATTTTGAAGTTTGCTACCAATTTTGATAATTCCACCATCAAGTTATAATTATTATCTTTCCACTCACCCTACGTGCTTTTAGAAAAAATTTCTAGACTAAAATGAATTTTAATTACTTTATCCGTACCAGGTTCATTGTGCTCGTATATTAAGAACCTTGTGTAAATCGGTTTTTCCACTTTTGGCGAACCATGGTTTCCTAAAAGAAGTTTCAAAATTGATTACCTTTCCATGGCCTAAAAGTTTTGAAAGCATTTAACCTGATTTTAAATTCTTCTGTTGCTTGATTCCATTCTTTGACTTTCAAAAACTTTTGGCAACATTTTATTAAATTACTGACTGATAGAATTTTCTAAACCATGTCCTTAATATTCGCGTAAATGATTTTACTTCCTTTCAAAATGATTTTTAGAAACAATAGACCATTTTCTCTTATTAAGAATATTCGACTCAGATTTATTTTGAACAACTCGTTTTATCGATCCCCAAACATTTCTTCTCAGACGAGGATTTTAAAGTACAACCGTTTTCGATTTCGCGTATTTTAGCTTATGCTATTTATCCTAGTTGCTTTTCTGTACTCTATTCAAGCATCACTACATCTCCTTTTTCCCTCAACCTAAACCTCACCTTTGAGTCAATGTTTCGTCCAACCAAGCCGTCTCCTCGTATTCGTCCTATCTGAACTCGTGCTTGTCGATCCTTCCCTCGTCTCGCCCTCGATCTCTCTTTATTGCTTAGGCCTTAGGGACCGTCAATGTCTGTGTCAACCCTTAGTTGTTAGTAGACCCTTGGACCCTTGTGAGGTGTCGTTGTGCACGTACCTAAGTTGGGTACGTGAGCTTGAATGAGAATTCCCATAGTATATTGGTGCTTGCCTATTGTGTGGTATATATATATATATATATACTCGGAGTTATTCGTGATAGTATGAAGTTGTTGTGTGTTAGTAATTATAGATTTTTGTGTGGATAGCTATACTATACTAGGGATGCCGGTGTATATAAGAGCTAGCGTTGAAATATCTAATGGAATGTATGTAAATAGAGATACTTATAATGGTTGAAATAAAATGATTGGTAAAGCTAGGTATATGCTAGGTGCGATGATAATGTGTGAACTTATAGATAAGTAAGTAGGCCTATTGAGTGATCTATATATTATTACGTGTGAGTATGTGCTCGTAAGTAGATATATATAGTGTTTAGACGTAAGTAGTTATGTTTTGTTGCCTGAGTATATATGTGATATACATATAGTATTAGGGTTATAATTTTGATTGGTATTGTTGCTTTTACGGGATGTTGCATGCGTGCATACCGTGAGGTATACACGACTATTGCACATCTTAATTATGTACGTGTGGATGTGTTAGAATACTAATTATAGGTAGTAGGCTATGGTGTGAATATATATGTTACATGTGTGAGACTATACGATGAATACGTATGCATGTATTAGGGAGCGTATTATGATTATACGTATGTTGATGTCTATATTATTATTATTATGGTATATAGAATGATTGAACTACGTGAGTATTGCCTGACTAAATATTAAGTGTGATTGATTTATGGAATGTATATGGTTGTATGGTAGACGTATAAATATTGGAATGGTATTGGTATAAGTATGAATGCCGTGTTACGTATATAGAATATCCTGATATGTGTATTGAGTCTCACTCAAGCCTGAGTGAGTATACTCTAAGTATATTGAATGTATGATTGTAGTTTGAATATAGAAATGCTTGATGTATGTATGGTGATAGAAGTGTTTGTGCCTGGTTGTGCTACGCACATGATTGTGGGTCGCTACGCCAGTATATAGTTATAGGTGTTGGTCTTGTGGTATAGCTAGTTACTAAGGACTTGTTATGTGAACGTATGTGTACTAGCTGAAACTAGGTATGTATGTGTGCTAGTTATATAATGGTATGATTGGTGTATGTAAATGAAATGTTAGCGTGTATGGGTGTGCACCATGCACGGGTAAGTATGTGCTTAGTTATAGGTTTTGATGACTATGGTATATGTGGCGTGTCGTAAATACAGTTATACGACCGTACGTGATGTGAATACATGGTGAACTATTTGCATGTATTTGAATGACTATATATTGTGAAATTATAGTAGCGGTGAATGTATATTAGATATAGTGAACTTGACTTAATTATAGTATGGTGTGACTACATGTGTTGATGTGTTTGGTGTTGGATGAATACTAGGGATTATTAGAGGGTAGTATACCCTTGATGTTTGTGCATAGGTAGCTACATATAGGTAGAGCGATGATTGTATTGGCTAAGCGTGAAACTATCTTTATATAAGTATCTGAAATATTGTTTTGTTTTTAGGTAAGTAGTAGCAGTTATATAAGGGATGAATGTTTGTATACCTGATTGAAATACATGTATGAAGTTGACGGACTATAATAGGTATAAGTGTATACGTACGTGAATGTATATATATACGTGTTGGTAATAATAATGTTTGACTACCTAGTGCATATATGAGCACTTGTAATGACTATACTTGGTTTGAAATATAATGTGACTTGATTTGGGGTAGTTATTAGAGCGACTAGATATATTAGAAAGTCCGAGGACGGACTTTATTCTAAGGTGGGGAGGATGTAACGACCACTTTTCGTTGTACGTTGTTCGTGCACGTGCTTTTGGCCGTGCACGTGTTTGTGAACACTTTCGTGTGTTATGCCGTTGCGAACGTCCCTGAGAGTATTAAATAGTGGCACTATCTTGGAACGACACTTCTCGAGTCGTTTTCCCACAAATTGAACTTACTCGATGAGACGTGACGACTTTCACTTTTGACGGGAGACGTTTCTATTTTTAGTTTCGTCGTCCGACGTCGAATTTGAGATCCGTCTTCTTAGTTAGCTCACATTCGTCGCTACGATCACCACAATATTTATTTTATAATTTTTGGAGTTTATTTGACCACTTTTATAATTTTTACAAGTTTTATATTATTTTTAATAATTTATTTATTAAGTATTTTCGGCCAAATAAAATTTATTTGAGTTTAAAACGTTTTAAAGAATTTTTGAGCCAATTTCCAGCTCATTTGGACCAGGTCAAATCCTAGATTGGGTTGGATAAGTTTGAATTCAAATTTCAAATCTTTTTGAATTCTAATCCTATTAGATTTGGCCCTAGACCAAGTCAACCCCACCTATACTATATAAGCAACCCCTAGCAAGTCCTATTTTCCAAAGAAATTAGCCCTAGCCCCTTCCAAACTCATTTTGGACGTTGCGACGATTCGTCGCAACGTTGCGACGTTCAGCCCCCGCGCACGACCGAGAGAACGGGCCCGTTTTCCTCGCACCGACCGCTGCCAACGCCCGCTCTCCCGCTCCGCTCGCTTGCACGGCCGTCGCCCCGCTGCAGCTGTGTCCGACCGAGGAAATCTCTCGGTCAGACCGATGGCCGCCCCCGCTCACAGCCGCTCCCCGCATCGCTGCATCGCCCGCAGCTATCGCCCGCATCTGACCGAGGCGCCCGCCCGCCATCGCCGAAGCCCGCGACGTTGCAACGCTTGCAACGTTGCAACGCTTGTCGCCCCGCTCCGCACCCCGCACGACCGAAGCTCCCCATCGACCAGACCGAAGAAAAACCCCGCACCAAGCATCGCCCGCAGCTGCTGCACACCCCAACGTCGCAGCCCCCGCATTCACAGCGCACGACCGAGGGTTTCTCCCGCATTGGAGGGGTACGACCGACGGCCACTTGTCGCAACCCCGCACCCGTCGCACCGCTTGCCACCGTGGGCCCCCCCAAGTTCTCCAGAGTTATTGTGGGTCCCCCAAAGGCCCCTAGGAGTACTGTGGGCCCCACCAAGGTGCTTGCTCTTCGAGGATTCGTCGCGTACGACGTCGTCGCACGTCGTAGCCCGTCGTCGCACGTGCGAGCTTTGGAATCTGGAATCGTCGCCCGGGTTGATGCTCTGAACCTTCCAGCAAGGAAACTATATTGGAATCAGGACTTGGAGCGCGTTCTATTATTCCAACCCCCGGCGTCGCTACCCGACGCCGGTGTAGCTTTCGCGTCGTGTTGAGGTAACGTTTTGCACCCCTAGGACCCCCAACCCAATTGCATGCTAATCAAGACTAAAAATCAGTATTTTTAAAGTATTTTAAATGTTTTAGAAATCACTAATCAAGATTAATAAAACGGATGTAGGCCGGTGGACTTGTGCACGTAGGAATCGTGACCTTGGACTCGTTGGACGGTGTTTTCTTGACGTGATAATTGCAGGCAAGTGAAACTTGCCAACTTTTGTGTAGGGCCATGTTTTTAGGCCACTTACTTGCTTTTAGCGTAAAAGAGACTAGTCGGTGAAATGATAGCTGACTAGACGCCTACTTGATCTAGTTTGACAACGAAACTAGATCCGTCACCAAAATGATCTAGCTTGACAACGAAGCTAGATCCAACCATTAAAATTGTCATTCATGCATGCTAAACTGTCACGTTTACTTTCTTACTTGTACGCTTTACTACTTGCCATGCCATGTCACCCATGCATTGATTGTTGCATCGTAGCACACGCTACAATACTTGTCCTTGTACTACTTGTCCGGCTAGGTGCACCCCTACGCCATACTTGTTTACACACTTCCTGGCTCGTGGTCCAGAAGCGAGCATTCCAAGTTCGGGGGTAAGGCCCTGGCTCGACACACGTGGAGGGGTAGGGATAAACGGTTACTTGAGCTTAGGAGTTGGCCCGTACAGCCACTCTAGCCAAAAGACGGAATCTCTGTGCACGAGGTGCTTACTTTTCTTGTCTTGTACTTGTCTTGTGAATGCCATGCCATGCTCGTACTGTACCTTACTTTACTTTACCTGTTGCACTCATACTTTAAACTGCCATGTCATCGCATTCATACTAGAACTGCTAGGTTGCTCTTACTTGTACTTTCAGTTTCACTTGCACAAGTCTTCCAGACTTGCTGACATGTGCCCCTTGCTCTTTTGGGTGTCACATGTTAGACCTGAGCCAGAGACCGTTGCTGAGTACGTGAGGTTTTGCTGACGCTGAGTCTGAGTCCATGGCTGCCCAGGAGGATTTTGGTGGACCCGGTGACCATGCTTTGAGTTTTGTGGAGCTTTATGTTGTTTTAGGCCTTTTGTTAGTTGTTGGTGCGTAGCACCGTTGTTTTGTACTTTGTACTTTTGTTGGCCATGTTTGGGCCTTTAGTCTCCTTCCTTTTAGCCTGATGGCTTTTCTGCGATGTTGGAAACTTATTTTATGGATATTCTGAGATGTTTCTTTTGTCTCATTTAATTATTATTATCTTTGTTTCGTTAGCGTTGCAAGGACCTGCAGTTTTAAACTTGATCGACGCTTATCGGACTTGCAGCTTTGTAGCTTCAAGTCTGAGCGGACCTTCTCACGCTTCGCCTCCACGTTTTTGGGAAGCGGGGCGTGACAGTAGGTGGGGGCGAAGGGTGGACTGAACCCGGGGTAAAGGGCCCCGAAACCTGTCGGTCGAGCCCGAAGGCTACCGCCGCTGCAGATCGAACCCGGACCCTGGCTCCCCTCGGGGTCTCCAGTGGGTCGGCCCAGTTATCCGGTCATCGGGTGTGGACTGCTGGCCTTATGGGTGTCCGCGGTTGGCCCTGGAGAAGCCTGGCCACCCCAGCTGTGAAGCCTCGCTCGTCGCCTTCAAGTCCAAAAGGGCCGAGATCGAGCATCTCCCTCGGGAGGCCCTTCATGCGATGCCCTATTGAGTCGGGGCCACCGAGTCGATATTCGACGAGGCCGAGGTAGCAGCGAGGTTGGCTGAGAACTACCAGCTGCCCCGTGATAAGGAAAGCTTGGCCGCTGTCGGTCAGGAGCGGCTGTGCGCTTCTACGATGTGGCACAACATGCAGGTTGGTGGTCTGGACTGGATTAGGTACATTAGATGCATTTTTGCCGAGGAATAATCTGACCCGCTCTATTTTGTCATACAGGCCACAGCTAGGATGGTTGCCGCTAGGCTCCATGCGCCCGCTCTGACCGAGGCCAATGCTGCCGTTGCCAAGAAGGCAGCCAAGCTTGCCGGGCTCCAGAAGGATGCCGACGAGCAGCTGGCACAGGAGAGGGGCAAATGCGGCAAGCTGAGGTCGGAAGTCCAACAGCTAGAGGCACTCCTGGTGGACCATGAGACGAAGGCCGCCACCACGACGGCTCAAATAACGGAGCTGGAGGGCGCATTGGAACGAGAGAAAGCGCTGGCGGTCGACCTTGCGGCGCAGGTGAAGGCCATGGAGGATGAGCTGGCCTTGATATCCAAAGAATTTCAGGGCTATCAAGAGTCAACTGTCATCCCCGCCCTCACGGATATGAAGCTCGAGGGCCTGGAGGAAGGCCAAGCCGAAGGCCTGGTGGACGGCCGGGCTGAGGGTTGGGAGGCCTGCCTTAGCCGAGTCAAGGAAAGGGAGGTGAGTCTCTACCCTTCGATCGAGGTTTATTTTGACAAGCTAGCGGCCTCCGACGATGAGGGGGAAGCAGACGACGACAAGGGTGTGTTCATCAACATTGAGGGCGACTGCCTGAAGACCGACACAAGGGATGGTGCCTCGAGTGGCGGCGACCAGCCGGAGTAGTCTTGTCCCCCCTTTTTGTTTGTTTCGGACGAGCGATGGGGTCGACCTGAGGGAGGCCTTGTTTTGTGAGGTCGGCCCCCGCTGTGACTTTTATAATTTTGACAATAATGAATAGACGGAAATTTTTGCTATCTGGTACCTGGGATTTCTTTGCATAATTTTAGTAAAACTAAAGTGACAGTAAGAGATATCAAGTCGCACTTGTGGGGGGCGAGCACATAGCTCGGCTCGTGCCCCTCTCCGGTTTGGGTGGCGGAGCTCCGTAAGCTCGCCCCGGAGTTCGTCGGAGATCGTAGACAAGTTTGTTTTCACATAGATGGAATTTGGCAACTTGCTTGGAAGGACATTTTCTTAGTTTCTACAATACGATGACAACGGTTGAGTAAGTGTGACGTGATCCGTGGGCGGGCTAGCGTGCCGTTCTACTTTGCTGTAAGCCTCTCAGGATGAGCGAGATCTGACTTTTAGGCCAGGCTTTCCTTCTCTACCGGTACTCGTTGCGTCCTCTTTCGCCTCCTCGATGATGGTGGGTTACTTGATCTCTTCTGGGAGTTCCCCCGACTCGATGGGAAACCCTGGAAGAGGAGGAGCGGGAGGAGTCATGGTGGTGTAGCCTCCACAGGAGGTCAAGGAGTCGAAGGCGGGCTGTTGGAAGGTGGAGGGACCCGTTGTTCGGGAACAAGGCGCCCAATGGAATGATTTGGGGCGAGGACGCCTCCCGGGAGGTGGAGGTCGTTGTGGAGTGGGCGCTGGAAGGGAGGAGCGGTCCGTGGTGGGTCCCCTGTCGCAAGTTGTCTAGGGGAAGTCGAGGAGTGGAATGCGGGCCGCCCTAATTGTAAGAGGAATAACTCGTCGACGATCCACCTATAAGATGAATAAGTCGTCGGAGAGGCATGGTCGATTTAGGACCGAGGGCCTATCCATCGAATGGGCCAGAGGGGTGGATGCTTAGAAGGATCCAAGGACGGACTTGCGTTAATACCGTGGATTTGTGGGAGACCGAGTATATGGATGTTCTGCCCCCTTTTGTTATTCATGGAGAGCGGACTAACGCTTCTTTTCTTCCCCCTCTCTTCCTTTGGTAAGAGTATTTATAGGTGCTGGGAAGTCGTCGACCTCTGACATGCTGAGCTGGCATGGTGAGCCGGCTTTTCATGGTCCAGTCAATCAAACCAGCCTTTGTCAGGCGCGTGAATCATCAGGCTCTCTTTTGTCAGAATCGCCGTTGTCAAGCCTGCATTTGTCAGTGATCGCGCCCCGGATACACGTCCCGGAGCAGTGACGATCGTAGTCTTACCGCAAACGCACGGTGTAGCGGCGAGCGGGTATCGAACACAGGGAGGCCTAATAACAGTGTCTTCTTCGATCACCTGGCTATAGGAAGTCGAGAAATGTTCGCAAATATGCGGTCACAGTCGTTCAAATGTATAAAAGAAATAACAAATTAATAAAGACGCCTAGGGATAGGGAATCCCCGCTACTTGCCGTATCTCATCATTGTGACTCGTAGGGTTTCACAATTGCAAGGCTTGAAATTTGGGTGGACTAGTTGCAACTAAATATGGAACCAAGCTCACGCTCTCGCGCTATTGTCGGTCTATAGCAAACCTAGGGTAGGGTCTAATCTCTTGCAAACCATAACCTAGGCAAACTAGAGTGAAGAACAGCATCAGCGTTCAATCGTATCTCGAGCCCACTCTCGTGCAAACTCGAGCTACGACCTAGGTTGGGTTAGTTCCTACCCGTCCAATCTCTTGCAAACGGGTATTGGTATAGAATTGCAATCGAAAACCCTAGTTTCGGTCCAATCTCTTGCAAACCGATTCCAGAGAAATTCAATTCCAACCCAATTCGAATATCTAGGGCTTCCTATCGAATTGGGATCCAATCTCTTGCAAATCCCAATCGGTATGAATCCCTAGCTATTCGTTTTATAGCGATCCTAAACTAACCCTAATCAATCCTAGCAATAGTTTCACCAATTCATCGCAAATTCGAAATTGGGCTCGTAGGGTTCATCCATACGCCCTAAGACGATGAACTACTCACAATTCATAATAAAATGCAATAGAAATTCACAATCAAAATCAATAGAATTCATTGCTAATTCAAAATATCAATAAAAATAGAGTTTTTGAGAGGAAGAGAGACAAACCAATGAAGAACAAGATAGCATCCAACAAAATCTCACTTTTCTCTCCTCTCTAAAAGCTCAATCTAATCCCTAAAAAGTTAATCTAAAAAGGCTGCAAAATGTTCTGAAAAAGACTCTCTAAACTAGTTTAAAAACTGGGGTTAAACACCCCCAAAATCGCCCAAAAAACCTTGACGAAAATGCCCATGCGCAGCCTCAAATCCGCAGTTTACGCTACAGGCAGCGCGGCTCACTCGGCCGAGTGACAAATGTCACTCGGTCGAGTGATGAACCCTGTACAGAAACAATGAGTTGGGGGTCTCGGGGGTCGATTCCTCGGAGGTCACTCGGGCGGACGGTCTTCCGTCACTCGGGCGGACGTCGGTGGTCACTCGGGTGGACCGTCTTTCTCCACTCGGCCGAGTCAGTCATCGGGACTGTACTGACAAAAAACAGAGAGTTCGGCATCTTTTGTTGCCGTCGTCTTGGCTCCACTCGGGCGACGGGTGACTTCGGTGCTCGGCCGAGTGGTATGGCGATGCTCGGCCGAGTGCACGCTGATATTGGCTCTGTTACGTGTCCGATCTGGCCGGCCGAGCGGGCTGTCTATGCTCAGCCGAGTGACTCCTTCACTCGGCCGAGTGGCATGCTAAAAATGCCTATCCTTCATGTTTTTGCCTCCTCGTAGCTCCTACAACGTTCTTTCCTCTTCCACTCCTCTCCAATCGCAAAATACCCCTCAAGAGAGTTGTCGGTGACACTCCGGAGTGGGTGCATCTCAGAATCACTCCAAATCGCTCCAAATCTCCTGAAATACGACAAAAACAACAAATCGTGAAAAGCATCGCAATATTGTCGAATAAACGTGAAAAACACGATTTGAGCGATCTAAATGGCAAGCAAACATGCAGAAAAAAGGTGTAAAATACGGAGTGATCAAAATCCCCTAAGCTTACCTCTTACTCGTCCTCGAGGAAGATAAGTAAAAAGCGAACCCGATGGATAAAGATAAAGAAAACGACAGAAAGGCGGAAAACGGAAAACGAAAAACGAAATAGAAAACGAAGAGGGAAGTTGCTAGATCATTTTTTCAGGACGTGGGTTTTGCTTACTCATATAGCATGCATCGAATATTAAACACATGTCAAAGACTTTTATTTTGATATCATAGTATAATGGTGCATTTGAAATAGAAAACCCAAGAATATCAATATAGCATGAAAAATGGAATAATTCTAAGATTAACATCGTCTGAGGCATCTAAAACGGTATACAACATCGTAGATCACACACTTTTCAATTGAATGCTTTCTATAAGGAGTATAAGAGATATCACACGATAGAGTAGAAAGAATAGAAAAAGTGTGGTTTTTATGAAATGAATGCTAAGCGTAGATTTCTGGACTTCGTAAAACTTTAGCAATCTCACCGAGTATAAAATATTACTTAGCCTAGGTTCTCATGCACCGTCAAGTAGTCACACTCTCTCACATCATTGAATTCTCTCCCCCAAGCTTATCTATAAGCGTGGTGGCATATACAAAACAATATTTACATCCCCATTTCTTATGAAGCTCCAAAAGTCAAAAATAAAAACAAAAGAGGGAAGAAAGAGACAAAGTGTATGAGATGGGATCGTTCTCGAACTTCTTTTCTCATTTCTTCACTTATTCTCAAATCTTTTTCTTTTTTTTCTCTTTCTCTTTTTTTCTTTTTTTTCTTTTCAATAACATATATACACAATGATCCCAAATCAAAGAAAGGATATACAAGTATTTTTTTCTTTGGTTTTTGGGGAATTTGGAGCATGTGATTTTAATAACGGGGGAATGTCAATAATAGAATCGCTAAGGGGAGATTCACCAATGAATTTAAAATAGAGAAATAATGTTCAAGATATGTGGAGAAAGAAATAAATGTATCTCTCAGTTCACTCTATAGGAAGTGCATGACAACTTCAACAGGGTAATATAATCTATTCAGTTTAATCTCAAATAGTAAACTAATCCAGATTTATCATTGCTAGCAACAATTCAATCAACCTGAAGTGAAACGTACAAATCATGCAAAATAGAAGTGATGTGAGAGAAAGGAAAGCAGTACTCCAGATATAAGCTTCAATGCGTGAATCATGGTGTGTTTTCTACGATAGCATACATATGAATCATCAGACATCAGCTAATAATAGAATTTCATCCATTTTCATACAGCAAAAGAGAGTGGGTTACTATTTCTAAATGCAAAGCAGAACATAGCATATGATATCAGAAATAAAAAGCTATGACATGACAAATATAGCATGCATATAGAGAAAAGCTAACACCACGTCATCATCATCACAGAAAAGTCATCTCTAGCAAAAGATGAAAGAAAACAAAGATAAACGAAAATAAAACTAGTTACAATGCAGCACATAAGAAGAATAAGAAAAACGTGATGCATGGTAAAAAAAATGAAAAAGTGATGAAAAATGGGTGTAAAAGTGGAAAAAATGTGGAAAAGCTAAAAATAAAGGTGACAAAAGCGAAAAGTGTGAGAACTCACTCCCCCAAGCTAAAGTGCATAGTGTCCTCAATGTGCGAAGTATGGCACACCGAGAGACTGGTAATGGATGGGGGTGGTGGGTATGCATGCATGATGAAAAAGGGAACAAAATGAAAAATATGATGCGAATGCGATGCATGCAAGGATACAAGTGATGTGGATATGTGTGTGTCACCAAAAATACTCTCCCTCACTCCCGAAAAAGGATATAGAATGATATGATCAAAATGTGGACAAAAATAGTGATGGGAGGAGGGGTGGGCAAAAATCATCAGGGCCAAGCAGAGAATGGGCAGCATGACGACAAAAAATATCGATGGCATCAAGGGTGTGCCTAAGCTGGTGGTGTTGCGCCATCTCCGTCCTGAGGCAGAGGTGGAGGAGGAGGTGGTGGTGGATGGGTGACTGTCTGCTGGGTGGGTGGTGGTGGTGGTGGGCGTGGAACAGTCTGATGGGTGGGTGGTGGTCGTGGCAGTCGCTCGAGGATCTGGGTCAGGCAAAAGTGAATACCGGGAAGTAGCTCGAGGCGGTGTTGCATGGCAGTGACTGTGAAAGACAGAGCCCTAAAATCGCCCCGGAGTCCACTCATCACCCCCTCAAGAGCGCGAACACTCTGAACTAAGGCGTCAGGGGGTGGTGGAGCAGAGGGACGGACAGGTCTAGGCTGAGCAGGTCGGGGCTGTCTAATATGGGCGGTGTAGGTGATCGGGACAGCAGGCATGGGTCGAAAAGGTGTTGTGCTCACTAGGGGATGCCCAGCCTCAGTGCGAGGCTGGGACGCGGGCTGGTGTGAGGTGGAAGTAGCAGCAGTGGAAGTGGAAGACAGAATCGGTGACGAGGCAACGAGATAGGTCAGTGACACAGACGTGGGAATAGACGTCACGACACTCTCAGATAGGACGGCTGCCGTGGAGACAGAAAGGTCAACCGCTGGGGAGGAAGTGAATGGACCAAAAGGTGATAGCCCAGCGGAGATCATACTGGCCATGGTCTCCACGACGGCAGCGAAAGAAGGTCCGCCGCTCTCAAGTATGGTGGGTGGACGCTCGGGTAGCAGAGAGGTGAGGGGCTCAACCGACAGGGGCTCAGTAGTGGTGGGGGTGGTGGTAGACGTGGTGGGCGTAGGCTCAGCAAGTGTACTCCCGACACTGGCAGAAGTGGGGACAGAAGTGTCGGGAGCGGCAGAAAGAGCAGGCTCAGGCTGATGGAACACAGGGTCTACAGGTGCAGGGGGTGCCTGCTCAGCCTCCTTGGCCTCAAGCACGTAGGCGGCGAGGATCAGGAGATCCATCGCCGGAAGCCAGTCATCATGTGATGGTCCTATGTGTGTCTGAGCGGGGCTCGGAAGGATCATGTAGTCAGCACCGAAGGGACCGTACAACCAAACCCAGTGACGCTGGCCGTGCGGACGAAGCATCTTCATCTGGGCCATGACGTCTATCAAAAGTGAAGTGGGGCCCGAATGTCGACGCAGGTCGGCCGGAAGGTCCTCACCGGTCATCAGGGCTAGCAGGGTGATCAGGCCGCTGCAACATATCGGGGAGCGAGCGTCCACCGATACGATGATGCGGTCCAAAAACCAGCTAACGACGTCAATCTCTACGGCGGGGACCATCGTGACACCATCCCTATCAAGGACTCTGGGGCGAGTCATCGCGTAGAGCATATAGAGCTCAGGCGTCGACATCGTCCCAGGCTCGTACCTCGCCAGAAAGGTGGTCGCCATAAGGCGCTGTGCTATGCGGACGCAGGGGTGGACTATGGCCGAGGCCTTGGCCCTACTAGGGTCAAAGGCCTGAGGTAAACTCGTGATCCTGGCCCAAAAAGCATGTGAATTGAAGGATGGGGGAGGAATGTGTGTGGGGGTGTAGGCTCGGTCGGGCACGGGGATAGCGGGCCACTGAAAGAATGCTCGAAGCATATCGAGAGTGATCGGACACTCTCGATCCATAAGTCGAAAGGAGCATCCCTCAGCGGTCCGGGGGATCGAGCTAAGTACCTCGAGTGTCGGACGGACATAGGTGTCCGCCGACACGAAAAGAAAATCTCGCCAACCCACGTTGTCGTACAACGTGAGCATCCCCTCGAGTACCCCCCAGGCGGTCTAGGTCTGCAAGGTGTGCGAACCTGGAGGGAACTATCGAGCGCTGGGCGATACGCTCAAAAGCGACGCGATGTGTGTCGTCTCGGAACGTAATACCCAGCGGCCCGATGATAGGAGCCTGTGGTGGCTGTGGGTGGATGGGGTCGGTTGGAAGTGGCTGTGGGTGGACTGGATCGGCAGACTGTGGCTGTGTGGGGTGAGGTGGTGAAGGTGGAGGGGAGTCCTCCCTAGCGTTGGAGGGGCCGGCCTCATCCGTCCGCTTCCGCTTAGCGGAAGCTCCCCGAGTGCGTGGCTGTGTTCGGGGCGACATGTGCACCCCGAGTGCTCACCCAACTAATATAAGGTGCGACGTGTCAAAAATAATGGAACGAAGGTACCTGGACACGCCGCGGAGCAAAACAGCAGATGCGTGCGAAGAAGCCGCCTCCACTAAGGCCAAAAGCGCACCCGGAAGCTCCCCTAAGCTCCCCTAAGCTCCCTAAGATAGCCTACACATCAAACAACGATATCAGCGTGTAAAATTCAAAATACATGGGGGGTTAGGGGTATAAGAGATAGACAATGAAATTGATTTGAGGTAGGGGCTTGATAGGTGCACGAATCGTCAAAAAATACGAGAAATTGGAGAAATGGGGCAAATTTGGGGTTACCGGAGGATGGCCGGCGGCGAGGGAGTCGCCGGCGGTGAGGGTGGTCGACGGTCGACATCGGCCGGCGATGACTCGGTGGTCGGACCGGCGGGCGCGGTGGTCGGGCGAGTGAGAGGTCGCAGCGGGTGAGGGAGCAGCAGTCGCACGCGGTTCGGGCGATTTGGGGATTTTGGCGTTTCGAATTCTGCGCCGACCCGCTGCGCCTTATATATGAGAGGTTACGACTCGGCCGAGTGACTGTGTCACTCGACCGAGTGATCGTAACGAAAAATATTTTTTAAAAAAACTCCTCCCATCATACGACTCGGCCGAGTGGCTTTGCCACCCTCGGCCGAGTGGAAAAAGTCCATTCGGCCGAGTGGCACAAGCTACTCGGCAATTCTCGCCCTAGGAGCGTATCAGTTTCACTCGGCCGAGTGAAGATATATACTCGGCCGAGTGGCAATTTATACTAAAATCGAAAAAAGAACAGAGAGTTGGGTACAGCAGACTTCCCTCGTTGGTGTGACACTCGGGCAGGCGAAGTTGTTTGCTCGGCCGAGTGGATATGGTACTCGGCCGAGTGAGGCCCTGTTTTCTGCTGTGATGCTCTGTTTTGGCTCTAATCTCTGTTTTTTCTTTCTCCAGTTGATTTCTTCCTTCTCCTAAGCCTCGAGCGCGTTCCTGGAGCGCTCTTCTTTGCCTTAGTCATCCTCCATATGATAGATATCCCGTTCTCCTCTCCTGTCAGAGAAAATAGGACCCGTTGTCAAAAATTTTCGGGCAAACGACTCAAAAACACTAATAAAGTCTAAAACAAAAATAAAAACTAAAATATAAATAATGCAATAACCGTCGGGTTGCCTCCCGACAAGCGCTCGTTTAAGGTCTTGAGCTCGACCCCTCTTGATTTTCAATTAACGCTTGATGTTGGGTGCATACGAGATGCACCCGTCGAACTTGCTTGGAAGACCACTCGGATTTGGATCATGGTGGGGTGTGGTCTTCCTCAGCGCCCCTTCGTCATGGGCAATGTTGGGGGGTGGCTCCCCCAAGCTAGAGCTTGCTCCGGTCTTCCTCTTTGCCGGTGACACCGATCTTCGTATCGGTGGAGCTTTCTTCGGAGTCCTCAACTTCGAGAGCTTGCAGAGCTCCCGTATTCTTGCGACTTCAGCATCGCCATCATCAATTGCCATAGAGATGTCGGGGGAGTGCTCCATCTTCTCTTCCTCGACCAAATCTAGGCCTTCTTCGAAGCTATCTTCGTGGGGTGCGCCGATGGAGTGGGGGATCGCCTCTTCAATGACCTCATCAAGGAGGTCCATGCAATCTAGCTCTTCGTGATACGGCATGTGCTTCATTGCCTTCGGTATATGAAGCTCCACTTCGATGTTGCCGACGTTCAAGGTAAGGGTCGCCTCCCACACATCGACGATGACACCGGCGGTGGCGAGGAACGGGAGTCCAAGTATGAGTGATGTATCGCCCTCCTCCTTGACGTCCATTATCACGAAATCGCATGGCAAACATATGCCCCCGGAACTTGGAGTGGGATGTCCTCCGCGATCCCAACCGGTCTTGTAATCCTCCCGTCCGCTAGTTGAATCCGCATGTCGGTAGGCTTCAAATCTGTGCCGGTATTCAACTTCCAGAACATGGAGAGGGGCATGAGGCTAACACTAGCCCCCAAGTCCACCAATGCTTTTTGTAGGGGGACGCCGCCTAGAGTGCAAGGAATCCAGAAACTCCCTGGATCTTTAAGCTTGGCGGGCCCCTTTTCCCTCTTTGTGAACCAAGTCCCTTCCTCCGCGAGAATTATCTTCTCCTTCCTCTTCCTTCCCGTGATCAAGTCCTTTAAGAACTTGGCGTAAGATGGGATTTCCACTATAGCGTCGAGGAAGGGGATATTGAGGCTCACCCCTCTCAAATACTCGAGAAACTTGGCTAGCCGTTTCTCCATCTTGGCTCTAGCTAGCCGTTGAGGGAAGGGCACCTGTGGCATAAATCGGCGCTCGTCAATAAGCTTTTCCTCTCTAGACTTCACTTCCCCTTGCGGCTCCTTCTCCTTTGCCACTTCAATTACCGACTCGCTTTCTTCTAAATTCTCCACCACGGGCTCCTTGACTTGAGTCATGGGGGAGTGGTATCCTTCCCTCCTCTCGTCGTAACTGCAACGATCGTATTGATGTGGCCGGTGTTGTCCTGTGGATTCGGCTCGGGTTGAGCCGACAACTGTTGGTTGTTCCTATTGAGAAAAGTAAGTTGCTCCCCGATTTGGGCGACGACGGTGACGAGAGAATCTTGTCGCGCCTTCAAGGTGGCGTTAATCTTCCTTTGTTCCACTATAAACTCATCCACCTTAGCCTCAAAATCCGAACGTTGTTGAGCTTGTGGAGGGTTGGGATTTCTCCACCCTTGATTATACCCGGGTGGCCTATAAGGTCCCACTTGTTGCCTCGGTGGGAAATTTTGTTGCGGTGGCTCCCTTTATGGATAATTCGGTTGTGATGGTGGTGGAGCGCGAGCTTGAGGAGGTTGTTGTGGCGGGGGGTTCAATGCACCATCATTATTGGCATATGAGAAACCCGGATGGTTTCTAGCGACCGGATTGGCCTAATATCCAGAATTCCCCGCGACGTATTGAACTTGCTCCAAAGCTCCTTCTCCTTGCTCTCCTCCCACATATATGGATTGGGATTGGTCTTGCCAATCGCTCATATGATTTGTCGGCGTGGATGTAGGAGGGGCTCCTTGAGGCTCCGTAATGAATTTCTCCAATCTCTCCACAACCTTGTGGAGAGAATCAAACTTGCTAGAAAGCTCCGCCACGGCCTTGGCCTCATAGATACTTGTGGGCTTCAAGGAGGATGAAGAATGTCTTCGCTCGTCCCCCCATTGTTGGTTGTTCGAGACCATCTCCTCAAGCAAGGCCGTAGCTTCATCGGGAGTCTTCGATAAAATGGCTCCATTTGCCGTGGCATCAATAATCTGCTTCGTCCCCGGGTGGAGTCCATTGTAAAAGCTATGGACAAGCTCCCAATCCTCAATGCTATGATGGGGGTATTGATGTTGCAAGTCCTTGAAGCGCTCCCATGCTTCATAAAGAGTCTCTTGTGGTCCTTGCTTGAAGGACATGAGAACACTTCTAATCTTCACCGTCTTGGAGGGCGGGTAAAATTTGTCGACGAAGGCACTCGCCAACTCATCCCAAGTGGTGAAGATTCCTTCAGCTTGCGTCCTCAACCAATATAATGCCTTGTCCTTGAGTGTGAAAGGGAAGAGGCGCAGTCTGATAGCATCCACGGAGACGCCTGGCATTTGGAAGGTGGCACACTTTGATAGGAAGAGCTGGATGTGGTAATGAGGGTTTTCATGGGAGTTCCCATGAAAAGGATCTTGTTGCATAAGGACCACCAATCCGGCCTTCAACTCAAAATTTTTGTCGGCCGCCAACTCCGGCATGGCTATGGACGAGGTCGTGGAAGAAGTCTTAGGCCGAAGTCTATCTCTTATGGAAATAATCCTCGCCATTCGCGTCGCCAATTCTTCGGGTGTCTCAGGATGGGTCATAAAATCTCCTTCCGTAACGGGTCTCGTCTCCGCTCGGATCCTCCTCAATGTACGCTCGATCTCCGGATCGTATAGTATCTCTTCGGTGTTCGCCGAGGATCTCGTGTACATGCAAGGGAAAACAGAGTTTCAAAGGAATAGTTAGCACAACGGAAGGGTGTAGAGCGAAAAAGAAAAATAGCCAGGTTATAGGAATCAAACACTATTGCCTCCCGGAAACGGCGCCAAAAACTTGATCGCGACCCGGATACACGTCCCGGAGCGACGACGATCGTAGCCTTACCGTAAGCGCGCGATGTAGCGGCGATCGGGTATCGAACACAGGGAGGCCTAATAACAGTGTCTTCTTCGATCACCTGGCTATTGCAAAAGTCGGGAAATGTTCGCAAATATGCGGTCACAGTCGTTCAAATGTATAAAAGAAATAACAAATTAATAAAGACGCCTAGGGATAGGGAATCCCCGCTACTTGCCGTATCTCATCATTGTGACTCATAGGGTTTCACAATTGCTAGACTTGAAATTTGGGTGGACTAGTTGCAACTAAATATGGAACCAAGCTCACGCTCTCGCGCTATTACCGGTCTATAGCAAACCTAGGGTAGGGTCCAATCTCTTGCAAACCCTAACCTAGGCAAACTAGCGTGAAGAACAACATCATCGTTCAATCGTATCTCGAGCCCACTCTCGTGCAAACTCGAGCTACGACCTAGGTTGGGTTAGTTCCTACCCGTCCAATATCTTGCAAACGGGTATTGGTATAGAATTGCAATCGAAAACCCTAGTTTCGGTCCAATCTCTTGCAAACCGATTCCGGAGAAATTCAATTGCAACCCAATTCGAATATCTAGGGCTTCCTATCGAATTGGGATCCAATCTCTTGCAAATCCCAATCGGTATGAATCCCTAGCTATTCGTTTTATAGCGATTCCAAACTAACCCTAATCAATCCTAGCAATAGTTTCACCAATTCATCACAAATTCGAAATTGGGCTCGTAGGGTTCATCCTTACGCCCAAAGACGATGAACTACTCATAATTCATAATAAAATGCAATAGAAATTCACAATCAAAATCAATAGAATTCATTGCTATATTCAAAATATCAATAAAAATAGAGTTTTTGAGAGGAAGAGAGACAAACCAATGAAGAACAAGATAGCATCCAACAAAATCTCACTTTTCTCTCCTCTCTAAAAGATCAATCTAATACCTAAAAAGTTAATCTAAAAAGGCTGCAAAAGGTTCTGAAAAAGACTCTCTAAACTAGGTTAAAAACTGGGGTTAAATACCCCCCAAAATCACCCAAAAACCCTGACGAAAATGCCCCTGCGCAGCCTCAAATCCGTAGTTTACGCTATAGGCAGCGCTGCTCACTCGGCCGAGTGACAAATGTCACTCGGTCGAGTGACGAACCCTATACAGAAACAGAGAGTTGGGGGTCTCGGGGGTCGATTCCTCGGAGGTCACTCGGGCGGACGGTCTTCCGTCACTTGGGCGAACGTCGGTGGTCACTCGGGCGGACCGTCTTTCTCCACTCGGCCAAGTCAGTCATCGGGACTGTACAGACGAAAAACAGAGAGTTCGGCATCTTTTGTTGCCGTCGTCTTGGCTCCACTCGGGCGAGGGGTGACTTCGGTGCTCGGCCGAGTGGTATGGCGATGCTCGGCCGAGTGCACGCTGATATTGGCTCTGTTATGTGTCCGATCTGGCCGGCCGAGCGGGCTGTCTATGCTCGGCCGAGTGACTCCTTCACTCGACCGAGTGGCGTGCTAAAAATGCCTATCCTTCATGTTTTTGCCTCCTCGTCGCTCCTACGATGTTCTTTCCACTTCCACTCCTCTCCAATCGCAAAATACCCCTCAAGAGAGTTGTCGGTGACACTCCGGAGTGGGTGCATCTCAGAATCACTCCAAATCGCTCCAAATCTCCTGAAATACGAAAAAAACAACAAATCGTGAAAAGCATCGCAATATTGTCGAATAAACGTGAAAAACACGATTTGAGCGATCTAAATGGCAAGCAAACATGCAGAAAAAAGTTGTAAAATACGGAATGATCAGTCAGATCATCCATTGTTAGGCCTGCTTTTGTCAGCCTAGGTACTGTCAGGCGGCGTGTTGTCAATGATGGCGGGTCTCTCAAGGGTGCATCCGTGCCATTAGGTCATGTCAGGGACATACTTCCCGGGGACCATGGGGCATGCCCCAGGGTACCCGTCGTACGGGTACGGAAGCCGTAGCTCGGTAAGTGCCCTTCTCCGGTTTGGGTGGTGAAGCTCCGTAAGCTTGCCCGGAGTCTTTTACTTGAGGGGGGAGGGAGCCGTAGCTCGGCCCGTGCCTTTTTTCTTCGGTTTGGGTGGCGAAGCTCCGTAAGCCTGCCCCAGAGTCTTCACTAGAGGGGGGAGCAAGTGCTTAGCTCGGCCCGTGCCATTCTCCGGTTTGGGTGGCGAAGCTCCGTAAGCTTGCTTCGGAGTCATTGAGAGGGTGGGTATTGGGCCGTCATCTTCCTGCAGCCTCTATAGTCGGACAGGTATTGGGCAGTCGCCTACCCCGCATATGGCACTCTGGTTTTGGTGGCAAAGCTCTGTAAGCTTGCCCCGGAGTCTTCACTGGAGGGAGGAGCGAGCGCATAGCTCGGCCCGTGTCCTTCTTCGGTTTGAGTGGCGAAGCTCCGTAAGCTTACCCCGGAGACTTTGAGAGGGCGGGTATTCAGCCGTCGCCTCCCTGTAGCCTCTATAGTCGGACGGGTATCGGGCCGTCGCCTACCCTGCATAAGGCACGCCGGTTTGGGTGGCGAAGCTTCGTAAGCTTGCCTTAGAGTCTTCACTGTAGGGAGGAGCGAGCGCGTAATTCGGCACATGCCCTTCTCCGGTTTGGGTGGTGAAGCTTAAGCTTGCCCCGGAGTCTTTGAGAGGGTGGGTATTGGGCCGTCGCCTACCTGCAACCTCTATAGTCGGACGGGTATTAGGCCATCGCCTACCCCGCATATGGCACTCCGGTTTGGGTGGTGAAGCTCCGTAAGCTTGCACCCTAGTCTTCACTGGAGGGGAGAGCGAGCCCGTAGCTCGGCCCGTGCCCTTCTCCGGTTTAGGTGGCGAAGCTCCGTAAGCTTACCCCGACTCTTTGAGAGGGCGGGTATTGGGCCGTCGCCTCCCGCAGCCTCTATAGTCGGACGGGTATTGGGTCGTCGCCTAACCCACATATGGCACTCCGGTTTGGGTGGCGAAGATCAGTAAGCTTGCCCCAGAGTCTTCACTAGATGGGGGAGCGGGTGCATAGCTCGGCCTGTGCCCTTCTCCTGTTTTGGGTGGCGAAGCTCCGTAAGCTTGCCTCGGAGTCTTTGAGAGGGCGGGTATTGGTCCGTCGCCTCCCTGTAGCCTCTATAGTCGAACGGGTATTGGGACGTCGTCTACCCTGCATATGGTACTCCGGTTTGGGTGGCGAAGCTCCGTAAGCTTACCCCGGAGTCTTAACTGGAGAGGGGAACGAGCGCGTAGCTCGGCCCGTGCCCTTCTCCAGTTTGGGTGGCGAAGCTCAGTAAGCTTGCCCCGGAGTCTTTGAGAGGGCGGGTATTGGGCCGTCGCCTCCCCACAGCCTCTATAGTCGGACGGGTATTGGGTCGTCGCCTACCCTGCATATGACACTCCGGTTTGGGTGGCGAAGCTCCATAAGCTTGCCCCGGGGTCTTAACTGGAGGGGGGAGCGAGCGCGTGCTCCGCCCGTGCCCTTCTCCGGTTTGGGTGGCGAAGCTCTGTAAGCTTGCTCTGGAGTCTTTGAGAGGGTGGGTATTGGATTGTCGCCTCCCCGTAGACTCTATAGTCGGACAGGTATTGGGCCGTCGCCTACCCCTCATATGGAACTCCGGTTTGGGTGGCGAAGCTCCGTAAGCTAGCCTCGGAGTCTTCACTGGAGGCGAGAGCGAGCGCGTAGCTCGGCCCGTGCCCTTCTCTGGTTTGGGTGGCGAAGCTCCGTAAGCTTGCCCCGGAGTCTTTGAGAGGGCGGGTATTGGGTCGTCGCCTCCCCGCAGCCTCTATAGTCCGACGGGTATTGGGTCGTTGCCTACTCCACATATGACACTCCGGTTTGGGTGGCGAAGCTCCATAAGCTTGCCCCGGAGTCTTCACTGGAGGGGGAGCAAGCACGTAGCACGGCCCGTGCCCATCTCCGGTTTTGGTGGCGAAGCTCCGTAAGCTTGCCCCGGAGTCTTGTGCTAAACTAAAATTTTCAAGTGGAGACACCAAAATTTGAAAATATGGCCGAAAAGAAGGTAATTATATTAATACTCACGAATTTATTGATAGTATTTTAGCAAGTGCTCGGCATTCCAAGGGTGGGCTAGCTTGCTTTCGTCCAAGGTTGCTAGAATATATGTGGCCGGCCCGACAATGTCGATGATTTCGTAAGGACCCTCCCACTTTGCTGCGATGTTTTCCCAGCGGACGATTTCTGGTTTGAAGGTTGCGTCCCTAAGGACTAGGTCGTCGATTCTGAAGCTCTGTTTCCGTACCCTGGAGTTGTAGTGCCGGGCCATCCTCTAGCTGTGTCAAACGAGATTCGTTAGAGCTCGATCCCTTACTTCGTCGATGAGGTCGAGGTTAAGGCCGAGGCCCTCCGCGTTGATATCTTCATCAAAGTATCGAAGCCAAAGAGTTTCCTCGCCCACCTCCACGGGGACAACCACTTCTGCCCCAAATGCCAGCATGAATGGGCTTTCTCCGATCGAAGCTTTGTGGGTCGTGCGGTATGACCAAAGAATACCCGATAGTTCGTCCACCCAAGATCCGAGAGTGTCGCCGACCTTCTTCTTCAGGGGGCCCAGTATGCATTTATTCGCTACCTTCACCATCCCGTTGCACTATGGGTGCACCACAGAAGCGAAGTGAAGATTGATCCCCCATTCCGAGCAGAAGTCCCGGAAGCCCTCGCAGTCGAACTGTCTTCCGTTGTCTGTCACGATGGAGCGAGGCACTCCAAAGTGACAGATGACAGACTTCCAGATAAAGTTCTTCATGTCTGTCCATGTGATATGAGCCAAAGGTTCTGCCTCGACCCATTTAGTGAAGTAGTCGACGGTGACGACGAGATACTTCCTCCCACCGGAGGCCTTCGGGAAAGACCCGAGGATGTCGAGTCCCCACTTAGCGAAGGGTATCGGACTGAGAATGGGGACCATGTCGGCTGGCGGTGCCGCAGTGTGTCTGTAAAATTTCTGGCATTATTCGCACTTTTTGACATACTGGGACGCGTCTTGGACCATGGTCAGCCAGTAGTATCCCTGGCGCACTATTTTGTGGGCGATAGTGCGTCCACCGTAGTGGTTTCTGTAGAGGCCTTCGTGCACCTCGCGGATGACCTGTTCGGCCTGGCCTGGCCCCAAACACTTCAGGTAAGGTAGGACGTCGAACCTCACACGACGCCTGCAGTAAAGCACTCCATCGAAGATCACGAACGACAGGGCTCGCCTCTCGATCTTCTTAGCTTCCAGCCATTCCTCGGGCAGGGCTCCCGTCTCCAAGTATTGCATTATTGGGCTCATCCAAGTCGTCGTCGGGCTGACACACATTACCTCGTCTTCTTCAATGGTGGGTGTTAGCAAGTCCACGACGTAAATGGCCTTCCCAATTTTGGCCAGAGAGGATGAGGCCAGCATTGATAGGGCGTCGGCTTGGAGATTGTTGGAGCGAGGCAGCTGTTGGAACTCCGCCTTTTTGAACTTCCGAAGCTCGCCCTGGATGTGCCTAAGGTAACGCTTCATCAGCTCTTCTCTGGCCTCAAAGCTCCCTTGGACCTGCTGGATGACGAGCCACGAATCACTCAGCAGCAGCACATTCGTAGCTCCCAATGCCCGGCACAGCTTCGGTACATTGACCGCGGGTTCGTACTCCACGACATTGTTGGTTACCGAGAAGCTAAACTGCAATGTATATTCCAGCAGGCATCCGTCCGGGGTTTGGATGATGATGACCACCCCGTCCCGGACCCCGTGGCCGATCCATCGACGTGGATTATCCACAGCTCGCCCATATCCTCCAAGGCAGACGTCACCAATTTGGCTGCCTCCGTCGATCCCTGCTCTGCCACTGCTGCTTGAACGCTCCGTGGCTCTTCGGGAAGATCCTCAATGGTGCATTCCGCTATGAAATCCGCCAGCGCTTGGCCTTTGATCGTCGTTCGGGCTTTGTCGAACTCGTTGAGCTCAACGCTCCAATTTAGCATTCTACCCGAACGCTCCAACATCTTCAGGTTCTTTTCAAGCAGCAGATTGGTGTGGACGACGACAGTGTGAGCTTGGAAGTATGGCCGAAGCTTCCTGGCCGTTGTAACGAGACAGTAGGCGACCTTCTCTATGGGGCAATAACGGGTCTCTGTGTCCCGGAGCACCCGACTCGCAGAGTAGACCGGTCGTTGTATGCCATTTTCTTCCTTGATCAAGACCGAGATGACGGCCTCTTCACTAGTGGCCAGGTACAGTCTCAGTTGTTCTCTCTCCTCGGGCTTCACGAGCAGCAGCGGGCTCTGTTGGTAAGCTCACAGCTCGGCGAATGCTTGGGTGCAGGTGTCGTCCCACCAGATCAATCTTCTATCAATCTTCTTTGTGGTGAGGCCTGACGCATGACTCTGAAGAACGAGAGTGACATCTCTGTGGACGTCGACAGGAACCTCCCCAGGGCGGCGACCCCGCTTTTAAGCCGCTGCAAGTCTCGGATGGTCCGTGGCTCCGTCATGTTGATAAGGGCCGACACCTTGTCTGGGTTTGCTTCAATTCCTCGCTTCGTTATCATGAAGCCAAGGAATTTCCCCGATTGCACGCCGAAGATGCACTTCGCTAGGTTCAGCCTTAGACCAAACTGGCGCACCTTCTGGAAGGTCTCCTGTAGGTCGACGAGGTGGTCTGGGGCCTTCTTGATCTTAACCAGCATATCATCTATGCAGACTTCCAGATTCCGTCCGACCTGAGAGCCGAAGATCTTGTCTACCATTCGCTGATAGGTTGCCCCAGCGTTCTTCAATCCGAACGGCATCTTTGTATAGCAGAAGGTGCCTTTATCGGTTATGAAGGACGTCTTCTCCTCATCCTCCTTCGCCATCGGGATCTGGTTGTAGCCCGAGAATGCGTCCATAAAGCTCAGCAACTCGTAGCCCGACGCCTGGTCGACCAGGTGGTCGATCCTTTGGTAATGGGAAGTTGTCCTTCGGGCACACCTTATTGAGGTCCGTGAAGTCGACACACATGCGCCACTTTCCACTATCCTTCTTTACCAAGACGACGTTGGCCAGCCAGTTCGGATAGCTATCGGCCTGATGAACTTGGCCTGAAGAAGCCGCTCCACTTCTTCGCTGGCCGCCCTCATCTTCTCTCCTCCGGAGCTTCTCTACTTTTATCGGACCGGTCGAGACTTCGGGTCTACGTTCAGCTTATGGGAGATCACCGCGGGATCGACCCAGGCATGTCCGACGGTGACCAGGCGAAGATGTCAGCGTTCTCTCTGAGGAGGTTGATGAGGTTCGTCCTCAGAGAGGCCGGAAGCCTCGTGCCGATGGAGACAGTTTTGCCCTCCTTCGCGGCCACATGTATTTCTTCGATCTCCTCTGCATGAGTCGGTCACTGGTCATAGTAATCCTCCTGTTCATCGAGGAGGTCGACCAATAAGGCCTGCTCCGGGGCCTTACACTTGGTTGATCCCACGTAGCAACTCCGGGACAGCTTTTGGCTCCCCGCACCTGGCCTACCCCTCGTGGAGTCTGAAATTTAACCATCTGGTGCTACAGGCTGGGAGTGCTTCGATGGCGATCAAGTATGGCCGTCCTATGATTCCGTTGTACGCCGACGCAATGTCGATGACAACGATTTGCGTCATGTGCGTGACGACTCTGGGCTTCTCCCCCAGAGACACCGACAGGGTGATCACTCCGGCAATAGGAACCGAGTGGCCGGTGAAGCCAATAATCGGGCCCGTGCACGGCCTCGGGTCCGTCTGCTTTAGCCCCATCTTCTCGATGGTAGACATGAACAAGATGTCGCATGAGCTCCCGGGGTCGATCAAGAGGCGGATGATAATGGATGTCCCGATCTGGGCTTCAATGACGATGGCGTCGTCATGGGGCAGCTCGACCCCCTCTAGGTAGTCGTCGGTGAAAGTGATGGGCGGTCGAGCTAGCCGTCTCCGCTTCGTCTCGGTGCCAAGGTCCGCCGCCATCACCTGCCGAGCATACGCCTTTTTGCCCGAAGATGACATGCCCCCCGAAGATGGCCCGCTGCATATTATGTATATGCGCATGACTGCCCTCGGCGGATGAGGCTCCTCTCGTTCCTCGTTTGGGGGTGGATCTGGCCTTCGCACTCCCCACAGAGCTCTCTCCTCTCGGGGGGCCTCCTGCCCTCGACGAAGCCTCCGAGGTGTCCTGCCTAGATCAACCGCTCGATCTCACTCTTCAGCGTGAAGCAGTCGCCGGTGTCGTAACCGTGGTTGCGGTGGTAACGACAATACTTCTTGAAGTCCCTTGACGCCGGATCCGATCTCAGCTCTCGAGGCAGATCTGGAAGCAGTCCGGCCCTCATCACCGTGGCTAGTACCTCCAGCATCCGAGCGTTGAGCTGGGTATACTAAGCCCGTAGCAGCCCCTCCGCCCTCTGGATGGCCCGCATGGAATCTCTGGCGGCCGCGAACTCTTGCACTGGTCCGGGACGATCTTACGGACGAAGTCCTTCTAGGTCCCGCCTTAGCTAAGCAAGCTAGTCGCGGCCCCCAGGCTTCTCCTCCTGCCTCGACCTGGGGTTGGGCCAATGCTCGATGCGGGGTGCTCCCACTCTGGCGACCTCCTTCTTTGTTCCAAGGGCCTCCTCGCTTAGTATGTATCTCTCCGCCTGGACGATGAGGGCGTCAAAGTCGACGGGCGGGTCTCGTAGGAGGGACTTGTGAATGTTTCGACTAGTCAGTCCTGCCTTGAAGGCCGCCATGACCAGTTCGTCGCCGCAGGCTACCACGCCTAGCTTCTCATCTTGGAAGCGACGCAGTTATTTTCCGATCGTCTCCCCTTCCTTCTGGACGACCGTGAACAGGTAGTTCGTGGGTTTCTTCCTGGTGCGCCCGGCCTGAAACTGCTGGCAGAATTTGTGAGATAGTTTGCCAAAGCTCTCGATGGACCGGGCGGGCAAACCGTGGTACCACTCCAGGGCTGAATCCTGCAGACTCTACTGGAATCCTTGGTAAAGGAGTGCGTCGTCCACGTCCTGCATCTCCATCGCCCCTCGGTATTGCTGCACGTGCATGAGGGGATCGCCTCTCCCATTGCAGACTGACAGCTGGGGGGCCTTGAACCTCACAGGTCTCAGGACCGAAGTTATCCATCGCGTCAGTGGCGTGGCCTCCTCAGGGTAGGTTGGGCGCACGGGGGTGCACTCCCTCCGTCTCTCTGGGGTCCTACATAGCTTGCGACGATCATCATGCCCCGGGGAGGGGGGAGGTCGCCAGGGTGGACTCCTCCCGCACGACGGGGATCCGACCGAGGGTGGGCTACATGCATTCCTGTATCGTTGGCCCGAGGTCGACACCTCTGGGATCTACTGGTTCTCCTTGTTTCCCCACTTGAGCCTCTCGCGCTCTGCGACGAGAAAGCGGAGCTGCTGATGGATGGCTTCCTCGTCGAAGCAATCTGGGGTGTGCTCCCTCCGTCTCTCTGGGGTTCGTCTTCAGTCCTGGCCCTGTCAGTGACGGTCACCTCGCTCCGGCGAGGGGGGCAGTTGTCGCGGAAGGCTCCTCCCTCGTGGCAGGGATCCGGCCGAGGGCGGGCTACGCACGTTCCTGCGCCGTTGGCCCGAGGTCGACATCTTCGGGATCTCCCTGTTCTCCCACCGGAGCCTCTCGCGCTCCGCGATGATGAAGCGGAGCTGACGACAAGCGGCTTCCTCATCGAGGCGGGCTTTTTGAGTGGCCTCCGTCGCTTCGTCTTGGCGTCTTTGATCCGCAGCCGCTTCTTCGTCGCGGCTTCGCTGCCATGCAGCCTCCACCTCTTCGTCCAAGAGCCTTTGCTGGGCCGCTATCTCCTCAGTGAGCCCCCTCTGCCCCCACTTCTTCTTCGAACGGAGGATGAAGATTTCGCCTCAAGTTCAGGGGCTCGGAGGGGTCGGGGGCGCATTGGCTGTGGTCGGTGGTGGGCTCCGAAAGGTGCTTCTCTCAAGCGCAAGAGTCCGTTTAAGTAGTAAAATCTGGGAGTCCAGATGTCGAATTTTCGGGAGAAATCTGTTGAAACCACAAGCTTAAATCAAACAGAAAACTATCGGAAAGAAACTAAACACTTTAATACTGAAAGTGATGATGGTGTGAATGGTGTGTCGTGAATACGTAATCAAAGCGAACAACGAAAGAGTCGTGTATGAAAATATATGAGAAACATGCACATGATATGGGCTCGTTAGGATTAGCGATTCGTGTATTTTGGTTGATTAAATATAACTCAACAAATCCTCCTTTTGGGAGCGATTCGTTGGAAAATACCCTTTTGGGGGTTTAAGCACAATTTGAATAAAAACGTCGCTAAAACTATAGTTCTACGAATATGGTATGAAGCTCTCTTTTGGAGAGATCAAATCTCACCCTTGTGGGGTGATCATCAACGTATTCGCTTCTTTTGGAAGACGAAAAGAGGATTAAATAGCAAAAACATACAATTTTAGCGACTTTGACGATGAAGAACAACGATATTCAACCTAAATAACACGAATCACATCCCCTAACTACTCCATATCATGCACAACAGAGATTTAGCTATACATCATGCAAAAATAAACAACTTCCATAGCAAAATACATCAAGTTTACAGCAAAATACGCTAGAAAACACCAAAATACGGGGTTTGAGTTAAAGGAAATATCACCAAATCTCCAAGTTTCGACTTCAAACTCTCTGGAAATAATAAGAAAGGCCTCTGGAAATTTACAGAATTTTTCAGGAAGAAGATACGGCTCCTAAGTGCTCCAATACGCCAATTATACGCCCAAAAACCCTAGAATATGCTTATATAATAGGCATTGCGGGTTTATTGGGCTTAACGGGTTCCAAACCCGCTCTAAAACGCGCCCGAACTCATCTCAACCGTAGATCTGGAGCGGATCAATTGTAGGCCGTTCGATCGAAGCGGGATTGGATAGGGTGCTGACGCGTGGCGCTGGAGAAATCGTGCGCAGCTCTTCGAATTCGAATCGGAGTGTTTACAGCCGTTGGATCGTGATCGCTGGGCTCCTGTTACGCCACATCGCCGTATAATCGCTGCGCTCTCCGAGTTTGGGCGGGGTCGTTTTCAGCCGTCCGATCGCCATCGGACGCATCAGCGTCGCCCACGTCGCCGTCTTGTCTCATCCGCTTGATGAACCGGGGAGTCGCTCGATCATCGCCGCGTGTCTCCCCAAGATGCTGCTCGGCTTCGATTCATGGTGCGATGCGCTAGTGAATCGCGTCCGTTGGATAAGAATCCAATCGCCCAAAGGAGGCTGCGTCGCCCGCTCGTCAGCTTTCGCAGCCGACCGTCGGATCAGCATCCGACGGTCCTTGTTCGTCCACGTGGCCGCCAATAAGTGTGCGCGACCGTATATCGTATTTCAAGTGTATTTCTTCTGTATTTCCCCCTTTAATTGGTATTCTGCATTCAAAAATACACAGTAATTAGCACAGATCTCAGAAAATTACAAATAAATAGTCGTTGGAATCGTGAGATCGAGACGATACTAGGAAAAATATAAAAAGTGTAGAAATACTCCATTAATTACTGTTTTGTGCTCAAATAGTGTGTTTTCTCTAATAAATAAATGTGTAGAAAATACGTATGTACTAGATACCAATATAGCATCACATGAGCACAAAATAGGGCTAAATGGGGGGTTAAATACGCAATATTGAACCCAAATCACACCCCCCAACTAGCGTTTTGCTAGTCTCTAGCAAAAAGAGCGATTAAAAATACGCCTAGATCACCTTATCAGATCTCAAATTACTCACCATCATACTACTACGACAAAAGAGATAACCGCACACTAATATCAAAATTTCAAGCTCATCAAGTAATGGTACTTGTGGGTTTTCAAAAATGAATGTCAATCATCTCAAATGGTTATAAAATAGACTCAAATTCACTATCAATTAATTCATGGCTCATAGTATACTAAAGCAATGGTACACACCGTTCAATCACATATTTTAACTTGGAGCGTGAATTTTTCATGCAAAGCAAGCATTAAAAATAAAATGGTATCAAAGCATACACACGTCAATCTTCATTCATAAGAGATCACACCACATCATGTGTTTTCTTTAAGCTTTGGAAGTTCTCTTGCCTTGCTAATTATGCACACTTATCCTCTATTTTCTTTTGATTTTTTCCATAGTTCCGCGTAACGCGCATCAAGCAACATTCGCGGAAAAGTATATAACTTGGATCGCTCCATCAAATAATTGAGGTTCCAGTCAATGGCTCCCAAATCAGACGATCATAGGGCATTAGGCCAAGAAGGACCCCTCGGACTGTACTACTCGAGCCAACCAAGTTATTTCTTTAATAGCACATTTATTCATTTTTTTCTTCCTCATTCATCTCATTTTTTCTTCTTTTGTGTGTGCATAAACAACATGGCAAAATAACTTCCTCTTATTTAATTTTTCACAAGAATGGGTATCCTAATCATTTCAAATGACGTGGTACGTTTTTCTACCCAAAATCACACCAAGCATGCAAATAGCAATGAATACGAGATAAAGAACAATGCTCCAGTTAATTTATGAATTATTGGTGCATGAACTTTGGTGTGTTCCAATGAGAGCATACCACTTGCTAATCCATAATTTCTAGATTCATTAAGTTATCGATTAATCTTGCCATTGAGATGTGTAAAAAGAAATTCACCACAAGCACTCAAATTCATGTAAAATGAGACTGAAATGTTGAACAATAGTGGTGGGGGAACATAAATCACGAGTGTACGGTGGTGAATAAATAACGAGAAATTTCATCACATGAGGGTCATTTCTAGGTAAAATAGATTTTGGTGATATTCTTAACTCAAAAAAAAAAAATTTTTTCAATGCAAAAAGGGAACTAAAAAATAAAATAAAATCCTAAAAGAAAATAAAGAAAATAAAGAAAATCCTAAAAGTTATACCCTCCCCCCAACTTAAAATAGACATTGTCCTCAATGTTAGGAAGAGGGAATCATGGAAAGAACACACCTGATTAGTTCCCACCCGAAGGTGGGTCTGTGAGATCCATGGTGCTCGCTTCCTTGGTCCAAGGCTCGTGAAAATGCTTCAATCTCTTGCCATTCACCTTGAACTCACTTCCATCTTTTTCATTAAGTAAGAGCACAACGCCATGCGGGAAAACTTCTTTGACGACGAAAGGTCCATACCACCTAGAGCGAAGCTTCCCAGGAAAGATGTGCAGTCTGGAATTGTATAGCAATACTTTTTGGCCTGGGGTGAACTCCCTCCTCAAGATCATCATGTCGTGGACGGATTTCATCCTCTCTTTTGATATTTTAGCGTTGTCGTACGCATTCTCCTCAACTCCTCCAGCTCCAACAATTGTAACCTGCGAGAAGAAAAAGAGACATCAGTATCAAAATTCATTTTCTTTATAGCCCAATAAGATCTATGCTATATCTCAACAGGTAAGTGACAAGACTTCCCAAATACAAGACGGTAAGGTGACATCCCCAAAATTGTTTTGTAGGCCGTCCTGTAGGTCCACAACGCTTCAGGTAAGCGCAAACTCCAATCTTTCCTTGAAGGATTCACCGTTTTCTGCAAAATTCCTTTGATCTCTCTATTTGCCAACTCTGCTTGACCATTGGTTTGGGGGTGATACGGAGTAGAAACTTTATGTGTGACCCCAAACCTCTTCATTAAAGTAGCGAACATGCTGTTGCAAAAATGAGACCCTCCATCACTGATCAAGGCCTTTGGCACTCCAAACCTAGAGAAAATGTTCTCTTTGAGGAACTTAAGCACAACGGAAGTGTCGTTCGACCTGTAAGGAATAGCTTCCACCCATTTAGAAACATAATCGATACAAACCAAAATATAAGCATATCCAAATGAAGGTGGGAAAGGTCCCATGAAGTATATGCCCCAACAATCAAATATTTCAATTTCCAAAATGGGGTTTAAAGGCATCATGTTACGTTTAGTAATACCCCATAATTGTTGGCATGCAGCACAAGTCTTGCAATAATGAAATGTATCTTTAAACATAGTTGGCCAACAAAAGCCACATTGCGAGATTTTTGCCACAGTTTTATTCGCTGAAAAGTGTCCACCACATACTCCATCATGGAAAAATTGTATCACACTGGTTATTTCATGATCAGGAATGCATCTCCTAACAATTTGGTCACTACAATATTTATATAAGTACGGATCATCAAAGAAGAAATATTTTACCTCGTACTTGAACCGTTTAAAATCTTGAAGAGACCAAGTGTCAGGGGTCTTACCAGTTACCAGATAATTAACGATATCAACATACCATGGAGAGGTGGCAACGCTAAAAAGATGCTCGTCAGGAAAGGAGTCCTTCAAAGGCACATCTGCTGAATCAAGGCCTACTGTCAATCGTGATAAGTGGTCAGCTACTAGATTCTCCACGCCTTTCTTGTCCTTGATTGTGACATTGAACTCCTGCAACAATAAAATCCATCGTATCAATCGAGGCTTAGCATCTTTTTTAGACAATAAATATTTTAAAGCAGAGTGATCAGTATATATCAAAATTGGTGATCCCAAAATATAGCTCCTGAATTTTTCCAACGCGAATACTACAGCCAGCAACTCCTCTGTGGTTGTATAATTCCTCTGAGCATCATTTAGTGTCTTGCTAGCGTAGTAAATCACTACTGGAACTTTGTCTTTTCTTTGGCCTAGGACTGCATCAACTGCGTAATTGCTTGCATCACACATTATTTCAAATGGTAGGGACCAGTCTGGCACCTGCAAAATGGGAGCAGAAATCAGCAACTTCTTTAAAGATTCAAAAGAAAGTTGACACTCAGGTGTCCAAATAAAGTCCACATTTAAAGTAAGTAAGTTGCAAAGAGGGTGAGATATAGCGCTAAAATCTTTGATGAACCGCCTATAAAATCCTGCATATCCCAAAAATGATCTGATGTCCTTCACGCATTTAGGACTTGGTAGCTTCTCAATTACTGCTACCTTGGCTCTGTCTACCTGTATACCATCTTTAGAAACCAGGTGACCTAGGACAAGTCCCTCTGTGGTCATAAAATGACACTTCTCCCAATGCAATAGGAGATTCTTTTCAATGCACCTGTCAAGAACAAGAGCCAAGTTAGCTAAACAATCATGAAAAGAGCTACCATATACTGAAAAATCATCCATAAATACCTCAACAATTTTCTCAACCATATCATCAAAAATACTGAGCATGCATCGCTGAAAAGTAGCTGGAGCATTACATAAACCAAACGGCATTCTTTTAAATGCAAAAGTACCAAAGGGACAGGTAAAAGTGGTCTTTTCCTGGTCCTCAGGTGCAATCTCAATCTGATAATAACCTGAATAACCGTCTAGAAAGCAATAGTACTCATGTCCAGCTACCCTCTCTAAAATTTGGTCAAGAAATGGAAGAGGGAAATGATCTTTTCTAGTTCGGGAATTCAATTTCCTATAGTCTATGCACATCCTCCAACCTGTGGTGGCTCTAACTGGGATAAGCTCATTATTCTCATTTTTAACCACAGTGAGGCCAGACTTTTTAGGAACAACCTGTGTAGGGCTAACCCACTTGCTGTCAGAAATAGGATAAATAATGCATGCATCTAATAATTTTAGTACCTCGCCTTTCACCACTTCTTTTAATGTTGGATTTAGCCTACGTTGCATTTCTCTAGTGGGTTTGGCGTCATCCTCTAAATAAATGTGATGCATGCATATAATAGGGCTTATACCTTTTATGTCAGCAATGGACCAACCAATAGCACCTCTATGTTTTCTCAGCACATCAAGTAAAGATCTTTCCTGTTCTAAAGGGAGTTTGGAAGATATTACCACAGGGAAGCTGTTTTCATTTCCAAGAAAGGCATACTTAAGATAGTCAGGAAGTGGCTTCAACTCTGGCTTTGGATCCTCCACCTCAGATGAAATTTGAATTGATGCATTAGGTGGCAAAGCCTCAAACCTAGGCTCCCATACCGCGTTAAGCTCCTTCACGTTCTCCTGCACAAAAGATATGTCATCAGAATCACCAATAAAAATCTCAACAATAGAAGCATCATCACAAAATTCAGAACAAATATAATCATCCACCAACGAATCATTCATATGCACCCCCTCAACCTCATCATCCACATGTGGCAACTTGCAAGTATTAAAAATATTCAAATCTAAAGTCATGTTGCCAAGAGTAATTTTCAGTTGACCATCCCTACAATTTATCAAAGCATTGCATGTCGCTAGGAATGGTCTACCTAGGATGATAGGAGTAGAATTGGCAGTTTGGGGTCCTTGGATGTCTAGAACTATAAAGTCTGCAGGGTAGTAAAATTTGTCCACCTGAACGAGGACATCCTCAATGCATCCCTTTGGAACTTTAATAGATCTTTCAGCTAGTTGCAATATCACAGATGTAGGCTTTAGCTGTCCTAACCCAAGCTGCACAAAAATAGGATATGGCAATATATTGACACTAGAACCTAAATCCAATAAAGCATTTCCAATCTTTTTAGTGCCAATGGTGCAAGTGATGGTGGGTGATCCAGGGTCTCTAAATTTAGGTGGTGTATTTTGTTGCACAATAGAGCTAACCTGTTCAGTCAAGAATGCTTTCTTTTTCACATTTAACTTTCTTTTAACAGTGCACAAATCTTTCAGAAATTTAGCATAGGCAGGTATTTGATTAATAGCATCAAGCAATGGAATATTGATCAGGCACTTCTGAAAAATTTCACGAATCTCAGTTTGATACTTATCTTTGCTTTTCTGAAGTAGCCGATGAGGGTAGGGTGCTGCAGGTACAAATGATGCGGGTTCCTTCTCTTTAATGACGCTTTTGCTCACACCCACGTCCGTGCTCTCTTCCTGCACCTCCTCTTGTTCTTTACTTCCCTCTTCTTGGATCTGAATTCCCTCTTCCTGCTCAGCTTGTCTGCTCGGTGGGTCAGGCTTCTGAATCTCTTTTCCACTCCTCAAAGTGGACACCGCTTGGCAAGGCTTCATATTATTTCCTGCAGAAGAAGATGAGCCCATATTAGGATTTGAAATTGACTGAGAGGGAAGCTTACCTTTCTCCAGTGTCGCTGTAAGCCTCGCCAAGCTCTCGCTCATCTGCTGATTCTGAGTCTGCTGAGCCTGAAATTGAGCCTGCTGCTGCTGCATCTGAGCTTGTTGCAACTGAATGAGCCGCTGAAGTGCATCGCCAAATGGTTGCATCTGCTGTTGTTGCATCGGCTCATGGTCCCTCCTCTGGTTCCCACCTTGATAATTGTTGTTATATTGATTCTGTCTGAACGGCGGTGGTGCTTGCTGCTGAGATTGCTGATTGGGGCCCCAGTTTAGATTAGGATTGTTGCGCCACCCCTTATTGTTGGAATTGAAGTTCTGGTAATTTGATGACACTTGATTCACCCCCGTTGGATTGCCTAGCATGCTCTTCAAAGCTGGAAGTGTAGGACAAGCACTAGTGTCGTGGCCACCAACGTCGCAAAGTGCGCAAATCTGCTCTATCTCAACTGCCTTGGCCTCTTTCAAATTCATTGCATGAAGCTTGTTTGAGATCATGGCTTCCATCTTCGCCTCCAACGCATCCTCTTGCTTCAAGTTATAAACCACTCCTCGCGTAGGCTAGGATGGTGCAGAATGGCCTCCTCTCTCGCAGTCTGAAGTAGTATCACATGTCTGCGCATTTTCTGCTATCTCCTCCAGGTACGTCCAAGCTTCATCTGGCTCTTTATCAAAGAATCCTCCATTGCACATCATCTCTACAAATTGCTTCATTTGCGGCTGCAGTCCATCGTAGAAGAAGCCAATAATCCTGCTTTTGTCGAAGCCATTGTGCGGACATGCGAGCAGCAACTCATTGAACCTTTCAAATGACTGGTAGAATGTTTCCTCGCTTTTCTGGGCAAAGTTCATAATCTGCCGCTTCAGTCCATGTGTCCTGTGAATAGGAAAAAACTTCTTTATAAATTCAGCCTGTAAATCAATCCATGTAGTAATAGAGCGTGATGGCAATGCATTCAACCAATTTTTAGCTTTGTCTTTTAATGAAAATGGGAACAGTTTAAGATATATCGTGTCCTCGCTAGTTTTCCCATCAAAGCATGTCAAGCAAACCTCCTCAAATCCTTTAATATGAAGATATGGATTTTCCTTGTCTAACCCATGAAAGGTGGGTAAGAGTTGGATCACCCCAGGTTTAAAATTGAAAGAATTTGCATCGACAGGTAAAACAAAGCATGAAGCAGTGCTAGTCCTAGTGGGTCGAAGTAAATCTTTTAAAGTCCTAGGCACTCCAGGTTGCACATTATTCTCGTTATTGTTGCTAAAATTTTCATCCATATTATTATTAGCCATATCAAAACGTCGAGTCAACCTATGTGTCCTAGGAGTCCTATGCCACATAAACTAGCACAAATATTTTTTTATATGTGTTACGACCTAAAGATCGTAGTAGCCCAACTCCAGCCCGGATCCGCTAACATACCCCTTTAGCTCACCATTTAACAATTAGGGCCGCCGCCCCAAAAACCCGGGGCATCACGGAGATAGGCGCGCCTTACAGCGCTCCCCAAAATGGCCGAGGCGAACAACTGTAGCCGACCGAGGCGAACAACCGTAGCCGCCCGACCCACCGGGGGAGCGCGTTAGGGGACGCTTGGATAGCTAGGCCAAGCCTATTGACGGGCGCGGCCGGGCCGGACAACCCCCGACCGGAACGGCCCGTCCGATTCCCGCGAACCGCGGCGCCAAAAGCGAGCCAGACCTTTAGTTCGACGCTAACGACAAACAGCCTAGGATAAGGACACGACTGACACATATGTCGCCCGACCGCCTGACAAAGCACCCCCAGGCGGCTGACCTGATCGGCGGTTAGTGCTTTCGGCCCTGACACCCCGACAAAAGCACCCCTGGGCCGTTGCGATGCCTGACAGAGGCAGGTCAGAAACTCATGTTCCCGATGTCCTTGTCCGAAGCCTCCGCTGACACCCGAGCCAGCTCAGCACGCCTAGTCATCACCCGTCAGGTATAAATACCTCCTCTCCTCTTACGGAGAGGGGGTTAGAAAAACTCTCTCATCTTCTATCATTCACACACGAGAGCAAAGGTCCTCCATATCTTTGTTCTCCCACCTATAGCTCGTCACGCGAGGCGGACACACAGTTAGTCCGGCCGGCGTGTCCAGCCCCCCATTTAAGCCCTTATACTGACTTAGGCATCGGAGGGGCTAAGGGTTGGACCCCAACCCCGCCCTTCTGACGAGTTGTTCGTGCTGCAGGAGAGCTCGCCCCTTGGCCAAAGTCAGCGTCAGCCTCCCGCCGTCCGACCTTCCTCAGCTACGTCCGACGAGATACGATCCTGTGAGCTCCACCGGCAACGGATCCAACCTCTTCATCCCACTAATCACTTGTAAAACAGCCTACCTAACCCCACATTTCCATATAACCACCGTGCCCTTGGTTCCCCATAATACAAATTCATTGTACGCGAGTTCCACCTCGTAACAATTGGCGCCGTCTGTGGGAACGAAGGGTCACACCCATGTTAGACTCCATGCCGATCTCGCGGAACCCTGACCACGGTAAAGATCCCGTGGGTCAGGAACCGCTCTCTCTACAAATCACCCCGGCGTCCGACCCCCTTCTGGGGATGGGCACCGAGACTGAACATACTTCGGCCCCCGTCGTCCTGAAGAGCTTCGAGGCCGTCCCCCTGGCCAGGAAAGGCTATCAGACGGCTGGAACGGAGCCTCCGCCCGGCCCCTCAGAGCCCCTGAACGTGAGGCGGAACCTCCACCCGCAATTCGAGGAGGAGGGGGAGAATAGGGGGCTCGCTGAGGAGATTGCGGCCCAGCAAAGGCTCCTGGAAGAGGAGATGGAAGTTGCGCAGCGGTGGAGGCGCCTGGGGGAGGCGGCCGCCGCGCAAAGGCGTTTGGACGAGGCGGCCGAGACCGCCCGGAGGGTCTACCAGGAAGAAGAGACCGCCCGCCGCCAACTCCGCTTCATCGTCGCGGAGCGCGAAAGGCTGAGGAAGGAAAACAGAAGCAACCAAGAAGTCATTGAAGAGACGACGATGGGACGACGGCCCGGGAACGGGCGGGACCCGTTACTGAACAGATCCCCACCTGGAGGAGGCGACCCGCGTCACCAGCACCACCCCTCCGATACCCTGCACGAGGAAGCCGTTTGTCGACAACTACGCTTCCTCGCCGCCGAGCGCGAGAGGCTCCTCCGAGAGAATCAGGAACGGATGGAGGCCCGAGGAGAGCTGGCCGGGAGGCGCTGGCACTGGGAGAGCCGTAGCCCACAACTCGTCGAGTCCTCGGCCCGAGGAAGGAGCCCCGCCAGACGACCATCGGACTACTCCCCGGGGGCGGAGGACCGTCGACGGTCGCGACGCGACCGAAGCCTGACCCCCGAATGGCAGAGAGGGGATGCCCCGGATCGCCCTACCTATCCGGAGGAGGCCACGCCGCTCGCACGGTGGATCACGTCCGCCCCAAGGCCCAAAAGGTTCAAACCCCCTCTCTTGGCCACATACAACGGGAGAGGCGACCCCCTCACGCACGTGCAGCAATACCGGGGGGCGATGGAGGCGCAGGATGTGGACGAGGCGTTCCTATGCCGACATTTCTCCCAAAGCCTGAGGGACACCGCACTGGACTGGTACTTCGGCTTGCCCGCGAGATCCGTCGGGAGCTTTGGCGAGCTGTCACACAAGTTCTGCCAAGAGTTCCGGGCCGGGCGGACGACGAAGAAGCCTTTGGACTATCTCTGCACGATAGTCCAAGGAGAAGGGGAGAGAACGGGAAGATACCTCCGCCGCTTTCAGGAAGAAAGGCGGGCGGTGGTGACATGCGGCGATGAGGTGCTAATGCTGGCCTTCAAGGCGGGGTTGCGGACTCGGAGCCTCCACAAATCCCTGCTCCGGGACCCGCCGACCGACTACGAAGCGCTGGTTACAATGGCGGAAAGGCACGCCTTGGCCGAAGAGACCCTTGGTGCAAAGGTCGTATACCCCCCGGCGAAACCATCCCAGGACGGACCCCGGCCGCACCCTCGGCCGAGGCAGGAAGAGAGGGGCTGAGGCCGCGATCAGATGGCCCTACCGCGGCGGGAGCCGCCCGAACCTCGCCCGCGAGATCGGCTTGGCCCGGCGCGCGAGTTTGCCCCGGCGCAGAGGCCCCCCGGAGTCATCCCAAGACAAGAAGACCCCCCACCGGCGCAGTACACGCGACTCAATGCCCCCATGATGGAGGTGCTGGCCGCGGCGACAAGGGCCGGGTTACTGCCGGAGCCTCCCCGGGAGATGAGGACGGACCCGGGGAGGAGGGACCCCCGGAGATACTGCCGCTATCACCGGGACCACGGTCACGACACCGACCATTGTTACTCCCTTAAAAGAGAGATCGAACGACTGATCCAGGCGGGTCACCTGGGGAACTTTGTCGCGGGAAGGCGGGTGACGACAGGAGAGAGGGACCCCCCGGAGGAGGGGGGACGGGGACCGCCGGCGAACCGCGATAGGGAGGAGCCCCGCCCCCCGAGGGCGGTCATGCGAATTGAGATGATAACTGGAGGCCCAACCTCGGCGGGACGAGCGCCCGTAACCCTGGAGGCCGAGGACCGACAGGTGATGATGGCGGGCGCCGGCCTCTGGTCGAAGCGACGAAAGATACACCGGCCCCCCATCACCTTTACCGAGGAGGACTGGCCGGAGGCACGGTGCCAGAGCCATGGCGCCCTCGTCATCAAAGCTCGGATTGGGGCGATCGACGTCGGCCGACTCCTGATTGACACTGGTAGCTCCTGTGACATCATGTTCCTGGCAACGGTCGAGAGGATGGGGTGGGGGCGTGCAGACTTAGAGCCCTGTGTGGGCCCTGTCGCTGTTTTCACCGGCCACGCGATTCCCACCGAGGGAATGATCACCCTGCCCATGACCCTGGGGGAGGAGCCGATGGTCGTCACCAGAGAAGCGCGTTTTGTCATCGTCGACGTCGCCTCGACGTACAACGGAATCATAGGGCGTCCATATATGACAGCCATCGAGGCGCTCCCTAGCCTGCGACATCAGACGATGAAGTTCCGGACCCCGCGGGGGGTGGGACAGGTCCGGGGAGGATGGGAGACGCGCGGAGACCACAACCATGCGCCGTCCCAGTGTAGGAGCCCGAGGCGGGCCCTGACGGCACTCGTCCCAGACGAGAGGGAGGATTTTTGCGACCAGCGGCCGACCCCGGCCGAAGAAGTAGAAGAGGTCCCTGTGGCCTCGGGCGAGGGAAGAACCGTCTCCATCGGGACAAAACTCCCGTCCGCATTGAAGACGGCCCTCGTGGCCTTGCTCCGAGAAAACGCAGACATATTCGCGTGGTCACCCGCAGACATGCCCGGGGTGGACCCGAGAGTAATCTCCCACAGGTTGAATGCGGACCCGGAAGCCCGACCTGTCCGACAGAAGAAGAGAAGTGCAGGGGCGAAAAGAAGAAGGCGGCCGAGGAAGAAGTAGAGCGACTCCTCGAGGCCAAATTTGTTCGGCCGGTGGACTACCCCGACTGGCTCGCCAACGTCGTTCTGGTGAAGAAGCCAAGCGGGAAGTGGCGCATGTGCGTTGACTTCACCGACCTCAACAAGGTGTGCCCGAAGGACAGCTTCCCTCTACCCAGAATCGACCACTTGGTGGACCAGGCGTCCGGCTAAGAGTTGTTGAGCTTCATGGACGCCTTCTCGGGATACAACCAGATACCGATGGCGGTGGAAGATGAGGAGAAGACCTCGTTTGTCACTGATAAAGGCACCTTCTGCTACACCAAGATGCCCTTCGGACTGAAGAACGCCGGGGCGACCTATCAACGAATGGTTGACCGAATATTCGGCCCTCAGGTAGGGCGAAACCTGGAGGTCTACATTGACGACATGCTGGTGAAGAGCGGAAGGGCTCCCGACCACCTCACAGACCTGCAGGAAACCTTCCAGAGGGTCCGCCAGTACAACCTGAGGCTAAACCCCGCGAAGTGTATCTTTGGCGTGCAATCGGGAAAATTCCTGGGCTTCATGATAACGAATCGGGGAATCGAGGTGAACCCCGACAAGGTGGCGGCCCTCATCGACATGACGGAGCCCCGGACGATCCGGGACTTGCAGCGACTGAACGGTCGGATCGCAGCTTTGGGGCGATTCCTGTCGAGATCGGCGGAGAAATCGCTCCCTTTCTTTAGGGTCTTGCGCACAGCCTTGGGCGAAGCTAAAGATCAAAGGAAGGTGATCCCGTGGGATGACGACTGTGCTCGGGCGTTCGCGGAGCTGAGAGCATACCTACAGAGCCCACCGCTCCTCGCGCGGCCGGAGGAGGGCGAACCCTTGGGATTGTACCTGGCGACCACCGAGGGGGCCGTTAGCTCCGTCCTGATCAAGGAGGAAGGAGGAGTGCAACGCCCCGTTTAATATGCCAGTCGGATCCTCCGGGAGGCGGAGACTCGTTACAGCCCTATCGAGAAAGCCGCCTACTGCCTAGTCACCACGGCCCGGAAGCTCCGACCCTACTTCCAGGCGCACCCCGTAATCGTCTACACCGACATGCCCCTCAAAAAGAACCTGAAAAGGCTGGAGCGGTCGGGGAGGATGCTCAATTGGAGTGTCGAGCTCAGCGAGTTCGACATAACGTACAAAACCCGGACGGCAATCAAGGCCCAAGCGCTGGCCGACTTCGTGGTGGAATGCACAACGGAGATCCCGTCGGGAGACCGGACGGAGCTCCCATCGGTGCCCACATCCTCGCGGAGGGTCGAGGTGGGTGAACCCTCAGCACCCTCCCCGACGACCGCGGGTGAATTATGGACCATCCACGTCGACGGCTCCGCAACAGGCTCTGGGACAGGAGCAGGAATAGTCATTCAAACCCCGGATGGATGCTCGCTGGAGTACGCCCTGCGCTTCAGCTTCCCGGCCACCAACAATGTCGCGGAATATGAAGCCGCGGTGAACAGTTTGAAGCTTGCAAGGGCGGTGGGGGCGACGAACGTGTTGCTCCTGAGTGACTCCCGCCTCGTCATCCAACAAATCCTGGGGGGGCTTCGAAGCCCGAGAGGAAACAATGAGGCGATACCTAAATCGCATCCAGATCGAACTCTGAAAGTTCAAGAAAGCGGACGTCCAACACCTACCCCGCTCCAGCAACCTCCGCGCGGATGCCCTGTCTAAGCTGGCTTCCTCCTCGGCGGCCGAGATCGGGAAGGCAATCTACGTGGAAAGCCTGGCGACACCAACCATCGACGAGGGAGAACTGATGTGCGCGGGCACGAGGACGTCGTGGATGACCCCCATAATGAAGTACCTGGAGACGGGCGAGCTACCCGAGGAACGGATGCTGGCAAAACAGGTGGAAAGGCGGGCCCTTTCATTCGTACTTCTCGACGGAGTGCAATACCGCCGCCGCCGAGCCAATTTCGACGCCCTGCCCTACCTAAAGTGTTTGGGCCCGGAGCAAGCTGAGCAGGTCATCCGTGAGGTGCATGAGGGCTTTTGTGGAAACCACCATGGCGGGCGCACCATCGCCCACAAAGTAATGCGCCAAGGATACTACTGGCCGACGATGATCCAGGATGCGATACAATACGTCAAGAAATGCGAGGCATGCCAGAAGTTCTGTCGGCGGACGACTGCACCCCCGGCCAACCTAATGCCCATCTTGAGCCCGATCCCCTTCGCCAAGTGGGGGCTCGACATCCTGGGGCCATTCCCAAAAGCCTCTGGGGGAAGGAAATACCTAGTCGTCGCCATGGATTACTTCACTAAATGGATCGAAGCAGAGCCGCTGGCGCGAATCGCGTGGACGGACATGAAGGGCTTCATCTGGCAATCCATCATATGCCGTTTCGGGATTCCCCGATCCATCGTCACGGATAACGGAAAGCAGTTCGATTGCGAGGGCTTCCGCGACTTTTGCTCAGGCTGGGGAATCAAACTCCAATTCGCGTCAGTCGCCCACCCGCAGTGCAACGGAATGGCGGAGGCCGCGAATAAATGTATCCTGAACCTGATGAAGAAGAAGGTGGACGCCGCTCTGGGGGCCTGGGTCGACGAGCTGCCGGGGATCCTGTGGTCTTATCGTACCACCCACAAGGCCTCGACAGGGGAAAGCCCCTTCGTGCTAGCATACGGGTCGGAGGCGGTCGTTCCCGTGGAAATCGGCGAGGAGACACTCCAGCTAAAGCTCTTCGACGAAGAAGCCAACGGAGAAGGACTCGGTCTCAGTTTGGAGTTGATAGACGAGGTGCGAGACCGGGCCTTGACTAGCCTCGTCAAGCACAGCCAGAGGATGGCACGGCACTACGACTCCCGGGTGAAACCGCGGACCTTCCGGATCGGCGATTTGGTCCTCCGAGATGCCACCTTCCGCCCCAAGACTGCAAAGCGGGGAAAGCTAGCCGCTAAGTGGGAAGGACCCTACACGGTCATCGACATTGTTGGGCCGGCCACGTACATCCTGGCTACCCCCGAAGGGAGCGAACTGGCCCACCCTTGGAACGCAAAACATCTGCTAAAATTCTACCAATAGTTGTGAGTTTTCCTTTTCTTATACGCAGTGTACATATCCATCCGTTCATCCCAATATGGTTATTCCTGCACAATTTTTGCAGTTTCGATAAAACTCCGAACCTCTAGGGCAGGGCCAACCCTAGCCACCCAAACCAGAGCAGGGCACGGGCCGGGCTCCGCACCCGCTCCCCCCCTCAAGACCTCTGGGGCAGGGCCAACCCTAGCCACCCAAACCAGAGCAGGGCACGGGCCGGGCTCCGCACATGCTCCCCCCCCTCAAGACCTCTGGGGCAGGGCCAACCCTAGCCACCCAAACCAGAGGTGGGCACGGGCCGGGCTACGCGCCCACTCCCCCCCTCCAGACCTCTGGGGCAGGGCCAACCCTAGACACCCAAACCAGAGAAGGGCACGGGCCGGGCTACGCGCCCGCTCCCCCCCTCCAGACCTCTGGGGCAGGGCCAACCCTAGCCACCCAAACCAGAGAAGGGCACGGGCCGGGCTCCACACCCGCTCCCCCCCTCAAGACCTCTGGGGCAGGGCCAACCCTAGCCACCCAAACCAGAGGTGGGCACGGGCTGGGCTACGCGCCCGCTCCCCCCCTCCAGACCTCTGGGGCAGGGCCAACCCTAGCCACCCAAACCAGAGAAGGGCACGGGCCGGGCTACGCGCCCGCTCCCCCCCCCCTCCAGACCTCTGGGGCAGGGCCAACCCTAGCCACCCAAACCAGAGAAGGGCACGGGCCGGGCTACGCGCCCGCTCCCCCCCTCCAGACCTCTGGGGCAGGGCCAACCCTAGCCACCCAAACCAGAGCAGGGCACGGGCTGGGCTCCGCACCCGCTCCCCCCCTCAAGACCTCTGGGGCAGGGCCAACCCTAGCCACCCAAACCAGAGCAGGGCACGGGCCGGGCTCCGCACCCGCTCCCCCCCTCAAGACCTCTGGGGCAGGGCCAACCCTAGCCACCCAAACCAGAGGTGGGCACGGGCTGGGCTACGCGCCCGTTCCCCCCTTCCAGACCTCTGGGGCAGGGCCAACCCTAGCCACCCAAACCAGAGAAGGGCACGGGCCGGGCTACGCGCCCGCTCCCCCCTTCCAGACCTCTGGGGCAGGGCCAACCCTAGCCACCCAAACCAGAGAAGGGCACGGGCCGGGCTACGCGCCCGCTCCCCCCCTCCAGACCTCTGGGGCAGGGCCAACCCTAGCCACCCAAACCAGAGAAGGGCACGGGCCGGGCTACGCGCCCACTCCCCCCCCTCCAGACCTCTGGGGCAGGGCCAACCCTAGCCACCCAAACCAGAGCAGGGCACGGGCCGGGCTCCGCACCCGCTCCCCCCCTCAAGACCTCTGGGGCAGGGCCAACCCTAGCCACCCAAACCACAGCAGGGCACGGGCCGGGCTCCGCACCCGCTCCCCCCCACCCTCAAGACCTCTGGGGCAGGGCCAACCCTAGCCACCCAAACCAGAGGTGGGCACGGGCCGGGCTACGCGCCCGCTCCCCCCCCTCCAGACCTCTGGGGTAGGGCCAACCCTAGCCACCCAAACAAGAGAAGGGCACGGGCCGGGCTACGCGCCCGCTCCCCCCTCCAGACCTCTGGGGCAGGGCCAACCCTAGCCACCCAAACCAGAGCAGGGCACGGGCCGGGCTCCGCCCCCGCTCCCCCCTCAAGACCTCTGGGGCAGGGCCAACCCTAGCCACCCAAACCAGAGCAGGGCACGGGCCGGGCTCCGCACCCGCTCCCCCCCTCAAGACCTCTGGGGCAGGGCCAACCCTAGCCACCCAAACCAGAGGTGGGCACGGGCCGGGCTACGCGCCCGTTCCCCCCCTCCAGACCTCTGGGGCAGGGCCAACCCTATCCACCCAAACCAGAGAAGGGCACGGGCCGGGCTACGCGCCCGCTCCCCCCCTCCAGACCTCTGGGGCAGGGACAACCCTAGCCACCCAAACCAGAGAAGGGCACGGGCCGGGCTACGCGCCCGCTCCCCCCCTCCAGACCTCTGGGGCATGGCCAACGCTAGCCACCCAAACCAGAGCAGGGCACGGGCCGGGCTCCGCACCCGCTCCCCCCCCTCAAGACCTCTGGGGCAGGGACAACCCTAGCCACCCAAACCAGAGCAGGGCACGGGCCGGGCTCCGCACCCGCTCCCCCCCTCAAGACCTCTGGGGCAGGGCCAACCCTAGCCACCCAAACCAGAGGTGGGCACGGGCCGGGCTATGCGCCCGCTCCCCCCCTCCAGACCTCTGGGGCAGGGCCAACCCTAGCCACCCAAACCAGAGAAGGGCACGGGCCGGGCTACGCGCCCGCTCCCCCCCTCCAGAGCTCTGGGGCAGGGCCAACCCTAGCCACCCAAACCAGAGAAGGGCACGGGCCGGGCTTCGCACCCGCTCCCCCCCTCCAGACCTCTGGGGCAGGGCCAACCCTAGACACCCAAACCAGAGAAGGGCACAGGCCGGGCTACGCGCCCGCTCCCCCCTCCAGACCTCTGGGGCAGGGCCAACCCTAGCCACCCAAACCAGAGCAGGGCACGGGCCGGGCTCCGCACCCGCTCCCCCCCTCAAGACCTCTGGGGCAGGGCCAACCCTAGCCACCCAAACCAGAGGTGGGCACGGGCCGGGCTACGCGCCCGCTCCCCCCTCCAGACCTCTGGGGCAGGGCCAACCCTAGCCACCCAAACCAGAGAAGGGCACGGGCCGGGCTACGCGCCCGCTCCCCCCCTCCAGACCTCTGGGGCAGGGCCAACCCTAGCCACCCAAACCAGAGAAGGGCACGGGCTGGGCTCCGCACCCGCTCCCCCCCCTCCAGACCTCTGGGGCAGGGCCAACCCTAGCCACCCAAACCAGAGAAGGGCACGGGCCGGGCTACGCGCCCGCTCCCCCCCTCCAGACCTCTGGGGCAGGGCCAACCCTAGCCACCCAAACCAGAGCAGGGCACGGGCCGGGCTCCGCACCCGCTCCCCCCCCCCTCAAGACCTCTGGGGCAGGGCCAACCCTAGCCACCCAAACCAGAGGTGGGCACGGGCCGGGCTACGCACCCGCTCCCCCGCTCCAGACCTCTGGGGCAGGGCCAACCCTAGCCACCCAAACCAGAGAAGGGCACAGGCCGGGCTCCGCACCCGCTCCCCCCCTCCAGACCTCTGGGGCAGGGCCAACCCTAGCCACCCAAACCAGAGAAGGGCACGGGCCGGGCTACGCGCCCGCTCCCCCCCCTCCAGACCTCTGGGGCAGGGCCAACCCTAGCCACCCAAACCAGAGCAGGGCACGGGCCGGGCTCCGCACCCGCTCCCCCCCCTCAAGACCTCTGGGGCAGGGCCAACCCTAGCCACCCAAACCAGAGGTGGGCACGGGCCGGGCTACGCGCCCGCTCCCCCCCTCCAGACCTCTGGGGCAGGGCCAACCCTAGCCACCCAAACCAGAGAAGGGCACGGGCCGGGCTACGCGCCCGCTCCCCCCCTCCAGACCTCTGGGGCAGTGCCAACCCTAGCCACCCAAACCAGAGAAGGGCACGGGCCGGGCTACGCGCCCGCTCCCCCCCTCCAGACCTCTGGGGCATGGCCAACGCTAGCCACCCAAACCAGAGCAGGGCACGGGCCGGGCTCCGCACCCGCTCCCCCCCCTCAAGACCTCTGGGGCAGGGCCAACCCTAGCCACCCAAACCAGAGCAGGGCACGGGCCGGGCTCCGCACCCGCTCCCCCCCTCAAGACCTCTGGGGCAGGGCCAACCCTAGCCACCCAAACCAGAGGTGGGCACGGGCCGGGCTATGCGCCCGCTCCCCCCCTCCAGACCTCTGGGGCAGGGCCAACCCTAGCCACCCAAACCAGAGAAGGGCACGGGCCGGGCTTCGCACCCGCTCCCCCCCTCCAGACCTTTGGGGCAGGGCCAACCCTAGACACCCAAACCAGAGAAGGGCACGGGCCGGGCTACGCGCCCGCTCCCCCCCTCCAGACCTCTGGGGCATGGCCAACGCTAGCCACCCAAACCAGAGCAGGGCACGGGCCGGGCTCCGCACCCGCTCCCCCCCCTCAAGACCTCTGGGGCACGGCCAACCCTATCCACCCAAACCAGAGGTGGGCACGGGCCGGGCTACGCGCCCGCTCCCCCCCCTCCAGACCTCTGGGGCAGGGCCAACCCTAGCCACCCAAACCAGAGAAGGGCACGGGCCGGGCTACGCGCCCGCTCCCCCCCTCCAGACCTCTGGGGCAGGGCCAACCCTAGCCACCCAAACCAGAGAAGGGCACGGGCTGGGCTCCGCACCCGCTCCCCCCCCTCCAGACCTCTGGGGCAGGGCCAACCCTAGCCACCCAAACCAGAGAAGGGCACGGGCCGGGCTACGCGCCCGCTCCCCCCTCCAAACCTCTGGGGCAGGGCCAACCCTAGCCACCCAAACCAGAGCAGGGCACGGGCCGGGCTCCGCACCCGCTCCCCCCCTCAAGACCTCTAGGGCAGGGCCAACCCTAGCCACCCAAACCAGAGGTGGACACGGGCCGGGCTACGCACCCGCTCCCCCCCCTCCAGACCTCTGGGGCAGGGCCAACCCTAGCCACCCAAACCAGAGAAGGGCACAGGCCGGGCTCCGCACCCGCTCCCCCCCTCCAGACCTCTGGGGCAGGGCCAACCCTAGCCACCCAAACCAGAGAAGGGCACGGGCCGGGCTACGCGCCCGCTCCCCCCCTCCAGACCTCTGGGACAGGGCCAACCCTAGCCACCCAAACCAGAGCAGGGCACGGGCCGGGCTCCGCACCCGCTCCCCCCCCCTCAAGACCTCTGGGGCAGGGCCAACCCTAGCCACCCAAACCAGAGGTGGGCACGGGCCGGGCTACGCGCCCGCTCCCCCCCTCCAGACCTCTGGGGCAGGGCCAACCCTAGCCACCCAAACCAGAGAAGGGCACGGGCCGGGCTACGCGCCCGCTCCCCCCCTCCATACCTCTGGGGCAGTGCCAACCCTAGCCACCCAAACCAGAGAAGGGCACGGGCTGGGCTCCGCACCCGCTCCCTCCCTTCAGACCTCTGGGGCAGGGCCAACCCTAGCCACCCAAACCAGAGAAGGGCACGGGCCGGGCTACGCGCCCGCTCCCCCCCTCCAGACCTCTGGGGCAGGGCCAACCCTAGCCACCCAAACCAGAGAAGGGCACGGGCCGGGCTCCGCACCCGCTCCCCCCCCCTCAAGACCTCTGGGGTAGGGCCAACCCTTGCCACCCAAACCAGAGGTGGGCACGGGCCGGGCTACGCACCCGCTCCCCCCCCTCCAGACCTCTGGGGCAGGGCCAACCCTAGCCACCCAAACCCGAGAAGGGCACGGGCCGGGCTACGCGCCCGCTCCCCCCCCTCCAGACCTCTGGGGCAGGGCCAACCCTAGCCACCCAAACCAGAGAAGGGCACGGGCCGGGCTCCGCACCCGCTCCCCCCCTCCAGACCTCTGGGGCAGGGCCAACCCTAGCCACCCAAACCAGAGAAGGGCACGGGCCGGGCTACGCGCCCGCTCCCCCCCTCCAGACCTCTGGGGCAAGGCCAACCCTAGCCACCCGAACCAGAGAAGGGCACGGGCCGGGCTACGCGCCCGCTCCCCCCCCTCCAGACCTCTGGGGCAAGGCCAACCCTAGCCACCCAAACCAGAGAGGGCCACGCACCCATGGCCCTCGAAAAGTCAAAAGAAGACGGGCACACAAACCGGGACGAAATGACGCCAGTACCCGAGTAGGCGGCCCCGATGGGACTCGACGAAACGAAAGGACGCTCGAGGAACACGCCACAATTAATAACACGCTTCAAAAGAAGACCCGTAAGAGCCACCTGGCAAAGGCGGTTTCCCATGGGCACGAATTCAAGAAACCCATTAATAGCGCCAACTCAGCGCAATAAATTGGGAAGAAACCGTCAATGAGATCTCCCTATAAAGAGGCCACTCCCCCGTCTGAAAGGAACAAAAAAAACCGAGACATGAAACTCCGCCACCTTATTCCCCCACCCACCGGGAAAAGGGCCGAGATGCCCCACCCTAACAAAAGAGAGGTCACCGGCCATCAATGTCTCCCGCCGCCCCAGGCGACGGTTCCTGCATCAAAACCTCCACCAATAGGATATTCCCCTTACTCACGGATCGCCAAGAGTATATTTCCCTTACACCAGGGAAATCCACTTTTCACGCCCCTGCCCGCCCTAAACAACGACGGGTCGGAGAAAGAATGGCATCCGTTTAAAGCCGGCCGGCCATGCAAGAGCCCCCAGCGCCTGCCGGCCAGCGCCTCTCTGCAGTCGACCACCGGGTGAGGACCTCGGAAAGGCTGCATCACTGACAAGCCCAAAAGGCAAGTCACGGCGTGTCAGCCCGCCCATGCACAACCGGGCACCGAACCCCACCCTCAAACCGAAGCCGCGAGACATGGGGCGGCCGGGGACGGCCTTATGCTCAAGAACCTCCCCAAGGCGCACGCCCCGGCAAGACGGCAAACAGGGTATTCCCCTTACAAACGGATCGCAAACAGGGTATTCCCCTTACACAAGGGAAATCCACCTTTCACGCCTCCGTCCTCCCCGAACGACGACGGATCGGAGAAAGAATGGCATCCGTTCAAAGCCGGTTGGGCAGGCGAGAGCTCCCAGCACTGGCCGGCCAGTACCTCCGCACCGTCGACCTACGGGCGAGGTCCTCGGAAAGGCTGCACCCCCGACGACCCCAAATGGCGAGTCGTGGCGTGTCGGCCCGCCCATACACCGCCGCGCGCTGAACGCCACTCTCAAACCGAAGCGGCAAGACACGGGGCGACGGGGGACGGCCCTATGCTCAGGAACCTCCCCAAGGAGCAAGCCGCAGCAAGGCAGCTTCCCCCCCTCGGCGCCTCTTCCGGACCGAGGAAAACCCTTTCCGCGGAAAGAGATGACGAAGCAACGGAGGGAAGGTGGCACGATCGCCAAAGAGACCTTGCAACACTTCAGCACGGAAGGCGGCCATTCTCCCCCACGCCGAGCTCAATTCAAGTTACGAAGGGCCCACCCAGCCCACAGCGACATCCCGATCCGGAGGTCATTAAACCGCGGGCGAGGACAGCTCTATGGCCCCCCCAGCCAGATCGGACCCCGCAACGGGCGATAAACTAAGAACTCCTGTACAAGCTGTACATCAGCCTTTACAAACCTAAATAAAAATGCTCTTCTTTATACGCTCAGATTTTTCGGAGAACACCATAGCAAATAGCTATCCCCCGCCAAGCTCTGGGTTAGCACCGCACTACCCCTCCTAACTGGCATAGGACCTCCGGGAAATCTACGCCTGCAGCGCGACCCCCGCTCACCAAAAGTCCCCGACACCTTTCCCTCCAGGGGGAAAGAGAGGCACTGGAACCCGCCCCGCGTAACAGGGTCGACCCGAGATTGAATAACGATAGGATAGCGGGAATCTCCCCTAGCCACTCCGTCGACCCCCCACCCCACCTAAAAGCAACACAAGCCAACAACATCCCCTTCCCCCAGACCTCGCGATCTCGGACACGGGAATGTTGGGGGCATGATAGGTAATTGCGTAAATTCCGCAAGATGCCAAAACAACATGACCCGGGTCCTGAGGCAGAGGCCGCGAAGTAGGCGCCCAGTCCTGAAAAGGCAGTGCCCTGTCTCGTCAGAACAGCGCCGCGATGCGACTCAACATAACGAAAGGCCGCTCGGTCGACGCGCCGTCAGCAGTAACACGATCCCCGAGAGGCCAGAGTGCCGGATACCTCCGGGGAAAAGCGATTCCCAAAGCAAGTGACTCCGCGGAGCCCCTTAGAAACGCTAACACCCCGCATTACTCAAGAGAAACTCTTCCGCAGAACCTCGCTATAAATACCCCCCCTCCATAGGCCAGGGGAGGAGGGGGGAAAAAGAGAAATGCAAGGGACTCCCATACCCTCACTCCGGGCACAAAACGGCCCCAAATGCCCCACCACCTCCAACTGGATATTCCCCTTACACATGGGAGGCACCGCCAGCCAGCTTGCCTCCTGCTTGTTACTATATCAAAAGGAGGGCCCAGATAGCCGGCCGCGGGCCGCAACACCCTAATTAACGCCGCCACCTTCGGCGATCCCCACAGGGTGCCGGGGAGGGGAAAACCCCTCAACGGCTCGCCCAGCGGCGTCACCACCGCCACCTCGTCCTCAGCCACCCGGGGGTTTCCCCTCGGTGTGCGGGGTCCCCGACGAGGCCGCGCAACCCCCCAGCACGACGACAGCAAGGCAAAACGTGAGGAAGCAAAGAACGGGAAAAGGAGAGGATCCCCTCCTGCGACCGTGGGTCGGCTCCTCGGCTCACCCTTGGACAGTGGCGGTAGGAATTCAGTAATCGACATACGGGAAGACCGCCCTGACGCAGGGATCTGCTCCTCCCGGCAAAACGAACAACAAATGTGGACCACACTCCGTCCCACACATCTTCTCCTAAGTCTTATAAATATCGCCGAGATTTCCGATAAAGATTGGTGCATAATACTTTCCCTTTTTTCTTTTTTTCGGATAACGCCCCGCTTAGCTCGGAGTCAGGGAGAGACTTCATGACCCCGCTATAGCGGGACACATCCCGCGGGGCCGGCGTCACCCCCCGGAGCCGAGATCCCGGTCTGAATCCCAAGTAAAAGGTAGTATCACGGTAACGTTACGCCATCCAAGCCGAACCGGGCTTTCGCTTCGCACTCGAATGCCGGGGGCAATTGTTACGACCTAAAGATCGTAGTAGCCCAACTCCAGCCCGGATCCGCTAACATACCCCTTTAGCTCACCATTTAACAATTAGGGCCGCCACCCCGAAATCCCGGGGCATCACGGAGATAGGCGCGCCTTACAGCGCTCCCCGAAATGGCCGAGGCGAACAACTGTAGCCGGCCGAGGCGAACAACCGCAGCCGCCCGACCCACCGGGGGAGCACGTTAGGGGACGCTTGGATAGCTAGGCCAAGCCTATTGATGGGCGCGGCCGGGCCGGACAACCCCCGACCGGAACGGCCCGTCCGATTCCCGCGAACCGCGGCGCCAAAAGCGAGCCAGACCTTTAGTTCAACGCTAACGACAAACAGCCTAGGATAAGGGCACGACTGACACATACGTCGCCCGACCGCCTGACAAAGCACCCCCAGGCGGCTGACCTGACCGGCGGTTAGTGCTTTCGGCCCTGACACCCCGACAAAAGCACCCCTGGGCCGTTGCGCCGCCTGACAGAGGCAGGTCAGAAACTCCTGTTCCCGATGTCCTTGTCCGAAGCCTCCGCTGACACCCGAGCCAGCTCAGCACGCCTAGTCATCACCCGTCAGGTATAAATACCTCCTCTCCTCTTACGGAGAGGGGGTTAGAAAAACTCTCTCATCTTCTATTATTCACACACGAGAGCAAAGGTCCTCCATATCTTTGTTCTCCCACCTATAGCTCGTCACGCGAGGCGGACACACAGTTAGTCCGGCCGGCGTGTCCAGCCCCCCATTTAAGCCCTTATACTGACTTAGGCATCGGAGGGGCTAAGGGTTGGACCCCAACCCCGCCCTTCTGACGAGTTGTTCGTGCTGCAGGAGAGCTCGCCCCTTGGCCAAAGTCAGCGTCAGCCTCCCGCCGTCCGACCTTCCTCAGCTACGTCCGACGAGATACGATCCTGTGAGCTCCACCGGCAACGGATCCAACCTCTTCATCCCACTAATCACTTGTAAAACAGCCTACCTAACCCCACATTTCCATATAACCACCGTGCCCTTGGTTCCCCATAATACAAATTCATTGTACGCGAGTTCCACCTCGTAACAATATGAAAGCAAACAAAAGTCTATATACAATAAAGTGGAAAGATCACACCGAAGGTCTTCTGAGTGAAATAAACCGTAGTAACAACCCGTTCTCACCGGCAACGGCGCCAAAAACTTGGTGGGCTCCAAAAGGTGCTTCTCTCAAGCGCAAGAGTCCGTTCAAGTAGTAAAATCTGGGAGTCCAGATGTCGAATCCTCGGGAGAAATCTGTTGAAACCACAAGCTTAAATCAAACAGAAATCTATCGGAAAGAAACTAAACACTTTAATACTGAAAGTGATGATGGTGTGAATGGTGTGTCGTGAATACGTAATCAAAGCGAACAACGAAAGAGTCGTGTATGAAAATATATGAGAAACGTGCACATGATATGGGCTCGTTAGGATCAGCGATTCGTGTATTTTGGTTGATTAAATATAACTCAACAAATCCTCCTTTTGGGAGCGATTCGTCGGAAAATACCCTTTTGGGGGTTTAATCACAATTTGAATAAAAACGTCGCTAAAACTATAGTTCTACGAATATGGTATGAAGCTCTCTTTTGGAGAGATCAAATCTCACCCTTGTGGGGTGATCATCAACGTATTCGCTTCTTTTGGAAGACGAAAAGAGGATTAAATAGCAAAAACATACAATTTTAGCGACTTTGACGATGAAGAACAACGATTTTCAACCTAAATAACACGAATCACATCCCCTAACTACTCAATATCATGCACAACAGAGATTTAGCTACACATCATGCAAAAATAAACAACTTCCATAGCAAAATGCATCAAGTTTATAGCAAAATACGCTAGAAAACACCAAAATACGGGGTTTGAGTTAATGGAAATATCACCAAATCTCCAAGTTTCGACTTCAAACTCTCTAGAAATAATAAGAAAGGCCTCTGGAAATTTACAGAATTTTTCAGGAAGAAGATATGGCTCCTAAGTGCTCCAATACGCCAATTATACGCCCAAAAACCCTAGAATACGCTTATATAATAGGCATTGCGGGTTTATTGGGCTTAACGAGTTCCAAACCCGCTCTAAAACACGCCCGAACTCATCTCAACCGTAGATCTGGAGCGGATCAATTGTAGGCCGTTCGATCGAAGCGGGATTGGATAGGGTGCTGACGCGTGGCGCTGGAGAAATCGTGCGCAGCTCTTTGAATTCGAATCGGAGTGTTTGCAGCCGTTGGATCGTGATCGCTGGGCTCCGCTTACGCCACGTCGTCGTATAATCGCTGCGCTCTCCGAGTTTGGGCGGGGTCGTTTTCAGCCGTCCGATCGCCATCGGACGCATCAGCGTCGCCCACGTCGCCGTCTTGTCTCATCCGCTTGATGAAGCGGGGAGTCGCTCGATCATCGTAGCGTGTCTCCCCAAGATGCTGCTCGGCTTCGATTCGTGGTGCGATGCGCTAGTGAATCGCGTCCGTTGGATAAGAATCCAACCGCCCAAAAGAGGCTGCGTCGCCCGCTCGTCAGCTTTCGCAGCCGACCGTCGGATCAGCATCCGACGGTCCTTGTTCGTCCACGTGGCCGCCAATAAGTGTGCGCGACCGTATATCGTATTTCAAGTGTATTTCTTCTGTATTTCCCCCTTTAATTGGTATTCTGCATTCTAAAATACACAGTAATTAGCACAGATCTCAGAATATTACAAATAAATAGTCGTTGGAATCGTGAGATCGAGACGATGCTAGGAAAAATATAAAAAGTGCAGAAATACTCCATTAATTACTGTTTTGTGCTCAAATAGTGTGTTTTCTCTAATAAATAAATGTGTAGAAAATACGTATGTACTAGAGACCAATATGTCATCACATGAGCACAAAATAGGGCTAAATGGGGGGTTAAATACGCAATATTGAACCCAAATCAGCCGGCCCGAGGTCTTCCATCATTTTGGTGAAGGTCTCGAAGCTTTGTTGGACAGCACGGGCAGAGGCCTGGACGGTCTCTGTCATCACCTCAGGAGGGAGATTAGTCGAAGGGGTCTTCGGGTGAGACTGCGATTCTTGGTCCATGGAGGTTTTGCCGTGGTCAGGATTTTGATTCATGTGTATGGAGTTAGACATGGGTGTGACCTTTCGTTTCCACAGACGGTGCCAATTGTTGCGGGGTGGAACTTATGTACAATGAATTTGTTTGTTGAGGGAACCAAGGGCACGGTGGTTAAGATTTGGATGTGATTGTGGTAGGTTATTTGACTAGTAGTGAGGGTGGTGACGAGGCTGGGTGCACTACGAAAGCCGACCACTGGATCGATTCCGCGAGGACTCCTCCCACCAACCCCACTGCCAGAGGTGGGAGCTGAACGCAATCCATGAAGACGAGCACGCCTGCACAAGCAGCAGCTCGTCAGAAAGGCCGTGTTGGTGTCCAATCCTTAGCCTCTCCGATGCCTAAGTTAGTAATAGGGCTTAAAAGCGGGGGCTAGGCACGAATGTTGGACTGAGAGTGAGCTGACCTTACGTGACGAGCTATCATGGAAGAACAAAGATATGGAAGACATTTGCCCTTGTGTGTGAGTAATGAGATTCCCAGTTAATTTGCCCAACCCCTCTCCTCGATGAAGATAGAGTGTATTTATACATGTCGGGGATGGTTGTGTGTGGCTGACCTGGCGTGCTGAACTGGCCCATCTATCAGTGGAAGCTTCGGACGAGGATGTCAGGATCTGGCATGTCAGCCATGCTTTTGTCAAACGAAGCAACAGCCATGGATGCTTTTGTCAGGGAGTCAGAGCTGAAAGCATCAGCGGCCAGGTGACGCAGGGCCAGGGGGTGCTTTGTCAGGTTGTCGAGCAGCAAAAGTGTAAGTGGCGTCCTTGTACTAGGTTGTTTGTCGTGTCCGATGTGCCAAAGAGCTGCGGGGACGCATCGGCGTATGCAGTCCGAACTCGACCCGTCAGGCCGCGCTGGGCGGTCGTCTGGCGACCTTGCTGTTCTCCCAGCGAACTCAGGGGAGATGGGCACCCCGCAGGCACCGGTCTCGGCGACCAGGCGCCGTATCCGCTGGTCATGGCGGACCTCGGGTCTGACGGGCTGATGAAGGGTAGCCGGGCTCAGAAGAAAAGTGTTAACAACCACTGCAGCATCGGAATGCCGTACATCTGGAAATGCTTCGTCAACCTGAGTATCAATCCAGACTGCAACCATTAGTACGCTACACTTGTCCTCAAGACGATACCATTCTAGAGCTAAAGGGCTGTCTGGTGGGATAAGAATCGATGCAGGTTTCGATTCTTTGTACTTCCCTTTCGATGGAGATAACAAGATTGAGTGCCAGACCTATTCTTTTTTTTTCTCTTCGCCGTTGGACCGACCTTGCCTTCACTTTTGCTTCTGTAGAGTAGATCTTTGAGAAAGATCCAAATCTTTGAATTGCTGGACGGTTACACGAGAGCTGGATTTGTTGCTAGATCCTTAGTCTCAACGGTTCGCCGAGGCGCCCTTCTGGAGGTATTACCCCGGCTCCGAGCGGCTCTGCGACGGATCAGCTCATCAACATCACGGGTGAACTCGCGACCAGCCATTCCTGCAAAGGAAACCGAAATCAGGGTAAGCTACGGGGCAACCCAGGACTGAAAAAGCGACCTTAGCTCGGCGGCCGCCTCGGACCGACCCGCCCCAGCCTGTCAGAATTTTGGCACCCTCCTAGAAGACCACGAAGACATAATCCGAACTCCAATCCCCCGAGGGACCCAAACGGGCCCCTTGACCACGTTGACCGGGTTGCCCACGGTCAACGCTTTTGTAGTGAGAAAACACTCTGAAACACGTCTCATCATTGTCTTGCCACTGAAACCGCGAGTTCCTGATCGGAGACATCTATCTTGCTTGCCGATGAACAGATTTACTCCTCAATCTCAGATCCAACAAAGGACAAAGATTATGAGGCCGCTGAAGATGCAACGAGAGCTTCATAGATCCGGTAGGCCTCCTGTGCATGCTCTTGGCCTATCTCCCCTTCCTCAGCTCCTTATGCTCCACACCTTTCTTCCCAATTTTAATACACACATGCAATACTACAAGAAAGTTGCATTACACATATGCCAACATCCAGAGAAACTAGCCTCATCCTATTAACACCCAACACACACACTCTGTTTTGGAGAATGTATAGTATCGATATGTGGTCAAATGGGGCCCATGCTCAACCAGCACCATATATCTGATGTGACACCACTACAGGCTCATCAATTCGGTAGTATTCACACCCTCGAACTCGAATGAGCCAGCAATGGCAAGAATCTCCGACGAACCGGCGAGAAATGACATCTCAATGGGAGCTCTGAGCTTGGTACACTAAGCTCGGCATCAGATGTTCAGTTTGACAAGATGAGCTCGACAAGGAGAGCTCTGGAGGAGCAGATTGGCGAGCATACTGGAGGAACGAATCAACATACCGACAAGGGGTAGCTCGGCTGGAGTAATTGCCCTCGAGCTTGAGCTCGAGCTCGAACGGACACGAGGAGAGGTTATACCCGGGCTTGAGCTTAGACAGTCGCTAAAAATTTACCCCGAGCTTGAGCAGTCAGAAGTTTGCCCCCGATCTTGAGCTTGGACGGAAGGTCGAAGCTCAGTCGGAGGGAGTTCGGCTGGTGTGTGTCGCTCGTCGGGCCCAAGCTCGTACATAGTAGCTCGGACATGAAGGGTCCAGAGCTTGGTAGAGCAACTGATCGGTAGGGAGGAGTTCGGCAGTCTTGATCTTGGACATTGGCCGAGCTCAGTCATAGGCCCAGAGTTGGCTTTCACTGTCGGCCGGTTGAGAATGGCTACGGGTTTTGTTACGACCTAAAGATTGTGATAGTCCGACTTCTTAACCCCGTCCGTCAGGAGCGGCAGCTCGCCCCGCCTTCGAAGAAACCACGCCTCGGTTTGTGGAAGGTGTGTAGTTCAGCACCCCGACCCACAATCGGGTATCACATTTTGAAGACGTCGCAAACTGATTTGTCGACGTAGGTCGATATTGGATGAGTCAAGGGGCCACCCCCTTGAGAAGCTAACCTAACTACCCAAATGGGGTTACTTCTCATGCATATCACATCACCCAACCTCAAGTAATGACCCTAATTTCAATATACGCGTACTTGTACGTATTTTGACGTAAATACTTGCGTATATTTTTCAGGAGTATGCTTGTATTTTTCTTTAATTATTTTGGTTAAGGAATTATTTTTTAAATGGTTTTAAACACGTTATTGATATTAGGAAATAAGGGTATTGAGATGAAATACCATGTATTTAAGGAGTATGGTGTATTTCACCATGTATTTTTATTTTCCTAAAAATTTTAATTTTAAATTTTGTTGCCATGACACCTAGTATGGCAATGTGTCAAGTGGTTAGCTTAAGCTAAGACACTTGGCTAAAATTTTGACTAAATGAATGGAGGAGATGGTTTTAGGGAATGCAATTTTCGAGGCATGAAAAACAAAAACCAAATGAAAAAAACCCCGCATTTCTCTCCCTCACCTCCCCCAAAATTTCTGGCCGAAAATTGCACTCCCCTCTTTCATTTCTTTGCTTCATCTTACTCCCTCAAAAACCCTTCCAAATAGTTCTCCTCTTCAATCACTAAGAGCCCATAAAAATTCCCCATCATCCTAATACCATATTCATCCATAAAGCCCTTCAAAACATCATTTTGGGAGATCAAATTGGAGCTTGAAGAAGGAAGGATTGAAGGCACTCCATCAAGGACTAAGAAGGGCCCAAGCACTTTGGAGGACTTTTACAAGGTAGAACTTCTATCACTTAGGTAGGATTCTAGTTTTAGGATTAGTTTTTTTTTGAAGAAAATTAAGTTAGTAGGTTACACAAAATTTTGTATTGGAATCTATGCTTAGATTTCATGATAGGATTTATATCTTAGCAATTTTAGTTTTATCCCATGATGATTACTTTAGTTGGTAGAATGGAATTTTAACTATCAATTTAACATGTTTGCTAGTAGGTTAGTTGTATGGAGAAATTTTGGATCAAGTTCTTACTTTTAAGGAATTTCATCTTCATGCTTAAAAGATATTATCTCTATCATTTTTGCAATGTTAAAATTAGTAATTTTGTTCCATGTTGAAATTTGAGAGAAGAAGTTATATGTTAACTCACTAAATTGTGCTTGGTTTATGTCTAGGAAGTTAGTCTTAATATTAGCTTCAATTAGTGAATATGATGTTTGTATTATAGTCTTAATAAGGGAAATATGTTGATGATTTGTAAATGTTATAATCTTATTCTCATGCTAGTGTGGATATGTTAATTGTGGGCATTCAAATATGTTAGGAACAAGTTTAGTTAGAAAAGTTAGTTGCTGGAATTTTTTGTGTAGCAGAACAGTAACTTGTAAAAATCGTATAAAATAGTAGAAAAATCAGAAAAATAAAATTAAGGTCACTACGAAAAACTACAGAAAATCTCCTACAACTTTGAAGGAGGCCAAGAGCCAATTCTGACTGCAATTAGGGTAACAGAGCCATTGTTTTTGGATTGACGCTTTTGACAGATTTGTGTTGTAATTTTGAGTAGAATTTTCATAATTGTGCTCTTGCTTTAAGTTAATTTTGAATATGCTAAGTTGTGCTTTATTATCATGCTCTAAAGGTGCCTTAATGATGATGTTTATTACGTTATGATTCATGTCGAAAAAGTTATTGATGATGAGATTGCATGTATGTTGGAACTTAAGTGGTATTTTAGACCACTAATTGATACCATGTTAATGAAGTAATGCATATCAAAAGAAAACTTGTGAGTGAGAATGAGAGTATGACATCGGGAGTATTCGGTCCATTATTGAAATGGGTGAGATTCCAGAAGTGGGTTTAGGGAAACACGGGTAAATTGTAGGTGTTAAGGAGCAGACGTAATAAGATTTCTCACTCACTTCGTCACTCCCGTAAAGAGGAGTTGACTAGAGTTAGAGAGGCCGCCGGTGCGCTCGTGACGCACCAGGACGGTAAATGATGGTTTTCTCCGTTTGTCCGACAGAAAAACCGAGATGAGTCTCGCTCTGGTACCTTGTCCAGTCGGGTACGGAGTTACGAGAGGCCCCTCCAGTGCTCGTGACGCTGGAGAGGTACCACTTTTCACCCACCCTGGGTGAAGTCCACTCCCTTAGCAGCATATGGTTTACCCGGGTTCAAAAACAGAACAACATTTAATTTTACTTAATTTAATCATTTATTACTTCAGTTCTGTTCACTGTTGTTTACTTTCAGCACTTATGCTCTGATATTAATTTCTGCATAAACTTGTGACGATGTGACACTTGTAGTTAGTGAGTTTGTTAGGAAGACCAGTTCTAAAACTGGGTTCTACTAGAGTGTTAGGAGTTCCTACTGGGTCACGCGTTGACATGTCCCGTCCCGTGGTTTTCAGGTACGAGTCTCGAGCAGTCAGCGGGTGTCCCGGAGCTGGAGGCCGATACTTGTACAGCTGAGGTAGAGCCTATGGGCGACCTCATTCAGTTAGACTTCCCAGGTTTAGACTAGCGGGTGTGTTGTACAGGGTGGACTTTTGTACTTTTGGGTTGGGGGTTTCTACTTTTTGCTGTACCCGCTTTTTGTACCCCCTTTTGTACAGCTAATGCTTGTATGTATATGGACTTATGTGATGTAATGTAACTTCTGTGTTGTTGTATTTACTTTTCAGTACTGCGTTTTATTTTCTGTTGGAGCACTTTTCTTTTTCCTCTGTGTACTATTCCAGTGTTATTGCAGTGGCCTGCTCATATTTTATATTAAACCACAAAAAAATGCCTAGTAGTATTTAGATAAGAGGGCTCGAAGCCTGAGTCTGAATACTACGGCGACCTCGTCAGCTACGCTCCCCGTACTTGGGTGAGCGGGGCATGAGAGGTTTTTGTGGTGGCCTATGCAGGTCAGCTCACACTGCGATACATGTAAGAATCGTACAAGTAAGCTCCAACATTATAATCCGCAATTTTGGTTCTGAATGTTGTTTCCCTGTTCATTCTTGCAGAATGGATCCGAGAAATGATCGTCCGAGAACAGGACCCATGCTTCTGATGCTGCATCATCTGAGGCTACCCTGATGGGGAAGATTCTGATAGGGATTCTGGAGCATATGCAGCAGATGGAGGATATGGTGGCTAGCGGTGCGTCACCGAAGCCAGTGGGTATCAGGCAGTTTAGAGCTTTGCACCCGATGTCCTTTTCAGGCAAGGAGAGTCCTCTAGAGGTGGACGAGTGGATCAGGCATTTTGAGGATGATCTGGAGGCTATTGGATACCCGAAAGATAAGTTGGTGGATGCCGCGAAGAGATAGATGACACATCAGGTACGAGATTGGTGGGATGCTCAGGAACTGCATTTGACTAAGCCAATCTTGTGGGAGAAGTTTAGAGAGCTATTTGAGGCTCAGTACATGCCAGAGACGAAGAAGGATGAGCTGCGGTTAAGGTTTGAGCACCGGACTCAGGGACGACAGAGCATAGATGCCTACGATGCAGAGTTTTCACTATTGAGCAAGTTTGCTCCGGAGTTGGTGCAGTCAGAGGCCACCAAAGCTAGACGATTCAGGATGGGTTTGGACCCTGAGTTCAGAGCAGCGATGTCGACCCAGGTGTGCTTACATACAGTGCCGTACTGGAGGCAGCCAGGATGCATGAGACGCACCTGAAGAGTGTGGGTAGAGGTCCAGCAGCATCTGAGAGGCACCCTGTAGGTCAGCAGAGGAGTTTCCCAAGGCCCACTCAGACCACTCAGTTTAGGAGGCCTGGAGCTCAACCAGCATCACTGCGGCGTCAGCCTTGTGGATTTTATGGGAAGACTGGGCATGAGCAGCAGGATTGCAAGTTTAGGCATGGGCGATGCTTTACCTGTGGTCAGTCTGGGCACATCAGTAGGTAGTGTCCTCAGCAGGGATAGACTTCAGGTTCTGGGGCACCAGTGGCAGTTCGACATGTGCAGCAGCAGCAGAGGACCCTTCCACCGTCTCCACAGAGGCTTCCATTGCCAGCTCCACCAGCGCCTGGTGCAGTGACTCAGAGGGGACCACCTAGGCCTCCACAACAGCAACAGCAGCAGACCCCCAGGAGAGCGGCACCGAGGTGTCAGGCTTTCACCATGTCGGCTGTCGAGGTAGAGGACACCGGTCATGTTATCACTGGTACCTATTTCTTTTTAGAGTTGCATGCTTTGTTATTTTTATTATAGTATGTTATGATTGTGGTTGTGATTAGGATGATTAGATTCTTCTGTTAGTTTGTGTTTATCCTCTTAGGTGTTATTAGAGTTGCTTCCTTTCCTGCCTTGTGACTTTTTGATTCAGGAGCATCACATTGCTTTCTGTCTTAACAGTTTGTGACTAAGAATTCATTAGTAGTAGACTCCTTTGCTTCTAGTTGGAATATCCATACAGGGAATGGAGTGATCCGCAGTTCTTCGGGATACCGACAGTGCCGTATTGAGATTTGTGGACGTAGGCTGTATGCAGATTTCTTAGTGATGGAGATACCTCATTTTGAAGTAGTGTTTGGGATGGACTGGTTAGGGATGTTCTATGCCACTATAGATTGTAGGCTCAGGAAGATAGTGTTTCAGATTCCTGATAATCCAGAGTTTGAGTTTCTTAGTGGTAGTAGTTCCCTTGGACCATTGAAGTTTAAGGCCAGCCCAGTAGAAGTGATGATGGGATGGATGCTGAACCTGTATTGCCGAGGGTAGTTCGAGATTTCCCTGATGCCTTTCCAGACGATATCTATGGACTTCCTTCGGATAGATCGTTGGAGTTCACCATCGATCTAATTCCATGCACTCAACCGATTGCGAAGGGTCCATACCGTATGGCTCCTCCAGAGTTAGCAGAGCTTCGTAGTCAGTTGAAGGATTTGTCAGAGCGTGGTTTGATTCAGCCAAGTGTTTCACCATGGGGTGCGCCAGTGCTTTTGGTGAACAAGAAGGATGGATCTCGAAGGATGTGCATCGACTACCGGGAGTTGAATAAAGTTACTATGAAGAACAAGTATCCTGTTCCTAGGATTGATGACATCTTTGATCAATTGGGTGGATCTCGTGTGTATTCAAAGCTGGATTTGGGAAGCGGGTATCATCAGGTGAAGGTCAGAGGATCAGATATTCCAAAGACTGCATTTAGAACCTGATATGGTCATTATGAGTTCTTTGTGATGCCTTTCGGTGTTACTAATGCACCAGCCACATTCATGAGGTTGATGAACCAAGTCTTCTATGAGTATTTGGATAAGTTTGTGGTCGTCTTCATAGATGATATTTTGGTGTACTCAAGATCAGAGGAAGATCATGCTGAGCACTTGAGGATAGTCCTGGAGACCCTAAGGCAGCACCAGTTATATGCTAAGTATAGCAAGTTTCAGTTTTGGCTGACCAAGGTTGCTTTTCTAGGACATGTTGTATCTGGAGATGGGATAGCTGTAGATCCAAAGAAAGTTGCTGCAGTATAGAAGTGGCCAGTTCCTAAGTCAGTAACGAAGATTAGAAGTTTTTTGGGATTGGCTGGGTACTACAGGAAGTTCATCAAGGATTTCTCTAAGATCGCTGCACCGATGACTCATCTAACCAAGAAGAATGTTGCTTACAATTGGTCAGAGGAATGTCAGCGAGCATTCGATGAACTGAAGCATAGATTGATCAATGCACTTGTCCCAAAGATTCCAGACCATTTCGGTGGATATGAGATTTACTGTGACGCGTCAGGCAGAGGATTGGGATGTGTTCTCCATCAGCATGGTAGGGTAGTAGCTTATGCTTCTAGATTGTTGAAGACTCATGAGAGGAATTATCCTACGCATGATTTGGAGTTAGCAGCAGTGGTGTTTGCATTGAAGTTGTGGAGGCATTTTCTTCTGGGTGAACGTGTGAAGACATACACAGATCACAAGAGTTTGAAGTACGTGTTCACTCAGAAAGAATTAAATATGTGACAGCGTAGATGGCCCGAGTTGATGGCTGATTATGATGTTGACTTACAATATCACCCTGTGAAAGTTAACATAGTTCCTGACGCTCTTAGTCGTATGCCGACAGTGATGATGTTGACAACTCAGAGAGAACTTCGGGGTGATATTCGGTAAATGGAGAATGAAGTTGTTTTACCTGGCTCATCAGTGGTGATGATGAACTTGCAGGTTCAATCTGATTTAGTTAAAAGGATTAAAGCAGCTCAGTCGGGAGATGCGAAGTTGAAGATGATTTACGAACAGACAGAAGCCGGACTTCGTAAGGATTTCTGTATTCATGAAGATGGATCTCTGCGTTTTGGGAGCAGGATCTGTGTGCCATCAGGTGACATTCGGGATGAACTGTTGAAAGAAGCTCATAGCTCACCATATTTTATCCATCCTGGAGGCACCAAAATGTATCGTGATCTGCGACAACATTTTTGGTGGCACGGCATGAAGCGTGGTGTGGCTAGAAGTGTAGCTTCATGTTTGACATGTCAGCAAGTCAAAGCCGAACATCAGAGAATGGCAGTACTTCTGCAACCTCTTCCGATTCCAGAGTGGAAGTGGCAGCATGTGACGATGGATTTTGTAACTGGCTTACCTCACACTTCTTGAGGACATGATGCTATTTGGGTAATCATTGACCGATTAACCAAATCAGCTCACTTCATACCTTTTCGAGTAGGTCCGTTAACAGACCATCTTGCTAAGAGATATATGGAGGTGAGATTTATTGTTTTGTTTCTGTTTGTTTATTGTTGGTTTAGAGTCTGATTAGTCATGTATACAGGAAATCGTGAGACTTCACGGAGTACCTGTCAGCATAGTCTCCGACCGTGACACAAGGTTTACGTCTCACTTTTGGACGAGTTTACAGGCTATCTTGGGAACTCAGCTGAGTTTCAGTACTGCATACCATCAACAGACAGACGGTCAGTCGGAGAGGACAATTCAGATTCTAGAAGATATGCTGAGGGCGTGCATGCTGGATTTCAAGGGTTTTTGGGACGAACATCTACATTTGGTAGAATTCACTTACAATAACAGTTATCAAGCCAGTATAGGCATGGCGCCATTTGCAGCCTTATATGGAAGGAAATGCTGATCTCCTCTCAGTTGGGATGATGTTAGAGATCGTGAATTGTTAGGCCCGGATATGATCGCAGAAACCTATGTTGTGAGAGTCGTCAGAGACAATCTTCGCATAGCTCAAGACCGTTATAAACACTGGGCAGATGCAAAGAGGCGACACTTGGAATTTCAGCCAGGAGAGTTAGTATTTTTGAAGATCTCGCCAACACGAGGTCTGATTCTATTTGGAAGACGTGGAAAGCTGAGCCCAAGATATATCGGACCTTTTGAGGTTCTGGCTCGTGTTGGAGAAGTGGCTTACAGAATTGCCTTGCCAGCATCTCTTGAGGGAGTGCATAATGTGTTTCATATATCGCAACTCAGGAGATGTGTTGGAAATCCTGATCATGTCGTTGACTTCTCTGAGATCGAAGTGCGACCAGACTTGACTTATGATCAGCAGCCTGTTGCCATTCTAGACCGGAGGCAGAAGATGCTAAGGAATAAGTCGATCAACCTAGTGAGGGTTATGTGGCACTGCGAGTCACCAGGAGAGCCTACCTGGGAACTCGAGGATGAGATGAAAGAGAAGTACCCTCAATTATTTGTCTGATGTAATTTTGTTTTGTATGAGATATGATGTATAGAAAGTTTTTTTTTCTTCTCCCTTAATTTGAAATTCCGAGGACGGAATTTAATTTAAGGGGGGTAGGATGTAATGACCCTAATTTCAATATACGTGTACTTGTACGTATTTTGACGTAAATACGTACGTATATTTTTCAGGAGTATGCTTGAATTTTTCTTTAATTATTTTGGTGAAGGAATTATTTTTTAAATTGTTTTAAACCCATTATTAATATTAGGAAATAAGGGTATTGGATGAAATACCATGTATTTAAGGAGTATGGTGTATTTCACCATGTATTTTTATTTTCCTAAAAATTTCAATTTAAATTTTGTTGCCATGACACCTAGTATGGCAATGTGTCATGTGGTTAGCTTAAGCTAAGACACTTGGCTAAAATTTTGACTAAATGAATGGAGGAGAGGGTTTTACGGAATGCAATTTTCAAGGCATGAAAAACAAAACCCAAATGAAAAAAACCCCTCATTTCTCTCCCTCACCTCCCCCAAAATTTCTGGCCAAAAATTGCACTCCCCCCTTTCATTTCGTTGCTTCATCTTCCTCCCTCAAAAACCCTTCCAAATAGTTCCCCTCTTCAATCACTAATAGCCCATAAAAATTCCACATCATCCTAATACCATATTCATCTGTTGCGGGGTAGAACTCCCGTACAATGAATTTGTATTATGTGGAACCAAGGGCACGATGGTTAAGCTAATGACGGGATTAGGGTAGGCAATTTGACATGTGATTAGTGGAGTGATGAGGCTAAACTTATGGCAGGGGCTGACCAGGTGTCGAATCCGACAGGATGTGACGATGGGGGCCAAACTGCCAAGGCTAAGGGCGAGCACGACCGGTGATGGCGAGCTAATCCTGCACAAGGAGTAACTCGTCAGAAAGGCCGGGTTGGGGTCCAACCCTTAGCCTCTCTGATGCATAAGTCAGTAATAGGACTTAAAGCGGGGGCTAGGCACGCAGGTCAGACTAAAGGTGAGTCGACCGCACGTGACGAGCTATGAGTGGAAGAACAAAGATATGAACGACCTTTGCTCTTGTATGTGAGTAAAAGGATTGAGAGTAAATTTGCCAACCTCCCTCCTCCTCCTTCGAGGGAGATAAAGGGGGTATTTATACATGTCGGTTGCGTGTGGCTGACCTGGCATGCTGACTGGGCGTGCTGAGCTGGCTCATCTGTCAGTGACGGACGTGGATGTCAGAATCTGGCTGGTCAGCCCTGTTTTTGTCAGACGGTGCAACGGCCCGGGGTGCTTTTGTCAGGATATCAGAGCCGAAAGCACCAGCGGTCAGGGGGCGCAGCGGTCAGGGGATGCAGCGGCCAGCGGGCGCTTTGTCTGGTTGTCGTGCGGTGAAAGTGTCAGTGGCGTCTTTGTAGTAGGTTGTTTGTCGTGTCCAATGATCCAAAGGGTCGTCGAGGTGCGTCTGAGGAGTGAGACCGCACATGAGTGACTTGGTCGCTCTCGGTAGATGACGGGCGACTCTGTTGTACACCTGGCAGGCTCGAAGGGAAGCAGGCGCCCAACCGGCGAGGTTCGGGGAGAAGTGTGCCCTTCCCACTAGTCGAGGCAGACTTCAATGTTGATGGGCGACGAGCGGGCTAGGGGGAACAAGTGATTAACCTGCGAGGATGGGACAGAGGAGCAAGCTGGATGTGTGTCTGGCGGTCTCGGATGGAAGGTCGGAGTATCACGATCTTTAGGTCGTAACAATTGTCCCCGTCATTCAAACTTGAGACGGAAGCCCGGCCTAGCTCGGAAGACGTATCAATTCTTTGTGCCTCTTGGCTGGTAGTGAGCTCCATAAGCCTGGATGACCTATCGGGGGTCCAGCTTGTAGGTATGTCCCGAATTTTGGGGGTGGCGGGTCGGCCACCTCAAGTAATCATGCCGATCTTGGACTAGGCCTCTCTTATAATAGAAACACAATGTGTGTTATCCGAAACATAAACATGTATCAGAGGTGGAGTGGTGTCCTTTGTGGGTGGTGAGCTGAAATGCTGCCTCGGAGGTCTTCAAGATCGCGGGTACAGATGGGCCAAAGCCCCCCCCCCCCCCCCGCATTTTTCCTCTCCAGTTTGGGTGGCGAGCTGGCGAGCTGCCTCGGAGGTCTTCAAGATTGCGGGTACAGATGGGCCAAAGCCTCCCCTGCATTTTTCCTCTCCAGTTTGGGTGGCGAGCTGGTAAGCTGCCCCGGAGGTCTTCAAGATCACGGGTACAGATGGGCCAAATCCTCCCCCGCATTTTTCCTCTCCAGTTTGTGTGGCGAGCTGGCGAGCTGCCCCGGAGGTCTTCAAGATCACTGGTACAGATGGGCCAAAGCCTTCCCCGCATTTTTCCTCTCCAGTTTGGGTGGCAAGCTGGCGAGCTACCCCGGAGGTCTTCAAGATCGCGGGTACAGATGGGCCAAAGCCTTCCCCACATTTTTTCTCTTCAGTTTGGGTGGCGAGCTGGCGAGCTGCCCCGGAGGTCATCAAGATCGCGAGTACAGATGGGCCAAAGCCTCTCCTGCATTTTTCCTCTCAAGCTTGGGTGGCGAGCTCGCGAGCTGTCCCGAAGGTCTTCAAGATCGCGGGTACAGATGGGCCAAAGCCTCCCCCGCATTTTTCCTCTCCAGTTTGGGTGGCGAGCCGGCGAGCTGCCCGGAGGTCTTCAAGATCGCGGGTACAGATGGGCCAAAGCATCCCCTGTATTTTTCCTCTCCAGTTTGGGTGGCGAGCTGGCGAGCTGCCCCGGAGGTCTTCAAGATCGCGGGTACAGATAGGCCAAAGCCTCCCCCGTATTTTTCCTCTCCAGTTTGGGTGGCGAGCTGGCGAGCTGACCCGGAGGTCTTCAAGATCGCGGGTATAGATGGGCCAAAGCCTCCCCCGCATTTTTCCTCTCCAGTTTGGGTGGCGAGCTGGCAAGCTGCCCCAGAGGTCTTCAAGATCGCAGGTACAGATGGGCCAAAGCCTCCCCGTATTTTTCCTCTCCAGTTTGTGTGGCGAGCTGGTGAGCTGCCCGGAGGTCTTTAAGATCGCGGGTACAGATGGGCCAAAGGCTCCCCCGCATTTTTCCTCTCCAGTTTGGGTGGCGAGATGGCATGCTGCCTCGAAGGTCTTCAAGATCGCGGGTACAGATGGGCCAAAGCCTCCCCCGCATTGCACCGACCCAATTCCTGCACACGCCTTCGGGACCCGAGGGAATGTGAATCGGTCAGGCTCTATACCATCTTCCTCCATCTGTAGTAAACCGCCATCGCGTCCTCAAATTGGCCGCGTTCCATATAACCAGATATCAAAGAATTCCATGGGAAAGCATTGGCTTTGTTTCGCAGGGGCATTAAGTCGAACAGTTGGTGGGCAGTGTCGACTTAGCCCGAGACAGCATAAAGCCGGAGGAGCTTGGAGGAGAGGCCGGCGTTTTTGCGAAGGAGGGAAGTGGGGAAGGGCGACGTGGTGGAGGGGGAGTTGAGCTGGAAGCATGATTCTGAACAGCATCTCCATCAGGGGAGGTTAAGCATGAGGAAAAGCATTTTAAGGAGATTAAACTTTGAATGAAGCACACAGCTTTGGAAAAGACGCAAATGAAATTGCAAAGGAAAATGAAGATCCGATCATCTGAGTGGCCCTCCGATCATCTGAGATAGATCAATTCAGCGGTTGGTCCAGCAGAAGCGCTAGGAGCTCCGATAGCCGGATCTGATCGGAGAAGAGCTCTTTTAGACGAAGCCTTGGCAAACTCGTGGAACTCCAGATATGTTTGGAAAGTCACTTGGAGTTCCGATCATTTAGACTTTTGGATCTACGACCAGAGGGTTGATCGGAGTGATGCTCGGAGAATCGACCCAAGAGACTCCCAGAGCTCCGGCCAGAGGGTCGATCGGAGCTATGATCGGAGATCCGACTAGAAATCCGCTCGGTGCTATGCTGGGAGATCTGACAAGAAATCTGCTCAGAGCATCATCTATCGGATCTTACCATTGATGAGTTTGGACAAATATTTGTGCCCCAATCGGAGTGGCAGAGGGGAATCAATCGAGTGACATTCGATCGAAGAGGCTGAATCGTTTGGGCCCTTTGTCAACACCATCGCCGCAACCTGGTGAGCTCGTAAGAGGCAAGGTGGCTCAGATCGCGCCGCAACGAGTCGTGGAGAGCCCCGACGTCATTGGGTTGATGATATCTCTGAGTTCTAGACCGACGATCCCTTGGGTCAGATCATCGGTGGTGGGTTGATGTTGCCTCAGAGTCGGAACTAGATTACCCCTCTTGGTTGCGGCAACCCAAATGCTCAGCCGAGCTCTTCGATCGTTCGGGATCGGTCGGGATTGGGGGTTGCCGAACTTCGACCAAGCCAGCCAGAGCTCCAGTGGAGTTTCAGATCTTGGGTGTGACCCTTCGGTTCCCCCAGACGGCGCCAATTATTGCGTGGTAGAACTCGCGTATAATGAATTTGTATTATGGGGAACCAAGGGCACGATGGTTAAGTTAATGACGGGATTAGGGTAGGCAATTTGACAGGTGATTAGTGGGGTGATGAGGCTAAACTTATGGCAGGGGCTGACCACGGTGTCGAATCTGACAGGATGTGACGATGGGGGCCGAACCGCCTAGGCTAAGGGCGAGCACGACCGATGATGGCGAGCTAATCCTGCACAAGGAGCAACTCGTCAGAAAGGCCGGGTTGGGTTCCAACCCTTAGCCTCTCCGATGCCTAAGTCAGTAATAGGACTTAAAACGGGGGCTAGGCACGCAGGTCGGACTAAAGGTGAGTCGACCGCACGTGACAAGCTATGAGTGGAAGAACAAAGATATGGACGACTTTTGCTCTTGTGTGTGAGTAAAAGGATTGAGAGTAAATTTGCCAACCACCCTCCTCCTCCTTCGAGGGAGATAAAGGGGGTATTTATACCTGTCGGTTGCATGTGGCTGACCTGGCATGCTGACTGGGCGTGCTGAGCTAGCTCATCTGTCAGCGACGGACGTGGATATCAGAATCTGGCAGGTCAACCCTGCTTTTGTCAGACTGCGCAATGGCCCGGGGAGCTTTTGTCAGTATATCAGAGCCGAAAGCACCAGCGATCATGGGGCACAACGGCCAGGGGGCGCAGCGGCCGGGGGCGCTTTGTCATGTTGTCATGCGGCGAAAGTGTCAGTGGCATCTTTGTACTAGGTTGTTTGTCATGTCCAATAAGCCAAAGGGTTGTCGAGGTGCGTCTGAGGAGCGAGACCGCACATGAGTGACTTGGTCGCTCTCGGCAGATGACGGGCAACCCGGTTGTACACCTGGCGGGCTCGAAAGGAAGCGGGCGCCCAACCAGCGAGGTTCGGGGAGAAGTGCACCCTTCCCACTAGTCAAGGCAGACTTCAGTGTTGATGGGAGACGAGCGGGCTAGGTGGAACAAGTGATTAACCTGCGAGGATGGGACGGAGAAGCGAGCTGGCTATGTGTCTGACGGGCTCGGATGGAAGGTCGGAGTATCACGATATTTAGGTCGTAACATCATCCATAAAGCCCTTCAAAACATCATTTTGGGAGTTCAAATTGGAGCTTGAAGAAGGAAGGATTGAAGGCTCTCCATCAAGGACTAAGAAGGGCCCAAGCACTTTTGGAGGACTTTTACAGGGTAGAACTTCTATCACTTCGGTAGGATTCTAGTTTTAGGATTGGTTTTTTTTTTTGAAGAAAATTAAGTAGTAGGTTACACAAAATTTTGTATTGGAATCTATGCTTAGATTTCATGATAGGATTTATATCTTAGCAATTTTAGTTTTATCCCAAGATGATTACTTTAGTTGGTAGAATGGAATTTTAACTATCAATTTAACATGTTTGCTAGTAGGTTAGTTGTATGGAGAAATTTTGGATCAAGTTCTTATTTTTTTTAGGAATTTCATCTTCATGCTTAAAAGATAGTATCTCTATCATTTTTGCAATGTTAAAAGTAGTAATTTTGTTCCATGTTGAAAATTGAGAGAAGAAGTTATATGTTAATTCACTAAATTGTGCTTGGTTTATGTCTAGGAAGTTAGTCTTAATATTAGCTTCAATTAGTGAATAGGATGTTTGTATTATAGTCTTAATAAGGGAAATATGTTGATGATTTGTAAATGTTATAATCTTATTCTCATGCTAGTGTGGATATGTTAATTGTGGCATTCAAATATGTTAGGAACATGTTTAGTTAGAAAAGTTAGTTGCTGGAATTTTTTGTGTAGCAGAACAGTAACTTGTAAAAATCGTATAAAATAGTAGAAAAATCAGAAAAATAAAATTAAGGACACTACGAAAAACTACAGAAAATTTCCTACAACTTTGAAGGAGGCCGAGATCCAATTCTGACTGCAATTAGGGTAACAGAGCCATTCTTTCTGGACTGACGCTTTTGACATATTTGCGTTATAATTTTGAGTAGAATTTTCATAATTGTGCTCTTGCTTTAAGTTAATTCTGAATATGCTAAGTTGTGCTTTATTATCATGCTCTTAATGTGCCTTAATGATGATGTTTATTATGTTATGATTCATGTGGAAAAAGTTATTGATGATGAGATTACATGTATGTTGGAACGTAAGTGGTATTTGAGACCACTAATTGATACCATGTTAATGAAGTAATGCATATCAAAAGAAAACTTGTGAGTGAGGATGAGAGTATGACATCGGGAGTACTCGGTCCATTCTTGAAATGGGTGAGATTCCAGATGTGGGTTTGGGGGAAACACGGGTAAATTGTAGGTGTTAAGGAGCGGACGTAGTATGATTTCTCACTCGCTTCGTCACGCCTGTAAGGGGGAGTTCACTAGAGTTAGAGAGGACGCCGGTGCGCTCGTGACGCACCAGGACAGTAAATGATGGTTTTCTCCGTTTGTCCGACAGAAAAATCGAGATGAGTCTCGCTCCGGTACCTTGTCCAGTCGGGTACGGAGTTACGAGAGGCCCCTCCAGTGCTCATGACGCTGGAGAGGTACCACTTTTCACCCACCCTGGGTGAAGTCCGCTCCCTTAGCAGCCTATGGTTTACCAGGGTTTTAAAACAGAACAACATTTAATTTTACTTAATTTAATCATTTATTACTTTTGTTCTGTTCACTGTTGTTTACTTTCAGCACTTATGCTCTGATATTAATTTCTGCATAAACTTGTGACGATGTGACACTTGTAGTTAGTGAGTTTGTTAGTAAGACCAGTTCTAAAACTGGGTTCTACTAGGGTGTCGGAGTTCCTATTGGGTCACGCGTTGATGTGTCCCATCCCGTGGTTTTCATGTACGAGTCTCGAGCAGTCAGCGGGTGTCCCGGAGCCGGAGGCCGATACTTGTACAGCTGAAGTAGAGCATACGGACGACCTCGTTCAGTTAGACTTCCCGGGTTTAGACTAGCGGGTGTGTTGTACCGGGTGGACTTTTGTACTTTTGGGTTGGGGGTTTCTACTTTTTGTTGTACCCGCTTTTTCTACCCCCTTTTGTACAACTGATGCTTGTATGTATATGGACTTATGTGATGTAATGTAACTTCTGTGTTGTTGTATTTACTTTTCAGTATTGCGTTTTATTTTCTGTTGGACCACTTTTCTTTTCCCTCTGTGTACAGTGTTATTGCAGTGGCCTGCTCATATTTTATATTAAACCACACAAAAAAATGCCTAGTAGTATTTAGATAAGAGGGCTCGAAGCCTGAGTCTGAATACTACGGCGACCTCGTCAGCTACGCTCCCCGTACTTGGGTTAGCGGGGCGTGACAGTACTGAGCTCGGTTGATGGGGGCCATTGTTACACCCCATTATGGCCTACCATCATCCAATAATTAGGCCTACATTCATAGTGACCGTTACTCTAACAATGAAGGCAATATTTATGCGACTGTTATGTCAATTAGTGCCTCCTCATCATGGCACCCTCATCAATGTCGACAACAATATTCTAAATTTCGGATATTAGTCATGTATCGGTCAAGGAAATTTGATATCGGATTGCGGATATCGGAGATATATTGGTGATATATCGGAGATATTGACTAAATATCGGAGTATCATATCGGAGGCTTAAAATGATGACATGCAAGCATAGATGTATCTAAGAAGATATAAACTATACCAACCAAAATAAAAGTATGCTTTGGGTATACTTCTCTGGTTAAATATGAATATATGGGATATTGACTAAATATCGGAGATTGAGGAGCTTTAAGGAGTCAATGACAAGAGTCAACATAAAAATTAAAAAAAGAAAAAAATTACCTTGAGCACCGAGGGTCTCCGAGCAGCTAAATGACCGGCGACTATCGCCTGGGAGGGGAAGACAGAAGGAGAGGGAGGATTTTGGCGCTCATAGTAAGCGTCAACTAAAGAAAAAAATTAAAAACTAAAAACAATGTAAAAATTGAAAAATATTAAAAAAATTACATGTGCGGCTTTGAGCTTCGAGATAATAAGCGATCAACTTGAGTGGCTCCCACATGCGAGAAGATCGACGATGTTGACGAGAAATCGCCTCCAATCAATTCGAAGGAAAGAAGGGGAGTCGACAAAGAGGCTAAAGGTAATGCAAATTTTAGACTTTTTTTGCTTGAATTTTCTCTTTCATCGAATGCAACGCATTCTTCGAACATAAAATGAATCGGGTAGAAGGTGTTGGAATTAATGGCTCTTTTAGCCATTTGTTCCACTCCCACTGTCCTTTTTTAGTCCCACATTGGATAGGGTGACTCCCTTGTGTGGGTTTATAAGAGACTTCTTTCATATGGGCTATTGGACTTGTATATGGGCTAGGAATAAGGGAAATCTCGCAGACGCATAAGCCCAAACCGGAACCGAGCCCAAATCGGGTTGGGCCGAATGGAAAATGTGGGTGAGGGATCCGGAAACCCTTAGTGTGTGTGCACTGGTGTCGTGCCTGCGTAGGGGGTTCACGGATGCACACGCGGAGTGCCCGAGTTTTGTCTCGTGTTTTTAGCCCATTTTATTTTTAAGAATTCAAATAGCCCATTACGTTTTTATTTTCCCCAACATCCAATTTTTCATTAAATTGGCGTTTAATGTCTCAACAGCCATTTTTCTTTTAATGCCTGCAATCATGGCTGAATTCCAACAGTCATTTCTTTTCCTCTATATAAACTCAATTGTCCAGAGTTTTTTTTACACACATCGAAAAATTCATCCTTTCCTCCTCCTTCCTCCTGGGTATCGATCTCTGTGCAAACTCCACGCTTCTGGTTGCGCGTGGACGCGTTCAGACGCGACTACGTTAACCTTGGAAAGCACCGGAATCATCCAATTACCACCACGGTCAGGCCGTAGTTGTTTTCAAGGCAGTGGCACATCCACGGTGCAGTTCATCTTCAGTGGATAATTTTTCCCTTTTTCCTCTATTTTTTTCCTTCTCTTCTTGTTGCTCCTCGGTTTACTCTCTGATCTTTTAACTCCCTGTTTTGTTCCTGTAGTCATAGATCTTACCTTTCAAGTCTAACAATTTGAAAACAACTAAGTTCTTGTCTATGGGTGTCACTCCTACCAAATCATTTCTCGATATGTCCAAATTGGCACCCCTCAATGGTACCAACTACAAACAGTGGTCTCAAAAACTCTTGATGTTTTTTGAACAGCTTGAAATTGACTACGTCCTTTTTAAAGACTGTCTCCTCTTCCTCCTCCTTCCGGCACTCCACCAACTTCTGTTGATGGTGATACTATTGTTGTTATTCCTCCTGCCATCTCTTATGCTTCTGCAGAAATTAAGAAATATGATAATGACAACAAAACTGTTCGTTGTCACCTGCTTCATCATAAGAAGGATTCTTTATTTGATTTATATATGATTCATAAGTCTGCTAAACTAATTTGGGATTCCCTAAAAAAGAAGTATGGATCTGATGATTCAAGAAAGAAAAAGTATGTCGTTAGCAAGTGACTCCACTTCCAAATGCTCGACGATAAGCCCATAATGGAACAAGTCCACAACTACAAGAACCTTTGCGCAGATGTTCTCAACGAAGGCATGAATATGTGCGAGATCTTTCAATCGAACGTGCTGTTGGAGCGGTTCCCACCTTCCTGGGCTGAGTACAAGAACCATCTCAAATACAAGAAGAAAGATCTGTCCCTGCAGGAGCTCATCAGTCATATGCGAACTGAAGAGGCTAACCGCCTCAAAGATAAGCCTGACTCTTCTCCTGTCATTTCTGTCAAAGCTAACATCATTGAATCTACTGGCCCCTCCAACAAAACCAGGTTCAACAACAAAGGGAAGAAGCCCTTTACACAAAGACAGAACAAGAAGTCAAGTCACTTCACCAAACCAGACAGCAAGGTCCAGAAGCCAAATGTTGTCTGCTATGTGTGCGAGAAACCTGGCCATAAGGCCTATCAATGCTTTCAACGCCAGGGAACCCAAAAGCCGCCTCAGAAACAAGGTCGACCTGCTGCTCAAGCCAACCTTGCTGAACAAGATGAAGTCATTGCTACTGTCATCGTTGAATCTAACATGGTGGCCAATAACGTTGATTGGATACTAGACACTGGCGCTACAAGACATCTCTATGCAAACAAAGATCTGTTCCATGACTTCAAGGATGCTGCGGACACAGAATGCGTCTTCATGGGAAATTCTGATGCTGCCCGAGTTGCTGGTAAAGGTACTATCATGCTTAAACTAACATCAGGAAAGACTCTTTCCTCAGCAACGTCCTTTATGTCCCATCTCTGCGTCGCAACCTCGTGTCGGGTGCCTTACTAAACAAAGCAGGTCTAAAACTTGTCTTTGAGGCTGACAAGGTTGTTACTTCTCGTAGTGGGGACTTTGTTGGGAAGGGCTATCTGAGTGATGGACTCTTCATTCTGAATGTAGTTTCTGATTCAACAAATAAATCTGTTGTTGCTTATATTGCTAAGTCTTTAGACTTATGGCATTGCCGACTAGGGCATGTCAATTTTGCTTCGATTAAGAGATTAAATAACTTAGATCTAATATCTGCTGCAAGTTCATCTGAATTCTCTAAATGTCAAATTTGTGTAAAAGCTAAATACACTAAAAACCCTGTAAACTCGTTGATGTTAGGCAGTCAGAACTTCTAGGTTTAATTCATTCAGACCTAGCAGACTTTAAATCTACTAGATGCAAAGGAGGAAAACATTACTACATCACCTTTGTAGATGATTACTCTAGATTCACTAGGGTTTATCTTCTAAAATCTAAGGATGAGGCTGAAGAAATGTTCATTAAATATAAGACAGAAGTAGAAAACCAACTTGATAGACAAATCAAAAGGTTTAGGTCTGACAGAGGTGGAGAATATAGCTCTCATACCTTAAAAGACTTCTGTGGGAAGAATGGAATCATACATGAGTTCAGTGCTCCTTATGTTCCTCACCAAAATGGTATATCTGACTGAAAGAACAGGACTCTGAAAGAAATGATGAATGCAATGCTCTTAAGTTCAGGATTATCTGATGACATGTGGGGGGAAGGATTCTCTCTGCTTGCCATATCCTTAATAGAGTACCCCATAAGAAACTAGACAAAACACCTTATGAATTGTGAAAAGGTTATCCCCTAACCTTAAATTCCTTAGAGTTTGGGGGTGTCTAGCAAAGGTAGGACTACCTGACTTTAAGAAGTCAAACATTGGGTCTAAATCTTATGATACTGTTTTTATAGGGTATGCTCATAATAGTGTTGCATATAGATTCATGTCCTTAACAGATAACTCTATTTCTGATTTTAGAGATGCAGAGTTTTTTGAGCATGTTTTTCCTTTGAAAAAGGAATTAACATGATCCTTGTCCCTTTTACCTCCTATTGAGTCTCTTTCTTCTTCTTCACCTATATCTTCTGATATGCATATATGTAGTTCTAATTTTAGTGAAGAACCAAGAAGGAGTAAGAGGCAAAGGACTGAAACCAATTTTGGACCTGACTTTTTAACTGTATTTCTGTCAGAAAATGGATGTATAGACATGCTTGGTGATGAGATAGTGTCTACCTTTATAATAGAAGAAGACCCAAAAACCTATGATGAGGCAATGAGATCCAATGATGCTAGTTTTTGGAAAGAGGCTATTAAAAGCGAACTTGATTCTATTGTATCCAATCAAACTTGGGAATTAGCTGAGTTACCTAAAGGTAATAAGCACATTAGCAATAAATGGATTTTCAAGAAAAAGATGAGACCTGACGGATCGATAGAAAAATTCAAAGCTAGACGTGTGATCAGGGGTTTTACTCAAAAGAAAGGATTAGACTACTTTGACACCTATTCTCATGTGATCAAGATTGCTACCATAAGGACTCTAATTGCCTTAGCTGTAATACATGAGGTAGACATACATCAAATAGATGTTAAGACAGCCTTCCTTAATGGCGTTCTAGAAGAAGAAATCTACATGTCCTAACCCGAGGGTTTTGTAGTTGCTGGTAAAGAGAATAAGGTTTGCAGGCTAAGAAAGTCTTTATACGGCTTAAAGTAAGCTCCTAAGCAATGGTATGAGAAATTCAACAGCACCTTAATAAGGAATGACTTTGTTGTAAACACATCTGATTCTTGTGTTTATTCTAAACTAATAGAATCAGATTGTGTAATTATTTGTCTCTATGTCGATGACATGTTAATTTTTGGGAACAATCTAGATATTGCAAATGATACCAAAAATTTCTTGTCATCTCAGTTTGAGATGAAAAACCTAGGAGAAGCTGATGTCATTTAGGAGTTAAAATTGTTAGAAACTCTTATGGCATCTCCTTGAGTCAATCTCATTACGTAGAGAAGGTGCTGAAGAAATTCAACTGCGTTGATGTTGTTCCTGCTAGAACTCCATATGACCCTAGCATACATTTGAAAAAGAATTTAGGAGAGAGTATTTCTCAATCTGAATATGCTAATATCATAGGAAGTGTGATGTTCCTTATAAACTGTACTCGACCTGATATAGCCTATGCTGTTAGCAGGCTAAGTCGGCATACTCATAGCCCTAGTAATGAACATTGGACTGATCTTCATCGTTTATTAAAGTACCTGAAAGGGACTGTTGATTGGTGTTTGCATTTCAGCAAATTTCCTGCTGTGTTAGAAGGATTTTGTGATGTGATGTGCCCATATTTTCTATCTTTTTCATATCATTATCTCATCGCATTGCATATCATTTTCGCTCCCAAATCCCACTTTTTACTACGATTATGCGTTTCTGACGATATTTTTGAGTTTCGTAGTGCTTTGTGATTTTTCAGGGATTTTAGAGCGATTCGGACCCTATCCGGGTATGGACACATCCGACATGTCCATGAGCTCGTTGGCAGGGCTCTGGAGGAGTTCACCGTGTTCCCGGAGCCATTAGAGGAGAGAAGAAGGAGAGAGAGAGAGCAGAGAGAGAAGCACAGGATGCTGCAGGACATTTTCCCAGAAAATGCTCGGCCCGAGCAGCACAGCTGCTCGGCCCGAGCCATAACAGCTTGAGGAGGGAACAGATATGGGCTGACCCAGACCGAGCAGCTCATCTGCTCGGTCGACAAGCCCAATATTTCACAGCCCAAGCAGCGCCCGAGCGCCAGACCGAGCTGATCCTACTTGGACCGAGCAGAGACTACTCGGTCCGGGTAGGTTGACTTCCAGATCTCCAAGCAGCCGAGCAGCTTGCATACGCGGACCGAACCTCTGACCAAGCTACGCTGACTCGGACAGAGTAGCCTACTCGATCGGCACTTCCTGGGGCATTTTTAGAATGTTTTTGAAGCGCGCGATGCGCGTGATCTGGCAGCAGTGATAGCTCGCGATCGGGAGCAGCTGAGAAGGGGGGTTCATTCTGGGGTTTTGAAAGGAATTTCGGAGAGTTTTTGAGAGCGATTTTTTTAGGATATTTGAAGATTGATTTTGTAGCGAATTTTGGATTTACTATTGGGGATTATTGCTTTTGTTCTCGTCTGGATCTGTTCTTCGTTTATCCTCGCTGTAAGTTTATTTTAGCCCCAATTTATCTATTGCTAAAATGATTTCTTCTGCGAAATTGACGTTTTTGTGCGTTCCTATTGCGATGTCTGAGTAGATCTAATCTAGGGTTGATGGGTTAGCCCTAGGATTTTAGGGGGAAAATGTAGATCTGGATCCATACGTTGAATTGGGGATTTAGGGTTGTATTTCGGTAGATCCTACCGAATCCGTAGATAACACGTACTGAGATCATGCCCACGGTCTATGGAATTGATGTGCTTAAGGGGTATCTAGGGATTCGAATAGGGAAATCGATGGATCCAATCAAGGCACGTGACCATGCCCGGCTCGCACCTTGAGGGGATCCATCGACGAACTATACCGCTACGTTGACGGCTACCGCCATTGCGTCAACGAGAGCCATCGAAATACCCCGTAATTCTAACCCACGAGAGTTGTATGAATTGGGGGATTAATTCCCTAGCCATAATGCAATGTGAGGATCCTATCCAACATCAACCCTCAAAGATCCTAGTGGCGATCCCTAAAGCCCTGGTCCTTTTTATTGATATTACGACCACAACAACCAAACCAAAACTGTTCCCCCGACAGCTACTCTACTTCCATACTTAGAAATAGACTGAGAATATTATAGACACTATCAACGTCCCTGTGAGATCTGACTATCTTTTATACTCTAACTCGACACCGTCCGCTTGCGGATTGAGCCCAGAATCGTAGCCTAGGGGCCATATTACGCCTGGCGATAGTGGCACCGCCAGGTGGAACCTAGGTGTAGATTGTAGGTGCGTCAAGTTTTTTGGCGCCGTTGCCAGGGACGGCAATAGTGATCTTATCTCAGTTTGTTTTTATCTTTGTGAAGTTTGCTAGAATTCTAATCATCTCTCACCTTTCCGTCATTTTCACTCTTTTTCTATTTTATCTGCCTTCCTACTAACATCCTTCTCCAGCTAGCCATTATCTCCTTACCAATTAGGCAATGGAGACAGTAATGCAAGTGTAGTGGATTTGTGACGCTGATAGCGACTCAGAGGAGTTCAGTTTCTCTCCTTATCATTTACATGGTTTCCAAGACTCGCACATGGATGAGTTCATGGTTGAGTGCGCAGCTAGAGAACTGATCGATGCAGTTCGACTTATTGGTTCGGGAACCTATGTTGCAGGTAACGCAAATCAGCAACTAGTCATGGATTATTTAATGAATCAGGTTTCCAATGCAGGTACAATTGAAAGTGATATCCAAGTAAGCTTTGAAGAGAACGTGATGTGCCTTCAAACAATTGAGGCTCCACCTGTTGATCCCTACTGGAGAGAAGCTCATCAATTGGAATCACTACACAATTCTCATATGCTTGAGATATTAGAGAGCGTGGTAGCTGACGTATGGGCCCATGGCCCAGTTGAATTTCTACAGACGACCCAGCTATGCAAGAGCTCTCGGTTTTCATCGCAACTGCTTTCCATAATGCGGACACCCTGGATGGTGTCACCATAGCTGATGGAGTTTATGTGCGGTACGAGGGAGATTCATTATGTTTCTATAACGACAGCCCTCCACAGATCTCAGCATATGAGGAACATGCCTGTGAGGAATACCTAGACTCATCACCGTCGCAAAACCACCTCGACCAGGGAAGTACTCCGGACCTTACATTTGGTAGCGAGCACATACCTGAAAACCTTGCTTTTGTTGACAGGTGCGCTACGGGAGTGGAACCTGCAGACCTCTACTTCGACTGCCATCATCTCCCTGCTCCTCCTATGATTCCGCGAATGAAGAGTGTCCACCCTCCGAACCCGAGATCGAGGATATGTCATTCTCACAGGCAAGAGACGCCGGGGGTACAGCGCCCCCTCGGGTAGAATTAAAACCCATTCCTGCCAATTTGAAATATGCTTTTCTGGGTGTAACGACTGGTTTTCATGTATTTGGATTATCTATATTATATATATATATGTTTTGGTGGATTTTCTCCTCATAAGTGGTTTTCGTCTCCGTAGCTTTCGTTTTCGATCGTTTCGTCGTGATTTTCTAGCTTCTTCCTTAGAATCGTTGATCTTGGAGTAAGTGGCTCATGAAGAACTTCAAATTGCTCATATTTTAGAGTTAGAGTGATCTTAGAAGTTATAAAAATCTTCCCGAAGCTTCGCGCTTCGATTCGGCACTTTTAGTGCACTTTAGTTGGTTCAAGAAGGAGGACCAACCGACTAGATTGAGATCTAGTCGGTCAGGAACTCTACTGAAACCGACTAGTTCATTGAATCAATTGTACAGGAGTTACTGTTTACTTTTAGTCGGTCTAAGAACAACCATCGACCGACTAGATGTGAAACTAGTCGGTCAGAACTTTCTCTCAGACCGACTAGTTCCTTTGATACATTTTACCTAAGTTACTGTTTATCGTTAGTCGGTCCAAGAACAACCACCGACAGACTAGGTTGCAAACTAGTCGGTCAGCCATTGTTCTTTAACCGACTAATTCTTTGACCATTTCGACAACCTGAGTTACTGTTTGGTTTTAGTCGGTCACAGTTGGTCGACCGACCGACTAGTTGTTAAACTAGTCGGTCAACAACCCTTTTTGACTGACTAACTGCTGTCGTAAACCTAAGGTTTGCCCAGCCGCCGGCTGTGCCTATTTAAACCCCCCAAACGTTTTTCTTTCTTCTTTCATTTTCTCCTGAGCCTCCTTCTTCCCCAAATCATCATCCATCTTCCCCTAGCCTTCCTCCTTCTTCAAGAGCCTCTCCCCCTCTCCATTTAGGCCGGCCACCACCTCTAGGTCGCCGGAAAACCCCCCAAAACCCCCAAAATCCCATTTCTCCAGAATTTCTCCTCATTTCCAGATCTGAACCCTAGTTTCCCGGATCGTTCTTCCGTCGCCGTGCTTGCTCGGCATCGCTCTTCCGCTAACGATTCGGTAATAAATCGATTTCTTAATATTCTCATAACCCATTTGTGTTTTTGTGAAACCCTAATGAAAATGAATGTTGTTTTGATGATTGTTTCTCCATAACAGTGACTTCCCCGTAGATTAGCGTCCATGAGACGAACCTTCGTGACCGTCATCCTCGGTGCTAGGCAAGTGAAACTTGCCACTTAGGGTTTTGGGCCATGTCTTAGGCCATTTGCTTGTTGTAGGCGTAAAAGAGACTAGGCGACGAAATGATACTCGCCTAGGCGCAATTTCAGGATCTAGCTTGACAACAAAGCTAGACCCGTCATTTATCATGTTGCATAAGTACTACCATGTCATGTTTAATTTTAATTAACGGTACGCAAATTAATTGTCATCCATGCTATCCATGTTGAATGTCGCATTCGTAGCACACGCTACAATACTTGTGTTTCCTGGCTCGTGTTCCAGAAGCGGGCCACGTGAGTTGGTTGATAGCCAATGCCCGATCTACTTGTTTCTGGCTAGGCACCTATTTTGCAGGCATAACCCTATGCCATCCGTGTTAAATACACTTCCTGGCTCGTGATCCAGAAGCGAGCATTCCGTGTTTGGGGTAATGCCCTGGCTCGATACACGTGGAGGGGTAGGGATAAGCGGTCACCTGAGCTTACGAGTTGGCCCGATCAGCCACTCTAGCTAGCAGACGAAATCTCTGTGCACAACTTGTTTACTTGACATGTTTACCTGACGTGATCACTTGACGTGAACCACTAGACTTGTACTTGTACGTGTTTTACTTGTAAAACTTGTTACCCACGACATACTTGCTACTTGCTACTTGTACTTCCCTTTACTTGTCACTTCCATACTATACTTGCCATGTCATGCATCATACTATAACTGATAGGTTGTTAGTGTACTTTCCTTTCAGTTTCCTTGCCCAAGTCTTTTAGACTTGCTGACATGTGCCCCTTTATTCTTTTGGGTGACACATGTTAGATCCCGAGCCTGAGAGTGCTGCGGAGGACGTGGTGTTCGCTGACGCTGAGTCAGAACCTGCGTTTGTTGAGGAGTACGAGGACACGGGCGATCAGTTGTAGAGGCTGCTTGTGTTCTTCGTTTTAGATTGTTTTTGTTGTCAGTGCGTAGCACCAATACTCTGTTTATGTTTGTCTTTGTTGGCCTTGTTCTGGGCCTTAGACTCTTTCTTTTAGCCTGGTGGTTTTTCTGGATGTTGAACTTAATTTTAATGTTGGACAATGCTGAGATTTGAGATTTTATTTCTGTCTCTCTTGTGTTATTATCCTTGTTCTGTTCGTGGTTACAGGGACCTGCACTTGTTTTACTGACGCTTATCAGGCGTGTGGCTTCACAGCTCCGCGCCTGTGCGGACCTTCTCACGTCTCGCCTCCATTTTAGGGAAGCGGGGCGTGACAGGTTTTGTTGGTGGCCCATGCAGGTCTCTTCTTCTGTAACTGCGAATTGTCGAAATAACGATAATAATATTAGAATGTCCAATAAACTAAGTTCGACATCCGAGCCATAAGCTATGAGTCTAATCTGCTTCGTTTTCTGTGTCATTAGATGGCAGGAAGGCGATTTACCCGTGGTGGTGGTAGTGTGCCCCCTCATGACGAGGAGCCTGAGCGGGAGCCCACCAATGGGGAGATGATGTGGATGATGCTTCAGATGATGCAGGTATAGCAGGGCGTGCTCCTGCAAGTCCAGAATGCTCCACTTGCTCGAGCTGCTTGGGCAATCCAGGATGCCCCTCGCTCCGAGCCGGGAGCGAAGCAATTTCGGGAGCTGGGTCCTGCTTATTTTGATGGGTCTGAGGGTCTTCTAGCTGCCTATGAGTGGATTCGGAACATTGAGGATAATTTGAAGATGGCCAAGATCAGCCCAGCTGGATGGGTTGATTTGGCGAAGAGGCAGCTCAAGGATAATGCTTGGAACTGGTGGGATGCGGAAGAGAAGATGCTGGTGGAGCCGATAGCTTGGGCTACCTTTAAGTCCAGGTTTGATGAGGAGTTCTTTCCGAAGGCTGCTAGGAAGGAGATGCTGCAGCGCTTTATTGAGCTGAAGCAAGGGAGCTCGTCGGTGGACCAGTACCACCAAGAGTTCACTAGGCTGAGTCAGTTCGCACCGAAGATGGTACATGATGCTGATGAGAGGGCTCAGAGGTTCCTGCAGGGACTTGCTTTGGAGCTTCAGAGTTTTGTGTCTTCCTCTGATCTGGACTCTTACCAGAAGGTTCTGGTCGCTGCAAGGAGGCAGGAGCTGAACCTGAGCCAGAGGAGGGGACATGTTTCTGGTGCTGGGAAGAGGCCTGTGGAGCAGACCAGGGCTGTGGTTAGGCCAGGATTCAGGCCCAACTAGCCAGTTCAGTTCAAGAGGCCAGGAGGGCCTATTCAGAAGACTTGCCATTTCTGCGGCAAGATCGGGCATATCAAGGATCAGTGTAGGAGATTCCTGGGCCAGTGTGTTGTCTGTGGAGATCCTACCCATACCATGAAGGATTGTCCGAGGTCGAAGCAGCCTTGGAGGGCACCTGTTGCAGCACAGCCGTTGCAGCAGAAAGCGTCTGCTCCTGCTGGAAGTGGAGCAGCTCTTGTTCCACAGAGGCATGCTTTTCAGCAGGCTTTTCCGTCGAGGAGGCAGGCTTTTCTGATGACCGCTGTGGAGAGCGAGGCTGTTGATGAGGTTATCGCAGGTAATCCTCAATCTAGCTGTTACTTTCCTAGCTAGTTTTGATTGTTAGATTATTTGCTTGAACATGATTGTTTGCTAGACTAGGGTTTGATTGTTAAATTGCTTGTTAGGTGTGATTTTGGTGTGCACATTTCCTGCACGAGTCCTCTTTGACTCTGGTGCATCGATGTGCATTATTTCTCGAAGCTTCGTGGAGAAGCATTTCTTGTCGAAGCATTACTTGTCGACATTCTCTCTTTCCAAGAGTTGGAATATCGTTACAGGGAATGGCGTGGTCTCGGTGCATCTTGGTTGCAATTCTTGCCCGTTGGTGGTTTGTGGACATGAGCTTAACGCTGATTTCATTGTCCATGACATCATCAACTATGATGCGGTCCTTGGGATGGATTAGCTTGCGAGCTTCTATGCTACGATCGACTGTCGGAGGAAGAAGGTGGTGTTCGAGATTCCCGGACATCCAGTATTTGAGTTCAGCAGAGGTAGCAGTTCGCTTGGTCCTGTCAGATTTCGGGCCAGGCCGGTGGAGATTGTGGCTATGCAGATGGAGCTGGAGAGGCCAGCGGTTGTGCGGGACTTTGATGACGTCTTCCACGAGGAGATGTCTGGATTACCACCTGATCGAGCTTTAGAATTTTCTATTGATCTTATTCCTGGAGCGAAACCGATTTCGAAGGCGCCTTATCGTATGGCACCCGCTGAGCTGGAGGAATTGCGGAAGCAGCTGGATGAGCATTTGTAGAAGGGTTATATCAATCCTAGTGTGTCTCCGTGGGGAGCACCGGTGCTGCTGGTGAAGAAGAAGGATGGTTCGCGTCGCATGTGCGTGGACTATCGGGAGTTGAATGCGGTGACCATCAAGAATAAATACCTGTTGCCTCGCATCGATGATATTTTTGATTAGCTTGGAGGTTTGAGTGTGTTTTCGAAGTTGGATCTGATGAGTGGTTATCATCAGCTGAAGGTGAAGAAGGAAGATGTTCCGAAGACAGCGTTCAGGACGAAGTATGGACACTACGAGTTTGTGGTTATGCCTTTCGGTGTAACCAATGCACCCGCAGTTTTCATGAATCTGATGAATCTGATTTTCTGCGACTTTTTGGATAAGTTTGTCGTTATCTTTATTGACGTCATTCTGATATATTCAAAGTCAGAGGAGGAGCATGCCTCGCACTTGAGAACGGTATTGGAGGTTTTGAGGAAGCATCGGATGTATGCTAAGTTTTCGAAGTGCGAGTTTTGGCTGGACAGAGTTGCTTTTCTCGGGCATGTGGTGACTGGAGATGGTATTTCAGTGGATCCCGAGAAGATCAGGGCCATCAGAGAGTGGACTATTCTGCAGTCAGCGTCTGAGATCCGGAGTTTCCTTGGACTTGCTGGTTACTATCGGCGCTTTAGTAAGGACTTTTCCCGTATCACCGAGCCGATGACCAGATTGACGCGGAAGGATGTACCTTTTGTTTGGTCGGGTGATTGTGAGAATGCTTTTGGTGTTCTGAGGGAGAGATTGACGACTGCCCCTATTCTTGTTGTGCATGATCGCAGCGGTGGATTTGAGATCTTTTGCGATGCTTCTGGCAAGGGTCTCGGTTGTGTGTTGCATCAGCACGGGCATGTTGTGGCGTATGCTTCGCGTCAGCTCAAGACTCATGAGAAGAATTACCCGACGCACGACTTGGAGTTGGCTGCTGTCGTGTTTGCGCTCAAGATTTGGAGGCACTTCCTGCTGAGTGAGAAAGTGAAGATCTTCACCGATCACAAAAGCTTGAAGTATATTTTCACTCAGAAGGAGCTCAACATGCGACAGCGTCGATGGCTGGAGCTCATGGCGGATTATAAGATTGATTTGTAGTATCACCCTGGCAAGGTGAATGTGGTTCCTGATGCGCTGAGTAGGCTTCCAGCGGTGATGAATTTGACTTCGTAGTGGAGATTGCAGCAGGATTTTTGCGAGTCTGGTGTTGAGGTCGTTCTTCCTGGAGAGGCCTCTTCGTTGATGACTATGCAGATTCGGTCGACGATCGTGGATCGGCTCAAGGCTGGCCAGGCTGAGGATCCGAAGCTGGTGAAGATTCAGGAGCAGGTAGAAGCCGGTCTGCGGACTGACTTTTTGATTCATGAGGATGGCTCGCTGAGGTTTGGAGCTAGGTTGTGTGTGCCAGCTGGGGATATTAGAGAGGAGTTGATGGTGGAGGCGCACAGTTCGTCGTATTCTGTGCATCCTGGTGGGACCAAGATGTACAAGGATCTTCGTCTGAATTTTTGGTGGCATGGTATGAAGAGGAGCGTGGCTCGGAGTGTAGCCAAGTGCTTGGTTTGCCAGCAGGTAAAGGCGGAGCATCAGCATACGGCAGGGTTGCTACAACCGCTTTCGATTCCGGAGTGGAAGTGGCAACACATCACTATGGATTTCGTGACTGGACTACCTCGGAGTCCGAAGCAGAATGACACGATTTGGGTGATCGTAGATCGATTGGCCAAATCCGCGCACTTTATTCCATTCCGAGTGGGACAGTCCACTGAGGCGCTAGCAAGGAGATATATGGAGGTAAATTCTTTTACTCTCCGTTTCTAATTCCTTTTCCTAGTTTGGATAGTGATGTAACGTGAATCGTGCAGGAGATTGTGCGACTTCACTGAGTCCCCGTGAGTATCGTGTCGGACAGAGACACAAGGTTCACATCTCAGTTCTGGCAGAGTTTGCAGAAGAGTTTGGGTACGCGTCTGAGTTTCAGCACGACGTACCATCCGCAGACGGATGGCCAGTCCGAGCGGACGATTCAGATTTTGGAGGACATGCTGAGGGCGTGCATGTTGGATTTCAAGGGTTCGTGGGAGAACCATCTACATCTGGTAGAGTTCTCTTACAACAACAGCTTCCAGGCGAGTATTGGCATGGCGCCTTTCGTCGCGCTTTATGGGAGGAAATGTCGATCGCCATTGAGTTGGGATGACATTGGAGATCGGGAGCTGTTGAGACCTGAGATGATTGTGGAGGCTGTGGATGTTGTCAGAAACATTCAGGAGAGGTTAAGGATTGCTCAGGACCATTTTAAGCATTGGGCGGATGCTAAACGGCGTCATTAGGAGTTTCAGCCAGGCGACCATGTGTTCTTGAAGATTTCCCCGAATCGTGGTGTGATTCGCTTTAGGAAGCGAGGGAAGTTGAGCCCGCGATACATTGGACCGTTTGACATTCTGGAGAGAGTTGGCGAGGTAGCCTACCGCTTGGCCTTGTCGTCGTCTTTGGAGGGAGTTTACAATGTTTTCCATGTGTCGCAGCTTCGTCGGTACATTAGCGACCCATCTCATGCTGTGGATTTCTCGGAGATTACCGTTCGCCCTGATATGACGTATAACCAGCAGCCAGTACGGATTCTGGACAGGCGTCAGAAGTCGCTCCGGAACAAGGTTGTCAATCTTGTGAGGGTGATGTGGCGACACGGCTCGCCTGGGGAGTCTACTTGGGAGAATGAGGATGAGATGCGAGAGCGTTTCCCACTTTTGTTCCCGGACACGTGAGTGTTGGGAAATTCCGAGGACGGAATTTTTCTTAAGTTGGGGAGGATGTAACGACTGGTTTTCATGTATTTGGATTATCTATATTATATATATATGTTTTGGTGGATTTTCTCCTCATAAGTGGTTTTCGTCTCCGTAGCTTTCGTTTTCGATCGTTTCGTCGTGATTTTCTAGCTTCTTCCTTAGAATCGTTGATCTTGGAGTAAGTCGCTCATGAAGAACTTCAAATCGCTCATATTTTAGAGTTAGAGTGATCTTAGAAGTTATAGAAATCTTCCCGAAGCTTCGCGCATCGATTCGGCACTTTTAGTGCACTTTAGTTGGTTCAAGAAGGGGGACCAACCGACTAGATTGAGATCTAGTCGGTCAGGAACTCTACTGGAACCGACTAGTTCATTGAATCAATTGTACATGAGTTACTGTTTACTTTTAGTCGGTCTAAGAACAACCACCGACCGACTAGATGTGAAACTAGTCGGTCAGAACTTTCTCTCAGACCGACTAGTTCCTTTGATACATTTTACCTAAGTTACTGTTTATCGTTAGTCGGTCCAAGAACAACCACCGACCGACTAGGTTGCAAACTAGTCGGTCAGCCAATGTTCTTTAACCGACTAATTCTTTGACCATTTCGACAACCTGAGTTACTGTTTGGTTTTAGTCGGTCACAGTTGGTCGACCGATCGACTAGTTGTTAAACTAGTCGGTCAACAACCCTTTTTTGACCGACTAACTGTTGTCGTAAACCTAGGGTTTGCCCAGCCGCCGGCTGTGCCTATTTAAACCCCCCAACTGTTTTTCTTTCTTCTTTCATTTTCTCCCGAGCCTCCTTCTTCCCCAAATCATCATCCATCTTCCCCTAGCCTTCCTCCTTCTTCAAGAGCCTCTCCACCTCTCCATTTAGGCCGGCCACCACCTCTAGGTCGCCGGAAAACCCCCAAAACCCCCCAAAATCCCATTTCTTCAAAATTTCTTCCCATTTCCAGATCTGAACCCTAGTTTCTCGGATAGTTCTTCTGTCGCCGTGCTTGCTCGGCATCGTTCTTCCGCTAACGATTCGGTAATAAATCGATCTCTTAATATTCTCATAACCCATTTGTGTTTTTGTGAAACCCTAATGAAAATGAATGTTGTTTTGATGATTGTTTCTCCATAACAGCGACTTCCCCGTAGATTAGCGTCCGTGAGACGAACCTTCGTGACCGTCATCCTCGGTGCTAGGCAAGTGAAACTTGCCACTTAGGGTTTTGGGCCATGTCTTAGGCCATTTGCTTGTTGTAGGCGTAAAAGAGACTAGGCGACGAAATGATACTCGCCTAGGCGTAATTTCAAGATCTAGCTTGACAACAAAGCTAGACCCGTCATTTATCATGTTGCATAAGTACTACCATGCCATGTTTAATTTTAATTAACGGTACGCGAATTAATTGTCATCCATGCTATCCATGTTGAATGTCGCATTCGTAGCACACGCTACAATACTTGTATTTCCTGGCTCGTGTTCCAGAAGCGGACCACGTGAGTTGGTTGATAGCCAATGCCCGATCTACTTGTTTCCGGCTAGGCACCTGTTTTGCAGGCATAACCCTACGCCATACGTGTTAAATACACTTCCTGGCTCGTGATCCAGAAGCGAGCATTCCGTGTTCGGGGTAATGCCCTGGCTCGATACACGTGGAGGGGTAGGGATAAGCGGTCACCTGAGCTTACGAGTTGGCCCGATCAGCCACTCTAGCCAGCAGACGAAATCTCTGTGCATAACTTGTTTACTTGACGTGTTTACCTGACGTGATCACTTGACGTGAACCACTAGACTTATACTTGTCCGTGTTTTACTTGTAAAACTTGTTACCCACGACATACTTGCTACTTGCCACTTGTACTTCCCTTTACTTGTCACTTCCATACTATACTTGCCATGTCATGCATCATACTATAACTACTAGGTTGTTAGTGTACTTTCCTTTCAGTTTCCTTGCCCAAGTCTTTTAGACTTGCTAACATGTGCCCCTTTACTCTTTTGGGTGACACATGTTAGATCCCGAGCCTGAGAGTGCTACGGAGGACGTGGTGTTCGCTGACGCTGAGTCAGAACCTGCGTTTGTTGAGGAGTACGAGGACACGGGCGATCAGTCGTAGAGGCTGCTTGTGTTCTTCGTTTTAGATTGTTTTTGTTGTCGGTGCGTAGCACCAATACTCTGTTTATGTTTGTCTTTGTTGGCCTTGTTCTGGGCCTTAGACTCTTTCTTTTAGCCTGGTGGCTTTTCTGGATGTTGAACTTAATTTTAATGCTGGACAATGCTGAGATTTGAGATTTTATTTCTGTCTCTCTTGTGTTATTATCCTTATTCTGTTCGTGGTTACAGGGACCTGCACTTGTTTTACTGACGCTTATCAGGCGTGTGGCTTCATAGCTCCGCGCCTGTGCGGACCTTCTCACGTCTCGCCTCCATTTTAGGGAAGCGGGACGTGACACTGGGAGAAGATTCCACTTATCCCGTCATTGTAAATGCGGCCCTCACGGAACCCCAATTAGAGAGTCTCCTAAAGATCCTTATGTCTTACAGAAAAGTGATAGGGTATAACATCTCTCACCTGAAGGGTATTAGCGAGACCATTTGTACGCATAGGATTCACCTTGAAGACAAGGATGCCACCTCCATTGAGCCTCAAAGGCGGTTAAACCCCAACATGAAAGAGGTGGTGAAAAAGGAGGTCCTGAAACTTTTAGAGGCTGACATCATTTATCTCATTTCCGATAGTAAATGGGTTAGTCCCGTGCAGGTTGTCCCTAAAAAAGGGGGGCATGACAGTCGTGAAAAATGAAAAAGATGAATTAATCTCCACTAGGACTGTCACCGGGTGGCGCATGTGTATTGATTATAGGAAACTTAACAAAGCCACCAGGAATGACCATTACCCTATACCCTTCATAGACCATATGCTCGAACACCTAGCTAAGCACAAATATTTCTGCTACTTGGACGGATACTCCGGATTTTTCCAGATCCCGTTGCACCGGGAAGACCAAGAGAAAACGACGTTCACTTGCCCTTACGGTACCTTCGCTTATCGAAGAATGCCGTTTGGGCTGTGCAATGCACCTGCCACATTTCAAATGTGTATGACGTTTATTTTCTCGGATTTCATCGAGAATATCATGGAGGTCTGCATGGACGATTTTTCTGTCTATGACACCGAGTTTGATAATTGCTTAGCTAATTTGTCCAAGGTATTGGAGTGATGCCAAGATAACAACCTTACTTTGAATTGGGAGAAATGTCACTTCATGGTGACAGAAGGAGTGGTTCTTGGGCACTTCATTACCTCTAAAGGAATCGAGGTTGATAAGGCCAAAGTAGAGGTTATCAAAAGTTTGCCACCGCCTACCAACCTTAAGGGAATCCGTGGTTTCCTAGGGCACGCCAGTTTTTACCGATGCTTTATAAAAGATTTTTCCAATATTGCTCACCCTCTCACGGAGCTCCTAGCTAAGGACACTCCTTTTGTATTTACTGATGCTTGTTTGCTAGCTTTCAATAGGTTAAAGGAAGCTCTTATCTCGGCGCCGATTATACAACCACCAAACTGGACTCTGCCATTTAAGCTTATGTGTGATGCTAGTGACCATGCGATGGGAGTTGTGCTTGGCCAAAGAAAGGAGGGGAAGCTCCATGCTATATACTACGCTAGCAAAACCCTGGATGACGCTCAAAAGAACTACACTGCCACGGAGAAAGAGCTGCTAGCCGTAGTCTATTCTATAGAGAAGTTCAGATCCTACTTCTGGGGTCCAATGTGATCATCCACACGGACCATGTCGCGTTGAAGTATCTGCTAAGCAAGAAGGATGCTAAACCACATCTAATACGGTGGATCCTTCTGCTCCAAGAATTTGACATCGAGATCAAAGAAAAGAAGGGGCAGAAAATGTGGTGGCAGACCATTTGTCGCGATTGATTCAGAGGCACAGGGACAACAGCTTACCGATTGACGATTCGTTCACCGGTGAACAACTTTTTGTGGAAAATACCTCTGAAACTCCCTGGTACGCCGACATAGTGAATTATTTGGTGAGTGGGATAGTTCCGCACGGGTTGACGACTTATTCAAGGAGGAAGTTTCTACATGATGCAAAAAGCTACTTCTGGGACGACCCGTATTTGTTCAGGCCGTGTACCGATGGGATCATCAGACGATGTATCCCAAAAGAAGAAGCAACTTCCATCATGTCGCACTACCATGATCAGCCATGTAGTGGGCACGCAGAGTTTACCAAGACCACGGTGAAAATTCTTCAAAGTGGCTTCTACTGGCCTACTATATTCAGGGATGCTAACGAATACATAAGAAAGTGCGACAGATGCCAGAGGACTAGGAACATCACAAAGAAGAATGAAACGCCCTTCCACGGCATCTTGGAGATAGAACTATTTGACTTCTTGGGCGTCGATTTCATGGGGCCCTTCCCATCTAGTAACAGCAACAAGTATATCTTGGTTGCCGTTGATTATGTCTCGAAATGGGTGGAAGCCATAGCCACCCCGACAAACGATGCGAGGATAGTGGCAAATTTTTTCAAGAATACTATTTTTCCTCGCTTCGGAGTCCCCCGAACGATTATAAGTGACGGGGGGAGTCATTTTATCGAAAGAAAATTCGAGGCGATGTTGAAAAAGTATAGGGTTCATCACAAGGTCGCCCTCACCTACCATCCTCAGACCAGCGACCAAGTGGAAGTATCTAATAGGGAGATAAAAAGCATCCTGGAAAAAACAGTAAGCGCCTCAAGGAAGGATTGGTCGCACAAGTTGGGCGACGCCCTTTGGGCATACCTCACTGCCTTCAAGACCCCCATCGGCACAACTCCATACAGGCTGGTATATGAAAAAGCTTGTCACCTCCCGGTAGAATTGGAGCATAAAGCATATTGGGCGGTGAAGAAGATGAATTTTGACTATCAAAGCACCGCCACATGACGAGCCATCCATTGTAATGAGTTGGATGAAATTCGGTGCCATGCTTATGAAAATGCGAAGATGTACAAGGAAAGAACCAAATCTTATCACGATAGAAACATCACGGTGGTTCGCCATGATGTCGGCGACCAGGTGCATCTATATAACTCAAGACTACGCCTTTTCCCCAGGAAGCTAAAATCGAGGTGGTCTGGCCCTGGCGTGCGTCTATATTTCATATATTCACGCACGTTTTCTTTTGTGTTTCTCCGTGTTTTCCGCCGTCTCTTATTCGTTTTCGTATGTTTTCCCGTTTTCTTTCACTTTTCTTTGTTTGTCCATGATTACAGGAGTTTGACCACGTAGGGGACCTTTTACGATGATATCCCAAGTCCCCGGAGCAACGGGAGAAGTCACGCGTGATCCAGGGGGTCAAACGGCGAAGTATTCATCTTTCTGCCCCTCACCCGGTCGGTTGGTCATCTCCAACCGATCGGGTGATGCACGCGTGCACCAACCGGTCGCTACCGCAGCTCACGAAGAAGTCACTCGACCGGTTCACAGACCGGTTCTGCGGGCGGCTGTTCTCTGTCTTTTCGAGCAGAATTCCAACCGATCGGGTGACTCTCACCCGATCGGTTTATCTGTAGCTGAGAAAAAGAGCTGAAGACACGGGCGTCGAACCGACCGGTTCACCCGACTGCTCCAAGATCCAACCGGTCGCTCAAGAACTCACCCGATCGGTTCGTGAGATCGGGTGAAAACTCGCCGTTTTCTGTAATTTATCTGTAACGGATCAACCGATCGGTTGACTTGTCACCCGATCGGTTGATCCGAAAATCTATATATAGGACCCCTAGGGTTCCAGAAACTGGAGGGTTGTATTTTTTTACTGTTTTATTTCCTTGTGACGGCTGTAATTGTTACTCTTAAGTAAGTTTTCAGATCTTTCTAATGTTTTAGTATTGTCTTTACTACTCCTTTACTTCCGCATTGCAATTGTCTGATTATGATTCTAACGGTTAAATTTCATTTAGATTGCTTTTTCATGAATTTTTGTGAGTAGTTCCCAAATCTGGGATTTTGGTGGAAGCCCCTTCGGGGGCTCTTCCCGATGCATCCATAGGGTTAGGAAATCGATAGGGAGTAGGAATCTAACGGTTACGCGGGGCGTTTCATTGTCATCGGCGGGAAAAATACCGCCTTTGACCGTCGGGCCAAGGGGGAATAAACTTGGCGGTTGACTCCCTAGCCAAAGCTCACGCCTTTAGCGTAGACGCCGAATCCTAGCACGCGGGAGCGGCAGGATGAGACGTCGGGAGATATCGTTGCGGACTTAGTGCTCCCGGGATCGATCAGTGTTTATGGACACGGGAGTGCCCACTGATCGAATCCGGGAAGTCCGGTGTATCATCCTGGGCACCGATCGGAATATCGGGCCCATGGGACGCCGGTACCACTTTCAGAGGCAACGTCTCACCATTAGACCCTAATCCCGATCGCTATCCATACCCGTAGGCCGTAGCGGCGAGAGTCTCTCGTCGGGTCGGAAACCAAAGTCCCGGGTTTACTTTCTTTTTGTTCATACGCTTTCATTTCCTTTCGTGACAACCCACCACCGATTCGGGCTAGCTCGCCCCTCAGGGTGATTTAGGTCCTACCTGACCCAAGAACAACCTCGCCTCCCTGAGTTCGATATTCCCGCACCCTACACTAACCGTGAAACTTGCGGTAAACGACACCGCGCCGCCACGACGCAAGCGGGGCGCCGGTCAAGTTTATGGCGCCGTTGCCGGGGAGGCAACGTGCTTGATATTTTAGGATCTCTTGAACCCTCGTGTCTAGCTCACATCCCTACCTCGCGATAATTTTCGCATTCTCCTTTTTCTTTTTCTTATTTGTTTTTCTTATTTTTATTTCTTATTTTATCTGTTTCTTTCCCACTTGTCGCTTCACGGGTGTTTGTTGTTTTTCATGCGCAGGAGTTCAAGGAGTCTTGACGACTTGATTCCCCTCGATCCAGAGATTAACGCCACCCTTAGGCGCTTGGCCGCCGAGAAGCGGAGGAGGGAAGATCCCGAATCCATGGAGGAGAACACCCCACCTCACAAGTCTCTGCTGGAGTACTCGATGCCCTCCATCGAGTCAACTTCCGCCATCCGATCTCCAGCTATTGCGGCCCAAAGCTTTGAGCTGAAGCCGTCTCTAGTGACATGGATCCAGCAGGACCAATTTGCGGGTGCACCCATGGAGAGCCCGATAGAGCACCTGGACTCCTTCTTGGAGAAGTGCGACACCTTCCGAATTAATGGTGTCACTACAGAGGCTATCCGTCTGAAGCTGTTCCCCTTCTCTTTGCGGGACAAAGCCAAGCAATGGTTAAGGGGGAAGGACCCCAACACTTTCAACACCTGGGAGAAGCTCTCCAACGCTTTTCTGACGAAGTTCTTTCCTCCGGGGAAGACCATGAAGTTGAGGAGTGAGATCTCCTCCTTCTCCCAGGCCAGCCACGAGTCCTTGCATGAGGCTTGGACGAGATATAAAGAGATGCAAAGAAGAGGCCCTCACCATGAGCTTCCGAAGTGGCAGATTATCAATCTGTTCTACAATGGGTTGAGGGATGACCTTAAATCTTCTATGGACGCCGCGGCTGGGGGTTCCTTCATGTCCCGAAGCGAGGAAGATGCCGGGAATATTCTGGAAAACATGGCATCCAACAATGAGCGGTGGTGCGACGAGAGAGCCACACCAAGAACTGGGGGTATACACAGAGTCGAGGACGTCGACAAACTTTCAAGCAAGTTCGACTTGCTTTCGACCCAGATCTCCACACTGATGGTAGGAGCCGGTGGGGCCGGTACACAGCAAGTTTCTGCGGTAGAGTCCGAATTCCTTGGGGAATTCGACGGTGGTGACATCTCACCACCGTTGGATCAGGCGAGCGCACTGTTTTACAACCCCACGGGGAATGCGCCATATCCGCCAAGGACAAATTCCAACCCGGCCTACTCTCCCAACAACCGGAACCACCCGAATTTCAGTTACCGCCCACCATTTCAGCCCTCACCGCCTCAGCAGCCGCAGCAACAAATCTATCAGCCGGCTAGACCACTGCAGAATCAGGGTCAGCTGCAACCGTTTCAGCAGCAACCTCAGCAACAAACGTACGCTCCCAGGAATCAGCAGCTGTTCCAGCAGCAGCAGTATGGCCAACAGAGGGCCGTCTCTCCGGTTGAGTCTCTCTTGACTCAATATATTACCAACCAGGAGAGAATCAACCAAAAGCTGGAAATGGGCCAGCGGACCCTCACGGACCAAGTAACCCAGCTGGGGTTACAGGTGGCGAACCTTGCTAGGTCACAAAACCAATTGCCGCCACAACCGGAGGTGAACCCGAGGGGAGCAACACAAACATCGGCACTCGTGCACGAGCACGCGAATGTGTCCGCTATCGTTCTGAGAAGTGGGACACAAATCCCTTCTAGAGTGCCCCCTAGCAACCCGGAAGCACCATTGGTCGTCGAGAGACCGACTGAAAAATTAAACGACACCGGTGCTTCGTCACCAAATCCCATGACTCCGGAGGGAGTGTCTGAAGAAGAGAAGAGGAAGAAGGAAGAGAGCCCAAGAGTGTATAAACCCGGTGTGCCATTTCCACAACGGTTGGCTCAGGCGAAAATTGATGAGAAATATGGGAAGTTCTTCGCTATGGTCAAGGACCTAAGCTTGCAAATCCCCTTCTTGGAGGCAATTGAGACAATCCCCTCCTATGCAAAATTCTTGAAAGATTTGGTGACCAAAGGGTCGAGAAAAGAGAAAGTGGTGCTGACGGCAGAATGTAGCGCTCTTATCCAGAGGGATAACCCGCCAAAGCTCAAGGACCCGGGGAGCTTCTCTATCCCTTGCACGATCGGGGCTGTGAAGATTAATCGTGCACTCGTCGATCTAGGAGCGAGTGTTAGCTTGATGCCCTTGTCGATGTACAGAAGGATAGGAATGGGTGATTTGGAGCCCACCGGGATGACCCTACAACTAGCTGACCGGTCGGTCAAATATCCGGTGGGAATTGTTGATGATCTCCCCGTGAATGTGAGAGGGGTGCATGTGCCTGTGGACTTTGTAGTCATGAACATGCCCGAAGACGCACACACCCCCATTATCCTGGGACGGCCTTTCATGGCCACTGCTGGCGTTCTTATAGATGTGAAGAACTGAAAACTCTCCTTAAACGTCAGCGGAGAGAAAGTTGAGTTTGACCTGGGACTATCCATGAAGCACCCCGACCCTCCTGATGACCTCCGGTGTAATTTGCTGGAGATAGAAGAAGAAAAGGCTGTAGAGGAGAGCTCCTGGGAGATTCTCCTGAGAAACCCCCCCCCCCCCCCCCCCCCCCCGATGACTTGGGGAATTCTGAAGATGAAGAAGGCCCCAAAGACAAAGAAGCTGCTGGAAGACCGAGTGCAGCGAGAACGACCCCTCCCGGGTTCCCCAAGTTTCCCCATGTAAGGAGAACGGGGAAAGAGCTTACGGACCTCACTAAAGACGAGGTCCGAATCCTGAAGAAGATGGCGGGAAGCGCCAACACCAAGGAAAAGCCCCCGGATCTTAAGAACAAAGGGAGGGTGGTCGAGCAAGTACTTTTCCAGCCGTTGACTACCCTGAGCGCCCTCAGCTCCAATAAGGAAGAGATGCCTAAGTTTGTGCATCACCCGTATAAGCCACCATGAGCATCTCTTGCGGGCGTCGAGCCAACGACGTTAAACAAGTGCGCTTCATGGGAGGCAACCCATGTTCTAAACTTTTTCCCACTTTTTAACGTTAATTTTTACTTTATTTTATCTATTTTTATAAATAAAATCAGCCGCGAGAACATCCGTTCGGGGGCTTAAGCAAATTTCTTGGTTGTTGCAGGAAACAGGCCCCAACCGATCGGGTGACAACTCACCCGATCGGTTGGGATGTATCAGATACATGCCGAGATCTGTCCCCGTATGAACCGATCGGTTGAGTAATGAAGAGACAGGGTGGAAGACCGGGTGAGCTGGGGAGAACTTTCGGAAAATTTTGAGGAATATCAACCGATCGGTTGAGTTTGAGCGCGATCGGTTGACCTGACCGGGTAAGAAGCCCTAAGTTCTCGGGAAATTTAGTTGAGCGGCCAACCGATCGGTTGACAAGTCAACCGATCGGTTCGCCTGTAGCATTTCTTCGGCAAAATTTTCGACCTAACCGTCAACCGACCGGGTGACAAGTCACCAGATCGGTTCGACTTAAAACCCTATAAATACCCCCCGACACCCACTCGTTTCCGCCCTCGCCCGATCGCGAATCTCGCCATCGATTCGCCTTCCCCTCTTCGCCAACAACCGATCTTCACTCCCCCACGCCCTCTACTCCCCCATTACTCCCACTCTCCACCTCCTTCATCAACCCCTCCATCATCTACACCATCTCTCTCCTCCCATTCCGGATTTTTGACCTAATTTTCCCAAATCCACCTCCATTTCGAAAATTTTTGCCAAAGGAGTTCGCCGCGGCTCCACGATACTCTCGCTGAACAGTGTGGGGCACCAACGAGCAAGCTCCACCACTCCGCTTGGGTAAACTCACTCCTATTCTTATTTTATATATTTGCCCTGTTTATTGTGCTTGCTTGTTGGCTTGTGTTAGTGTGCATCCACGATTTTTGCACTAATTCTTGCTCATACACACACACATGGCTAAAGATAAGGATAAGGGAAAAGGAATCATGAGGGAAGAGGAGCCGTCTCGAAAGAGACGAAAACAAACGCGCCCTCCTTCCCGTACACGAGCACTTACACTTGGCCCTCCTCCACCTATTATCCCCCCTGTGGACCCAATGTTGGGACCGCATGGGTATATCTTCCGGAACCAGGAGCACAAAGACTTTTACCGCAGGCTTGATGCTCGAGGGCATCTATCTACTAAATTCCCGCATGCACAAACACTTCTCGATCTCGGTGTCTTCACCGAGATCGAATATCTTTTCGGCAACTTAGGATGGTTAGCCTTCCTTAATGCATCTGCCACTTCCCACCCGGCACTCACACTCGAATTCCTCTCCACACTTGTTTTAGAGTCCGGGTCGATCGTTAGATTCCGGGTGCGTAACCGTAGTGTCACCACAACCCTGAACACGATTAATGATATATTTGGTTTCCCCAATCTCGGGGATGATTCTATCAGACACCATGGGTACACGCCCGAATTTAGCGTCGATCAATTCTGGTTCCGCCTCACATTGATCGGCGACTACCCCCGAGGTCGGGCCAAGGCCTCCTCCATCATTCATCCCGTGTTTCGTCTAGCCCACAGGATCATCTCTTCCACATTCTTTCCTAGGGACGAGTCAGGCACTGTGACTATCCCCGATCTTTTTATCCTTTGGGCCATGACTTTTCCTTATGTCCGGGATGATGATGGAGTTAGCTTCAGGGCCCCTACCGTCCCCATTCATGGCGGCGATTGGCTTGTTCACAAGCTACTCGAGATTAGCCGGGCCGGTAAGGGAAAGTTTTGTTGCGGGGGCATCATCACTATCATATGCTCTTACCCCCAATTCAATATCCCCCTCCCCAACAATCTTCCTGTTGCCGCAGGACCATCACGTCTTGATATTGACGTCCTGCGGCACATTCACATGATTAGACCCTACTCAGCTGGCCGCTACATCTTCAACTATGGCCACCCCCAGCCCCTTACACCATTCTGCCCAACCCCGCTCGCATGCCCATTGCTCTCGTGGGAGATTGGACTTTCCCTCCTGATCCCGACTTCTTTGCGGGGTTGAATCTTCCTTTTCTCCCCGCTGGCGCACGCAGATCACCGTCCCCTGTCGCCCACTTAGGCGAGCAGGATATCCCTGCGTCTACGGGAGATTTAGGGGCTGGCCCGAGTCGTCCCGTTTCTGCTCCGGGACCGATCACGTCTGAGCACCTCCTTGCGGCCATTTCTGGCCTTGTCTCCTGTGCTGGCATGACCACTGCCGCCAGCACCTCTTCGACCTTACCTTGCGGCACCACCTCTGCCTCGCGTCAGTCTACGTCTTTTGGTCGCCGTCAGGTATCTGCCGGTCTAGGACTTGAGAGGGAGGTCGCCGCCCTTCGTGAGCTCGCCATGTCCTCTGTTTCCTCGGACCCATCACCATCCTCCTTTCTTACTCACCCACGTTTCCTCGCACTTGAGAGGAACGTGGCCGCCATTCTCCGCCTTCTTACTCATATCCACAGACCACCTCCACCTTCACCACCTCCACCTTCACCACCCAGGTGATCTTCTCCTCCACCCTCCCACACTTCTCCACATCCATCACCCCCCTCACCACATTCTTCTCCTCCCTCTTCACATCCCATCCCGGCATCCACTTCACCCCTCCTGACCACTTCCACCGCACTCACGCTACCTCCATCCTCCTCCGTCACTCCATACGTGCGCCGGAGGAAATTACCGGTACGCTCCAGATCCCTCCCACCACCTCCCACTACCGTCACCACCACATCTACTTCCTCCATTTCTATTCCTCTCACCACAGCCTTGATCGCCTTCCTACCACCACCACCCACCACCACCGACACTCCTCCCATAGTTCACACCACCACTGCCCCTATACCCTCACCTCATTCCCCACTTCTCCGCACACCCCCTGCCTCCCCCGACCACCCATCCACGCCCTCTTCCGAGGATGACGAGGACTCACCTTCTGCTGCTTTCTGATTTCCCCTCTTTTGTTTCTGATTACCCCTTGCATATATCTAGATTTCATTGATCATATCATTTCGCTAGCACTTTCTGGTCTAGCTTGGGGGAAGTCTATTTCGGTGTGCTGTCGTGTTTTGTTTGTTTTTCTCATTTTTGTGTGTGTGTTTGTTTTTCACTTTTTGAGTGTCGTGTCGTGTGATTTTATTTTATTTTTATTTTCGTATTGTTTGATTTTGATCTTGTTTTTTTATTTCTTTTTCAGTTTTATCTATGTGTTTTCCTCGTTTTCATTTCTTTTCGTGTCTGTGCGTATTCCCCCCCCCCATTTTCATTGCCCTCCCGTACTCACTCTTATTGCATTGAGGGCAATGCAAGTTTCAGCTTGGGGGAGTCGCACTTCGTGCGTCATTTGTGTTGTTTTTCTACGTTATTTGAGTCATTTTCCATCGTGTTTTTCTTTTTTCTTTTTCCTTCTTTCTTTAGCTCTTTCTCCTAGAAATGAATACTATGATGAATCGCCACAAAGTCACACACACCTAGCATTGCATCGATAATCACACTCACTAACCCTAGGATTTCGAGTCCTCTTGCATTTCACGCATCGTGGGTCCACTTAGCTTTTTGTGAGTCGTGTGTCGTGACTAGCATTTGGTGTGCTTCTGCTTTGTGATTTTACTTTATATACCTGTCCAGGAATGACCCCTAGATTATCATGCTTCGATATTGAATACGCGGTATTTGCTTCTAATGTCTGCTTCTATATGCATGCTATTTATAGCGTATACTTCAATTCGCATGCGTCGGGATTCCACAACTAAGGACTAGGATACCCCATTTAGCCTAAGCTCTATTTAGCAACAATAGTCTCCTTTGCCCGAGTGTTTAGATTTCGACTTCTTTTTTGTTTTACTTGGTGCAAATCCCCTCGTCGTGTACCGTTCTCCCACTTGGGAGAGTACACATGTGTATAGCCAATATCCCAAAAAATTCAAAAAAACCCAAAAAGGAAAGAAAAGAAAAAGATTGTATAGCCAAAAAGCCAAAAAAATATGCAAATACCCAAAACCCAAAAAAATTCACGTGTGAATATTTTCATACTTGCCAAGAATAAAGGGAAGGCGAGAATTTGCACCGAGTGTTCTTCTCCACATCATCTCAACCCCCGTCGTTATCGAAAGCGCTTGGCTTAGGAGATATTTAGCTTGTATCTTGGCTATAGTGGCGTGATTTCCTAGACCCTAGTTGTGGAGTCCCCGATGCATGATACGCTTCTTTTCCCACTCTTCTCATGCATGATTGAACTTATATTCGCCGCTCAATTCAATTCGGATCGATATTTTGGGTCATTTCTTGGATTTGTGTATATCGAGCCTCATTGCACATCGTAGAAAGCTTCACCATTTGCTAGCACACGGCCACGCTCACTCGCGCTTCACTGCATGGACCCACGACACTTATTTGGACTCGCTTTCCTAGGTTTAGTGGTGTGATTTGGCGTTTGCTTGCTAGGTGTGTCGTTTTTGATTTTGATGGCTCTGATGGACGATCTAGGGCTTAGAGTTTTCTTTTTCTTTCTTCCTCTCTAGTTTTCACTTCCGAGCTCCCACTCTCACTCGTCTTCCTCGAGGACGAGGAAGAGTTCAGCTTGGGGGATTTTGACGTGCGTCTATATTTCATATATTCACGCACGTTTTCTTTTGTGTTTCTCCGTGTTTTCCGCCGTCTCTTATTCGTTTTCGTATGTTTTCCCGTTTTCTTTCACTTTTCTTTGTTTGTCCATGATTGCAGGAGTTCGACCACGTAGGGGACCTTTTACGATGATATCCCAAGTCCCCGGAGCAACGGCAGAAGTCACGCGTGATCCAGGGGGTCAAACGGCGAAGTATTCATCTTTCTGCCCCTCACCCGGTCGGTTGGTCATCTCCAACCGATCGGGTGATGCACGCGTGCACCAACCGGTCGCTACCGCAGCTCACGAAGAAGTCACCCGACCGGTTCACAGACCGGTTCTGCGGGCGGCTGTTCTCTGTCTTTTCGAGCAGAATTCCAACCGATCGGGTGACTCTCACCCGATCGGTTCATCTGTAGCTGAGAAAAAGAGCTGAAGACACGGACGTCGAACCGACCGGTTCACCCGACTGCTCCAAGATCCAACCGGTCGCTCAAGAACTCACCCGATCGGTTCGTGAGATCGGGTGAAAACTCGCCGTTTTCTGTAATTTATCTGTAACGGATCAACCGATCGGTTGACTTGTCACCCGATCGGTTGATCCGAAAATCTATATATAGGACCCCTAGGGTTCCAGAAACTGGAGGGTTGTATTTTTTTACTGTTTTATTTCCTTGTGACGTCTGTAATTGTTACTCTTAAGTAAGTTTTCAGATCTTTCTAATGTTTTAGTATTGTCTTTACTACTCCTTTACTTCCGCATTGCAATTGTCTGATTATGATTCTAACGGTTAAATTTCATTTAGATTGCTTTTTCATGAATTTTTGTTAGTAGTTCCCAAATCTGGGATTTTGGTGGAAGCCCCTTCGGGGGCTCTTCCCGATGCGTCCATAGGGTTAGGAAATCGATAGGGAGTAGGAATCTAACGGTTACGCGGGGCGTTTCATTGTCATCGGCGGGAAAAATACCGCCTTTGACCGTCGGGCCAAGGGGGAATAAACTTGGCGGTTGACTCCCTAGCCAAAGCTCACGCCTTTAGCGTAGACGCCGAATCCTAGCACGCGGGAGCGGCAGGATGAGACGTCGGGAGATATCGTTGCGGACTTAGTGCTCCCGGGATCGATCAGTGTTTATGGACACGGGAGTGCCCACTGATCGAATCCGGGAAGTCCGGTGTATCATCCTGGGCACCGACCGGAATATCGGGCCCATGGGACGCCGGTACCACTTTCAGAGGCAACGTCTCACCATTAGACCCTAATCCCGATCGCTATCCATACCCGTAGGCCGTAGCGGCGAGAGTCTCTCGTCGGGTCGGAAACCAAAGTCCCGGGTTTACTTTCTTTTTGGTCATACGCTTTCATTTCCTTTCGTGACAACCCACCACCGATTCGGGCTAGCTCGCCCCTCGGGGTGATTTAGGTCCTACCTGACCCAAGCACAACCTCGCCTCCCTGAGTTCGATATTCCCGCACCCTACACTAACCGTGAAACTTGCGGTAAACGACACCGCGCCGCCGCGCCGCAAGCGGGGCGCCGGTCAGGCCCCTACAAAATAGTAAGCTTATCTCCAGGAGGCGCCGTCGAGCTCGAGGGAAAAACGGAAATTTCAAGGTCAATGGCCAAAGAATTAAACCCTACAGAGCCGAAGAACCTATAGGACCAGAGGAGACATACTTCCTCGAGGGATTCCCCAATGACAACTGATAAATTAAGGGGAGTCGAGCTCACGACTAAAAACGAGCGCTTATTGGGAGGCAACACAATTTTCTGGATTTTGAATCTTCTTTTTCTTGTTTCTTACTCTTCTTTTATATGTTTTAGAAATAAAATTCTGAAACCCATACAAGAATTGATGAATTACTCCCTTGTGCCGGTCAGATATGAGAGTAGACCAATATGAGAAAGAAGGAGTGCAGCAGCATACAGTCCAGGAAGTCAGGCAGAAAAAGCACAGGCGACTCGACCGAGCAGCATTGCTGCTCGGTCGAGTGGCACAGACACAAAAAACTGAGTGTGAAAGCACAATGTCAGCTCGGCCCGAGTAGCATTTGATCGACCCGAGTACAAAAATGGACTCGGCCCGAGCATCACTATACTCGGTCGAGTTTTACAGGGTGTTGGAGTTGGGGAGAAAGCGTCACTCTGTCAACTCGGACGGAGTATTTTCAACCCGGTCCGAGTAACATGCGACTCGACCGAGCAGCTTCCTGCTCGATCGAGTTTTACAGGCTCTAGAATTTGAGAAGAAAACGTCACTCTGCCAACCCGAACGACATTTATTGGCTCGGCCCGAGTAAGAGGCGACTCGATCGAGCATCTTCCTACTCGACCGAGCTGGCTGAAGGCGTATTCCACTCTTTCCCGTAGCGTGCTCGACCGAGCATCGAGAGAACTCGGTCCAAGTCACTCCCATCTCCAACCTGCTCGACTGAGCAACTGTGTTGCTTGGTCCGAGTCTCGCCTTGCTGCTGTTACGACCCGCTTCCCTAAAATGGAGGCGAGACGTGAAAAGGTCCGCACGAGAATGGAGCTGTGAAGCCCCAAACCCGATAAGCGTCAATAAAACATAAGCAGGTCCCTGTAACCACAATGGAACAACAATAATAATACAAGGAGAGACTGAAATAAAATATCACATCTCATAAATTGTCCAACATGAAAAAAAATAAGTCCAACATCCAGAAAAGCCACCAGGCTAAAAGAAAAGAGTCTAAAGGCCCAGAACAAGGCCAACAAAAGCAACGACATAACAAAGTATAGGTGCTACGCACCGAAAACAAAACAACTGTCTAACAAAAGTAAAACACGACGAAGACACTAGGACTGGTCCCTAGTGTCCACGTACTCCCCGTCAAACACAAGCTCGGGCTCGGCGTCAGCAAACACCTCGTCCTCAACAAGGTACTCGGGCTCAGGATCTAACATGTGTCACCCAAAAGAGTAAAGGGGCACATGTCAGCAAGTCTAAAAGACTTGGGCAAGGAAACTGAAAGTAAGGCAACTAGCAACCTAGCAGTTATAGTATGCATGGCATGGCAGTTATAACATGAGTGCACAATTAAGACATGATGAACAACAAGTACAAGAGTACAATTATCGGGACAAGAAAAGAGTAGCCAAGCTACTAACATTCTCAATCAATTCACATTGTTTGTAGGTGTTTACGCCCTTCAGCTGAATGGTTCATCATTCACACTGATCGGCACTAAACACAATTCACGTTTCACTGTTGTTTGTAGATGTTTACGCCCTTCAGCTGAATGGTTCATCATTCACACCGATCGGCACTAAACACTACCCCACCCCAGAGTTTACGCCTTACAACTGCAGTTGTTGATCAAACAGACCCCCAGTTGCCTGGCCGCTTAACCCTTACCACATCCCACACGTAAACAAGCCAGGGTCCCTGCACATGAGCCCAGCAAGTGAGCCAGGGTTGCCCCGCACGGGAGCTTGTTTCTTAGTTCACAATTCAATATCGAGCGTTGGGGTTAGCAACTCATTATGCTCGCTTCTGGTCACGAGCCAGGAACACAAGTATTGTAGCGATGCTACGCAATCACGGGATCACCAAAAGAATGCAATGACATGACATTTAATTTGCGTACCGTTAAAGGAAAGTAAACATGACATGGTAATTGTGCAACATGCTAAATGTCGGAATTAGCTTCGTTGTCAAGCTAATTCCCCAATTTGCGCCTAGGCGAGTATCATTTCGTCGCCTAGCCTCTTTTACGCCAACAACAAGCAAATGGCCTAAAACATGGCCCAAACCCTAAGTGGCAAGTTTCACTTGCCTAGCACCGGGGATGACGACCACTTCGTCACACGGATGCTAATCTACGGGGAAATCGCTGTTATGGGGAAACAAACATCAAATATCATGAAATTTTATTAGGGTTTCATAAAAATATAAATAGGTTATGAAAACATAGAGGAATCGATTTCTTACCGAGAGGAGGCGGAAGAAACACTCCGGAGAACCCTAGGATCAGATCTGGAAAAGATTGGGGAAGTTTGGGGAAACTAGGGTTTTGGGGGATTTTGGGGATTTGATGGAGATTTGGGGAAGATGAGAGGTAGATAGAGTGAATGGATGGTTTGGATGATGGATTTAGGGCTTGGAATGAAGGAATGAAGCTTGGAGGAAGATGGGGGCTCAATGGGGGAGATTTTAGGGTTTAGGGTCGAGTGGAGGAAGATGAAATCGTTTGGGTTGGGTTTAAATAGGATGGGCTGGTGGCTGCCCAGAAATTAGGGTTTTAACACAGGTTAGTCGGTCAAAGAGCAACCACTGACCGACTAGTTTGGCAACTAGTTGGTCGGTCGACCAACGCAGACCGACTAAGTGTAAACAGTAACTCCTGAACGAAAATAGGATTTAGAATTATTCGGTCCATGAACATATACTGACCGACTAGTTTAGCATCTAGTCGGTCGATGAACGTTCTTAGACCGACTAAGAGTAAACAGTAACTGATACTAAAATTAGATGATGAGTTAGTCGGTTAAAGAAGCATTGCTGACCGACTAGTTTGCAACCTAGTCAGTCAACCAACGTTCTTAGACCGAATAACGATAAACAGTAACTCCTGAGAAATTTAGAAAGCTAACTAGTCGGTCCAAGAAGGATTGCCGACCGACTGGATCGTCATCTAGTCGGTCGGTGCCCCTTCTTATACCGGCTAATGAGCACAAAAAGTTCCGACACGGAGCGCGGGGCCCCGGGATCGATTCCTAAGACTTCTAGGCTTGATCTAATAGTAAGATACGACCGTTATAAAGTCCGTCACGAATGACATACTTCGAAATCGATGATCCTAAGGAAGAAACGAGAAAATACGACGAATCGATCGAAAATGAAAGCTACGGAGACGAAAACCACACATGAGGAGAAAATTCACCAAAACATATATTATATTATAATAAATCCAGATACAAGGAAAGCAGTCGTTACAACTGCTGTTCGGGTTGCTGCGCTTCTTACCCTACCCGCTTTCGCCTCTTCGAATCCTAACCCTACTCATAATTCCCCTCCTCCCTCACGTCGGCGTCATCTCTCTTGAGCCCTCCCTTTTCCCCACGAAGCTGCCTCTCATCGTTTGCCATTCAACCGAGCACTATTCAAGAATTTAATCTGTTGTTTCCCTTGTTTAAAAATACTGACATCCTCCTTGTTCCTCTTTCAGGTTCGAATCGTCAACGTCAAGGGATACTTCTTTGAAAATCTTGGGGGATAATCCGGATCGGCGGCAACCACGACATCGAAGAAAAACGCCATCTTTTTGAAGTCGGTAAACTCGTCCCCTATCTGCTTTACATATCACATCTTTATTCTCCTCCACCTACACAATGCCTCCACGCCGTGCTAGACCTGCCAACACCTGCACATCCAACCCTAGGCCTACCCGACGTACACGTCGCACACGCTCTCCCACCTGAGCCACCACTGCCGCCGATTCATCCATCACCACCCCTGCACCAGCTCCCGCCCCACGCCGCTCCGGACCCCTTTACATAGGCGACGCAAAATACGAGGTCACATTCCGTGACGATGACCAAGAAGACCGCTTTGGCGCCATGATCCTACTAGCAGGATACTATGGTAATGTGATAACTCAAGAGTCAGTTGAGCGTGATCTGCCTTTCCTTCAGAGCCTCATGCGTCACATTCGAACTGACCCACCTCACGAATTCCGACCTGACCTTCCACCCACCGCCCCGGGTCCACAGCAGAGGGACCCATCACCACCCCCAGAGGGTGGTGCCTCTGCCTGATGTAGTCCATCCCACCTTTTGCCTCCCCCTTATATTTAGTGCACATCTGTCTTTTCGGCGCCCTGCTTTCACATAGCTTGGGGGAGGATACACCCACGCATGCATCATCACTCATATTGCATTGCATCATATCATATTTTTTATTTTTATTTTTCTTTTATTACATAGCTTTTTACTTTATTTCCCCTCCCACAGCCCCTTTAGCATCATCTCCCGCTCACGAGCATTTTCTTAGCAGTGAGGACACTGCTAGGTTTAGCTTTGGGGATGAGCGCTCCCGCTTTATTTTTATTTTTTATTTTTTATTTTCACATTTTCCTCCCTTATTTTCAGTTTTTATTTTACTTTTTCACCATTTTCCCGCCTCGTTTTATTTTTTCTCATTTTGCATCATATTTTCTGTTTTTCTCCATGCATGCATATCTTTTTATTTATTTTCCCTTTTTTCTCTGTTTCTTTTTATTTTTGCTGAGGATGGTCCACATGATGATATCTCTCTAGACTTTATTAGTTTTTGCGATGCTCATATCTTTGACATGCTATTAGAGTTAATTTCAGTTTTATTATCTATATGCATGCTCTTCTTTTGGTGATCTGTCTGAATTAATACCTGAAATGAATTGAAATTCAATTGCATGAACAGTATTTAGTATGCTTTATGTTGGAAAACGCACCCAGGTTCACGCATCACTACAACACTTGGAGCACCTGTTTTTCTTATCTTATTCACTTCTGCTTACATGCCTGCTGATATTGTGATTATTACCACATACCATTTTCAGTATTCATTTAGAGAAGTGAAAATTTTCATACTTTATATGAGTTTAGTTAGGTTTTATTTTATCAAACTGATGTGCACCATCTTATGAGTGAACCGAGAGTCCCATTATCTTCCTTCTCCACATATCTATTTTATCTCTACATATCAGTTGGTTACACACCATAGCTACTTTACCGCATCTTACTTCCCAATCCCAAAAAGAAAAAGAATAGCTTCTAAATGAAAATGAAAAAAAAGAAAAAAATGTGTATATATTCATATCTGAAGAAAAAAAAGAAAAAAAAAGAGGAAGAGAAAATGAATAAATATTGTTTCGTATTATTTCATTAGAGGCTATTAATTATTCTGGGAAGAAAAATTAAATTCCATATCATTTCCATTGATGCGACGCCTCAAGCTAAGCTTAGGGGGGTAAACCAACTGATCATACGAGTGAGCTTGACATTAGAGTGGAGACGGTGCACATGGGGAGATTTTATAAAACCCAAACTTTACGAATTACTTTAGTTTTGGAGATCTTTCATGTATCTAATTGAATATCTGAATGGCACGATCTTTCCTATTCTTTATTGCATGTTGTGTGAATCTTTTGTGCTCCTTGTGTATCTGTGATTGAAAGGGCGTTGCCAACTCTTTTATACTAGACTCTAGGGATTGCATGAGATTGATATGATTTGACGGTGTTATTTCAGTAGATCCCTGTTCTTTGCCTTTATAGCATTTCAGATGATATATAATGCTAGAAATTACGAATAGCATGTATGTTCAGCACCCAGAGCATCGTGATAGACTTTTAGGCCTGAGATCTGACCGATCACCCTTAGCACTTTTTTCTTACTTCTCTCTTTCTGTTTTTTATTACTTTCTATTTTCATTTTCTTATTTTCATTTTATTTTCCTCCCTGCGTACCGATTATTCGTCTTCCTCGAGGACGAGTAAGAGGCAAGCTTGGGGGATTTTGATGTGTCCATATTTTCTATCTTTTTCATATCATTATCTCATCGCATTACATATCATTTTCGCTCCCAAATCCCACTTTTTACTACGATTATGTGTTTCTGACGATATTTTTGAGTTTCGTAGTGCTTTGTGATTTTTCAGGGATTTTTGAGCGATTCGGACCCCTATCCAGGTATGGACACATCCAACGTGCCCATGAGCTCGTTGGCGGGGCTCTGGAGGAGTTCGTCGCGTTCCCGGAGCCATTGGAGGAGAGAAGAAGGAGAGAGAGCAGAGAGAGAAGCCCATGATGCTGCAGGACATTTTCCCAGAAAATGCTCGGCCCGAGCAGCTCAGCTGCTCGGCCCAAGCCATAGCAGCTTGAGGAGGGACCGGATACGGGCTGACCCGGACCGAGCAGCTCATCTGCTCGGTCGAGCAGCCCAATATTTCACAACCCGATCAGCGCCTGAGCACCAGACCGAGCCGATCCTACTTGGACCGAGCAGAGACTACTCGGTCTGGGTAGGTCGACTTCCAGATCTCCAAGCAGCTGAGCAGCTTGCCTATGCAGACCGGACCTCTGACCGAGCTATGTTGACTCGGACCGAGTAGCCTACTCGGTCGGCACTTCCTGGGGCATTTTCGGAATGTTTTTGAAGCGCGCGATGCGCGCGATCTGGCAGCAGTGATAGCTCGCGATCAGGAGCAGCTGAGAAGGGGGGTTCATTCTGGGGTTTGAAAGGAATTTCGTAGAGTTTTTAGAACGATTTTTTAGGATATTTGAAGATTGATTTTGTAGTGAATTTTGGATTTACTATTGAAGATTATTGCCTTTGTTCTCGTCTGGATCTGTTCTTCGTTTATCCTCGCTGTTAGTTTTTTTTAGCCCTAATTAACTATTGATAAAATGTTTTCTTTTGCGAAATTGACGTTTTTGTGCATTCCTATTGCGATGTCTAAGTAGATCTAATCTAGGGTTGATGTAGCCCTAGGATTTTAGAGGGAAAATGTAGATCTGGATCCATACATTGAATTGGGGATTTAGGGTTGTATTTCGGTAGATCCTAACGAATCCGTAGATAACCCGTACTGAGATCATGCCCACGGTCTGTGGAATTGATATGCTTAAGGGGTATCTCGGGATTCGAATAGGAAAATCGGTGGATCCAATCAAGGCACGTGACCATGCCCGGCTCGCGCCTTGAGGGGATCCATCGACGAACTATACCGCTACGTTGACGGTGTAACGATCACTTTCCGACCGTACGCGTAGACGTGTTTCGTGTGTGTTTTGTGTTTTTGATTTTTATTTCTGTCTTTCGTAGCCCAGTCGCACGACCGAACCCCGTTTTCTCGATCCTCTCGGAGGCGCGAGCGCCCTGGTATTTTCTTTGTAATTTTTGGACAACTTTGGACCGATCTGCTTACCTCATCACTAATTTATAAAACATTTTCTAAAAAATGGTTTTTAAAAGTTCTGTGCGTTTTATTTGAAGCTAACTCATTATTAACCACTTCTAATAACATAAATAATGCAATATGTTTTAAAAGAAAACTAAATGAAACTGTTAAAAAAAAAATCAAAACCAAATCTCTAATTATAATATCCTAATCTAATAACATGCCGTTAGTTGAGGGCAATCAAATCTAGTCTGTTTATTAAATCTAATCTTTTCAAACTTACCTATTATTAATCCTAACAACCATGAACTCCTCCACGTTCCCTCATCCCACGTCATCGAACCCACCCTCACACACGTGATACTCTCCCCTACAAAAGCCAGTAGGAGAACAAGCCCCTAGGCTTTTCCTTTTCAAACAGAAACCCAGGCCACCTTTGGCATTTCATGCACGCAAGCTCGCGAGCACTATTCTAACCTATCAGTTACCCGAGCAAACCCAGGCCGTACCCCCGAGAGCCCACCTCGGGCACCTCCCATCTCTCCAAACCCCCGGCAACCCCGAGAGGCAAGCGCCACCCTCCCCTTGCACAACCACACGCACGCCGACCTCTGACCTTCCCCCTCCGACCACGCGGCCATCTGCTCATCCGCGCGACCTTCATCCTCTCCGACGACGCCCAGAGAACCAAGCCAGCCTCCGATCACGCCAATCGACCACGCCCTCCCTGTCGCCGGTAGCCCGAGAGCCAAGCGCCTCCGTTCGAGTCCACCGCCCTCCTCCGTTTGGGTCCACTGCACGCCCTCGACGCTTCCGACCCCGACCACAAACCACCCCGATAAAGAGCCCAACTCCGTTTCCCTCTAAGCCTCGCCGTCTCCGACCTTCCCGCGGCCATCCTTCCGACGCACGGCAACCGCCCACACGAAACAACCCAACTCGGCAACGAAGTAATGCAGAGGTAAGTTGCACATGAATGACACCACTGTGATTATACAAGATTGTAGATAGGGATACAAGTATTATAATATAGTTAACTTATGCATTAAATATTAAGGTTGGTACCTTGGGGTTGTCAGTATATGCATGTTTGAAACATTTAGCTTGCGTAATTTGTATAGGCTTTTATATATAAGCTGCATGTTTTATCATATAAACACCATCTTATAAACTTTAATATAGTTATAATATATGGGTCACCTAAGTTAGATTATTATTAACAAGTGTATAAATCTACGTTTAGACAAGTTAGTTCAATGATAATATGTTGTTCAGTTTTAGCTTATTATTGATAGCCGATTTCGCAGATAAATCCATGCTACCGCAGTCGGGTAACTGGAGCCACGACGTGATCCGCCACCGTTTCCAGACCCGACGCCAGATTAGTGCGCGTTACTCACACCAGGTTGGTCCCCCGAACTCGTAGAAACCCCCACCGTAGCAAATCGAACCCTAAACTAAAAATCGACAAATTGGAATTAAATTTACTTTTCGCTCATTTAAAACGTTGTGCAAATATAGAATATCGACGAACGGACTTTTGACTGTGCACATAGGATAGATCGTCGATTAGGCTGATACATCAAAATGTGACTTTGACGAATAGGATAGCCCCGATAACCTAGAAACAAACCCTAATAGGACTTGATGAAAATCGCGACCTGACACCGTCGCCGTAACTGTTACAGACGGACTACCGCGGACGCGACGACTGGACGAGACGCTCCAGACGGACGACACACTCGCCACTGCAGGCAAGTGTATCCACTTGCACTTTTGGCCGTGCTTAGGCCTTAGTTGGTTAGAATTGATAACTGTGAACAAATAGAACCGGACGTGAAATGATAGCGTCCGGGACGACTCCTGACGGCTCAGACTTGACGACGAAGTCTGAGCCCGATAACAACAACTTTTGACACCTTAGGGTTATCTTGTGTGTGCGTGTGTGTGGACACCCTAGAACAACTTTGCCTTGTCATGTCATGAACATCTTGCACGTCGTGTCTTGTGTAGCCTGTGGGCAGTGAGACGCTCACCTAGCAGAGTGAGTGATCTTTGTTACGGAACACCGACGGGAAGCTCGGCACCCACCTAGCAGAGTGAGTGTCCCAGCAGACCGAGAGGATAGAGACGCTCACCTAGCAGAGTGAGTGGTCCTATACAGTAGTACGGTTTCACCTACGAGGCGTTCGTCGCTCACCTAGCAGAGTGAGCGATACGCTACCGACCGTGGGGATAGAGGCACTCACCTAGCAGAGTGAGTGGACCTATATTGTCTTGTCCTGAGTTCTGGGGTTTGGGGTAGGGTTGAGCGTGCGCACGGCAAGAGGGTCTGATCCCCCTCGAACCGTAAGGCGTGAACCCTTCATGTCACAATTGTCCTGTCTTGTCTTGTCTAGCCACGTTTCGTCTTGTTTCGTCCTGTTTATCCTGTCTTGTCTTGACACCTGTAGGTTAGTCCCGTAGTTGGTAGCACACGCTACGACTACTACTTGTCCCGTTTTACTTTTCTGCTGCGTTACTTCCTGTCGTGTTACCCTGTTATAACCACAGCATGCTAATCAACCAGTAAACTGTTGTGTAAAAGAACCTCAGCATGTTAATCAACCAGTAAACCGTTGTTTAAAGTTCGGTGCACTTGCAGTAAAGTCTAACCCTTCTTGTAGACTTTACCTGACGTACAGTTCCTTTTTCTTGGGTGTTGTACGTCAGGTGTTCAGCCAGAGTTCGTGGACGAGGCAGACTTACTGGAGTACGAGGAGCCGAGGACGCCGACCCAGAGTACGTGTCTGACAAGGACCAGACCTTGAGGTCTTTTCAGTCGTCACTTTCAGAGGTTACTGCTTTTAGTTTGTCTTTTTGGTAGTTGTTGCCATGCTTAGGCTTCTTTTAGATTTGTACTCGCTGGATATTATTTCTCCATATTAATGAATGCCATTTCCTTTCTGTACTTTTGTTGTTCCTAAACTTTATAAATGCAAGAACCTGGAATCTTTCAAAATGGTACCCCTACAGACGCTTATTGGGTCCGAGCTTCACAGCTCTGGCCTAAGCGGGCCTCGTCACGTTTCGCTTCTGTCCGTTTTGGGAAGCGGGGCGTGACAGACGGCTACCACCATTGCGTCAACGAGAGCCACCGAAATACACCGCAATTCTAACCCACGAGAGTGGTACGAATTGGGGGATTAATTTCCTAGCCCTAATGCAATGTGAGAATCCTATCCAACATCAACCCCCAAAGATCCTAGTGGCGATCCCTAAAGCCCTGGTCCTTTTTATTGATATTACGACCACAACAACCAAACCAAAACCATTCCCCTGACAGCTACCCTACTTCCATACTTAGAAATAGACTGAGAATATTATAGACACTATCACCATCCCTGTGGGATCCGACTATCTTTTATACTATAACTCGACACCGTCCGCTTGCGGATTGAGCCAGGAATCGTAGCCTAGGGGCCATATTACGCCTGACGATCGTGACAACGCTAGGTGGAACCTAGGCGTAGATTGCGGGTGCATCATGATGCAAACTAGATTTCAGATAACGATGAAGTTAGTTCAACTAGTGATTTTTTATTCTCTTTGGGTGGAGGTGCTATATCTTGGACGTCTTCCAAATAGACATGTATTGCACGCTCCACCATGGAATCTGAATTTATTGCTCTTGAGTTGGCAGGGCAAGAGGCTGAATGGCTAAGGAACTTGTTAGCAGATATGCCTTTGTGGGGAGGGAAAACTGCCACTGTTTCCCTTCATTATGATTCTCAGGCAGCCATTGGTGTTGCTAAAAATAGTGTCTACAAAGAGAAAAAGAGACACATTCGGATCAGGCACGGTGTGGTTAAAAAACTCCTGAAAATTGGAGTAATTTCTTTGGAATATGTAAGGTCTGAAAGAAATCTTGCAGATCCACTAACCAAAGGATTGCCAATGAAAGTGGTTCTTGATTCGTCGAGGGGGATGAGGCTAAAGCCCATGAGTTAAGGTTATATGGTTGATACCCAGTGTGGTCTAACGAAGCCATATGATCCTTAACAAACACTACATTTCCATCCCTATAGCGTGTGATAATGTTCTTTGAATCCATAGCCAAGTTTGGTGGTGCTATTGAGAAGCACTTGATGGATTCACTTTGAGACAAGTCTATAACCAGTTTTGGTGGTGCTATTGAGAAGCACTTGATGGACTTAAGGAGAGGTTGAGTTGTATGCTCTTAATGGTTTCATAACCACTTTTGGTGGTGCTATGGAGAAGCACTTGATGAACCACCTATGTGGGTGTGAGAGTTTGGCTGTCCTCTATGAAAGACAAGGGCAGTCTTTCTAGAGCACTCACTAGACCCAAGGTGTGCACATGGCCTATAGCGCTTGTTATGTATTGCAGAGTTTGCACAAACTCAAGGGAACAATATGTGTTCTGGGAGGTCTCAACCGAACTCTAATGAGTTCAAGAGCAATTCACTCATTAGAAAGTAAGTTGTTGCCTCACTTCACTACGTATCAATTCAATCAAATGACATTGATATTTAAGTATTCATCCCTCTTTATCCAGGATCTTTCTCTTCTCTTTCTTGAGCCATTAAGTGGGAGATTGTTGGAATTAGTGGCTCTTTTAGCCATTTGTTCACTCCCACTCTCCTTTTTTCGTCCCACATTGGATAGGGTGACTCCCTTGTGTGGGTTTATAAGAGACTTCTTTCATATGGGCTATTGGACTTGTATATGGGCTAGTAATAAGGGGAATCTCGCGGCATGAGCCCAAACTGGAACCGAGCCCAAATCGGGTTGGGCCGAATGGAAAATATGGGCGACGGAATCAAAAACCCTTAGCGTGTGTGCGCTGGCGTCGTGCCTGCGCAGGGGGTTCACGGGTGCGCGCGCGGAGTGCTCGAGTTTTGTCTCGTGTTTTTTAGCCCATTTTATTTTTAAGAATTCAAATAGCCCATTACGTTTTTATTTTTCTCAACAACAAATTTTCATTAAATTGGCGTTTAATGTCTCAACAGCCAATTTTCTTTTAATGACTGCATTCATGGCTGAATTCTAACAATCATTTCTTTTCCTCTATATAAACTCAATTGTCAAGAGTTTTTTACACACATCGAAAAATTCATCCTTTCCTCCTCCTTCCTCCTGGATAACGATCTCTGTGCAAACTCCATGCTTCTGGACGTGCGTGGACACGTTCAGACGCGACTGCGTTAACCTTGGGGAGCAATCGGCATCATCCGATTACCACCACGGTTGGGCCGTAGTTGTTTTCAAGGCAGTGACACGTCATGGCACAGTTCATCTTCACTGTATAAGTTTTCCTTTTTTCCTCTGTTTTTCCCTTCTCTTCTCGTTGCTCCTCGGTTTACTCTTTGATCTTTTAACTCCCTATTTTGTTCATGCAGTCATAGATCTTACCTTTCAAGTCTAACAAAAGGTTGGGTCAGATCCACTATGCCATGGACTGACTCGTCACTCGTTAACCCAAGCACCGAAGTTCGACTGATATCGACCGATATTTTGAACAGAAATATCGGTCGAAATATGGCCTATATATCAGATATCGGTCGATATGCGCTTGAAAACCGGAAACTGCAGAGAAGTAGCGAATATCGTATTGGCCTTGTAATATTTCCGATATATTGGTCGATATATCGGGTTGCGGACAAATATTTAGAACACTGGCCGACAATGAAGCCAATTTATTGGCTGGGACGTTATAAGTCAATAAGCTCACCTAGGGGTGGCAACATAGACCCGACCCGACCCGACCCAAACCTGGCCTCTTGGGTCGGGTATGTGTAGGGGCCAATCCGGGTCGGGTCGAATTCGGGTTAACCCGACTGACCCGGATAAAAATCCGGGTCAGGTACGGGTTTGACCCCTCGACCCGGTTGACCCGAATTCGACCCGTATTTCACTCTTTTCACCCCGAACCCGACCCGGACCCCACCCGTACCCGACCTTTTTTGCAAAATAATCACTCTTTCACACCAAACCCGACTCGAATCCGACCCGTACCCAACCCGTACCCAACCCGTAAGACAAAGCGGGTTGGGTACGGGTCATCCGGGTTACCGCTGGGTCGGGTACGGGTATCCGAACCTTGACCCGAATTTAATTCGGGTCGGGTTCGGGTTTACCCTTATTCGGGTCGGGTCAAACCTGACCCGACCCGAACCCGACCTGACCCGTTTGCCACCCCTAAGCTCACCTATACAAACCCCATGAGACAATGGGAATGTGGGCAAGACCCTACATTGAGTTATCAACATACTCAATACTCTTCCACTTCATATTTCTTCCTCTATAGCTCGGTGTGTCGGTGATTGGACGACCTCCCTATAGGTCGGACCTAGCCGTCCCGAGCCCCTTTCTAGTCATCCACTGACTTAAGCATTAGAGGGGATTTGGTCGGGCAGTAGACTCGACCCCCTAACGATTTTTCCTGTATTGCAGATCTACGAAGATAGCACAGAGTTAGTGCGGGCTTCAACCCAATAGCTCAGACTTAACTCTCCCCGATCCAAGATCGCCTATCTGCGGGTCCCACTTCCTTGTCAACGAAGCACCACGTCACCAGAGGCGTTATCGTCGGCACCACCTTACTGTTTGACGGATTTACCCATCAACACGTATGGAACCAACACAGCCTTTATCTAATCTAGAAACTTCAAGCCAGTGACCACCTCAAAGTTGGCCACTCAACCATCATACATACCATCATACCTACATGTCCAATCAACTCTTCCCTGCACCTTTCTCACCATGCCAACTCTTTTTTCTTCTGACATCCTTTTGCAAATTTGTCAGATGTCGGACTTCTTTCATCATAGTAACAATAGTGTTCGGAATAAGTGGTTACTGACCCATCACGGACTCTTTCTAGCAGACTCGCTCCTTTGTGAGCGACGTCCAATAACTCCTTTAGCTGCTTTCGAAGTGCAGATAAAGCATGATTCGATGAAGGACGACATCGGCAACCAAGCAAGAAAGCATTGCGAGATTTTCACATTCAAATATCCTCTCGCTAGCTAATGGGTGTGTGAGGTTTTAGGAAATGCTAACTTAGCAACATCATTAGAGAAAGTAAGCTAAAATGTGACACAGGTTGGAGTTTGAGTTGCGAAAAAAATTTGCCAGTGACAGTTGCACACCCATATGGCTTTACCGTCCAGTTGCACGCCCATATGTATTTACTGTCTGTTTGATAAGATGATCATAATATCTTGATTTATTTTTCTTGGTCTTTTGTACTTCTGATATCTTAAGGTATTCATAAGCGACTACATTCCCGAATTGGTTAATATTAATATTTGGGATTGGTTAACAAATTACATGATATTCTGCCAATCAGGGATCAGCTAATCGAAGAATCCAGCTATCATCATTCATGAACCTATACAAGTCGAGCGAATGAAAAAAGAGAGAAACCAGGGCATTGTCTGATAAAAAAAAGAAGTTAAGGACTGGAATAGAACAAAGGGAATTGCTATTGGAACATACTTAATTGATGAGTTCACATACTTTCTAATTTTTCGAAAAATACCAAAACTACCCCTTAACAAATCTTTTTAAAAATCCCCAAAACCCCCCAAAGGATAATTGCTCCCAGTCCATGGGCAATGGGTCATTGAGCTGGGGCTCAACGCTAATTCGAGTGTTCATGGGCTCATCCTAAGTGCTGTGTTTCCTCCTCTTGTAGAGATTTGCGTCGGACTCCGACGAAGAACTCTTACCGGTCTCGGGAAAAGCAGATATCGATGGGCCTATAGAAAGCTCCGGCTAATCCATCACCACCCTTGAGGGGCACTTCTTTGAGTACACCTCCCTGTTGTCTTCAAACACTGACTCATGTCCAAAAAGAAGGAACATCTGTTAAAATGTTCTACCTCCAATTTGATGTGTAAAGTTGTCCCCAATGTCCCTTTCAGACAAATCTCCGTTCAAGGCCCCTCTTTTTTCACAGTCGACATCCTTCTCAAGTTTTTTGATGCCACTAATTGGGGTCTTCACCAATCAGAGCTTGCAAACATGATATGCGTTCGTCCTCAATGTACCTCAATGTAAGAAATTGACGAAGAAAAGGAAAAAATTGTTGCAAAACTTGCAGAAAAATCCAATTTTGATGAAGCAAATACACGCCAAATCGATGACAGCGTTATGTGCGGCACTATATCCCATAGTCGAAGCTCCCTGTCAGCAGCTCTGAAACATCCATTAAGTAGATGAGTTGTTGAGAAATTTGAGTTTTTTTTTCCTTTTAAGATGATGGAGATAGTTGTTGAGATGAGACGAGATAAGAGTGAGATTGGCTTTACGCAGCGAAGAGCAGAGGTCTGGAGGGGGGAAGCAGGCATCCATGACGGAGGCGTGGTGGCCGCTGAGAATGGCGATGGGGTCCGGTGGTGGACGCTTCACGTTCAATTCGATGTGTTATTTGCTGTCTCTCTGATTTCGTCGTGTGTTGATTGCTTCTTTGATTTACCGGCGACCAAGATGTCTAAAGTGCAATTTTGTCATTTCCAGTCTGTAAACTCAGCAAAAAATTCAATTTAGGTTTGTGTCCAGCAGCAAAAAATTAGAAGGTATGTGAACTCAGCAACAACGTTTGTCCCAATAGCAATTCCCACAAAAAAGAGAATTATGCCTATTGCCTACCATAATGATTGATTGAGAGGAACAACAGTTATATTACCATCTTTGAGTGTTCAAGAAACGGAAGCAAAAGAGAGAAATGCTGCATGCACCTCAAAGAATGAGGTGCATGTCCTTTCTCCTTGCCAAAAAAAGAGAATTATGCCTATTGCCTACCATAATGATTGATTGAGAGGAACAACAGTTATATTACCATCTTTGAGTGTTCAAGAAACGGAAGCAAAAGAGAGAAATGTTGCATGCACCTCAAAGAATGAGGTGCATGTCCTTTCTCCTTGCCAAAAAAGAGAATTATGCCTATTGCCTACCATAATGATTGATTGAGAGGAACAACAGTTATATTACCATCTTTGAGTGTTCAAGAAACGGAAACAAAAGAGAGAAATGCTGCATGCACCTCAAAGAATGAGGTGCATGTCCTTTCTCCTTGCCAAAAAAAAGAGAATTATGCATATTGCCTACCATAATGATTAATTGAGAGGAACAACAGTTATATTACCATCTTTGAGTGTTCAAGAAACGGAAACAAAAGAGAGAAATGCTGCATGCACCTCAAAGAATGAGGTGCATGTCCTTTCTCCTTGCCAAAAAAAAGCTAGTATTTCAAATTTTATATCCCATCATACCCATTTTTTGCCAAAAAAAGGCAAACTTTGGCACAAACTCCAATCTAGACCTCAAAGAATGAGGTGCAGACAGCAATTCTAAAAAAAAGAGGTCCAATGTCATTCCGCACTCCGCACTGAAATCAATGAAGCAACCTGGACTAATATCAATATAAAAAAGATATTATCCATTTATTAGTAACCAGCAGGGAAATGGGCCACTTGAGGGGTGAATAGGCCCACAAATGTTTCCAAGTATTCTTTCCAGGAAGCTGGGAGACTCTGAGTCCACTTTAAGTGGAGATGGTCGCGTAATCAATTTACCTTTGTAACAAGGGGACAATGAAAATCACCCCTTTGAAGTAACTTCAGGTTCTTGAAATTCATTCCACGGGACTGGAATATAATGTGGTGCATCATTGCCGATCTGGGGTGTCCGAGTCTATTATGCCAGAGTTGGAATTCTGGTTGATTTTTGCACGTCTGGTGCTCAATTATATTAGCTTCCATCCCTCGAAACGCTCAACAGTGGTTTTAGCACCGTTTTTAAGAGTTGTTACATACAAGTATTCTTTGTCATATTTGTCCACCGTTTCTAGGTGGTATCCGTTTAGACGGATGTATCGGAAACTTAGTAAGTTTTTGTGTGAGCTTGGAGAGAAAAGAGCATCTTTTATTAAGATTTATGTTTTATTGGAGAGCAAAATGTTTGCTTCCTCTGATCCTTCTATTATACTTGATGGACCAGAAATAGTATTTACGGTTCCATCATATTGGTTAATGCTTTGAAAAAAAGCAAATATCTCGATGGATCGTGTACATAGAAGCACTGTCCACTAGGCATTTATTATCTATCTATAGCAAGAAAGAAAAGTATAGCAATATAAGGCACAAAATAAGCAAATTTTATTTAAAGTCTGAAAATAAACTAACATGCTGAAAAGAAACATACATCTAGAAGGAAATTGTTTTTCAACTACAATAAATTGCAAAAATAGATAAGGCATCAATCTAGCAGGTCATCGGTCGAGAAGTCCTCCGCGATGTACCAAATTGGAGTCAGGTCTTCGTTTTCCACCAGGTTTGTTTCAGTAAACTTCTGGCTAGCTTGGTACAAATCCTAGAGATAGCATGGAGTACGACAGTTTCTGGACCAGTGTCTAGTCATGCCACGTCTGTGGCATTTGTCTTCCCAGTATATCTTGGGGGCAGATGTCTGGCCGTTGTCTTTCCTCTTCCATACATTTTTCCTCTTCCCCTCATTGTTGGTCTTTGGGGGGTCCTCTAGCCTGCTTCTTCAATGCCTTTCCCTTCTAGGATTTGCATTTGAATTTATTATTCTTCTTCTGGGAGGAGATATTGTACGCTTCAGGCGCAGGCGCAGTGCAAGCAGGGCGCAAGTTATGGGTGGCCAGCAAAGGGTCTCTGTTCTGTTCTGCCATCAGAAGGCATGAGAGAAGTTCTGAGTATTTCGTGAATTTCTGTTCATGATAATGTTGCATGAGGATAACATCCTTCTCGTGGAAAGATGTAAAAATTTTCTTCAACGTGTGTTCCTCCGTCACTTTTTCACCACACAACTTCAGGCGTGAGGTGATACTGAATAATGCCAAGTTGTACTCGGTAATGGACTTGAAGTGCTGTAGACGGAGGTTCTCCCATTCATATCGCGCTCGAGACAGGATAACATCTTTTTGATGTTTGTAACGATCCTCGAGTGCGGTCCATAACTCATATGAGTCTTCCACTGTGAGGTACTCGGCCTTCAGGGTCCGATCGATATGGCGTCAGATATAGATAATGGCTTTCACCTTATCTATATCAGAAACTTTATCACCAACAGCAATGGTATGACTAAAGCCATGTGAGCGCAGATGGAATTTGATACCCAACTGCCAGCTTAAGTAATTCTTGCATGTAGCTTCCAATACGTCAAAGTCGACGCTCGCTATCTTTGCCATTTATCTAAGCATGTTAAACAAGCAATAATTAAATATTTGAAAAGAAATAGATAACCATGCAATTCAGACACATATTTTTGTTGTGTGGATCGGCTAGTCACCATTTTTAAAATAAAGTACATATACAATCCCATTAAAACTAAAATACAACTCGGGAACCCACATGGGGCCCCTATTCTTTTGGAAGTAGATCTTCATCTTCATGGGACGTGCGCCAGTCTTGGAATTTAAACAATTTAATCCTCACTACAATTTTTCTCAAAAGAAAAAAATGCGAGGAAAATAAATAGTGACAAATAGTCGATCCAAAACCACAACAAAATATTAACATTCATCGCAGAAACATCAACAATGCAGCAGGCATTTGTTTATTAATTAATTGGACCGTGTGGAAACGTCATTACCCGTTAGGTTAGTTGACTAACGACAGAGCGGTCGCAGGATCCTCATAATTATTAAACTTGAAAATAATAATATAATCCAATATGAAAAATGTAATTGCTTATGATTTACACATAGAATGAATCAGAATTATTTAGGAAAAAAATTGATCAAGAGATTTTTTTTAAAAAATCCTAATTAATTTCAGAAAATAGCCTTTGTTTAAAAAAATTCAGAAAAACCCTAATTGCGGTTTTGCGTCGATGGACCGCAAGCGGGGGCACCACAAGGAGTGGCGACGGCCGCTATCAGCGTGCGCGCGGTTGCAGGCCATGCAGCGACGATGAGGAGGCGGCTGCAAGCCGCCGGGCCACGAGGGGGAGTTGCGCGCGTGGCTGCATGGGGCGCGGGGGGCAGCTGCAGGCCGCTGGGCGGTGAGGGGGGTCGCACGCACGACTGTAGGCCGCACGGCGGTGGCGCGGGGGCGGCTGCAGACCACCGGGCCACGGGGGGGTCGTGCGCGCTGCTGCAGGCCGCGCGGCGCCGTGGGGAGAGGTGACGGGCCGCGGCGTGTGCATGCGTGGAGGGGGGCAGCGTGCGCGGGGAGCGACGACTTACCGCGGGGATGCGTAAGGCGGCGATCACCCCTTGCCCTCTCTAAACCCACAAAATTAGAGATAAAAACAGATTTTTATCGTAAAAAATCAATTTTTAGTCTTTAAATCGATGTTCTATCTCGTAAAAATTTGATTTTTAACGCAAAATCGTTGAATATTCATCCAAAATGATTTAAAAACTCTTTTTAAATAGAGATCTATTATTAAAAATGTGATTTTTCATACAGATCTAAGTAAAAATAGATCTAATAAAGGAAATCACAAATCCATCATCATGCGTATGAAAATTTTAGATATGGGTGATATGGATGATTACATCTAGATCCTACCCGTCGGATCTATTGAAGTTTGGAGTAGGAAGCCCAATCCGCGTCGACGCGATTCGTCCGTCGGCAAGGGTTCGGCTCAGCTGACGAGCGTGCTGATAACGTGTTATGAAGGTGTCGGCTACTGATCCCGTAGCCCTGTATTTATAGGAAAACGATTACATAATGGGTGGATACCCTAAACCCAAGTGGGCTTCATATGGGCCTACAAAAGCCTATTCATAACAAAATCTCTTTTCTTTCAAAATGATTATTCTAATGTCTTCCCGTATCTCAATACAAAACGCATCCTGAAGCCTTCGGCTTCTAAAAAGCTTTGTGATCCAGTATCAGGTGAGGAAATAAAAGAGAGCTTTATTTGATTTGGATGGTGACAAATCCCCAGGGTGATGGTTTTAAAGCTCTATTTTTCCAAAATATTGGTATGTTATTAGAAAAGATATCATATCTGCAGTTCATTCTTTCTTTGACACATGTACCCTCTTTAAGTAAGTTAATTATATATTTTTAACTTTGGTACCTAATTCATTATGTGCATCATCTTTGGATCAATATCGCCCTATGTCTTGCTGCAATGGCATCTATAAAATCATCATAAAGGTTCCGAGTAACAGGTTGAAAGAAGTTCCAAAATTAATTTCTTAAAATCAATCAGCATTTCTGAGAGGAAGGATTTTTTCTAATTGTGTGCCAAGGGATTTCTCTAATCAAAAGGGATCTAGGGCATGCATTAAATTGGACTTGAGGAACGCATTTGATAACGTGAATCGTGAGTTTATTTGTTTCTTGGGTTTTTATATATATGCCCCCCAAATCATGTCTTATTCGAAAAAAGAGTTCCCTAAATCATAGCATTTGCGATTTAGTCCCCAAAATCATATAAATCACTCGAAAAGAGTCCCTCTTGGGGACCGATTTCTTAAAAAATAATATTTCAATTAGGTCATCAAGAGGGAATCTTTTCGAGTGATTTATATGATTTGGAGGGTTAAATCGTAAATTCTATGATTTGGGTGACTCTTTTCAAATAAGGCATTATTTGGGGGGGCCCATTTAGAAAAAACCATTATTTTATAATGCACCGATTTGGTTTTCCACATAAATTCATTAACTGGATTAAAGAATGCATCCGTGTGGCAATATTCTCTATATCGATTAATGGCTCCCCAACTGGGTATTTCTCTGAAAACAGTGGAATTCGTCAAGGTGATCCTTTATCACCTTATCTTTTTATTATGGTCATGGAATTCTTCTCAATTGCTATGGATAGAGCCATATATAGTAGGAAGATTAAGCCCATGAAAAACAGTAACCAAAGTCAGATTTCTCATTTGCCTTTTACGGATGATATTTTAGTCTTCTGTAACGTTGATAAGAATAGCTTTTCACAATTCAATGATCTCTTGGATACTTTTAGGCATCATACATGTTTAAGTGTTAATCGTTTAAAAAACAGGGTGATATATAGCATAGGATGCAAAGATCGGCAAATGCTACAGCATATTATTAATAATCAACAGGGTAATCTTCCTATGAAATATTTGGTATTGCCTCTTTTAATTGGTTATCCTAAAGCTCATATGTTTGCTTTCCTGATTGATAAATGCAAGGTGAAATTTTCTGGTTGGTTATCCAAATTACTATTTACATCTGAAAAAATTGAGTTGGTTCGATTTGTGATCCATAGCATATTATCTTACTTGTTTCTGAGTTACAAGTTCCCAAATTCGGTCATAAACCCTCTTGAATCATTAATCATGTGTTTTATTTGAGGTAATTCATTATCAATTTGGAGTTGGCATGATATGCGTATGCCTAAAACTGAAGGGGGGTATTGGCCTTCGTCGATTACACGATATTAATGTGGCCTCTAGCTTAAGATTATTTTGGCATTGCTATGCCACTTTTATGAGGGGTACCTATCTTACCGGAAGTAATATATTCAATTGCTCTTCAACTACTTTTGACTCAGGTACATGGAAATTTTACAAAGTAAGGATATTTCTTCAGGGTGCATTCATTATAATGGAGATGGAAACTTGACATAGCTACCGGCTTCTCTATTCTCATTTTCTTTGGCCTGGAATGTTGTCCGAATGCAAGGGGCTTCTTTCTCTCTCCATGATATCATCTGGTATAAAAATCACACACAAGGTCACATTGCTTCTATTGAGATCACTACTTAACAAGCTCCCAACGAAGGATAATCTTTGTGCACAAAATGTACCATTAGACCCTACTTGTTTGCTATGTGAAGAAGTTGAAGAAACTACTCAATATCTATTCTTTGACTGTACCAACTCATCATATATGTGGCGATTATGTTTATTGAAGCTGGGATTAGTATCTTCGCCCAACATTGATCTCCAGAGTGCGGTCGACCTATTTAAAACTCTACTATCATTAGTAGCAAAAACAGTCCTCGTAACAGCAGTATGGCACATTTAGCATGAACTTAATAATATATTATACATTTGACAACCTTTTTGAATTCTAGGGCTGACTAGGACAAACTGACTAGAACAAAAGGGTTGATAGAAGAACGGCTGAGATTTAATCTTGATGAATAAATGGTTGAAATGAGATTTTGTGAAAAATTTTGGAGGGAAAAACATTTCTTGCAAAATAAAAGTTTATGGGGAAATGAAAATTTTTGGGGAATTTAAGTTTCTGGGGAATAGAATAGGCACACAATTAATGCATTTGGGAAAAAAATTTAACTTGCACATAATGCAGCAGATCAAATGCTGTTGCAGATCAAATGATCTCTCCCTCAACGCAGGGCCCACCGTCTCTTTGACGCATGGAGCAACAAGATGAGAATAATTTTCCTCCCCGAAGGCGCCCGCGCCTGCTAAATGTTTTTACGCTAATTTGTTGATCCGCGCCAAAGGCGTCCGCGCTAAATTTGTGGTTCAGTGTCAAAGGCGACCGTGTCGAATTTGTTGTTCCGCGTCGAAGGCGCCTGTGCCGCTAAATTGTTATTTAAAATTTTAATAATTTTTTGAGGAACAAATATTTCGCAGGCACGGGTTTGTTCTGCCAAATTTTTGGGGAACAAAAATTTGAACAGTGCCCGCGGGCATAGGTTTTTGGTGAACAAAAATTTGAACCATGCCCGCGGGCATGGCTTTTTTTACTCTAATTTGTTGTTCCGTGCCGAAGGCGCCGGCGCCGAATTTGTTGTTCTACGCTAATTTGTTGTTCCGTGTCAAAGGCGACCGTGCCGAATTTGTTGCTCCGTGCCGAAGGCGCCCGCATCGAATTTGTTGGTCCGTGTCTAAGACGCCTGCGTCAAATTTGTTATTTCGTGCCAAAGGCACCCGTGACGCTAAATATTTTTACGCTAATTTGTTGTCCTTTTAAATTTTAATAATTTTTTGGGGAACGAAGATTTCGTGGGGGAAAATCTTAAATGAACCGTGCCCGCGAGCACGGGTTATGACTAGTCAGATCTTCAAATGAGCTAGAAATCATGAAATTAAAATTTTGGATATTTGTATAGAAATGTTTATTGTTTTCCTCTTTATTATCTCAAATTTTTGAGTATAAAGTGAATGTGTCACGCCCCGCTTCCCAAAACGGACGGAAGCGAAACGTGACGAGGCCCGCTTAGGCAAGAGCTGTGAAGCTCGGACCCAATAAGCGTCTGTAGGGGGGGTACCATTTTGAAAGATTCCAGGTTCTTGCATTTATAAAGTTTAGGAACAACAAAAGTACAGAAAGGAAATGGCATTCATTAATATGGAGAAATAATATCCAGCGAGTACAAATCTAAAAGAAGCCTAAGCATGGCAACAACTACCAAAAAGACAAACTAAAAGCAGTAACCTCTGAAAGTGACGACTGAAAAGACCTCAAGGTCTGGTCCATGTCAGACACGTGTTCTGGGTCGGCGTCCTCGTACTCCAGTGAGTCTGCCTCGTCCACGAACTCTGGCTGAACACCTGACGTACAGCACCCAAGAAAAAGGAACTGTACGTCAGGTAAAGTCTACAAGAAGGGTTAGACTTTACTGCAAGTGCACCGAACTTTAAACAACGGTTTACTGGTTGATTAACATGCTGAGGTTCTTTTACACAACAGTTTACTGGTTGATTAGCATGATGTGGTTATAACTGGGTAACACGACAGGAAGTAACGTAGCAGGAAAGTAAAACGGGGCAAGTAGTAGTCGTAGCGTGTGCTACCAACTACGGGACTAACCTACAGGTGTCAAGACAAGACGGGACGTGACAGAAACAAGGCAGGACAGGACAAGTGAGACACGAAAGGGCTCACGCCTTACGGTTCGAGGGGGATCAGACCCTCTCACCGTGCGCACGCTCAACCCTACCCCAAACCCCAGAACTCAGGACAGGATGCACGGAGATCACTTTCGCAAGGAAAGCACCTGAAACGCCCGTAGGCTTTTTCGTAACACAGAGATCACTTCCGCAAGGGAATCACCTGAAACGCCCGTAGGCTTTTTCGTAACACAGAGATCACTTCCGCAAGGGAAGCACCTGAAACGCCCGTAGGCTTTTTCGTGTAACTAGGACAAGACACGACAAGTGTAAGGAATTGTTATTCTAGGGTGTCCACACGCACGCACACACAAGATAGCCCTACGGTGTCAAGAGTTGTTGTTTGTCGAGCTTAGACTTCGTCGTCAAGTCTAAGTCGTCAGGGGCGTCCCGGACACTATCATTTCACGTCCGGTTCTCATCACACACAATCTAACAGTTCAACAAACTGGAACTAAGGCATGGTCAAAACGCAAGTGGATACACTTGCCTGCGGTGGCGAGTGTGTCGTCCGTCCGGGGCGTCTCGTCCAGGCGTCTCGTCCGCGGTAGTCCGTCTGAAATATCGCCACGGCGACGGTGTCAGGTCACAATTTCATCAAATCCTATTATGTTTTATTTCTAGGTTGTCGGGACTACCCTAATCGTCAAGTCGCAATTTGATGTTTTATCAGCCTAGATCGACCACTACCCTATATGCACAGAAAAGTTTGTCTGATGGTCGATTTCTACGGTGAGCAGCGTTTTACTGGTGCGGAAAATTAAATTTAGTTACAGTTGTCCGATTTTAGTTAGGGTTCAGTTTGCTACGGTGTGGGTTTTGCTATGAGTTTAGAGGGACTAACCTGGTGCGAGAGATGCGCACAAATCTGGCGTCGAGTCTGAAAACGGTGGCGGTGCTCGTGTCCCTGACTGCGGGTAGCGCAGTGGAGATCGTCTCGGGATCGTCTCAGGATCGTAGCGGCTGCGGGTAGCGCAGCTGAGATGTCACGACTACGGAACGTCGTCGCCCGGCGTCTCGGCTACGGGTAGCGTAGCCGGGAGCGTTCTGGTGCCGGACTGGAAGTACGGCAACGAGCGAGGATGTCGAACAGCGAGCACGGCCTGGTAGCGGACTGTATGATGTGTAGGCGGCGTCAAAGAGTTGCGGATCAGCGAGCAAAGGAGAACAAGGCCACGAGAACCCAGAACAGCGAACACGGAAACGAATGGTGACACGAAAGAAGCAGACAACTAACGAATAGACCAAAACAGCGAGGGGGAGTTGTCGTCTCGTGAAAAGGCAACGGGGCTGCAGCGGCACGGTAGGGGAACTTCGACGGTGGATGGCCGGATCTAACGGGCCGGCGGCGGCCTGAAACAGCAGCAGTCGACTGCCGTTCCGATGGTTGAGAGGGGCAGCCTCGACGCCAGTCGGAGATCGAGAAGGGCGTGCGTGGGGAGAAGCTGCACAGCAGCTGGTGGCCTGAGCGGGGAGCCCCGGCGGCGCGGGGAAGCCGTGAGGACGAAGGCGGCCACGGGGGTCGCTGAGCGGCGGTGGCGCAGGGCTTGTGCAGTGGCGGCGGTCTGTGGTGCTGCGAGCGGCGGAGATCGTTGCGGCGGCGTGCGGATCTCTCGCAGCTGAGAGGGGAGAGAAGGAGGTGGCGCTCGCGGCGAGAAGCAATGACCGGCGGCGACATCAGGGGCCGCGATCGCGACGGAGAACGGCGGGATCTCGCCATGGGATGCGGCGATCGGGGATCGGGGCAGGCGGCCGCGGCGGAGGAAGATGCGGCGGCGAGGCGATTTCGAGAGGAGGCGGCGAGATCGGAATCACGGGGCGCTCGGGATCGGTTGTGCAGCGGCGGACGGCGGAGAAACGGGGCCGGAGGCTGAGGAGAAGGGGAGGAGAGAGAGATCGGGGAGAGAGTGTGTGTTTGGTGGCGGCGGCTGAGAATGGGGGGGGGGGTTTAGCCCTAGGTTAAACGTGAAAGGGTATTAGGTTAGGGTTAGGGATATTATTATAATAATGGGTGATGATAAATAACTATAGGTTTAAGGTTAAAAGAGGAGGATATTGGGTTAAGGGGGGTGTACAAGTAGGGGTAAGTCTAGGGGACAATAGAAAGACAGTTTAGGAAAGATATTATGAAGATAATTTGGGATGTAGCCAGATTTGGCTAATCATTCGAATTTCGAATCTGATCAGAGCAAATCAACGGTCCAGATTTCTCCGAGCGATATCTTTCAATCCGGGCGTCAGAAAAATAATCCGAAAATACCGGTGCGATCGTGGAGACGAGACGCACAGATCTACGAAGCCTGATCATGCGTAACGCTTACCGAAAATTTACGTAAAATTGGAAACGGCGTTTTAAGTCAAATGACTAAAACGCCCCTATCTTTCAAAATCGCTTTGCGAGAAAACGAGCCGTGAAAAGACGTTCCCAGAAATTACTAAAAAAATTCAACACCCCAAAATGATCGCAACGGCATATCGCATCGCATATGCCGGAGCGCGGAAATACCCAAATAAAATACGTGCACGATAAAACACGTGCACGCAGAAATTACGAACGGTCGGAAAAGCGGCCGTTACATTCTACCCACCTTAGAAATGATTCCGCCCTCGGAATCACTCACACTAATAATAATAACATCTATACATAACCTTATACCCAAAACTCTCATGTCTACACATATTGATTGCTAATCTTATAACTTCAAACAAGGTTCTTCAAATAATTCTTCATAATCCTTCTTTTCACTGGATAAAGCCACGGCTAATCTCACATCCTAACACTCAACCATAGATCCATCACTACTGTTCCAATTCCCAACTCCAAGTTCTCATAAAAATAATAATCATCTTCTGATATCGTACCACTCCACTAAACATCATCATCGCTCATTAATATCTTTTAAATTTCTAAATCTTTTCCCAACATTAATAAATCTCCAAAAAATGAGATTCTAGTCATCCACCAGTCCAAGACAAAAAAAACATTTGTCTATCTTATAATACCTTCGCAAATCAACAATCACCGTGTCTTCAATACATTCTTGTCACATCTTCCCATAAATTTTATCCACCAATTAATTTGGACTATCAAGACCACATCTCATCCTACTCACTATACTAATCCCAACCAATATTAAGTCCGCCTACCTAACCATTCATTCATCTTAGCACGTCGTGTTACTCCCAATGTCTCCTCTCGTCAACTCAACAATCAAGTCTCGATGCTAATAAAAACTCTACTCAAACTCATGATCATCCTAACTCATATCATACTCTGTAGCCATCCCTATCTACCATCCGTCTAAGCCTCAAATCTGATAGTTCTCATCTTCACGCATATAATCTCATTCAACCAGAATTCTCCATTGAGTCCGTCACACATCGGTATTATAAATAAGTCTTGGACAGCTCACTCTTTTCATCCGAAAGAAATCTATTCCAATATCCCATCGTTCCAAAATCGGTCAATCATTGCTATAACAAATCTCATCTCACCCTGAGTCTACCCGTAACCAAAATCCTATAATGATAATAGCTAGTCCCAAAATTATAACAACCATAACACCAAAGATTTCTAAAAAAAGGAGGAGAAAAGAAATTTAAGGCCAAAAGAAAAAAAACATAATTTAAAACGATTTGTAAAACCGTGTGGAGCTGCGGTAATGGATGAGGAAGGATAATTGATTCGTGGTCTTGTGAGCTAATTTCAAAAGCTTTAAAGAGTTGGTTTAAAAGAAAACAAGGTTTTGATACAATCACATGCAGTCAAAGATGAGCTATTCTATAATCGCGAAAACTACGTCTAAGGAAATTGCCTGCTATGACCCTATTCATATACGTATGAATACCGTCGTTCAGACAACTTCAAACATACCATGGTTAACACTGAGTACACATTCAAGACACAAAAAGGCAATCATCGGGATCCTAAAGAATACACACTCATACAAGTCTACGCACTCTACCTATACTCATGTACCACGACGACATCACCTACCAAAGGGCCTTCTCCTAAACTGGAGACATCATGAACAACTTCAAGAACTAATGTCTAGACAAAAGAAGGAAAGAAAACTAAATCAAAAGCGGAACGAAATAAGATCGGAAAGAACGAGTTCAAATAAGACAGGGCAAGGAGATAATTGGTTAGATGGAACGAAAAAATATTCTTCAAAATAATTAGATTGATGATGGGAGAATTACGTGAAAAATATGGTATCATATACTTTTATAAAAAAAATGTAGGAGGAAGTGAGCAGATGGTAGAATTTTAGAATTTTGGAAAAAGTAAGACGAAGGAAGGATGGGTAGGGTGGGAAACGATTGTTTCGCAAATGAAAATAAGTTTACACAAGGATTTTGAAATATGATCACGATGAACATAGAACAGATATAATAATAATAATAAAATAATTGAAGTTCCACCTAGTTTAGAAAATATTTTTAAGAAAGTATGTACGGTAAGTGGTTAGAAATATTTTTTTAGAAAAGTAATGTATATATATTGAATTATAGAATTTGATAATAAGGTTTAAAACTGAATTACGAAAGATACCGACTTGAAAATAGACACGGGATAGTAAAATATTTTTTTTTTACGACCAAGGAGGTTTTAAAATTAGCGAAAGAATTTTAACTTAACCGAAAAAGAAATTTTGAAATATATAATATATGGTTTTCAAAGAAAATTTAGCTGAGCGAAGAAAAAAAAAACTTAATAATAGATTTCGAAAATACTTTTAGAGGAAGCGGACTTGATCAAGGAAGGGATTCGAAGGTTCAACGATAATCGTCAGGAAATGATCACGTGAATCGGGAGACAGGAAAAATGATCGCTTGATGGATACACTTAGGATTTGATTTACGAAGCTACGATGGGGTTCTTTGGTCGATCACACGAAAGGGTAATGATTATAGAGTCGCTAGGAGTCAGGGATTCTACTTTTCGGGTCGTCTAAGATCAGGAGAGCTCGGCACTAAGATTTCCTAATGAGCTAATCTGTAACTAGGATTCCAATGGGAAGGTTCCTAAGAGAATCCAGGTTAGTTCTGCTGGGCCCGAAGTCGATGAGCCCGAGCGAACGACTAAAAGAAGGGCCCAGGAAATCTAACACAGTCAGAGCCAAGTGGCTACTAAGGTATTCTAGGACGAGGATGACTAATTCCTAACTAAGGCGTCAGACTATCAAATTGGGACGTCTACCTAAGTCTTCCTACTATCTGAGACTGGGAAACTAATTCAGACTTGTACGTGGATATTAAATGAATGCGGTACTTTTATTGTTCCGAACTCTTGCAAGACCTGCATGGGCCACCACTAAAACCTGTCACGCCCCGCTTCCCAAAACGGACGGAAGCAAAACGTGACGAGGCCCGCTTAGGCGAGAGCTGTGAAGCTCAGACCCAATAAGCGTCTGTAGGGGGGTACCATTTTGAAAGATTCCAGGTTCTTGCATTTATAAAGTTTAGGAACAACAAAAGTACAGAAAGGAAATGGCATTCATTAATATGGAGAAATAATATCCAGCGAGTACAAATCTAAAAGAAGCCTAAGCATGGCAACAACTACCAAAAAGACAAACTAAAAGCAGTAACCTCTGAAAGTGACGACTGAAAAGACCTCAAGGTCTGGTCCATGTCAGGCACGTGTTCTGGGTCGGCGTCCTCGGCTCCTCGTACTCCAGTGAGTCTGCCTCGTCCACGAACTCTGGCTGAACACCTGACGTACAGCACCTAAGAAAAAGGAACTGTACGTCAGGTAAAGTCTACAAGAAGGGTTAGACTTTACTGCAAGTGCACCGAACTTTAAACAACGGTTTACTGGTTGATTAACATGCTGAGGTTCTTTTACACAACAGTTTACTGGTTGATTAGCATGATGTGGTTATAACAGGGTAACACGACAGGAAGTAACGTAGCAGGAAAGTAAAACGGGGCAAGTAGTAGTCGTAGAGTGTGCTACCAACTACGGGACTAACCTACAGGTGTCAAGACAAGACGGGACGTGACGGAAACAAGGCAGGACAGGACAAGTGAGACACGAAAGGGTTCACGCCTTACGGTTCGAGGGGGATCAGACCCTCTCACCGTGCACACGCTCAACCCTACCCCAAACCCCAGAACTCAGGACAGGAAGCACGGAGATCACTTTCGCAAGGAAAGCACCTGGAACGCCTGTTGGCTTTTTCGTAACACAGAGATCACTTCCGCAAGGGAAGCACCTGAAACGCCCGTAGGCTTTTTCGTAACACAGAGATCACTTCCGCAAGGGAAGCACCTGAAACGCCCGTAGGCTTTTTCGTAACATAGAGATCACTTCCGCAAGGGAAGCACCTGAAACGCCCGTAGGCTTTTTCGTGACACAGAGATCACTTCCGCATGGGAAGCACCTGAAACGCCCGTAGGCTTTTTCGTGTAACTGGGACAAGACACGACAAGTGTAAGGAATTGTTATTCTAGGGTGTCCACACGCACGCACACACAAGATAGCCCTACGGTGTCAAGAGTTGTTGTTTGTCGAGCTTAGACTTCGTCGTCAAGTCTAAGTCGTCAGGGGCGTCCCGGACGCTATCATTTCACGTCCGGTTCTCATCACACACAATCTAACAGTTCAACAAACTGGAACTAAGGCATGGTCAAAACGCAAGTGGATACACTTGCCTGCGGTGGCGAGTGTGTCGTCCGTCCGGGGCGTCTCGTCCAGGCGTCGCGTCCGCAGTAGTCCGTCTGAAATATCTCCACGGCGACGGTGTCAGGTCTCAATTTCATCAAATCCTATTATGTTTTATTTCTAGGTTGTCGGGACTACCCTAATCGTCAAGTCGCAATTTGATGTTTTATCAGCCTAGATCGACCACTACCCTATATGCATAGAAAAGTTTGTCCGATGGTCGATTTCTACGGTGAGCAGCGTTTTACTGGTGCGGAAAAGTAAATTTAGTTACAGTTGTCCGATTTTAGTTAGGGTTCAGTTTGCTACGGTGTGGGTTTTGCTATGAGTTTAGAGGGACTAACCTGGTGCGAGAGATGCGCACAAATCTGGCATCGAGTCTGAAAACGGTGGTGGTGCTCGTGTCCCCGACTGCGAGTAGCGCAGTGGAGATCGTCTCGGGATCGTCTCAGGATCGTAGCGGCTGCGGGTAGCGCAGCTGAGATGTCACGACTACGGAACGTCATCGCGCGGCGTCTCGGCTACGGGTAGCGTAGCCGGGAGCGTTCTGGTGCCGGACTGGAAGTACGGCAACGAGCGAGGATGTCGAACAGCGAGCACGGCCTGGTAGCGGACTGTATGATGTGTAGGCGGCGTCAAAGAGTTGCGGATCAGCGAGCAAAGGAGAACAAGGCCACGAGAACCCAGAACAGCGAACACGGAAACGAACGGTGACACGAAAGAAGCGGACAACTAACGAATAGACCAAAACAGCGAGGGGAAGTTACCGTCTCGCGAAAAGGCAACGGGGCTGCAGCGGCACGGTAGGGGAACTTCGACGGTGGATGGCCGGATCTAACGGGCCGGCGGCGGCCTGAAACAGCAGCAGTCGACTGCCGTTCCGATGGTCGAGAGGGGCATCCTCGACGCCAGTCAGAGATCGAGAAGGGCGTGCGTGGGGAGAAGCTGCGCAGCAGCTGGTGGCCTGAGCGGGGAGCCACGGCGGCGCGGGGAAGCCGTGAGGACGAAGGCGGCCGCGGGGGTCGCTGAGCGGCGGTGGCGCAGGGCTTGTGCAGTGGCGGCGGTCTGTGGTGCTGCGAGCGGCGGAGATCGTTGCGGCGGCGTGCGGATCTCGCAGCTGAGAGGGGAGAGAAGGAAGTGGCGCTCGCGACGAGAAGCAATGACCGGCGGCGACATCAGGGGCCGCGATCACGGCGGAGAACGGCGGGATCTCGCCATGGGATGCGGCGATCGGGGATCGGGGCAGGCGGCCGCGGCGGAGGAAGATGCGGCGGCGAGGCGATTTCGAGAGGAGGCGGCAAGATCGGAATCACGGGGCGCTCGGGATCGGTTGTGCGGCGGCGGACGGCGGAGAAACGGGGCCGGAGGCTGAGGAGAAGGGGAGGAGAGAGAGATCGGGGAGAGAGTGTGTGTTTGGTGGCGGCGGCTGAGAATTGGGGGGAGGGGGTTTAGCCCTAGGTTAAACGTGAAAGGGTATTAGGTTAGGGTTAGGGATATTATTATAATAATGGGTGATGATAAATAACTATAGGTTTAAGGTTAAAAGAGGAGGATATTGGGTTAAGGGGGGGTGTACAAGTAGGGGTAAGTCTAGGGGACAAATAGAAAGACAGTTTAGGAAAGATATTATGAAGATAATTTGGGATATAGCCAGATTTGGCTAATCATTCGAATTTCGAATCTGATCAGAGCAAATCAACGGTCCAGATTTCTCCGAGCGATATCTTTCAATCCGGGCGTCAGAAAAATAATCCGAAAATACCGGTGCGATCGTGGAGACGAGACGCACAGATCTACGGAGCCTGATCATGCGTAACGCTTACCGAAAATTTACGTAAAATTGGAAACGTCGTTTTAAGTCAAATGACTAAAACGCCCCTATCTTTCAAAATCGCTTTGCGAGAAAACGAGCCGTGAAAAGACGTTCCCAGAAATTACTAAAAAAAATTCAACACCCCAAAATGATCGCAACGGCATATCGCATCGCATATGCCGGAGCGCGGAAATACCCAAATAAAATACGTGCACGATAAAACACGTGCACGCAGAAATTACGAACGGTCGGAAAAGCGGCCGTTACAGAATGTTAAGTTACTTTTAAACTGGAGTTTGTAATTGGATGAATGGTAATTGAAACTGTAGCTAGTGATGGATGACGACGCGTGTGTCTGCTTGCCATCATAGTCGAGAGCTACAATAACCAAGTAGTCCTAAGTTGTACTAATTTGAGTTATATAAATAAAATTACTAACTTTTCAACAACAAAAACTAATGCATGGATAAATAGAAAGAAACATTCCATTAAAAAAGTGGAAAAGTAAGTAATAGGAAAAGGGCACCTAGATGGAAGCATATTTCCCTTTTTGTCTAAAAGTATTTGCCGGATATTAGTTTAGCCCCCATATTTACTCCCCAATGGCTCGGGCTAGCTCAGATCGGACTTGGTCGACACAGTTAGCTTGCGTTGACTTGGGCCGGATCTAAGCTGTTGAACAACATTGATTTAAATATAAGCCGATCTTCTTCAAGTTTGCTTTCTTCGAATCCGATGAGAATTCTAAGGTTGGAACGACCTAATCTTGTGGCTCACATGATCATCAAGGCATCGTAATCATTGAGGGTAGGCAACGAGGTCATCAAGGCATCACAGTCAATAGAGGTGGGTGGTGAAGTCTGAAGTGCAAAGGCAAGAAAGGCAGCTCAGGAGGTTTTGGATCTTTAAAAGTCAGATGTAGAGTGGAGAAGTTATTTGATGAAAGAGAAGCGAACTGTAGCGTTAGATCTGATGATGTGGATGCAAACGATGAAGATGATTGTGTTATTTATGATCATACTTTATGGCTAGGGTTTGGGTTATCTGAGGAAGAAGAAAAGCAAGAATTTTCTGTTACTTTTCATGATTTTAATGAAAATTCCCATAATGATTTTAAGAAAAAGAATTTGTGGACTAGAATATAACTACAAATAGAATTATGCATGTTGCCTACCATAATGATTGATTGAGAGGAACAACAGTTATATTACCATTTTTGAGTGTTCAAAAAAAGAAAAAAAATAGAGGTCACATGTCATTAAATCAATGAAGCAACCTGGATTATTAGGGCATGTTTCTTTGGGTGACTTTGGGTTGAGATTTACTGTTGTGAATAGTAAATCTTTATTGGAATCTTGAGGAGAGAGAAGTAGAGTTTTGTGTTTCTTTTGGCGGAAAAGGGATTGGAAAGTGGGGTTGGGAATTGTTTGTGGGTCCCACACTAAAGTAGTGTGTTTTTTTGGATTAAAGTGAGATTGAGATTGTTGGATGATGAAAGTTGGAAGTTGGTTATGGTTTTATGAGGTGAGATTAACCACATCCTCATATGATGTAGAAAAATATGAAACCAATCATTTAATTAAATATTAGTTAACTAACTATTAACTATTAAACAAATAACTATTAAATACGCATAATTAAATCCCACTACGCAAAAATAAATATTAAAATACCGAATTTAATAATAAAAGAATTAATTAATTGCATTTTACCTATTAAATATAAATGAAGGCAAGACAGGCAATGCAAGCAACAGAACAAGGTAGACCATTTCATATCCAACATTCATAAATTTGGTGGCTACGGAAACCGTAGCTCTGTATTTATAGCAATAGGGTTACATAATAAGTGGATACACAATAACAAGTTGGGCCTCCAAAAGCCCGTTTATAACATTTCCCCTTATCCATCCATTGTTGTAAGCCGTAATGAACGCTTCAGGATTCATAGAGCTTATCTGATCATGGGTATATGGATACTTCTGGATCCCAAGTTCAAGAGCCCTTGCCTCGTTAAAACCTTTGCCATGGAAAACCCAGTGGGAAAACCCAGTGGGAAAAACCAGTTGCTAAAGGGAAAAGAGTACAAGTCTCTGTAACTTCCCCAGATCGATGGATATCATCAGAGGTGGATACTTCTGGATCCAGAGTTGATGTGGCTGCCTCGTTAAAACCTTGGCTATGGAAAACCCAGTGGGAAAACCAATATCCAAGGAAAAAGAGTACAGCCTGACATTAACTCCCCTTGAAAAGTACAAGCTTCAGGCTTGTAAATCTCTCAACTGTCTCATCCCAATTCCTAGTACAAGTTTTCTAAAGGTACTGCGAGGTAAAGCTTTAGTAAATAGGTCTGCCAGGTTGTTGCAAGACTGGATCTGCTGGATGTCGATCTGGTTGTCTACTTGTCGTTCATGCGTCCAGAAGAGCTTGGGGGAAATGTGCTTTGTCATGTCACCTTTGATGTAGCCACCTCGTAGTTGAGCGATGCAGGCAGCATTGTTTTCATACATGGTGGTTGGACCAAGATCTCCCGTCTTCAGGCCGATGGTCTTGAGGATGTGGTGGATGACTGATCGAAGCCAGAAGCATTCTCTGCTAGCTTCATGGATCGCTAAGATCTCAGAGTGGTTGGATAAGGTCGCTGTTGAATTATGCTTCACATATCTCCATGAGATGGCCGTCCCACCGTAACACGAAACCGGTCTGGGACTTTGCGGTGTGTGGGTCGGACATGTATCCTGCATCTGCATAACTGACTAAGTCGGAGGATACACCTTTCTTGAAGTATAGTCCCAGGTCCACAGACCCTTGGAGGTAGCGCAGAAGGTGCTTCACTCCATTCCAGTGGCGCTTTGATGGCGCTGAACTGTATCTTGCTAGTAAGTTAACTGCGAACGCTATATCGGGACGCGTGCAGTTCGCCAGGTATAGGAGTGCTCCTATCGCACTTAGGTAGGGTACTTCAGGACCCAGTAGTTCCTCCCACTCTTTCGACGGTCGAAAGGGGTCTGTATTAACATCCAATGATCTGACGACCATTGGTGTGCTGAGCGGATGACATTTGTCCATGAGAAAGTTTTTCAGCAACTTCTTCGTGTATGTCGATTGGTGTAACAGGATTCCTCCGCTCAAGTGTTCAATTTGTAAGCCTAGGAAGAACTTCGTTTTGCCAAGGTCTTTTATATCAAAAGTCTATGTGAGTGTAATACCCCTAAGTGTGATATACTAGTATTTGTGTATAATACGTATTTGATGAATCTATGGAGTATAAATATGGGTATGTATTTATTTTTGGTGTATACTTGGGTGTTTAATATGGTTGTGTGAGTATGGCTAGTTTGAGTGCATACTTGTATTGATATAGTAGGATACATTTATATATGTATGTATGTATGATTTGGGTATACATATTATATGGATATATGGTGATGAATATACATATATGATTGTGTGTATATATGTGTGTGTGTGTGTGTGTGTGTGTGTGTGTGTGTGTGTGTGTGTGTGTGTGTGTGTGTACCATTGTATGCACATATGTGTAATTGCATATTTATAATTGTGTGACTACTTGTATTGACTATAAATAAGTATATATTTGGACAGATATATATATTTGTATGTAAGAATATAACTTGTATATATTATATTGGATTTATATTGGTGTAGTATATATAGTGTGTGTATGCCTTAATTAGTTTAGTAAATATGTCTCTTAGAAGGGGGTATTGTGCTTATGGCATAAGCTTCTTGATGTTGTTTCCATTGTCATGAATCGAAGGGTGTTTGTGTAAGTTGAGGGTGAGATTTGGATGAGATTTTTTGTTGTTGAGTGAGTTATGTGTAAGATGGTGGCCATGTGTCATTGTAGGGAGAGTTTTAATAAGAGGATGACAACTAGCCTATGACTCATCATCCCCCACCTAAAATTTCTCCCATTTCCTCTCTCTTCTCTTCTCTCCTTCCCCAAAAAAATCTGAACCAAAACCAGCCCTAAAAACCTGCGAAATTCCATGGAAAATGATGAGAAAAAGAGAAGAAAAAAAGAGAAAAGAAATCCTAAAGAACCCTAACCCATTCCCTATTTCTTCCCTCTCATTTCCCCCTCTTTCTTTCAATCTCCATGGCCAAATATTAGCCCAAAAAACGGTCCAGATCTGGACAGCTCTGTCCATAGCCCTTTCCCCTTCAATTTCAAGCCCAAATCCCCTTCTTTCATGCTCCTTTTGAGCCTTGATGTTAGCTAGATGTATGTGGGGGAGTTTGGAGCTAGAAGGAGGTGATTCCATGAGCTAGAAGGTGATTTTTGGATGGGTGAAGATGGGAAAACGGGATTCATGGAGAAGTTTGAATCTTGGGTCTCCTCATGGGGAATTCATGGCTATTCATCTATTTGGGTGGGATTCTCAACTCTCATGTCATATTATTTTCATGCCTTAGTTTAATTTCCATGTTATAATTTAAATTGCCATCATCTTGTGTTAATTTATAGAGTTATGATATGCTATGATGTGTTGCCAATTTGGGACTTGTAGTTGTATGTAAAAAAAAGAAGGAATGTCCCTTTGTAGTAGTTCATATGTTGCTATATCCATGCTTCTTGTATGCCTCAATAACTTAAGAGAAATTCATTTTCCATATTGTTATATTTCGACCATGTGCTTAGCAATGAATTTGTGGAATTGTTGTGGAAAACGAATGAGACTATGAAATTATTATGAGAAGAAAGAAGGGCAAGGAAAATGAGAAATGTAGCGGAATGGTTTGTATTGAAAATTGGCTTAACACTAATATAGCTCGGTGTGGAATTCCAATACCATGCATATGTGGGTGCAAAGGGAAGGCATGGCATGGATTTATAGGGTTATATGTGATGGAAAAAGGGGTGCACAAGGAGATGCACGGCCCAATATGAATGAAATGGAAAGTAAATGAAAAAGACTATGAAGCCATGCCATGATAGCCCCATGACCCATATGTGTAGGGTATTCTTATTCCATAATCATGCTTAACACAACTTGTAATAACATATTGTAATGCGTGAACCCATATGATGGACGTACTCTCTCTATTTAATTCATGTTATGGAAGATGTCATGACATTATTCATAACATCCTTTATAATTTCCTTCATGTTATGTGTTAACTTCCTTAATGTTGTATTGCATCTCACAACATCCTTTACAACATTCTTTGCAACGTTCTTTACAACATCATTTACAACATTCTTTGCAACATTCTTTACAACATCCTTTACAACATTCTTTACAATCATCACATGCACTTTATAACATCCGTGTGTCACTAATATCCTGCCATGTCATGTAGCATTTGCATAACATGTTAATAATATGCCTTGAGATTGGGATATCCTACTTGGACACGCTTTGACGTGCTCCTCCCGTGGTTTTTCAGGTGGTAGTAATCTTGCAGGTGCAGCTGGGAGTTGGAGGTTGGAGTTATTTGTGGGTGTAGTTTGAGGGTTGTATTAGCGAGTTAATGTTGTAGTTTGAGAGTGGGTTAAATATTTGTACTCATATTTGTAATTGATAATCATTATATATATATGAATGTGTTGTTCTTTGTTGAATTTTGTCGTATATGTTATTCTTTGGTGTTGTATGATTGGAGCAGTACATTTACTTCCCAGCACGTGCGCAGTGGCCTGTTGGTTTTATTTGTATTCTTCTTCGTAACACTCGCAACTCTGGGATCACCTGGGATGGATTCGTACTTCCCGGGTATCCTGGGGAGCGGGTCGTTAGCGCACACTGCGATACGTGTAAAGGAAATACAGGTAAGGCTCCAACATGTCAGTACATGGTACTAATGCATTTGTTCTGTTTCTCACCTGCATATGGAAGGTGGGAACGGGACTTCAGGCGGCACCGGAGCTTCTGACGGCGGGATGGGTCTAGTTGGCGATGGGCATTCTTCAGATGACAGGACCTCAGAGTCGGCCCTGATGGCTAAGGTTCTGATGGGTATTTTAGAGCACATGGGTCAGATGGAGGAGAGAGCAGCAGCGCCAAAGCCGCCGAGCTATAAGGAGTTTAGGACGCTGCGTCCACGATATTTCTCAGGCAGGGAGAGTAGCCTCGAGATGGATGAGTGGCTACAGCATACGGAGGATGATCTGACGATGTGTCGATTTCCTCGAGACGGTTGGGTGGAGTTGGTGAGGCGCCAGTTGACCCATCAGGCCAGAGACTGGTGGGAAGCCCAGGAGAGGAGATTGAAGGGGAATATTGCTTGGGAGACCTTTCGGGAGTTGTTTGAGGCCAAGTTCCTTCCGGAGGCGACGAAGGACGAGTTGAGGCAGAGATTCGAGCAGCTGACTCAAAGTAAGAGGACAGTGGATGAGTACGACGCAGAGTTTTCATTGCTGAGCAAGTATGCGCCCGAGCTTGTAGCGACAGACGCCACTAGAGCCAGGCGCTTTCACATGGGACTAGACGTAGAGTTTCGGGCGGCCATGTTTACTCAGTAGTTTTTGACACAGGAGGCCGTACTGCGGGCAGCTAGACAGCATGAGACCCAACTACGTAGTCTGGGGAGGCCACCAGCCAGTGACAGACGACCGGCCGCTCAGCAGAGGACCACCACTGGCCCAGTTCAGTAGATGACATTCAAGCGATCGGGGGCTCCACCATCGGCACAGAAGGGGCCTTCATGCTACAGATGCGGGAAGCTGGGGCATGTGCAACGAGACTGTCGAGTCTCGAGTGCCAGGTGTTATACGTGTGGGGAGCCGGGCCACATCAGCAGATTTTGCCCACGTTCGGGTCATGCTCCAGCACCACCAGCATCGACAGCAGTCCGGCCCGTACCGCAGAGACTTCTCCCACCACCGCCGCAGCGGCTTGCCCTTCCGGCACCGCTAGGACCGAGACCGACTGCGCCGAGAGGACCCCCTCCACCTCCTCAGCAGCGACGAGAGTATTAGGGGGTAGCTCCTCCACCGAGGCGACAGCATTATACTATGACCCCAGTAGGGACTTCGGAGGGTGCTAGTCGGGTGATCACTGGTATGAATCTTGCCTCTCTGCAGTCTATTTGATTTTAGCCTCTGTTGTTTTATTTAGCTAGTTGGCTGAGTTTATTGTTGTGATACTTTAGGTATTGTTAGAGTAGCCTTCTACCCTGCCTTATCTCTATTTGACTCTGGAGCGTCACATTGTTTCCTGTCTAAGAAGTTTGTGACACAACACTCCATAGTAGTTGACACCTTTGCTGCTAGTTGGAATGTTCACACCGGGAATGGGGTTATTTGTAGTGTTTCTGGGATACGGAACTGTCCAGTTGAGATGGGGGGGCGGGAGTTGTATGCAGACTTTTTAGTGATTGAGTTGCCTGACTACGAAGCAGTGTTTGGTATGGATTGGTTAGGAATGTTTCATGCTAATATAGACTGTAGAATGAGGAGGGTAGTTTTCCGGATCCCTGACCATCCAGAGTTCGAGTTTTGGGATGGTAGTAGTGAACTTGAGCCTTTGAAGTTTCGAGCGACGGTCGTGGAGTATTTGGATATGGAAGCCGAGCCAGTGTTACTAAGGGTTGTTGAAGAATTTCCTGACATCTTTCCAGATGATATCTTTAGATTACCCCCAGATAGGTCCCTGGAGTTTACTATTGATCTAATTCCAGGCACCCAACCGATAGCGAAGGCTCCATACCGCATGGCCCCACCAGAGTTAGCGGAGCTTCGCAATCAGTTGACTGATTTATCAGATAAGGGATTGATTCGCCCAAGTGTGTCACCGTGGGGAGCGCCAGTATTGCTTGTAAACAAGAAAGATGGATCACGGAGGATGTGCATCGATTATCGGGAATTGAATAAGGTGACGGTGAAGGATAAGTATCCCCTTCCCCAAATCGATGATATCTTTGATCAGCTTGGTGGATCCCGGGTGTATTCAAAATTGGATTTGAGAAGTGGGTATCACCAAGTGAAGATGCCGGAATCTGATGTTCCGAAGACCGCATTTCGAACTCGGTATGGTCATTACGAGTTTTTGGTGATGCCTTTTGGAGTGACGAATGCCCCAGCTACTTTTATGAGGCTGATGAATCAGGTCTTCTTCGAGTATTTGGATAAGTTTGTGGTGGTATTTATCGATGACATCCTGGTTTACTCGAAGGATGAGGATGAACATGCTGAGCATCTGCGAATAGTTTTGAATACTCTCAGGCAGCATCGACTGTATGCCAAGTCAGCAAGTGCCAGTTTTGGTTGACCAAGGTTGCATTTCTTGGGCACATAGTCTCTGGGGATGGAGTGTCTGTTGATCCTGAGAAGGTTGCTGCAGTAGAAGGTTGGCCTATACCTCGGACAGTCATGGAGATTCGAAGCTTTTTGGGGTTGGCTGGATACTATCGGAAGTTCATTAAGGATTTCTCGAAGATTGCATCGCCTTTGACTCATCTGACGAAGAAGGATGTTGTGTATGTCTGGTCCGAGGATTGCCAGCGTGCGTTGGATGAGCTGAAGCATCGTTTGACCACTGCCCCTATCTTAACCATCCCTGACCGTTCAGGTGGTTTTGAAGTTTTCTGTGATGCGTCTGGGAGAGGGCTAGGCTGTATCCTTCATCAGCATGGACGAGTTGTAGCATATGCTTCCAGACTATTGAAGGAGCATGAGCTGAACTATCCCACTCATGATCTGGAATTGGCAG